>CM030363.1:210497990-211097990 GCA_017893485.1 Hemerocallis citrina
CGGCTCCTATCAGAACTTAGGGGTTGGACCTTTAAGTGCCCGTTGCTGTTCTATGTTATCGGATACGAACGGGGAGCGATAGTTTAACTCTGGGTCTCTTGACGGAGTAGTGGAAGGCCTGCAGGATTTCTTTTATATTCATGATCACTTTTGGTGAGGTCCGGGAGTGGAGAAAGATCACAAGGTCCATGCAGAGTGGAATGTCTAGGTCCGGGGAATGGAGAAAGACCGCAGGGTCTCGGTAGAATGGAATGGCCACAGATCTTTCCAGAAGTGGAGAGAGACCACAGGGTTCGGGCGGAGTGGTGACAACCACAATTCGACTGCAATAACGGAGATGGGCCACAGGGTTCGGGCTTTGGTCCGGAGCGGAGAAAGACCGCAAGGTTCGAGCCATGGTCCGGAGCGGAGAAGGACCGCAGTTACTGCAACCTTACTAGTCACTAGATAAATGTCAGAAACAGAGTAAATTACATGAATAGGATTGCATAGGGAAGGACTAAACCCTATAATGAGGAGAAACGTTAGTAATTTGCATTCGAAAACTATGTTGTATGGGCGACATATCGTTCAAAACAAGTGTGCATTAGAAGAGCATATTTGAATTGTGCATGTTAGCATAGTAAGTATTTGTTTGACACTCTAGTAAATTAGTTCTTCACTCACTCATACGACATTGTATAACTGATTATTTTCCTTTTACATTTAACATATACATTGATTCAAGTTTTTCTTCTATTATGATGTGTTTTGCTTCTACACATTGCACACAGACACAATGATCTGATTCGCATCTTTCAAATCCCTTTCCTCGCATAAGCAATCAAACTTCAAGTATCATTTTCATGGTGCTTGTTTGAGCTCATATAGACTAATCTTCAGTCAACATACCATGTCTTTTTTTTTCGTTTGACTTCAAACTCTTTGGGTTGCTTCATATACTGCTCTTCTTCTACATCACCAAGGAGAAATGATGTTTTGATATCCAACTGCTCTAAGTGCAAATTTTCCACTACAATTATACTGAGTATAACCCTGATCGAAACCATCTTCACAACTAGAGCGAAATATCTCATTGTAGTAAACACCTTCTCTCTAAGAAAACCCTTTGAAAACAAGTATCGCCTTGTACCTCTTGCTACCATCTGCCTCATCTGTGATTCTGTAAATTCACTTGTTGATAAAAGCACGCTTCCCTGCAGGTAAATTGGCTAATTCCCAAGTTTGATTTTGTGTTACGAAGTTCATCTCATCCTTCATGGCAGATTCCCATTGAATTCTAGCACTATCTTTCAAAACCTCTTCATGGGTCTCGGGTTCGCCTGAATCGTATTAATCTTTTCAAAGCATGTACTAGTTCACTGACCAGTTCAGGGTCTTTGAATGGCTTTGGTTGTACATGTTCATCTTAGATATCTTGTTCAATCTCAATAGGATACTCCTGAGCCTCCTATGTTGCCAATGGTATATGTACCTATTGCTACACTGTAGGGGTCCCGTCACTGGGGCCGTCGAACCTGAATCTGAATTTGAATTTGAAAGAGTCCATATCTGAACCTGTTGTATTGCCCTGACCTGTGTGACTGTCTTTATATAGGCGATCTTCATTGAAAACCACATTTCTGCTGGGAATTAACTTGTTATTACCAAAATCCCAAAGCCTGCAACCGTACTCATCGCCACTATCGCCAATGAAGACACACTTTCTAGATTTTCAATCCAGCTTCTTTCTTTCTTCTCTGTCAATTTGTGAATAAGCAATACAACCATAAACTCTCACATGTGAAAAAAAATTAACAGGTTTACTTGACCATAGTTCTTGAGTTATGCTCCCATCAAGGGCATTAGACGGACAATAGTTAATCAAGTATACTGTAACACCCCGTAATTTCAAGAGATATAATATAGTATATATATAATATAAAGAGGAGTTTGTCCTATAGAAATTCTATAGGGGTGATGTATGGAAGCTTTGCTGCGCGGTAGGGGCCCAGGAAGGATAGCAACATGCTGCTGGGGCTGATGTGTCTGCCACGTGGATGTGGTAGGCGGGGCCTAGGTGCAGCACAGGGATGTTTTGCCTCTGTGTGGCTTGCTGTGATGTGGAATGGGCCCGGGGGGGCCCAGCTTTGTGTTAGCACGCAATAGAGAGGAAACAACGGGATGTGTGGATTGGATTTGTCCCATATCCGGAGTTTAACAAGATTAATTAAATATACATATAATTTCCTATGATCAACAGTCACCTAATTGGTTAACCACCTTCTTGAGAGGCAGCCTATGGTGGAAAGTTGTACTAAATATACTAATAAATAAATAAATTGTCTGAGTATTGGGGCGGGGCGTTACATATACTGTTGTTTCTATTGTAGCTGCTCAAAGATGGACATGATGACTCTTATGAAGTCTCATGCATCTATCC
This sequence comes from Hemerocallis citrina, assembly GCA_017893485.1. NCBI lineage: Eukaryota > Viridiplantae > Streptophyta > Magnoliopsida > Asparagales > Asphodelaceae > Hemerocallis > Hemerocallis citrina. Next base: position 210,500,413 of record CM030363.1, read on the forward strand.
ATTTCAAGTATTATGTGGTTCATTCTTTCTGCTACTCCATTCTCCTGTGGAGTTATGAAATCTATCTTGATTCCTTGGATACCTTTCTGTCACCTGTGCCAAAAAGTCACTGAACTCTTTACTTGTATACTCACCATCGTTGTTCGATTTTAATGCTTTCACCTTGCATCTCGTCTCATTCTCAACTCTGGTTCTCCAAGCTTTGAATTTCTCAAACACCTCGGACTTCTCACGAATTGCAATAACCCAAACTTTTCTAGTAGCATCATCGATAAATGTGATGAAGTATCTCTTACCACCATAAGAGAATTCCTAAACCAGACCCCACACATCTGTATGTACAAACTATCGCTTTCGAAGTTTCTTCTCAAGTCCACTAATCAGAAATCTAGCTCTCTTTTGTTTGCCAATCACACAATTCTCACAGAAATCCATCTCCACTTTCTTCTAGCCTGGCAACACATCTCTGGAGTAAAGCTACTTGACACCTTTTTCACCAAGATACCCCAACCATACATGTTATAAGATTGAATAAGAATTACATGTTGATGTCGTGGCAAGGATTTCACCTGAATCATCTCCTCTGAGTAGGTACAACGTGCCAACACATTTTTCTTTTGCCACGAACCTAGCACTTGTAGTAATATTCCACTCTCAATATCCAAATATTGTTATAAGCCCTTCTTTAACCAATTTGCTAATTGAGATCGAGTTTTTCTTCAAGTCTGGAATGTGTCTTGCGTCATGCTAGACTAGTTGCCCACCACTGCGAGCTTTCACTGTAATTGTTCATTTTCCAACAACTGGGCTACTATTCCCATTTCTAACAGTGGCCGAACCAAAATCACATGTCATATAATTCTCAAAAGCATCCCTCTAGGAGTACAATGATCAGAAGCACCTGAGTCAATAAATCAATCATCTTGCATAATATTAACTCCAGTTGATAAACACAAATTATCTAAGTGGATTTCGTTGCTTACTACATTGGCTCATTGTGATCCACCTTGCTGTCTTGCACTCTTCGCCATGTCTCTTCTGTCCTGGCTTATGACAGTGCCAACACTCGCCTTTGCAATTTTCTGCTCTTGACTTTGACTTGTGATTCTTGCTTTTCGACCACCCTCTATAAGTGCTTCTTCCTCGACTATCAGCTGACAACGCGGAGTTGCTAGAAGATGATAAAGATTCTCCATTTATCTTCCTCCTCACCTCCTCATTCATGATGCTGCTCACAACATCCTTCTGAGTAGTTGAATTAGTCATAGTACTTATAATAGTTTGTTCCAATCAGCCGTAACTGTCGAGGGAACTTCAACCCTGCCGATTCTAATTTATTGTAGACCATATTCATATATTTCGTCACTGAACCCCTCTCTGAAAACTTCATGTTGACCAACTTCTTCAAGTAAAGGATCTGGTTCGATGCAGACGGTTTTGCGTACATATCCATGAGGATCTCCATTAGCATTTTCCTACTCATCAACATTTGAATTTTTCCAAGCCTTTTGTGATCTAAACGGTTCCAAGCCGCTAACGCAACTGCATCTATCTTGGGTCCTTTTTGGCTTCGTGCAAACAACGGATCATCTAAATCTTTCTGTCGGAGATATGCAATCATCTGGATCTTCTACATTGTGAACTACGTTCCATCAAATCTCTCAATTTTCCTTTTGTCTCCCGTCTCTACAAACCAACTTAGTACTCTGATACCACTTTGTTCAGTTTAACCATCATCCCGAGATGAAAACAAAGAAACAAATCAAAGAAACAAAAGCCAACAACACACAAACACATGATAATTGTTTGAGGTTCACGCAATGCAATGGTTGTTTCCCTACTTAGAGGCACTCTTGCAATTTCCATTGGAAAATATGAAGAAAAATATGTTACAATCACTAAAAGCCTCACCTCCAAAGTGTAGGTTTATTTTTCCTCCTTTTTCTCCTTCTTAAGAACGGCCGCTCAAGACTCTCTTTTGATGATAGAACTATTGTAAGTAACCCTAACAATCGCACACCATATAGATATATAGGATAACATTAAATTAGATCTCAGTAGATGAAAATATCTGATCAGCTCCGTCGTGGTTGACTGCGAAGGGGGGCAGCCTACTGCAAAAATGTCCTGAGCAAGTCAGAGGGCAAATGTGGTCGACTACCCTCCTCGCAGTCGACTGCTCCATGTTTGATTGAACGCTGCAAAACGACAGTCGACTACATGTATCAGCAATCGACTGTTAGTCTTGCTGCTCTATTTCCTTGCTGTTGCACTTCTCGTTGCTGCTTCAGCTATTCTCTCTTCTTCTTCACTCTTGTCTCATGTATTGAATCCACCAATCCCAACAATAGCTTAGTTGCTGGATAAAACAGAAATGGAGAGGAAAGAGAGAGATACTGAAAGATTCTCCGGTAAGGTGATAACAAAATTTTGATGACCAGAAACTAGAGCCATAGCAAGGGTTGGGAGCCTTAGTCGTAAGAAAACGTTTAAAAAAATTACAAGAAAGTGTTACCAAACCATGATTTGCGCAGGTGGTTTCTCATCGTATTGCAGATTTTTTGAGCATGTGGTCAGCTTTACTTTTCACAACGAAAGAGAAGTTGTAGGTTTGAAATGTAAACCACCCTGGGAGGATTGGGGGGAATTGATTGATTGTGCATAAATAACAAATTTAAAATAAATGCATAAACTAGATTTATAAAGGTAGAGAAAGCAAATTCAGTAGAGGTGAGACACAGCGAATTAAGTGGTTCGACCCCAAGACTTAATTAATTACCTCCTTACCTGCAAAATTTTTTTCGCAGTAGGCATTCTATTATACTCAAATCATGTACAGTGAGTTTTTGGTATTTAGACTAGGAATCTTATAACAACCACAAAACTTCTAAATATAAGCCTCGCAAACCGTCTTGATCCGAAACGAAAAGAAATTGAAATAGCACGACCGTAGTCTTGACAAAGAAAACAATAAAAACGCTCTTCTATTGATTTACTGTGAACAATAATCAACACACTGCTCGAAGATCATTCGTTCAGTTAGTTGTCCTTGTCAACCAACCGCCTCTTACACAGTGACCAGTGGGAAAATATCTCCACAACGGCCCTAACATGATCATTCGATCAGTTAGTTATCCTTGTCAACCAACCGCCTCTTACACAGTGACCAGTGGGAAAATATCTCCCCAACGGCCCTAACATATAGAGTCAGGGCTTGCATGGCGGCATCACATGTCCCGAGGCAAAATCGTGGCCACCAAGTCGCCCCCAGTAAGGCTCTGTGTGGTTCAAAGGAGGGGAAGGGAGGGGAGGGATTTAATGAAGATTCTGTTTGGTTCAAAGGAGGGGAGGGGAGGGAAAATAATTATCTTCTTGTTTGGTTCACAAGGAGAGGGAATGGATTTTATAATAAAATTACTTTTATACCCTTCACAAGGTGATCGAAATGTCCAATCGAACTAATCTTTGGGACAAGTTACTGTGTTGCATCCTCCCTTAACCTTTCAGAAGAAACTTCTCGTATCAGAAATGAAGTAGAAGGCGCAATCAGAGTAAAGAGATGTGGACATAAAAACTTAATTTTCAGAAATGAAGTATGGATAATAAACTTAATTTTCAGCATAAAAACTAATGAACTAATGAGGCTTTCGATCTTTAGTTTGGAACAATGTTTCAGTATTATGATTGTTGTCATTGATTCGGTAAGAAAAAAGAACACTTGGAAATAGAAATATAATCTTATTTGTTCCCTTTACGACTACTTGGTAAATAAAGGTATACTCAATTAGTATCAAACATTTTGCTTCACCTATCACTGTCTGTTGATCTGTAATTTGGATTGATTCCATATCATATGAAATGGTTGATTGAGATCAATCTGACAAACATTTTGCTTCCTATTAAATGGTTGATTAAGATAATGTTTCACACTGCTGAAACACTAATGATGCTTTTAAGGACGATCTATCATCGATCTTTCAAATGCACCAGAAGATGATCAAAGTGGTGATAGGCCTCGAATGGAATTTTCATTGATTCACAGCTTTCTCCTAGAAGTTGTACTCATTCTTATATATAAAGCTTGATATTATAGATCCTCTGATCATGATCCTATTATTGCCCAACTACAGAAGTTTGGGATAATGGCTTTATAGTACCAGTTGAATCATGATTTTACGATACAAACAACTGAGTTCAATTCAAAGAAGCCTTCAAAAGTTTTTGTAACTGCAAACCCCCTGTTAAAACTGTCACTACTTTAATTGTGTATTAAAACATCAATCCCAAATTTAGATATGCATGGACATGATCCATGCTTCAGATAGAACAAGTCATCATCATGGAGTTCATTCTAACGAAGATGATGTGGAGATTGAAGAGGAAAAATATCAAAGAGAACTAACAAAAAGGGCAATTTAGGTCATTCACATTAAAAAATTAGAGATAATTTCTCTCCCCTCCAAATCCCCCCAATATTGGAGGGGAGCCAAAATTGGCTCAGGAGGAGTGTTGCACCCCCCCCCCCTCCCTTTTCCCTCCCCTCCCCTCCTAAAAAATGAACCAAACATAAAAAGCTTTTAAAAACCCCTCCCCTCCCCTCCATTCCTCTCCAACCAAAGACTCCCTAAGGCATTGGGTCTACCTCAAATAACTCCCTTTATTTTTTTTAGGCTAAAATTGAAAAAAAAACCCTCAAACTATCTCATATATGCAGAAAACTTCACTCACATTTTTTATGCAGAAAAATCACACTCAATTATGGGTGCGAAAAACCACACCATGATTCCGTTAGGGTTCTGTTATATGGGTGGTTTTTCGCACCCATTGTTGAGTGCGGTTTTCTGTATAAAAAAAGGTGAGTGAGGTTTTCTGCATATATGAGATAGTTTAAGAGGATTTTTTTAATTTTAGCCTAAGAATGAGTTTTGAATAAAGGGGGTAATTTCGTCATTTTGTAAGTCACGTGCATTGCACGTGACCGAAAAAATTACAGAACCCTAACAGATTCATTGTGTGGTTTTCGCACCCATAGTTGAGTGTGGTTTTCTGCATAAAAAAAAAGGTGAGTGAGGTTTTCTGTATATATAGAATAGTTTAAGGGGATTTTTTTAATTTTAGCTTTATTTTTATTCGAAGTTGTAAACTATAACAATTATCTACTGAAAACGTTCATTTACTTTCAATAGACCACCCTAAGTTATGACAAAAGAAAATGTCAAAATTCAAACTTGCATTCTGATAAGAAATTGAAACACATTTTGGTATTAAGGTTAATAAGTCTAATATTATTTATGTAGTGATTGTGAATATATGGTTGGCTTTCATTATTTTGTTATGTATTTTACTTTATATATTTATCATGTAATATAGTCGCTGTCAACATTAGGATTATAAATGGTGTTATTTGAATTTAGGTAGATTTACATTAGAACTTGTTCAAGAAAAATGAGAAATTATAGAAAACAATGTAAAATTGAGAGGAATGAGAGTGAATTTGAGGGCCGTTTATCATTTTGTTTTCCTTTGAAGGGTTTGAATACTAAAAAGGGTTGTGGATTGGGGCTCCATTGAAGTTGAAGTTAAGGAAAAGTTCCTTTGATAAGAGCATCCACAGTGATTTTTTATAAATGGCAAATTACCATTTTATAGCAAACCGAGCGCTGCAATGATTTTTCAATTTCCCATTTTATAACAAATTTTCTATATCGGTTTCTCATATATGAGAAACCAAATACCAATTCTCAAATTATAAAGGACGGGATATCATATCCCGTCTGAGATCAGACAAGAGATCATATTCGTCTGAGAGGTTTTTTTTTATTTTAAAAAACTCCTCAGATCTCTTGTCTGAGAGGTTTTCTTTTTTGTGAGACGGTATATCATATACCGTCCCACTCAATTTTTGGCAAAATGCGAACAATATAGCAAACAACCACTGCAGCGATCGATCCTATTTGCTATTACTGTTGCAGCCATTTTTGATAAAATGAGAAACACTGGATGCTCTAACAAAGATTATGGATTTGCATTTCCTACCTTACTATATCAACATTCTCAACTCCACTATTTTTAGTATTTTAAAATACTTTATATGTTTGAGATGAATAAAAATTGATAAAAGCTATGACAACTTATCGAAAATGCACAAAATCAATATGGTAAATTGGCTTGGAAAATATAATCTCTCTCTTTCTCTGTCCATATTTTTATTTTTTTAATTTTTCTGGCAAAATGCATAAGAAAGAGCAAACTATGATTTCAACATGTGAATTAATGTTATTTTACTTGCTAAAAAACCATGAGCAACAAAATAATAAAAAATAATAATTTTGTTTTCGGTCCTTAAAACCATATTATTACTAATTTTAATTACTTGCAAATCTATACTATTATTAAGCAAAGCCCCATTTTGGCGGTTTTTTACTATTATGCCCTCATAAACATAATGTGCTTAAAAAAAATGTAGGGTTAATTTTGTCAAATTTTACCCCTCAACCCTACACAAACAGAGGTCACAAACGTAATTTTCACTTAAATCAAACTCTCTCTCTCTCTCACAAAAAAAAAAAAAAATCTCCCCTTCCGTCGATTCCTCTCCCTCTCTCTCAAAATCCCCACTGCCTCTCTCTCTCCTCATCCCCCATCGATTCATCTTACTCCTAATCTGTCCTCAAACCCTCCTCACCAGAATTAGGAATATTGCTCAAATCTCAACCGATCGCCATGGGAAAGTTGTACCCTAATGTCAGCGAAGAGTACTTGAAAGCTGTCGACAAATGCAAGAAGCAGCTCCGTGGATTCATCGCCGAAAAGAAGTGCGCTCCTCATAATACCATAAGGAAATGTTCAGTAATGGGTTTCTTGATCTGATGAAGGTCAAGGTGGCGGCTCGCCATTTTAGTTATAGGACTCTCTTTCATACCATTTTGATTCTGGCCTTTCTGCTTCCCTTTGTGTTTATTCTTACGGCGCTTATTACTCTTGAAGGGTTCAACAATTGCTCCACTTTTGGAAAGATCTTCTTTTTAATTTGTGTGTGGATAGTTTGATGTGTTTTATTTAATGGGTAGTTTAGTGATTCGTGTATGGATTAGGGATTGTAGTCTTGGTCTTGATAATAGTTTATTTGAATTTTTGATAGATGTATGGTTGCTTTGAATATGATGAATAATTATGTTAAAATTGGCTTGATTGATGTTTCCTATTGCACCACTTGACTATACATTCAAACCTAAAACTTGAGTGAGGAGTTCCAAGTTGTAACTTGGACATATGATACATATAGGTAATTTTTAAGTGGAGTGCCCATTTCTCCATTTTGGGTTTAATGTTGTGGGTAGTTTAGTAAATTGTGTAACAATTAGGGATTGTACTGTTTCTGTTGAAAAGAATTTGGTTGGATTGAGTTTGATTCAAAGTTTTAGTAGATGTATGATTGTCTTGATTGTCTCAAAGCTTTAGTAGATGTATCCCAAAGGTTTAGTAGAATGTGATGAACAATTTTGTTAATATTGACTTGATTGATGTTTCCTGTTAATACTTTACCTCAAAAGTTGAGGTAGAGGAAGCTTTAGAAAAGATTTGGTCTGGTTGGAGTTTTGATACCTAGAATTTATCTGAACTTCGAGGCTAGATTACTGGAGGTAACTTAATTATAGAGTATGATCCAAATAGATGAAAGTTTAGATAATTACAGGTGAACAAGTCATCTCCATTGACCTCTAAGTGCCCTACTTAAACCTCCATATCCAGATGTATGTAATAGGTCCTCTAAGTGCCCTACTTAAACCTCCATATCCAGATGTATGGAATAGGTACAAGGAAATTCACTAATAAATTGTATAGGTTGATCCATAATTTTCAAGCTTATTCTAACATGAACACACACAGATTTTGCTTGATAAAGTTGGAGAATGTAAAAGGGCAAGCTTTGATAATAAAAATATTTATTACGTATGCATAGACATTATTGACACGAATTACTGATAACCAAGATGTTTGGTTTCAATTTTTTTTTATAATGAAACCAAAATCTGTTAATTGTTATTCTCCACTTCGTGATCATTAACATATGAGGTTCACTATGTGCAAAACTGCTCTTAATCTCTTCACCAAATTTGTTTAAGAGGAAGGGGAAAATGTCATTGAAGTATGTTAGTTATGTTATGACGAGTGGTGAGGTATAAGTGGGATCTGTCATTGTTAAAGATTTAGCGGTAGGGTAAAGCCAACATTGCTGAGCTGCTCAGTGGCATGGGATGTAGTCGCAATAAAACATGCGATGGTTTGAAACAAATGGGTGTTTATCACTAATTGAACCAACAGAAAGCTATACAAAAAGGTCTGATGAGGTCATTAGTTCAGGGATTTCTGCTCGGAAAAGGAGAGTAAATACCATAAGGAAATGTTCAAGTAATAGTGGACATATGAGAGGGATGGATGAAGGGAAGAGGCGGTTGTTGAGAAAGGGAAGGAAGTGGAGGAAGTTGCAGTTGAGAATGAAGAAGATGAATGAATGAGATTTTTAGTTCATGTGAGTGTAAATTTAGATTGTAGTTTCAAGGGTGCAGTTCTAATTTTCAAGTGTTTGATTAGAATGGTTGTAACTTTTGTGGGTTTTGGTTTTTGAAGCAATGTCACTCCATTTCTTATACCTTCAGTTTCTGTTCTGTGGGGTTTGATAATGATTATTGTTGAAAATTTTTGTATTTGGCTTTCTGTCGAAAAATAACACCTGCAATATATGTTTTTTTAAGGCTTAAGTATAATTCCTATGAAAGATATTAGCGATGTTATCTGTAGATAACCAATCATTTAATTTCAATTACTCATTTTAAAATAGGTTAACCTTTATTTATTCAATTGTTGTTAGTTATCATAATATTTTTAAAGTTTAAATTTATTTATGATATAATTATTTATAAAAATGTTATTCATATAAAATAAAAATTAGTATTATCTCTAATATCTAATATTATAACGGGAAAAGGTTTAGTGTAATTTGTTAATCTATTAACCCATGTGACGCACGTATATAATTAATATGAAGGAGGTTTTAGTTCGAGTTCTCACTACGTCAAAGTTTGTATATTTTAAAAAAAAATAGTAAGACATGCATTCTCCGTACATAACTAATATAAAAAAAGATATCAGGTTCGAGATTAGACTATGTTGAATTTTTTACTTTAAAAAATATTTTTTTTATTAAAACGTGCATTGCACGTGTATATTAATTGCACGTTTAAATTACTAGACGTGCATCATACGTGCATTATACTAAAAGAAAATCGCACGTGCATTATAGACCTGCCCCTTCCTCAAAATCCTACACACCTTTATAGACGTGCATCGCACGTGCATTATACTAGTAAATGCTCTATGTGGGGTGAAAGGGATGAAAAAACTGGATAAGTTTCAAGAGTAATGCTAGAGCCACTACCAATTTCACTACATTTCTCTTCACTACCTGAGGTGGCACACTCCAATAGGTAGGGGATGATAGAGTAGGTGGGAGAACTCTCCAATAGGAGTATGCCACCTAAGGTAGTGAAGAAAATGGTAGTGAAATTGGTAGTGGCTAAAGCATTACTCAAGTTTCAAGGGTAATGCTACACCTGCTATCAATTTTACAACCTTTTCATCTGCAACCTTAGGTGGCACACTATTATTGGACATTTTTATCACCTACTCTACACCTACTCTATAAAAACCTCCACTACTAATGTGCCACCTAAAGTTGTAGATAAAAAGATTGTAAACTTGATAGTAGGTGTAGCATTACCCAAGTTTCAATAGCTCTTACCAAGCAGACTCTTGAAACAGAAAAACACAACCAAATTAGGAATTGGCAGCCGACAAATATTTAAAAGCCATCATTTTCTAGCTCAAAAACCTAAAATAAAACCTTCCCCTGCATAAGTATTGAATATGAATAAATAAAACTATATGGTTCTCCAAAACCTATTGCTCCCTTTTATAAGCACTAGTAATCCGCACGTGCAATGCACGTTTTATGGGTTAGCACGTGCAATTTGTACTGGGGATATGCACGTGCAATGCACGGATTCAATGGAGGGAGAGGAAGAGACGGTTTCGATTTTTGAGGGAACAAAATTTTATGGAGACTTTAAATGTGAAGTAAAAATTACAAAATTAACCTTATATTTTTTAAAAAGTTTTTATGTATATGGGGGCATAATAGTAAAAAGCCACCAAAATGGGGCTTTGCTTAATAATAGTATTGAGGGAACAAAATTTTATGGAGATTTAAATGTGAAGTGAAAATTACAAAATTAACTTTATATATTTTTTTAGATTTTAATGTATATGGGGGCATAATAGTAAAAAGCCTCCAAAATGGGGCTTTGCTTAATAATAGTATTGAGGGAACAAAATTTTATGGAGATTTAAATGTGAAGTGAAAATTACAAAATTAACCTTATATATTTTTTTAGTTTTTAATGTATATGGGGGTATAATAGTAAAAAGCCACCAAAATGGGGCTTTGCTTAATAATAGTATATTGAGGGAACAAAATTTTATGGAGATTTAAATGTGAAGTGAAAATTACAAAATTAACCTTATATATTTTTTTAGTTTTTTATGTATATGGGAGCATAATAGTAAAAAGCCATCAAAATGCGGCTTTGCTTAATAATAGTATAGATTTATCATAAGTTCTGTTAATCACAACAGGTAGAGTGATGCCACACCTTACATCTATCCAAAGTTTGGAGGATAGAGTCTGTTTCAACAAAACCCAAAACTAGTAACAAACTTTATGAAAGTTTGTCCTAATGAACCGTAATTGTTGAGGATACAAGATAGCAGTAACATTGCATGTGCATGCTCCACAAACTTCAACCTGCCGATTCTAATTTATTGTACAACATACAAAAGTTATTCATATGCTTCGCTACTGAATCCCTCTCCAACAACTTCATGTTGACCAACTTCTTCAAGTGAAGGATCTGAATCAATGCAGACGGTTTCTCGTACATATCCGTGAGAATCTCCATTAGTGTTTGCCTACTCATCAACAATTGAATTTTCCCAAGCGCCTTCTGATCTAAATGGTTCCAGGCTGCCAACGCAAGTGCATCTATCTCGGCTTCTTTTAGCTTCGTGCCAAACAACGGATCATCTAGATCTTTCTGTAGGAGATATGCTATCAGCTGGATCTTCTACATTGTGAACTATGTTCCATCGAGTCTCTCAATTTTCCATATGTCTCCCATTTCTAAAAACCAACTTAGTTCTGTGAAATCACTTTGTTGAATTTAACCCTCATCCCGAGATGAAAACAAAGAAACGAATCAAAGAAACAATAGCCAACTACACCCAAACACACAAGATTTTTTGAGGTTCACCCAATGCAATGGCTGTTTTCCCGCACAGAGGTACTCTTACGATTTACACTAGAAAATATGAAGAGAAACGTGTTATAATCACTCAATAACTCACCTCGAATGTGTAAAGTTTTTCTTCTTCTCCCTCTCTCAAGAAAGGCTACTCAAGACTCTCTATTGATGATAGATCTATTGGAAGTAACCTTAATAATCGCACACCATACATGTATATAGGATAACATTAAATTAGATCTCATCCGTAGATGAAAATATCTGATCAGCTCCATTGCGGTTGACTGCGAAGGAGGGCGGTCTATTGTAAATTGTCTTGAACAAGTCAAATAGCAAATGCGGTTGACTGCCCTCCTCGCAGTCGACTGCTCCCTGTTTGATTGAACACTGCAGCATGACAAGCGATTATATGTATAGGCAGTCGACTGTTAGTCTTGCTGCTCTGTTTCCTTGATGTTGTTTGTGTTGCTCTTCTCGTTGCTGCTTCTATGCTTCTCGCTTCTTCTTCAAGCCTTGTCTCATGTATTGAATCCACCAATCCCAACAATAGCTAGGTTGTTGGATAAAATGGAAATAGAGAGGAAAGAGAGATACTGAAAGATTCACAAGTAAAAAAATAACAAAATTCTAATGACGAGAAACTTGAGCCATCACCACAACCTAAAAGAAACTGGAGCCGTTGTAAGGGTTGGGAGCCTTAGTTGTAAGAAAATGTTACAAAAAGTATGAGAAAGTGTTACCAAACCATGATTTAGGCAGGTGGTTTCCAATCGTATTGCAGATGTTTTGAGCATGTGGTCAGCTTTACTTTTCACAATGAAAAGTGAAGTTGTAGGTTTGAAATGTAAACCACCATGGGGATCTGTTGGTCTTTTCACAATGAAGAGTGATTGTGCATAAATAATTTTTTTAAATAAATACGTAAAGGAGAGATATAAAGTTAGAGAAAGCAAACTCAATAGAGGGAGATACAATGAATTAAGTGGTTCAACCCACATGATTAATTCACTACCTTCTTACCTGCAACAACATCACACGGGCAGGCACAAGGTGCACGCAAGGCCCAGATCAGATGAGATGGGGACTAGAGAGCAAGGGAGCTTTCTCGGTAAGATCACTGTATCATCGGATCCACTTTCGATGATGCAGGCCCAGCTGGGCACAGGTGCTGTGGAAGGCGAAAACTCCCCTTAAAGTCAGAGTTTTCCTATGGCTAGTGCTCAATAATGCTATCCTCACTAGATAAAACCTTGCCAAAAGACAACCACAGGTAGCGACCAACTGTTGTTTCTGCGACGCTCAGGTGGAAAATCTTAATCACCTGTTCATTCACTGCCCTAGAAGTAAGGCAACTATGGTTGAGGTACTCCGAGCCCTAGGAACAGGCGACTACCCCTACGTATACGAAGATCTGTGGATTGGCACCAGATCTGCTACGATTCGACATGAAATGAAAGATGCGTGGTATATCGCAATAGCGGCAACAACTTGGGTGTTATGGCTAGACAGAAATAATTTTTATTTTCGTGCTTCATGTAATAGTATTTCTGGTAACCTGACTCACATCATGTATCTTATCTCTTTTTGGGCTACAGCTGCGGCCACAGGGGCAAGAGAAAGGATAGCCAGAGTGTTCCAGGTAGAGGAGTTTGACGATGAGGAGGTAGAGATCGGCCCGACACTGGACTGAGGGACTGGCTTCACCAGTCATGACAGGGACCATACCAGTTTTGGTTCCACCTTACTGATCTGCCGGGTTGCCTGAGGTTTCAGTAGTTATACCCACCCCCCAGGGTTTGTTGGGGGTGTATGTTTGTTTTGCTTTTTTTTATTCCTGCATTGTACCTTTATTTTGTACTGTTGTTTTCTCCTGGTACGCTGGGGTTGTTTTATTAACTTCTTATTAATGAAACGGGGTGACCTTATTCCACCTTTTACCTAAAAAAAAAAACAATTTTTGCAGCAAGCATTGTACTATACTCAAACCATGTACAGTGAGTTCTTGGTATTCAGGCTAAGAATCTTATAACAACTATAAGACTTTTAAATATAAGCCTTGCAAACTGTCTTGATCCGAAGTGAAAAGAAAGTGAGAAAGCAAGAAGATAATATTGACACCCATAAAAACAATAAAAATGCTCTTCTATTGCTCACGCGCAAGAATCAGCACACCACTCGAAGACCATTCGTGCAGTTGGTTGACTGGTCAACCAACAGCCTCTTACATAGTGACCAGTTGGAAAATATTTTCCCAACGACCCTAACATATAGGGTCATGGATTGTGTGGCGGTATCACATGTCCTAAGCCAAATCTGCCCTCCAAGACTCCCCCCCCCCCGGGTTGGCAATAATCTTAAGGATAATAGCTACAAAAAATAGTCAAAATTTCTCACATTCTCCAGTCAAATCAACCTCGCCAAGTTAATAATCTTTTATCCTTATGACCCCACCACATACGGGGATACTCTTTCTCAGAGTATCCACAATCGTTTTTCTCATTTTTTATTAAATGACAACTACAGTAATAACAAATAGGTAATTTGTATGCAACGGTGGTTTATTATAATTTTGCTAAAATTTGAACTAGACGAGACATGTTATTTCGTCGGATTGGTTTTTGCATTTTTTAGAATTAGTTAATTAGTAATTAAATATTATAATAAGTTAATTAAATAAAATAAATAATATAATAACACCTAATACCTAATACCTAATTAAACCAACCCTAAACCTAATTAAATCAACTAACCTACCCCTAATTACCCACTCAAATGCTGGACGGGACATGTTGTCCCGTCCCAAGAAAAAATTCTTAAGACAAGACAACATGTCTCGTCCGAGATTTTTTTTTTTTTTTTTTTTTTTTTTTTTTTTTTTTTTTTTTGGTTCCAGACGAATCTGACCGTCGGATCAAAAAATAAAAATTGTTATAATTTGAGAATCACAGTTTCGTTTCTCAAAAATAAGAAGTCACTGTAGCTACTTTACCAAAAAATCGTAAAGTAGCAAACGACTAAAAAATCGTAAAGTAGCAAACGACTACAGCATTCTATTTCTCAAAAATTGAGAATTTGACAAATATAAGAAACGACTGTGGATGCTCTCAAACGGGACTAAGTGATCTAAATAATTATTGGAGATGGAATTCAGTTGAGAGTGCGTTGGCTGTAGAGTCGTATCCTTAAGGAAAGCGTTTTCGTGACGAACAACAACTTTATCTTGGTATTGTTCGTCTACATTGGGGAGCTATCTTAGATTTTTTCTGAACTGACCCACTTTTTGAAACATTGACCAAACTGACCCACTTTCGAAAATATTACCCAACTGACTCATTTTTGAACGCGTCAGCATAAAACGATGTTGGCAATAATTGCATATGTTATTTTGATTTCTTTGTTGCCATTAGAGGCACCTGTAAATACAAAAAAATTCGTTGCCGATATTAGGGAGTAATGCGCATTGACTTAGGAGTTCTCTGACTTGAGAAAAAAATTGTAAGTGAAAATCGCTTATAACCGATTCCGATATTACCAATAACGTCATAATTATCCTGATGCCGCTATTGACAATAACGACATCAGTATAATCCACAGTGTACTTCAATTTTCGTGCACGTGCATCCACTTCAAGCCCGATTTTGACCTTGATGCAGCCAGTATCTCTCAATGCTCAAAACATGAAAGTTGTAGATCTTTCTCTTGGTGTTCCATATCATTTTGAATTAACTCAACCGGAGTTCGGATGATAACTTTATGCCCATATTATATAGTGATGTTGAAACTATCCAGAATTTTTTTACTGGACAGTTTCAACTTTGCTACATAATCTGGAAATAACTTTATCATCTGAACTCTGATTCAGATAATTCAAAATGTTTTGGAACACCGAGAAAAAACTCTACAACTTTCATGTTTTGAGTATTGAGAGATACTGGCTGCATCGAGGTCGAAAGCGGGCTTGAACTTGATGTATATGCACGAAATTTAAAGTACACTGTGGATTATACTAATGCCGTTATTGTCAATAGCGACATAAGGCTAATTATGCCGCATCAGGCTAATTATGCCGTTATTGGGAATAGCGACATCATTTATAAGATTTTTTCTCTTACAATTTTTTCTCAAGTCAGAGAGCTCCTAAGTGAATGCGATATGTATTGATGCCGTTACTTCCAATAGCGGTAACGGGAAAAAAAAATTTAGGTGCTGCTATTGATAATAACGGCGTCAAAATAACAAATGTTGCTATTGCCAATAGTATTTTATGCTGATGTTTCCAAAACTGAATTAGTTGGGTAAATAATTTTAAAAGTGGGTCAGTTTAGTGAATATTTTGGGTCATTACGGAACAAAATTCGCTATCTCAAAGGAGTAGATTGATCTTCCTGTGAAACACGTTGAATGGGTTGTAAGTCTGGAATATTGCTTTTGTTCTTTTCCCTTTCTCTGTTTGTAGTTTGATCTTCACCTGCTTCATTTCTGAAGCTGCAAACCCCAATGTCAAATATAATTCTCGATTTTGCCCCTATGGTCCAACAGTAGTACATTGGGTCTCTTCAAATAACTCCCTTTATTTTTTTTGGAAGTTGTAAACTATAACAATTATCTACTGAAAACGTTTATTTACTTTCAATAGACCACCCTAAGTTATGAAAAAAGAAAATGTCAAAAAGTCAAAATTGAAACAAATTTCGGTTTTAAGGTTAACTAGTAATTTACACGTGCAATGCATGTCTTAATAAATGTAATTTTTTAAAGTAAAAATTCAGTCCGAGTTTGAACCTAAGACCTTCTTTATAATAGCTATGCACGTGTGTTGCACGCGTTGAAAGATTTACAGAAGACACTAAGACCTTCTCCCATTATAATATTAGAGATTTACACGTGTGGTGCACATCTTAACAAATATAGTTTTTAAAGTAAAAATTCAGAAGTAGTCTGAGTTTGAACATAAGATCTCATTTATAATAGTTATGCACGTGCATTACACGCGTTGATAGATTGACAAATGCCACTACTGCCTTCTCTCATTATACTATTACTAGTATAATGTATGTGCGATGCACGTCTAAAAAAAATAAAGTCATCAAATCAAATGAATATATATTGAATTATATAAAAAAAATAGTTTATATTTGAATTTTTTGATTTGGGCTACACGTGTGGTGCACATTTATTTTTGTTGGATATAGTTTGAACATGTATTATACATGTTTATATAATTACAAAGTTAGAGTTTGTTTGTTACAAACCCTAACTCTCCCATTAAAATAGTAGAGATTATTATATTACTAGTAATTTACACGTGCGCTGCATGTCTTTATAAATATATTTTTATATATATAAAAAATCAGACATTGTCTGGCTTCGAACCTAAGATCTCCTTTATATTAATTATGCATATGCATTGCACGTGTTTATTTACTTACAATACAGGTGTTTATTTGGTTTCAAATAGAGTAACTCTCCTGTTAAAACATTAGGGATTATTAGAGATTAGTCTAATATTGTTTATGTAGTGATTGGGAATATATGGTTGGCTTTTATTATTTTGCTATGTATTTTACTTTATATATTTATCATGTCATATAATCAATATCAACATTAGGATTATAAATGGTGTTATTTGAATTTAGGTAGATTTACATTAGAACTTGTTCAAGATAAATGGGAAATTATAGAAAACAATGTATAATTCAGAGGAATGAGAGTGAATTTGAGGGCGGTTTATTTTTGTCTTCCTTTGAAGGGTTTGAATACTAAAAATGGATTGTGGATTGTTTATTTTTGTCTTCCTTTGAAGGGTTTGAATACTAAAAATGGATTGTGGATTGATGCTCCATTGTAGTTAAGGAAATGTTCCTTTGATAGCAAGGATTATGGATTTTAATTTCCTACCTTGCCATTTTGACATTCTCAACTCCGCTACTTTTAGTATTTTAAAATACTTTATTTGTTTGAGATGAATGATAATTGGTGGAAGCTATGACATCTTATTGAAAATGCACAAAATCAATATGGTAAATTGGCTTGGAAAATATTCTCTCTTTCTCTTTCCATTTTTATTCTTTTTTTTAATTTTTCTAGCAAAATACTAAAGAAAGATCAAACTATCATTTCAGCATCTCTACTATTTTAATGAGAGAGTTGGAATTTGTAACAAACAAATCTTACTTTGTAACTATATAAAAACATATAATACACGTCCAAATTATATCCAACAAATATAACTGTGCACCGGACGTGTAGCGCAAATCAAAACATTCAAATATGAACTATTTTTTTCTTATTCAATATATATTCATTTAATTTTATGACTTTACTTTTTTTAGACGTGCATCGCACGTACACTATACTAGTGTGAATTAATGTTATTTTACTTGCTAATAAACCAATGTGCAACAAAATAATAAAATATATATATATATATTTTCAGTCCTTAAAACTATATTAGATATGGGGTAGATGATGTGGCCCCATCTGGGCCATCAGATCCCTTCAAATTTCGCTCCTCCATGATCATCAGGTCAAAGCAGGTCCAACGGGCTTCAACCCATTCAGGCCCACAGGCAAACGGGTCTGACCCAGTCCGTTAGGGTCTCAGACCCATATACCCTTGCCTATAAATACCAGACCCCCTCCTCACTTTCAAAGGTAATAAACTTTCCCCACCTGAACCCTAGCTACTGTTGCTTTCTCAGTGACTAATTAGATCGTCGGAGGGCATGTCGCCGGGACTTCTCCCGGTATTTCTAGGCAGTGTTCAGGTACAAAAGGCCGAGCCGAGCCTTAAAGATCTGAGCCGAGCTACTAGATCCGAGCCGAGCACTCGACCTCTACCTCTCTCCTGCTAATCCCGAGCAGGTCCTACAGCCTAGGATCGGATCAATACCAATACCATATCTTCCGCTACACAAATTACAAGAACTCACACATGTTGCCCCCACACCCCAAAAACAAACATCATCAGGTTGGCACCATCTGTAGAAAATTCTGGTACTGAAGCGATCCGATCCCAACCAGGGACTGTAATAGCCCGCAAAAATAGCATATGGCTATTTTTGCACTGTAATCTGTGCGCAATTGAGAATTGCATGCAATTGTGTATTTTCTAATAACGATTGATTGTTATTGAGAAATATCAGATATATTGTCTATCTTATTTTATGCTTTTAGAGGGTTATTATGAGACAATTTTATGTATTTTTAATTCTTAGTATTTTAAAGGGTGAGAGTTGGGGTTTATTTGAAATGTATTGCATTTTTGGGGCTTACATATAATATTCCCCTTATATTATTTATTTATCTATTTATTTATTTATTTTTTTATAAAACCCCACCCCACCCCACCCCCACCTTCTCCTTCTCCATTTTCTTTCTTCCTCCCCGTTTCCTTCCCAGCCGAAAGAACCCATCGAAACCTTCGGCCGATGCTTTCCCCACCCAGAATCCACCTTATTTCTTCGTCAAATCCAAATTAAATTGGGGGGTAGACTAATAGAAGGATTCTCTACATCGTGGCGGTGTCCGTTTTTCGAAAGGACTTCGGAAAGGTAAACCCTAGATTTTATTATTGTATGAAATTTAGTGTGGTTAATTTATTTTGAGTAGGAGTATTATGGTAGGAAGATTAGGAGATATTGGGAAGGGTAGATGTGAGAAATTAGCAAGTTGTTAGAGGAATTGCAAGTTGTTAATAAATTAGGGTTTTGGGTTTATAAAGGGGGAGTAAGTATATGAGAACTTGTCTCTTTTATGGTCATAGAATTTTTGTTGGGCCATTAGGTTATTTTAAAGATGATTTTGTTATTTTTTGGGAAATAAAAATCCCGTAGGATTTTGATTATTACGTGCATCGCGCGTGTGTATCCCAGGCATTCAATAAACGCTTGTGTGATGTTTGGAATAGAGTTATTAGCTTTTGTGATTGGTTGGATGATTTGAGTTTTAATTACTTTGAAATTTGATGATAGGATATACTAGCGGCTTTGGATGCGTGGTGGCGCTTCGAGCCTTCGCGGGATAATTTGTGAGTATGATATCTTTCATTTTACGCACATGGTGCATTGTGGAAATTTTAAATTATGAATTGCTGTGTATTTCCATTTTTGTATCTTAGTGTAGCATGGATGTTTTGAGTTAAGAATTGGTGTGGACACTCTTGTATGTGTCCACAACTATAGGTTAAATTTCATAAATTATCGAGGTCGGTTGATGCCTCAAAATAAATTGTGGAGTGCGGCTAATCTGAAAGGACAGAGCTGAAGCCAATTGCTTTTGGACCGAAGTCCGAAAGGTCATAACCAGTTGTACATGTATGATCTTGCTATAAACCTTTGAGAATATATGAGGTTTTATAGTATCAAGATGATTGGATTCGGAGAAATGGTTAGCTGGAAAGTTGTAGACCAGAGTCTTAAAATTTCAGAATGGGTGGTGTCAAGCAAATCTGAGCTGTGTGTTGGAAGTTGTGGTTGTTGTAAGTTTGGCACCCTATTGTTGAGATGGACTTCAAGATTAAGTTAGTTAGGGGACTTGAGCTCTTAAATATTTGAGAGAGTCGCCCATTAGTGGATCGCTGTGGATCTCCCCACCTTTCTAGAAGTCTGATTGTGTTGCACTCCGATGAGCGTAGCTTGGGTCACAGCTACTGCTATTTCTTGAGTTATTTCATCGGACAATTGATGAGGAACCCTCTACATGCCGCAGTGTGGTGATCAGGAGCTATCAGGTTTTTAATGATGTTTTAGTATTTCATGTGGAACTTAGATAAGTTCTTGTGTTTAGTACTCATAGTGGACATGAGTGAGTTGAGATATAGCTCTGATCAGTTTGTATTTGGTGTTTCGATGCCTGAGTCTGTCAATGGTCAGGAATTGATGATTATGTGTGTGCTTACCTTCATTTGAATTGTATTGCATCCTTGGGGCGCCGTTGGACTGCTCGTTGAGGGTCACGGGCCAGGATTGGTTTGTCGCGGACCTGTGAAGGTATCGGGAATCCGTGGATGTGATTCCTGTAATGATTGTTGTCTGACAGACCGGACAGACTCGGCATTGTTGATCGACACCAAGTGTGATTTGAGTAACAACTTGTTTCAGTGAACTGCATTGATTAGGTTTTCTTTTATTGTTTCGCTCGAAGCCCGAAATGGTATTAGGGGTGATTCCTATAATCCAACTCGTTCTGAGAGTTAGCACTAAGTGGTGATACTAGTTGTCTCTTCCTGTCATTAGGGATACACGTTGCGGCGCGTATCTTGCACTGTTAATTCCTGAAGTACCATGGTAAGAACGGGATGCTGATATCCTGGCGGATCGGGGGTATTTTATGACCTCCAAGGTCGTCATGTTCTATGTTGGTGGACACGAATGGATCATAAAGGATTTTTGCGCAATGGATATACTTGCGGTATATCTGTAAGTTCGTCACAGCTTTCGAGGATGGTTTGACGCATCAATTATTGGTGACTTCGGGGTAGCGCCCCGAATTATTTCTTTTATTTTCACCTCCTCAACCATGTCATACTATCAGGAACAGGAAGTAGACCAAATTAGAATGCATTGCATAGCGAGGGTTCAAATCCCTAAACTGGAGGAACGGCTTGATCTGGGTCACATGTAGTATGGGATGCATGTGTATCCAGAATCTTGCTGACATTAGATTAAGTGCATCTGTTCTATAATCTGTATTGTTGCATTAGACTCAGGTCATGACATACACGAACACTAGGAAATTAGGATACACGTTATTTTCCATTCAAGCCGAATTGTGAGTGTGATAGTTGAACTGTGTAATGTAATGAGTGTGAAAGTGATGTATTGCGAGACGTGATGATATGTGTTGTAAGAATGAATGAATGTGATGTTATGTGATATGAAATTGGAAAGGAATATAAGTCGTGAGTCTGTAATTGCAAATGAATGGTAAATAAGGACAGTTTATGTGAAAGTAGCGTTGTGTGAATGTAAAGCTTTATGGGAGAATAAAGCTACAGGAATATTTGCGTAAGGAGTAAAGGGATGGGCCTTAAGCAGCTACTTTGGAAATGATTTCCAAATTAAAGTTAAGTATGTTTGTGAGCAGGTGTGGATATGCATACAGGAAGTGATGCAGTGAGTATTTGATGGGAATTTCCATTTATGATATTTACATGTTCAGGTTTATCTTGGTATTCGTAAGTTCATTCTGTTTTACTTATAAGATTAATTTATTTGCTTATTAATAGATTATACTCACAGCAGAAATGGCTAACCCCTTAGTGTTTGGGGGGTTAGGGAGTCTCTGGACTACCCTAGGCCCCTACTGTTACAGGTCCTCAGCGGTGCAGAGGTGAGGTGTAGATTCTGTGGAGTGGAGCTTCATTTTACAATTGTTGTTTAAGGTTTATTTCTGTGAATAGTGAAATTTATGCTTTAAATTGTATTTTTGATGTATAAGTATGTGGATGATGATGATGAGTATAGTATGGGGTGGCATGCTATGTTGTTGACCCGTACCCATCTCGTTGTGGAGTACTGGGCCCTGTGGTATGTTTTATGAATTATTTTCTAAAAACCTTACTACATTTTCAAAGGAATTTATGGTTTTTAATTGATATTTGATATTCTATTATGAGTTTGGCCCCCCAGAGCATATATATATATATTGCCTGTGTGATTCTGCTCACTTTGGCCTGGGGAGCCTGTGATATTATTGCCTGTGATGTGAGCTACGGAATTTAGAGCAGAATTCTGTAAGCTTTTTGTGTTTCGGGGCAGAAATTTCAGGGGAGACTGCCCGATTTTTCTTTGAAATATAACTATCTTAGTTTATGTTTAAGGTGATATAGAAATTGAAAGAATTGATTTTGGAGTCAAAATGGGGGCGTTACGGCTTGATACGAATAATTGATGTTCGAAACTATTGATGTATTAACTCTGATGGCAATAAAAGTGTTTTAAATTTCCGTACTATTTACTGTGTTGAGATGCATTTGAAGGCAAAGATTCTGGTTGTGTCACGGATTTCCGATGACGGGGATCCGGGGCGTTACAGGGACGTCATCCCAAATTCGAGCTCTTACATGGCTCCCAAGCCCAGAAGGGCCGTCACCTCTGGACGTCGTTCAGACCCTCCTCCCCTTCACAGCCGCGCTGACGCCCAAGGCTCTAACCAACTGCAGGTCGATGGTGAGGCCAGACCGGGGCCAGGCACTTCTCATTCGGTAGCGACTGATTTACGGTGTGTCATCCTGAATCGGCAGACCAGTAGAATAAGGGGAGGGGCCGCTTCCAACTCGGTCACGAACCATCGCAGGCAGCCGTCCCTAGAACGGGAACCAGGACATAGCCTGTAGCGCCCCGATTTTCAACACTGGAAACCGTGACACGAGCCAAGACCTTTTCTTCAATTAGTCACAATACACAGAAAAACAGGAGAATTTAAAACTTTTTATTCAATACACAAGTGTTACAAGTCTGAATATTGTACAACTGTAATACCTTACAATAGGGTTACAATATTACTTTCACATTTCTAAGTATTACAACCTTCAACATTTTACATCAGAGTACTTCATAATCAATACATATACTGCAGCGGAACTAAACATAACACTGACTCCTTGCTTTCCTTGTCTTGAGTCCTCCTGAACCTCGCCCTTGTACTTTGGCGATCCAGTACCTATGGAAGTGGGGACGTCAGTATTCACTGACGCTTAAAGGCTGATCATATAGCAGCGAATCTCCCAAACAATATACAACATATACAAACATAGCAATTGTGTTGGTGTAGTTTAAGTGTTCGTGAGTGCTATGAACTCCTTCTCGAACTTGTCTCTCATATATAGGGATTTGAACCCGTATTATGAATTCTAATTGTACACAACCTGTTCCTGACAATACACGTGGCTAATGAGGTTGCAGATGTGGTCAAGTCCCACTAATGCAGTTCGCCAGTGGTGTCTATGTTCGCCACTGCGACCCGGTCAACCGGACCTCTCTCAAAACAGATGGACCCAATGTATCGGGCGTTATTCCAAAATCAAACTATAGGGTTTCGCAAGCACAGGGTAGCACGAAGCCTACCCTGTGGCACCCTCTTGGGTATCGCAAGCGCAGGACTGCACAATGCATCCTGTGGCACCCCAGCCACGATACTTCAGGAATTAACAGCGCGAGATACGCAACCCGTGTCCTCAACTTGTGAGACGGCACCGTACGTATTCCTTTGACGGGAAGGTAGAACTAGGACGCTTCCTACTCTAATGTCAGCAAGTCTCCGAAGTCAACATGCATCCCATACTACATGCGACCCCATCTCAAGCCGTTTCTTCATATATAGGGATTTGAACCCGCGTTACGCATTCTAATTGTACACAACCTGTTCCTGACAATACTCCATGACTCTGTGAGGTTGCAGAAGGGGTCAAGTCCCCCCTATGCAGTCTGCTTATGGTGTCTCCGTTTTCCACTACTACCCGGCATGCCGGACCTCACTCGATCCCAATATATCGGGCATCGTCCCAAAATCAAACCATAGGGTTTCGTAAGCACAGGGCAGCGCGAAGCCTACCCTGTGGCACCCTTTGGGGTCTAGCAAGCACAGGACTGCACCATGCATCCTGTGGCACCCCAGCCACGGTATTTCAGGAATTAACAGAGCGAGATACGCAACCTGTGCTCCCAACTTGTGGGACGCCACCGTACGTATCCTTTTGACGGGAAGGTACAACCCAATGTCACCACCTAAGGCCTCCCTCAAGGGACAAGTTGGTCATAAGGTGCCCCCTACCACAAACTCCTCTCTCTTCGGCAAGGGTCTGAGCAAAATGACCTTTATAAGTCACTACCCTAATGATGTCCCTGACTCGACGATCCTAGGGACGATGATATTATAACATAACATGCTAGGCCTTAAATTAGGCTTCGCAAGACAACTCTACTAGGCTGCTCAACCTAGACTTACCAGAACCCCTCAGGATCTGGTTCGTGGCTCATCGATCCAAGACTTCGGCCGTGCGAATATACATGCAAGTCGCTACCCTATGTCTTGATGGTCGATAGCCCTTAAGGTGGTAATATCACCCTAGGCGAGCACAACGAACTGTGTACTAGCTAACAAGCTATACACGAGTAACAACCACATACGAGCCAATAAGCTACGTATGAAACAATAACTACCTACGAGCCAGGCGGGCCTCGTAGGAGACAACAACGTACATACCAGCCAAACAAACCGCGTATGAGACCAACAGCTACGCACGGGCCGGTCGAGCCGCGTACGAGACAACACCCTACATACGAGCCAAATAAACTACGTATGAGACCCACAGCTACATACGGGCCAGTCGAGCCACGTACGAGCACAACCGTGTGCAAACAACCATACAGGTAATCAATCTTAAAAGTAACCAAACGTGCTTACTAGCAAACTCGATCTTCTATTATTAGAAGCAACAGAAGAATCTACTAATAGTCTACGGTCGGTATTCTACTAAGGAAGAACCGAAGGCGACATAACGGCCTTTATCAATTAACTATTACTAGTGGTCTTCCCAATCTTATTACTTCGACCTATAGCGCCTTAAGTATGGCACACAATTGCAAGCAACTTCTTACGACAATCTGATCATATAACACAACCACTCACCATGATACTCCTAAGTACGAATATGATTAAGCTTGTGCTTGCATCGAGCTTAAGCATGAAAATTACTACGACCTAGACATGAAGTCCACTATAGTCAAGCGTAGGTTATAACTTGAGCGTGAAAGCTTACTTCTTATCATGACTAATCACCACAACCCAAGCATGGATAGATAACTAATATAACATACAACATTCCAAGGCATAGTAGGTATTCTAACATTACTCCTACAACGTTCTAAACATGCATTTGAACTTTAGCATGATATGGAACACAACATAAAATCTCTACAATTAACCATGGGTAGTTTCTTTACTCTAAGCATGAATGTCATAGTATGGATGTCATTAACTTAACATGATCAATAATTAGCACGATACCTACTTACTTAGCATGAATCATGCTCATCCACTAACATAGCATGAACAACACTTATCTAAGCATGGGTACCATGTAAACATGAGTATTCATATAACCTAGCATGGTATACAACTTACTCATAATCTAAACTAGCATGACATGCAACTTACTTACACTTAAGTTAGCATGGCATACGACTTACTTGTAGTTAAACTAGCATGGCATATCTATAATTAAACTAACATGGTATATCACATACCTACAATTAAACTAGTCATGGTAAGTAATTTTATTATGGATCCTACAACATCCTAAGCATAATGTCATTAATCCAAGCATGGTAGGAAACTCTTAGATTGATTCCTACAACATTCTAAGCATAAATAGAATAATCTAAGCATGGTAGGAATTTTAGACTTTACCCTACAACATCCTAAGCACAAATAGGCTAATCTAAACATGGTAGGATATTTTTAGAAACAATCCTACAACATTCTAAACATAAAGCATGGTAGGATATTTTTAGAAACAATCCTACAATATTCTAAACATAAAACATGGTAGGATATTTTTAGAAATCATCCTACAACATTCTAAACATGATAGGATAATTATAGAAGCAATCCTACAATTAACTAAGCATGAAAACATGGTAGGATATTTTTTGAAAGCATCCTACAACTAGTTAAGCATGAAAACATGGTAGGATATTTTTAGAAGTAATCCTACAACTAGTTAAGTATGAAAACATGGTAGGATATTTTTAGAAGTAATCCTACAACTAACTAAGCATGGAAACATGGTAGGATATTTTTAGGAGTAATCCTACAATATTTGAAGCATGAATATTGCTTCTAAATATTTTTAGAAGTGATCCTACACCATTCTACTACTACTACTCCTCCTATTTTAATCAAACCATACACACAACTATCTACTATTACTATTACTTCATTCTAATTAAGAACACAACATACAACCTACTACTTTATGGACATAAAACATCATATAGTTACTTACTACTACAACATACCATCACTACTTTATTTAATCAACCATACTACTACTACCTTATTAATCAACATACCTTTACTACTTTATTTAATCAACATGCTACTACTACCTCATTTAATCACATACTACTACTTATTATTTCTTAGCATGCTACTACTTAGTTGCTTACTAATCTTTATTATTACTAGTAATAAAAGAAAAGATCATTTTTATTTTATTTTACTTTACAACTAGTAAATATGAAAGGAAAAGATCTCTTTTTATTATTTCTACAACTAGTGATTAAAAAGAAAAGATCTTTTTAATTATTACTACAACTAGTGATTAATAAAAAGAAAAGATCTTTTTAATAGCTACAACTAGTGATTAATAAAAAGAAAAGATCTTTTTTTAATCTACAACTAGTGATTAATAAAGAAAGAAAGATCTTTTTAATCTACAACTAGTGATTAGTAAAAAGAAAAGATCTTTTTATTAGAACATATGCTTTTTATTATTAGTCCAATGTTCAATCAAAGTCTTACAACCAACAATGGTTGTAAAATGCTCATATGCTTATGTATACTAAGTCCTACAACCAACAATGGTTGTATGTTCAATGTTCATATGCCATATGTCTTTTTAGTCCACAATCATACATAGAACAACAACTACAATACAAAAGATGTGATCTTTATGTGTTCTTTTGTAGTTACTACTACTACCTTCTTTCTTTCTTTTATTTATCACAACATTCACACACACCCATTCACAAGAACAAACTCAAAAAAACAAAACAAAACAAGAAGGTAGAAGGAGAAGTTAAACAACAAAACAACAAACAAACAAACAAACAAACAAGAAAGAAGCATGAAGAAACCCCCACCTTCCTTTCTTGTAGGAAGGACTTGCTATGCTCCTTCTCCTTCCCCTAGCTTTTTAGGACTCTCCACTAAACCTACAAGAAGAACTCTCTTGTTAGTATGAGACTTTCTCTCTTTCTTTTTTCTTTCCTTTCTTTCTTTCTTTCTTTCTTTCTTTTGTTTTCTAAAATGAGAGAAGGAGGTGAATGAGGGGCTATTTATAGAAGGGATAGGAGGTGGTAAGTGCACCACATTGGCACAAAATAACCCCAAGGGGGGTGGCCGGCCATGCTTGTAGGGATTAGGGGTGAGGTGTAAGGGGGTGAGGTGTAAGGTGGTGAGGTGTAGGGAGGTGTTATTTGGGGGAGGTGTTATGTGAGGGTTTCTAGAAGGGTTTTTCTTAACCTTCTCATGTATACTTAACCTAGGTTAAACCTCCTAATCAAACCCTTAACCATCCCTACTAGGTTTTGTCATAGCAAAATAAGTGTTGTACACAACACACAATTCGTATAATGCACTATTCGACACACTACTCGTACGTGCGCATATATGTCCGTATACCGGAAAATCTTCGCATAATCCGCATAAAAATAATTAAATCTTGGAAATAATAATAATATAAATTTTATTATTAGTTCGGAAGATCACGGTATCAATTTGATACAATACGGATATATACTGACCGATATCTGGATACAGGTCTTGTCGATGAATAAAACGGGTGAAAATCACCAAAATATTCTAATTTTGGAATTAAAACAAAATAATAATAAAACTATAATAAAATAATAATTTATATACGGTAATATCTGTCCGGGATATTACATAGCCACACTCCCCGAGACCTCCACCCCCACATGACTCGATGGAGCAAGCCCCAGTCATAAGGACCGAGTTCCAAAAATTTCGGAACGAGGTCATCTAGGAAATCCGAGGCGGCCCTGGAAGCGTGGCGCACGAAAACTCCTACCCCCGGTCAGAAGCTAGAGGCGGTGAATCTCACGGATTGACCCGAACCATATAACGAGAAGAAGCAGACCTTCAATGCCTCTAGAAGATGGAGAATCGCCTCGCCCATCTCGGTGAAGGCGGGCCGATCCCAGGCCATGGTTATAGGCCAACCCGACCCCCATTCTCCACTCAAATCTTGGAAGCCGAGATCCCCAGAAATTTTAGGCCTTCCCAATTCAAGACGTACAACGGCGATGGTGATCCCGCTGATCACATGGAACGGTTTAAAACCCTCATGATGATTCACAGCGCTTCGGATCCCCTCCTATGCCGTGCTTTCCCTGCCAACCTGTGAGGTCTGGCCCGGGAATGGTTCTCGAAGCTCACCCCCGGCTCGATCTTCTTGCTCAACCAGTTAGAAGCAAACTTCCTAGCCCACTTCGTGACCAGCAGGAAGGTCGAGAAGACAAGCGCGTCCCTTCTAGACCTCAAACAGAAGGAAGGGGAGCCACTCTGCGAGTTCATTCGGAGGTTCACTACCGAGGCGAGGTCTATTTCCTCTCTCGATGCGAGCATCGCTTCCGCAGCTTTCCGACACAACGTTCACCACAGCCAGCTGAAGGCTTCCTTAGCCAGAAAACCACCCATCGACTTTCCCGACTTACTCAACAGGGTCGAGCAGTACATTCGGGCGGAAGAGGCCCTACACCCTGAGGGCACCAAAGAAGCCACAGCTAGGGGGAAGCACAAGGCAGACGATGCTGAGCCCGTCAAGAAAGTCACGAAGGAGGTGGCTAGTCTGAAAAGAATTCCTCCGATCCCCCATTTTGAAAGGTATACACCGCTGACCCAGAACGTGTCGACAATCCTGATGGAGATCAAGAATAAAGGGATCGTCCAACTCCCTCTCCGACCGAGCAACAACAGGAAGCGGGACCTGAGATTCTACTGCCGCTTCCACCAAGACAATAGGCACAAGATAGACAACTGCCGGACCCTCAAAGAAGAGATCGAGGCCCTCATCCAACAAGGGTACTTGAGGGAGTTCACCCAGGATAACCAAAGAGATCGTAGGGATCTGAGGAATCTGAGGCCTTCGCCTCCCCCTCGAACAATCAATTAGCTACCCAAGCGGGAACCCGAGCCCGAGGAGACCGGAGGGCAGGCCATCCTACACTGCGTCCATGGTGGACCCATGGGAGGGAAATCCAATACCTCCCGTTAGGCCTTCATCCGAGAGGTCAACTATGTTTGAGACCATCCCTCCCCCCATATTCAGCAGCGGCCAGTCTCCTTTTTCTGAGAGGACCTGGAGGGAGTCTGGCTCCCGCACTGCGATGCCCTCATCATCAGCCTCATCCTGGCCAACTTCGAAGTCCGCCGAATTCTCGTGGACAACGGAACTCAGTTAACATCCTCATCTTGGAAGTATTTTAGAACCTCAAGCTCCCCCGAGATAAGCTAAAGCCAGCTGGGTACACCCTCCACGGGCTCTCGGGCATTCCCGTACAAATCGAAGGAATCGTGACACTGGATGTAATAGCCGGCAAGACCCCCATCATACAGACCGAATCAATAGACTTCATGTTGGTCAACGTCAAGGCGGCATACAATGCCATTCTCGGCCGATCCGGGCTCTACTCGTTTCAGGCTGTTCCCTCGGCCTACCACTTGAAGTTGAAGTTCCCCACTAACCTCGGGGTCGGTGTTGTCCAAGGGAATCAGGAGTCTGCACGTTCGTGCTACATGACCGCGATAGGAGGCAGGGTGTTTTCCTTTGACGTAGTCGAGCTCCCACCTGAAAGAAGCCAACCAGAGTCAGAACCTGCGGACGAATTGGAGGAGGTCTCAATTGAGGTAGAAGACAAGTCTAAGAGGTTCCGCGTGAGCCGTTCCCTTTTCCCCGATCTGAGGCCAGGCCTAATTGATTTGGTCCACCATAATATCGACCTCTTCGCTTGGACTCTGTCCGACATGCCCAGGACTTTCGAAGACCTAATCATTCACAAGCTAAGAGTTGCCCTGGGCTCTAAGTCGATCCATCAGAAGCGATGCAAGTTCACCCCAAAGAGGCAACAAGCAGTAAAAGTGGAGGTGGACAAACTGTTGTCCGCCCGGTTCATTGGAGAGGTCAGCTATCCCAAGTGGCTAGCTAATGTCGTAAAGGTGAAGAAGGCCAGTGGGAGCTGAAGGATCTGCATAGACTTCATGGACCTGAACAGGGCGTGCCCCAAAGATCTTTTTCCCCTTCCGAGCATCGACACTCCGATCGACGCAATGTCGGGTCATGAGCTAATGAACTTCATGGATGCCTTTTCAGGCTATAACCAAATCCGGATGTTCCCTCCGGACATCGCCAAGACGTCCTTCGTTACCGACCAAGGTCTCTACTGTTACCGGGTCATGCCCTTCGGGTTTAAGAACGCCGATGCTACCTACCAGAGACTCGTCAACCGAGTTTTCAAAGAACAGATCGGTCGTAACATGGAGGTATACGTCGACGACATGCTCGTCAAGAGTCGACGAGGGCAGGACCATGTGGCCGACCTCGAGGAAGCCTTTTGCATCCTTCGGTCCCACAACATGAGGCTCAATCCCGCAAAGTGTGCCTTCGACGTCTCCTCAGAGAAATGTCTCGGGTTCATCGTTAGTCAGCGGGGCATAGAGGCAAATCCCGAGAAGATCCGAGCCATAATCGGCATGGCCCCTCCCAGAAATATCATGGAGTTTCAACAGCTCACGGGAAGACTGGCGGCCATCGGCCGCTTCCTCTCCAAGTCTGGAGAGAAGTCCCTCCCCTTCTTTAAGGCTCTGTAGGGAGCGAAAGGCTTCGAATGGGGCGACCCCCAGCAATAGGCGTTCGACTAGTTAAAGTCCTACCTCGCCAACCCCCCACTTTTGAGCAAACCCGAATCGGGTGAACCCCTCTTACTATACCTCTCAGCCTCGGAAAATGCACTCGGTGCCATGCTCGTCCGAAAAGAGGACAAAATTCAAAAGCCTCTCTACTATTTGAGCAAAGTCCTGCTCCCCGCTGAGACCCAATACGAAAAGATGGATAAGGTTGCCTACGCCCTGGTCATAGCCATGCGAAAGTTCCGCCATTATTTCCAGACCCACTCGATCTAGATCCTTATGGATCAGCCTCTCAAGTTTGTCCTCCACAAGCCTGAGAGTTCCGAACGCTTAGTCAAGTAGTCGATCGAGCTGAGCCAGTACGACATCAGCTACAAGCCCAGGATAGCCATTAAGAGACAGGATCTAGCCGAATTCATCACGGAGTACTATCTCCGAGCCATCCAACATTCAAAAGGCAGATCCGGTTTGGGAAGTTTATGTCGACGGCTCGTTTTGCAATGTGGGAAGCGGCACGGGCATCATCCTCAAAGGTCCAGACAAATTTATTCTCTAGTTTTCTCTTCGCCTGAACTTTCCAGCCTCTAACAACGAGGCGGAATGTGAGGTTCTAATCGCAGGGCTCACCCTAGCGCAAAAGGCTGGGGCCAGGAAAATTAGGGCCTTTAGCGACTCCCAGCTCGTGGTCAACCAGATCAATATGGAGTATGAGGCTTGTGATGCTCGGATGGTCCAATACTTGGCGGTAGTCCAGCAGCTCTTGACGTCCTTCGTTTCTCCTCGGTGGAACGGCTCCCTAGGGAGCAAAATGCCCAGGCTGATTCCTTGTAAAAATTTGCCTCATCATCCTTCGAAGGCCTCGACCACACCGTCCTAATCGAAGTCCTCCTCAAGCCCAGCATCGACCTCCCCGAAGTCTTTTGCCACACCACCGAACCTCAACCAAACAACTGGACGACTCCCATCTGGAAGTTCCTGGCAAGGACGTGCTTCCTCAAGATCGGGCCGAGGCGAGAAGGACCAGGGTCCGTTCAGAAAGGTTCATCATAATCAACGAGTCACTCTTCAAGTGCTCATACACAACAACGGATGGCAGAACCTACCTTCACTTCCTGGCCCCCGAACTGCATGAAGGAATCGGGCGGTTTCACATGGGGAGTAGGTTGCTCGCCAGAAAATCCCTAAACCACGGGTACTTCTGGCCGACCATGTTACAAGATGCCCAAAACCTCGTTGAGGTGTAGCCCTTGCCAAAGATTCTTCTCGGTGAAAAGGCTTCCATAAGCCAACCTCCGCTCCCTGGCCAGTCCGACCCCCTTTGCTATATGGGAAATGGACTTGGTCGGACCTTTTCCAAAAGCAACGGGCCAAAGGAAGTTCCTGGTGGTGGCCACCGACTACTTCACCAAATGGATTGAGGCAGAGCCCCTAGCCACGATCACATAACACCAAACTCAGTAATTTTTCTAGAAGCACATCGTCTGTCGGTTGAGAATCCCGTAGGTACTCATCACAGACCACGGGACCTAATTTGTAGGTAAGAACATTCGAAAGTTCTGCAAAGACATCGGTGTCCAGTAGTGCTTCTCATCAAAATGTCATCCTCAGTCAAATGGCCAGGCCAAAAACGTGAACCGTCAAATCCTTGACGGCCTCAAGAAGCGGTTGGATAATTCATCCAAGGGGTTGTGGGTCGGTGAGTTACCAAGTGTACTCTGGGCGCACTATACGACGAAGAGAATCCCCATGGACGAGTCACCGTTCAACCTAACCTATGGTTCAGAGGCAGTTATCCGCTTAGAGATCGGGCTCCCTTCTCCCAGGATCATGGCCTTTGATGAGAAGAACAACTCAACAAACCTCAGAGCCAACTTGGATCTAATCGACGAGGTCAGGAAAAAAATCTGCCGTCAGAAGAAGCATATACTAACAACCGATCGAGAGGCTTTATAACAAGAAGCTCTGCCCCACCGACATCAAACGAGATGACCTCATGCTCAGAAAGCTAGCGTTATCCGACCCCAGTAGAAAGAGAAAGTTGGCCCCTAATTGGGAAGGCCCGTATAAGGTATCCGAAGTGGTACGCCTCGGCATGTACCGACTCACAGACTAAGGGGGCAGGATAGTGAAGAGGCCGTGGAACGCGGAACACCTTATAAAGTTTCTCGAAGGGGAGGAATAGACTCCTCTTGTAACCGAACCCCTGTAATCGGCGCTACGTGCCCCCCCCTTTTTTTTGTAAATAATAAAGTTTAGACCTTGGCATTTCCATTATTATTTTTATTTTTGTGCATTCGACACACCCTAGCTTTCTCACAAGCATGGGGCTCGACATTCGGCATTGACCTTGAGCAATGCCCTAGCTTTCTCAAGCTGTATGGGCTAGACGCTCGGCAATGACCTTGTGCCACACCCTAGTTTTCTCACAAGCATGGGGGCTCGACATTCGGCATTGAACTCGAGAAATACCCTAGCTTTCTCAAGCTGTATGGGCTAGGCGCTCGGCAATGACCGCGAGACACACCCTAGCTTTCTCATAAGCATGGAGGCTTGACGTTCGACATTGACCTCGAGCAATGCCCTAGCTTTCTCAAGCTGTATGGGCTAGGCGCACGGCAATGACCTCGAGCCACACTCTAGCTTTCTCACAAGAATGGGGGCTCGACATTCGGCATTGACCTCGTACAACGCCCTAGCTTTATCAAGCTGTATGGGCGAGGCGCTCGGCAATAACCTCGAGCCACACCATAGCTTTCTTACAAGAAGAGGGGCTCGACATATGGCATTGACCTCGAGCAACACCTAGCTTTCTCAAGCTGTATGGGCTAAGCGCTCGGCAATGACATCGAGCCACACCCTAGCTTTCTCATAAGCATGGGGGCTCGACATTCGGCATTGAACTCGAGCAACGCCCTAGCTTTCTCAAGCTATATGGGCTAGGCTCTCGGAAATGACCTCGATCCACACCCTAGCTTTCTCACGAGCATGGAGGCTCGACGTTCGGCATTGACCTCGAGCAATGCCCTAGCTTTCTCAAGCTGTATGGGCTAGGCGCTCGGTAATGACCTCGAGCCATAACTTAGCTTTCTCACATGCATATGGGCTCGACATTCGGCATTGACCTCGTGCAATGCCCTAGCTTTCTCAAGCTGTATGGGCGAGGCGCTCGGTAATGACCTCGAGCCACACCCTAGCTTTCTTACAAGAAAGGGGGCTCGACATACGACATTGACCTCGACCAATGCCCTAGCTTTCTCAAGCTATATGGGCTAAGCACTAGGCAATGACATCGAGCCACACCCTAGCTTTCTCACAGGCATGGGGGCTCGACATTCGGCATTGAACTCGAGCAACGCCCTAGCTTTCTTAAGCTATATGGGCTAGGCTCTCGGCAATGACCTCGATCCACACCCTAGATTTCTCACGAGCATGGGGGCTCGACATTCGGCATTGACCTCAAGCAATGCCCTATCATTCTCAAGATGTATGGCTAGGCGCTCGACAATGACCTTGAGCCATACCCTAGTTTTCTACAAAGCACGGGGGCTCGACATTCGACTTACGCTGCAGGCAGTGTAATAAGATTTCTTACAAATTGAAGGAACGAAAAAGTCAAATTTCATTCATCATAACGCCTTGAATGACCACGGTACAATAGAGATTATTAGAAAGGTTCTTTTTACCACAACCTAAGGGTTTCTCGTGGAACTTTTTTGCCTAACACGGACCATCTCGAGTCCAACTGAGCGGATTCGTACCCCAGTGAGCTCGTCTGGCACCACCGGCATCACCAGTGTAGATGTTCCGGCAACAGAGCTTTGTGCATTGGCTGGTCTCGCCATTTCCAAATATAGGGTCGGTGAGGAACCTAAGACGGAGGGCCCACCTCCCACAAAAGGGCATAATCGGGACCCGCCTGTGCTGAGCATGACTTTCAACCTCTGAATCTCCAGCTCCTTCTCCACCACGATCTCGCGGAGAACGGAAACAGAGATTGGCCGCATGGTGGAGGCATCAGACATTGACCAGTTTGTCTCGGCGCTCCCCCATTCCCGATCGACTATAGCCTTCTTCAGGCACGCCGACTCCAAACTAAGCTCCTTGGACTTGTTCATGAAATTGCTTACGACGGCTTTCCGATCACAGGCCTGTTTGCGATAGCGAATTAAGTCACTCTCCTTTGACTCTAGCATGTTCTAAGTCGCCTGACCTCAGCAGAACTGAAGTTGGCTCCTAGGGTCTCGTCCATCTGACAAAAAAGAGAGGAAACAAGATTCCACTCCAAGCTTTTGAAAATTGTGCACGTCATACAGTTCGGCCAAAAACATATACTTGTATTAATCTTCTCAAAAGATAGTTACAAAAAAAGCGGTTGCTAGTCCGCGCTCGGCAAATACAAAAAGAAAAAGAAATAAAATAGAAACTACATCTTAGGGGGGACCAACACCTCTTCGTCGGCCGTCGCCCCCTGCCTCTCGCTTGAGGTCCGAATCTCTCGCTACCTCGTCGCCATAACCCGCAGGGGTCAGCAGAAGCATGGGCGGCTCCCAGCCGTAGTGGAGGTAGTCAATTTTTGGTTGAGGCTAAAGAAGCAGAAAGTGCTCCTTCGCCCGATCATATGCCTCATCCTGGGCGTTCATCAGCTCCTTCCCTACCGTGGCCTGCAGCTCCTCGTACTCCGTGGCCTCTTTCCGGCGAACCTCCACCAAAGCTCAGAGCTGCTGGTCATTTTCGGAGGCGAGGTCGGCTTGAAGGGCCTGCGTCGCCCCCTGAGCCGTCGTCTGCTCGGTCTTCATGTCCTTCACTTCACAAAGGTACCTGTCAGCATTCCACTTCTTGACCTTGAGGTCCTTTCATAGCACCTCTTCAGCTGGGCCCCAGCCATCGATGCCTGGTTGGAGGGTGAGACAAAAGTCAGAAAGCACAACCACTAAGTTAAAAAGCAAAACAGACAGACAAACACTTACGATAACGTGGGCTTAAGCCCACTTCATGTAGCACGTCTCCACCGTCTCGTTCGCCAGGATGGATCTGTCGCGCACTGTGGCGAGGTTATCCACAACCTCGACCAAGATCGGGCCCTCCCCAAGCGAGTTTCCCTCCTTCACCGCCTAGTCCTGGGCGAACGGTCTGATCCCCATCTTACCCACCATCTGCTGAGTGTCAGGGCGCAAGGCGGGGGTCCCCGCCTTCAAGACCTCAGCAACCTTACGGCTGCTAGAGCTCGGCCCTGACTTGGGCGCATCTCTAACCGAGGGGGCCTTCTTCGCCTTCTTGTGGGGCCGCTCCGAAGGGCCCTCGGAGCCCCCTTGGGCGGACCCTGCCTTTGGTGCTACCTTCTCAGCTCTCCTCTTCTAGGCCAGAGCCTGCAGGGCTTTTCGTGCGACGAGCTTCGACTGGTCCATCGCTGCAGGAAAAAAAAGAGAAAATGTTAACACGAAGGCATAAAGTTATACAAAAAAGAAACGAAAACATACAAGGGTCGGCTGGGCTCAGTCCGGTCAGGGCTAAGTGCGATTCTGTCATATTTGGCCAACCGATGCTGTGTCCCTCGACAATCCTATCAACATCATCCCACTCCTCCTCAGACAAGTCCCTCTGCCTCGGAGGTTTGTGGTTCGGTTTGTAGAAATTCCAAGCTGTTGGAGTCTCCCAAGGTACCTCGCTTCGTACCACGAAGTACTTAGCCTTCCACCCCTTGATGGAATCCGGATGCCCGTGCACCACCTTCTTGTATGGGCAAGGAGATGATGCCCTCCTGATCTCCGAGTGAGCTCACCCCTAAGACGGCCCGGAAATACTTCAACTTCAGGGGCACCTTCTTCTCCTCACACTTCAGAATGAAGCATACCAACTGCTTCCAAGAGTTGGGGCCATACTGCATCAGGCAGAGCTCCTCCCACCTCAACACCCTCTTGATAAACGGGTGTAGCGGCAGCTTTAGCCCCGAGACGAAGGCGTACTAGGGAAACATGCAGATGCCGGGAGCCAACTCGGTGGTAGGGCAGAGACCAGGGCTCAGGATCATCAGCTCGTACTCCCGCCCGATGAAATAACTGACCCTTATCACAAGCAGGTAGTCGGTCTTCAGGACGCACTGAACTTTGTCCATCTGTATCTGGGTCTTGGCCGGCGAAGACACCTTTATGCCAAATTGAACTATGTTCTTGACGTCGTCCGGGTACATCCTGATAGACCAAGGGTTCTTGTAGTATGGGACGTCGAGCCCGTGCATTGGATCGAACTCGTCGGGTGTCCTCGGACTATCCGATAGGCACCACTTCCTCTTCTTCTTCCGAATGCGAGGAGCCTTCGACAGAGATGGTGTCGCCAAAGGCGGGAGAGGGGGGAGAGCCTCTCCTTCCTCGCTACCTTCCTTATCCGCCTCTCCCTCGACTCCTCCTTTACTGTCTCCCTGATCCACCACTCCTACCTTAATCTCCTCACCTAATACCTCGACCTCTCCAGTATAAGCAGACTCTACCATGTGCATCTTGCGGCTTTGGAGTGGCACCACATCCAAAACTTGGTCTTCTAAGTCCCTGGACGTGGAGTATGACTGACGATCCCCCTTCAAAACTTGGTCATGTAGATCCCAGGACATGGAGTCTGACTGATGATCTCCCTCATCCCACCCAGAAGAACTTGCTTCGAAACCGGATTGAGAGCGCGACATAACAAAAAAATACTAACCTGAATTTCGTGAACGGAGAGATCAACGGAAAAGTTGTCGCCGGTGGGGTAGAGAGAGAAGCTCCTGTTTTTTAGAAAGAGAAAGCAAAGTGAAGAAATTGGGAGGGAGGATGGAGGATTTATAGAGTGACTAACGACGCCTCGAATTCTGCGTTGGAATCCTGATTGTTCAATCTTGATCATCATGATCTAATTGCTGATGAGATTTTGACGCCTCGAATTCTTTGTTGGAATCCTGATCGATTCAATCTTGATCATCAAGATCTAATGGTTGATATTCGATGCCTCGAGTTCCACCCCCATGACGTCAGCCTCACATACAATG
The DNA here is from genome assembly GCA_017893485.1 of Hemerocallis citrina. Taxonomy (NCBI): domain Eukaryota; kingdom Viridiplantae; phylum Streptophyta; class Magnoliopsida; order Asparagales; family Asphodelaceae; genus Hemerocallis; species Hemerocallis citrina. The sequence goes on from CM030363.1 coordinate 210,538,447, forward strand.
ACCTAGCTTTTACACAAGCTATATGGGCTCGACGCTCGGTAGTGACCTCGAGCCACGCCTTAGCTTTCACACAAGCAATGGGGCCCGACGCTCGGCAGTGACCACACAGGAAGGGGGCTTGACGCTCGGCAGTGACCTCGAGTCACCACCTAGCTTTCACACAAGCAGGGGGATTCGACGCTCGGTAGTGACCTCAAGCCACGACCTAGTTTTCATACAAGTAGGGGAATCGATGCTCGGTAGTGACCTCGAGCCACGCCCTAGCTTTCTCAACAAGCAAGGGGCTCAACCCATGGCGGTGACCTCGAGCCACACCCTAGCTTTCTCACAAGCAAGAAGGCTCGACCATCGGTAATGGCCTCGAGCCACCACCTAGCTTTCTCACAAGCAAGAGGGCTCTACGATCGACAGTGACCTCGAGTCACCACCTAGCTTTCATAACAAGCAGGAGAGCTCGATGCTCGGCAGTGACCTCGAGCCACGCCTTAGCTTTCACACAAGCAGGGGGGCTCGACGATCGGCAGTGACCTCGAGCCATGCCTAGCTTTCTCAACAGGTAGGGGGCTCGATGCTCGGCGGTGACCTCAAGCCACGCCCTAGCATTCTCACACACAAGGGGCTCGACACTCGGCAAGGACCTCGAGCCACCACCTAGCTTTCACAACAAGCAGGGGGCTCGACGCTCGGCCGTGACCTCGAGCCATGCCCTAGCTTTCTCACGAGAAAGGGGACTTGACGCTCGGCAATGACCTCAAGCCACCACCTAGATTTCACAGAAAATAGGGGGCTCGATGCTCGGTCGTGACCTCAAGCCACGGCCTAGGTTTCTCACAAGCAAGGGGGCTCGATGCTTAGCAATGACCTTGAGCCACCACCTAGCTTTCACAACAAGCAGGGGGCTTGATGCTCGGTCGTTACCCCGAGCCATGCCCTAGATTTCTCACGAGCAAGGAGGCTCGACGCTCGGCAATGACCTCGAGCCACCACCTAGATTTCACAACAAGCAAGGGGCTCGACACTCGGCCGTGACCTCGAGCCATGCCCTAGCTTTCTCACAAGCTAGGGTGCTCGACGCTCGGCAATGACCTTGAGCCACCACCTAGCTTTCACAACAAGCAGGGGGCTCAACGCTCAGCCGAGACCTCGAGTCACGCCCTAGCTTTCTCACAAGCAAGGTGGCTCGATGCTCGGTAATGACCTCGAGCCACCACCTAGCTTTCACAACAAGCATGGGGTTCGACGCTCGGAATGACCTCGAGCCACCACCTAGCTTTCACAACAAGCAGGAGGCTCGATGCTCGGCCGTTACTTGAGCCATGCCCTAGCTTTCTCACGAGCAAGGGGGCTCGATGCTCGACAATGTCCTCGAGCCACCACCTAGCTATCACAACAAGTAGGGGCTCGACGCTCGGCTGTGACCTCGAGCCATGCCCTAGCTTTCTCATAAGCAAGGGGGCTTGACGCTCGGCCGTGACCTCAAGCCACCACCTAGATTTCACAACAAGCAGGGGGCTCGATGCTCGGCAATGACCTCGAGCCACCACCTAGCTTTCACAACAAGTAGAGGGCTCGACGCTCGGCCGTTGCCTCGAGCCACGCCGTAGCTTTCTCACGAGCAAGGGGGCTTGATGCTCAGCAATGACCTCGAGCCACCACCTAGCTCTCACAAAAAGCAGGGGGCTCGAAGCTCGGTCGTGACCTCGAGCCACTCCCTAGCTTTCACAGAAGCAATGAGGCTCAACGCTAGGTGGTGGTTGGACACCTAGCTTTCACAACAAGTAGGGGGCTCGACGCTCGGTCGTGACCTCGAGCCATGCCCTAGCTTTCACACAAGCAAGGGGGTTCGATGCTTGGTAGTGACCTCAAGCCACGCCCTAGCTTCCTCACAAGTAAGGGGCTTGAATCTCGGCAATGACCTCGAGCCACCACCTAGCTTTCACAACAAGTAAGGGTTCGATGCTCGGCCGTGACCTCGATCCACGCCCTAGCTTTCACACAAGCAATGGGACTCGACGCTCGGCAGTGACCTCAAGCCACCACCTTGCTTTCACAACAAGCAGGGGGCTCAACGCTTGGTCATGACCTCGAGCCATGCCCTAGCTTTCACACATGCAAGGGGGCTCGATGATTGGCAGTGACCTCGAGCCATACCCTAGCTTCCTCATAAGTAAGGGGCTTGATGCTCGGCACTGGCTCGACTCTCGGCACCCAAGCATGGAGGCTCGATCGCCGATGATCGACCCTCGAATGCCTGTCATGAGCTCCAAGCCAATTCCTGTCTCTATCACAGGCTAGGGCTCGACGCTCGACGTTCGGATCCTGACCCTTGGTTCTTGGCCCTTGACGCCCCTTTTTTCTCCAGGGGATCTCCTTCGTCCTACCCCACTTACCACTCCAAGAAACTACAAATCATACTCACCAAACACACCGCTCCACTCTTCCTTCGGAGACATACTACTCCTCTATGATTGGCTTACGCAGCCCTCCAGAAGTGGGGGGCTCCTGATGTGGGGTAGATGATGTGGCCCCATCCGGACCATCAGATCCCCTCAAATTTCACTCCTTCATGATCATCAGGTAGATGACGTGTTCTAATAAAAAAAATTTAGTTTGAAATGGAAAAGTGTTTCTTCTTCAATTTTTGTTCATATTCCTAGAAATACAAATAACTTCTCTAGTAGGAATGCTATTTATGTTATTATCTTGTAACTTCCCAAACAAGAGGATTTATCTTGGTGTCACTGATGAACACATTATTATTCACTTTTTAGAGCAATAATCTTAATATAATTAGACATTTAAAAGCTCTCTATATGGTATTTAACTCCTATTTTCTCTTTTCCATAGGAAACAGCTTATAGCAGCAAAACGAAGCAGATTTAGGACTTCAAGAATAATACACAGCAAACTGCAGAGGATCAGTCGACTGGTTCCTCAACCAGGAGACTGAACAAGAGAAGCTGATTTTCCACAACTATCGACACAGTCGACTTACTCTCAAAGACAGTCGACTGATATGATCAAAGATGAAATCTACATAAGTCTCGACTCAGTCGACTGGTTTGAAGACAAGTCGACTGGTCTGCGGCGGAGTAAACAGATAAGATATTCGAAGATACACCTGAATCTGATTTCAAATCTATTTGAATCAAGATTTTATGCAGCGAATCAAATCTAAAGACAGGGTATTTTCCAAGTGGACGTGGTAAACAAATAAGGAAGGAAAGGAGAAAAGAGAAAGATATTAATCATCAAATCAAATAAAGAAGGATCTTCCTGAAAAAGTGGAAACCCTAATTCTCAGCCGTGTTCTATAAATATCAGAATACCATCTCTCCACTCTCTCAACTCCACAACTCCATCCAAGGATCATCAAATCTATCTCGTGGACGCAACTTAATCAGAGAGTTCCCAACCATCAAGTCATCAACCCGTGCTTCACTCCATCAACATCGAAGAAGGAGAGAGAAGATCCAGCATCCAGAAGGCAGTCGACTGTGTGACAGACAGTCGACCATATTGCCGGAATCCATTAGTTTATTTCTTCTTCTCTCTTTATTCTTTTATGTTGATCATGTATTTGAACTTGTTAAGCAATAAAAGTATTATTATGTGGAACTAATTTCATAGTTGGGTAGATCGAAACCGTAGTTATGTAGTGCTATATTCTTCTGAGATCTTCTAATTACTTATTGATTGAATCTGGTTGAATTTACATGGATTAATGGTCATCAAACTTGGATCTTGAAGTCTGAGAGCAGTCGACTGAGGTGAGAGCCAGTCGACTGACATACAGCACGTGAGAATATCAAGTTTATGTTATCATTTATCTAAATCTGTTATATGAAGCATATTGAGACGACCGAATCTCGTGCCCATAATTTGTAACAAAGGAATCTTTAGGGGTTCTTGGTTCAATCAACTTAAGGAATCTAGATCTGATACCAATTTCTAGAACCTTGAGTGTTTGTTCGTTTCCACTGATCTTATGTTTTCTTTAAGAACAACTTAGTAAATACTAGGCTGACTACTTGATGAAAGAAACGAATTAGAGTAGATACCATGCCTAATTCTTGTCTTAGGGAAACAATACTTTAAGGAGTAGATACCATGCCCTTGAAGTGAACAACATGAGTAATTGGAAGTAAATTCAGAAGACAAATTAGCATTACTAACTATTGGTGGAGATCAACAACCCAACTATTCAAGAGATATTTGTGATTCAACAATTCCTTCTTAGTTTTAATCTTTTTATTCCTTTTAGCCTTTTAAAACAACTCATTATGATTTTTATTATTTTCTATTGATTAGTTAGTTGAAGTCTACAATCTCTGTGGGATCGACCCTTGCTATTACTACGATTCGATTCGTGCACTTGCGAGGTTTTATAATTTGTGTCTAGTTAGTCCATTTAATAAGGTAGCTAGATTTCCAACAACAAGTTTTTGGCGCCGTTGCCGGGGATTGTTTAGTATTTTAACTTACAAGTCAGTAGAATTTTATTAGTTTTTCTTTTCTTTTATTAATAATTTTTCTTTTAGGTTACAGGACTTCGGTGAATGCACGGTAGACGATCACTTCGACCAGAACTACTACCAATTGACGCGGAAACAGAACGCACTTTGCACAGACTAGGTAAGTTATTTGCAGCACACCAGTCGACTGCCCACACGAACCAGTCGACTGATCAGAGACCTAGTACACATACAGCAATGGCAGAAGAAACACCCAATCGCGTACCAATGCAGGACAAATTCACTCCTAAGAATATTGAGCAACCTTCCTGCATCTCTTTTCAACCTAATGCCACAGGGAACATGCACCTATCTCCTCATTTACTTAGTATGGTTCCCCACTTTAGTGGCAGACCAGATGAAGAGCCTCATCTTCACTTGCAAGACTTTTTCGATCTTTGCAGGACACAAAGCGTCCAAGGGCTCACCGCTGAACAAATCAGGTTAATCTTGTTTCCTTTTTCTTTAAAACTTAATGCTAAGTTATGGTATAATTCTTTGGAACCAGGATCAATTAATTCATGGGAGCAATTGGCAACGAAATTTTTGAAAGAATTCTTTCCAGCCCAGAAAACCAAACAGCTAAAAAGGGAGATTCAACTCTTCCAACAAAAAGATGGAGATTTATTCTTTGAGGCATGGAAGGATTTCAAAAGCAAGCTTCTCAAGTGTCCAACTCACAATTTGCCTAAGGATGATCAGGTACAAGCTTTTTATGAAGGTTTAAATGATACTAATAAAGCAATTGTTGATGCAGCTTGCAATGGAATTCTAATGAGGAAAAGTGGAGAAGAAGCCATTGAACTTTTTGAAGAACTCAGCGAGAACTCCCAACAATTCTCAACAAGAAGGGGACCTTCGAAGAAACAGGGAGTCTACGAAATCTCTAATAATAATAACATTCAATTAGAAATGGCAAACATGAATAAAAAAATTGATATGCTTGTTAATGCAATGTCGACAATGGGTGGAGTTAAAAATCAAACAAGTGAAATGTGTGCAATTTGTTCTCATTTAGATCACACAACTGATACATGTCCCATGTCTACTTTTACAGATCAGGAGCATGCAAACTATGTGGGACGAGGAGTATTTCCACCGAAGAACAATCCATACTCGAACACATATAACCCAGGATGGAGGAATCATCCAAACTTCTCATGGAGCAATAATCAAAACAATCAAGGGAATCAATTCACACAAGGACATACAAGGAACCCTCAGATGGGAAGTGGGTTTGAAAGACCAGCTCCAGAACAGAAGAAGTTGGATTTTGAAACCACTGTTCTTCAATTGCTCCAACAACAACATCAAACAAGCAACCAACAAGGACAAGCAATTCAGAAGTTGGAAACCCAAATTGGTCAGATTGCAAAAGAGCTAAGCGAAAGAAAGGCAGGTGAACTCCCTTCACAAACCATACCAAACCCTGGAGGTCAAGAACAGCTCCAAGCAGTCACAACCCTAAGAAATGGTAAGATAATTGACAACATGATTGGAACACACACAGACAAACCAGTCGACTGTCACTACAAGACAGTCGACTGCACAGACAAATCAGAAAAACAACCATCAAAAGCTTTGGGTTCAAGTAAGGTAAGTCAAAAAGTAGGGACAGTTCCACCACCATTCCCTCAAAGGTTAGTCAATAAAAAGAAAGAACAACATTTATTTGACGTCTTTGAAACTCTCAAAAAGGTAGAAATTAATATTCTCCTACTTGATGCTATTAAACAAATTCCTTCTTATGCCAAATTTTTGAAAGATTGTTGTACTCATAAAAGAACATTTCAGGTTAAGGAGGATGTTGCTTTGACAGAAGAAGTGAGTGCTGTATTATTGAGAAAACTACCACCTAAACTGAAAGATCCAGGTAGTTTCACCATTCCTTGTAAAGTTGGTGAGCACTTCTTTGAAAAAGCACTATTAGACTTGGGGGCAAGCATCAACCTTCTTCCTTACTCTGTTTACGAAAAGCTTGGATTGGGGGAACTCAAACCAACATCCATCACCTTGCAATTGGCAGATCGCAGCATCAAGAGACCTAGAGGTATTTTAGAAGATGTCTTAGTTCAGGTAAATGATTTTATTTTGCCTGCTGATTTTGTTGTGTTAGATATGGAGGAATCTTCAATGTCATCATCTCTACCGATCATATTAGGTAGGCCCTTTATGAGTACAGCTGATATAAAAATTTGTGTTAAAAAGGGCATTATAAGTATGAAGATAAACGGAGAAAAAGTGGAATTTAAAATGTTTGATACACTAAAATTACCACAAGATGATCATGAATGCTATAATATTGATGTGGTGCAGGAGATTGTTGATCAAACATTTCAGGTACATAGCGTTGAACCACTACAAGCCACAATCACTCAATCTCTAACTTTATCTCATGTTGAACAGGAATACGATGACTGGGAGATTGCAGAGACAGTACATCAACTTGAAACTCCACAGTCACATTCAGGTAAGCTTGTGCCTGCTTTTGAACAGTTGGTATCTGATAAAATTTCTATTTCTTCAGATCAGGCGACTGACGAACAGAGTAAGTCGACTGGTTTTCTAACCAGTCGACCGAATCAAGATGCCCAGAACAAGTCGACTGCTGACATGGACCAGTCGACTGTACAGAAGCGTCCAGACATAGAACTCAAGCAGCTGCCCGACCATTTGAAGCACGCATTTTTAGGAGAGAACCAGACGCTACCAGTAATAATTGCTGCTAACTTGAGTGCACAGGAAGAAGAAAAGCTGCTGAAGGTATTGCGAGAACACAAAAATGCAATAGGATGGACCATTGCAGACATCAAGGGAATAAGTCCATCCAAATGCATGCATAGAATACTCCTGGAGAACGATGCAAAACCTAGCAGAGAGGCACAGAGAAGGCTCAACCCCAACATGAAGGAAGTGGTAAGAGCAGAAATTTTGAAGCTACTAGATGTTGGCATCATCTATCCTATCTCAGATAGCAAATGGGTAAGTCCTATACATGTAGTTCCTAAGAAAAGTGGAGTTACAGTGGTAACAAATGAAGAGAATGTGCTTATCCCAACAAGAGTAACCACAGGTTGGAGGGTATGCATTGATTATAGGAAACTGAACAATGAAACCAGGAAAGATCACTTCCCTCTTCCTTTTATTGATCAAATGTTAGAAAGATTAGCAGGATATAGTCATTACTGTTTTCTAGATGGTTATAGTGGCTATAATCAAATTGCTATTGCTCCAGAAGATCAAGAAAAGACCACTTTTACATGCCCTTTTGGTACTTTTGCATACAGGAGGATGCCCTTTGGACTGTGCAATGCTCCAGCTACATTTCAAAGATGCATGATGAGCATATTTTCAGACATGGTGGAAAGGTTCATTGAGGTATTTATGGATGACTTTAGTGTTTTTGGATCTAGTTTTGATGAATGCCTTAACCATTTGCAGCTGGTGCTTAAAAGATGTGAAGAATGCAATTTAGTGCTGAATTGGGAGAAGTGCCATTTCATGGTACAACAAGGTATTGTGTTGGGTCATGTGGTGTCCAAAAGGGGAATAGAGGTAGACAAGGCAAAAATTGACATCATATCAAAACTACCCCCTCCCACTACAGTTAAGGGTGTTAGGAGTTTTCTAGGACACGCAGGTTTTTATAGACGATTTATAAAAGACTTTTCAAAAATCTCCAAACCCCTTTGTGACTTGTTAGCCAAGGATGTTGAGTTTATATGGACAAAAGAATGTACAAATGCTTTTAATACATTGAAGAATCTTCTCATTTCTGCACCTATAGTCATGGCACCAGATTGGAGCCATCATTTTGAGCTCATGTGTGATGCAAGTGATTACGCCTTAGGGGCTGTTTTAGGTCAAAGAATCAATAAGAAACCACATGTTATTTACTATGCTTCTCGAACTCTAAACGATGCACAGCTAAATTATTCTACAACTGAAAAAGAAATGTTAGCTGTTATTTTTGCTGTAGAGAAGTTTAGATCATATTTAATTGGTTCTAAAGTTATTGTTTTCACTGACCATGCTGCCTTGAGATATTTGTTGGCTAAAAAGGAAGCTAAGCCTAGGTTGATCAGATGGGTGCTGCTGCTTCAAGAATTTGATCTTGAGATTAGAGACAAGAAAGGATGCGACAATGTTGTGGCAGATCACATGTCCAGATTACTGCACGAGGACGAGAGAAATGTGCCCCCGCTGAATGAAAATTTCCCAGATGAACAATTATTTGCAATAAATATTCACACCCTCGGGGCAGTCGACTGGTCCCTCAACCAGTCGACTTATCTCTCTGAACAACTACCCTGGTTTGCTGATATTGTCAATTTTCTAACCGCTCATGTTTTTCCTCCAGGTATGACACATCAGGAAAGGAAAAGATTGGTGGATCTGAGCAAACACTATTATTGGGATGATCCTTATTTATTCAAATTTTGCTCTGATCAAATTATAAGAAGATGTGTGGCAGACGAGGAACAAAGGAGTATTCTACAACATTGCCACCAATATGCTTGTGGAGGACATTTTGGGCCAAAGAGAACAGCACTTAAGGTATTGCAATCTGGTTTTTATTGGCCTAAAGTATTCAAAGATGCTTTTTCTTTTTGCAGGACTTGCGACAAATGCCAAAGGACAGGCAACCTCTCTTCTAGAAATCAAATGCCACTACACAACATACAAGTAATCGAGCTTTTCGATGTTTGGGGAATCGACTTTATGGGTCCATTTCCTAACTCATGTGGTTATTTATATATACTTGTTGGTGTGGATTATGTGTCTAAATGGGTCGAGGCTGTCCCCTCACGAACTAATGATCACAAAGTTGTTGTCAAGTTTTTGCAGGAGAACATTTTCACTAGGTTTGGTACACCACGAGCAATAATAAGTGATGGAGGGAGCCACTTCAATAACTACCCATTTGCTTCTTTAATGAAGAAATATGGGATTACACATAGAGTGGGAACTCCATATCATCCTCAAACCAGTGGGCAGGTGGAGATTAGCAACAGGGAGATCAAGAGCATCTTGGAAAAGACAGTCAACACAAGGAGGAAGGATTGGTCGCTACGCTTGAATGATGCATTATGGGCTTATAGAACCGCTTTCAAGACACCCATTGGCATGTCACCATACCGTTTAGTCTTTGGAAAAGCATGTCATCTGCCGGTAGAATTAGAACACAAAGCTTATTGGGCTATCAAAAAGTTCAACTTTGATATGAAACAGGCAGGTGATAAAAGGCGATTGCAACTAAATGAGCTTGAAGAATTGAGGCACGATGCATATGAAAATGCCAAGCTATACAAGGAAAGAACCAAGTTGTACCATGATAAGCAGCTAGCACGGAAGGAGTTTTATGAAGGACAAAAGGTATTGATCTACAACTCAAGATTAAGACTCTTTCCAGGCAAGCTCAAGTCAAGATGGTATGGACCATATATCGTCACAAAAGTCTTTCCACATGGTGCATTGGAAGTTCACAGCAAAGAACGAAATCAAACATTCAAGGTGAACGGACACAGGGCGAAGCCATACATAGAGATGAGTCTAGAACCGCAAGAGGAAGATGTGAATCTTCAAACCATTCAATACATTGCATGAACTCATCATGTCTAGCTGAAGACATGAAACACAGCGCTTATTGGGAGGCAACCCAACCTTCAGGGGAGTATTTACACTTTCCCTTTATGTTATTCATTATTATTCATTTTTATTTTTATTTTTCAGTCTCTCCTCACTAGATGGTAACACATGCCTATATCTTATGTTTTGTGCGAACATTGAGGACAATGTTCCATCTAAGTGTGGGGGTATTAGTTAGTTATATTTGGAATTTTTGAATTTTTTTTTAGGATAAACAATTTCTTATAAAGTAAGAGTAAGGATACTTATTTACTTTAGGATTGTTGAGTTTCGTAATTCCCTACAAAATTGTGTGCGTCATGCGATTATACATAATAAACAAATGTGATGCTTTTTCTGATGATTATTCCCTTTAGATCTAGTCCTAAATCGAGTTTAAGTAAATAGAGTGATACAATATATGTATATATATTTGAATAAAGTCAGTCTACTCCAATGTTTTGAGGGCTTAGTAACTAGGGGTATTCATCACCAATGTTTACCTTTACGTCAAACGGCAACTTGAAATACGAGTATGCAAAGCACTTTAATGTTTGTGACTTGTTGAGTAACCGGGTGGATACATCACAAATGTTTCGCATTCGCGTCAAAAGACAAGTGACAACTTTAAAGAAGAGACTATAAAAAAAAAAAAAAAAAGAAAAAGAAAAAAAAAAAAAAAAAAAAAAAAAAAAAAAAAAAACTCTAGTTTGCTACTGGATTTGTAGTAGAGAAAAGGGATAATCACAGACTGAGTAGATGCATACTATAACTACAGTAATCGCATGACAAATATGATTAAGTTTGGGATTTATGAATAGACAATTGCACTGGAGAAAATGGGTATGTTTAAATTTACTTTATCTGAAATTGTTTGTAGTTTTATATTTTTCATCTTGATGTCCACATAATAAGAAATCTTGGTGGTTGAGTCTATTGTTGTTATTATTCTCCCTATTCATAATTCTAGTTTGCTTGAGGACAAGCAAAAGCTAAGTGTGGGGGTATTTGATGAACACATTATTATTCACTTTTTAGAGCAATAATCTTAATATAATTAGACATTTAAAAGCTCTCTATATGGTATTTAACTCCTATTTTCTCTTTTCCATAGGAAACAGCTTATAGCAGCAAAACGAAGCAGATTTAGGACTTCAAGAATAATACACAGCAAACTGCAGAGGATCAGTCGACTGGTTCCTCAACCAGGAGACTGAACAAGAGAAGCTGATTTTCCACAACTATCGACACAGTCGACTTACTCTCAAAGACAGTCGACTGATATGATCAAAGATGAAATCTACATAAGTCTCGACTCAGTCGACTGGTTTGAAGACAAGTCGACTGGTCTGCGGCGGAGTAAACAGATAAGATATTCGAAGATACACCTGAATCTGATTTCAAATCTATTTGAATCAAGATTTTATGCAGCGAATCAAATCTAAAGACAGGGTATTTTCCAAGTGGACGTGGTAAACAAATAAGGAAGGAAAGGAGAAAAGAGAAAGATATTAATCATCAAATCAAATAAAGAAGGATCTTCCTGAAAAAGTGGAAACCCTAATTCTCAGCCGTGTTCTATAAATATCAGAATACCATCTCTCCGCTCTCTCAACTCCACAACTCCATCCAAGGATCATCAAATCTATCTCGTGGACGCAACTTAATCAGAGAGTTCCCAACCATCAAGTCATCAACCCGTGCTTCACTCCATCAACATCGAAGAAGGAGAGAGAAGATCCAGCATCCAGAAGGCAGTCGACTGTGTGACAGACAGTCGACCATATTGCCGGAATCCATTAGTTTATTTCTTCTTCTCTCTTTATTCTTTTATGTTGATCATGTATTTGAACTTGTTAAGCAATAAAAGTATTATTATGTGGAACTAATTTCATAGTTGGGTAGATCGAAACCGTAGTTATGTAGTGCTATATTCTTCTGAGATCTTCTAATTACTTATTGATTGAATCTGGTTGAATTTACATGGATTAATGGTCATCAAACTTGGATCTTGAAGTCTGAGAGCAGTCGACTGAGGTGAGAGCCAGTCGACTGACATACAGCACGTGAGAATATCAAGTTTATGTTATCATTTATCTAAATCTGTTATATGAAGCATATTGAGACGACCGAATCTCGTACCAGCAGATGTAATCTAACTCCTTTCTACCGTCCATTTAATTTGTGTCTAGTTAAAATGTTTGATTTCGTTCTTTGCTGTGAACTTCCAATGCACCATGTGGAAAGACTTTTGTGACGATATATGGTCCATACCATCTTGACTTGAGCTTGCCTGGAAAGAGTCTTAATCTTGAGTTGTAGATCAATACCTTTTGTCCTTCATAAAACTCCTTCCGTGCTAGCTGCTTATCATGGTACAACTTGGTTCTTTCCTTGTATAGCTTGGCATTTTCATATGCATCGTGCCTCAATTCTTCAAGCTCATTTAGTTGCAATCGCCTTTTATCACCTGCCTGTTTCATATCAAAGTTGAACTTTTTGATAGCCCAATAAGCTTTGTGTTCTAATTCTACCGGCAGATGACATGCTTTTCCAAAGACTAAACGGTATGGTGACATGCCAATGGGTGTCTTGAAAGCGGTTCTATAAGCCCATAATGCATCGTTCAAGCGTAGTGACCAATCCCTTCTGCTTGGATTGACTGTTTTTTCCAAGATGCTCTTGATCTCTCTATTGCTAAGCTCCACCTGTCCACTGGTTTGAGGGTGATATGGAGTACCCACTCTATGTGTAATCCCATATTTCTTCATTAAAGAAGCAAATGGGTAGTTATTGAAGTGGCTCCCTCCATCACTAATTATTGCTCGTGGTGTACCAAACCTAGTGAAAATGTTCTCCTGCAAAAACTTGACAACAACTTTGTGATCATTAGTTCGTGAGGGGACAGCCTCGACCCATTTAGACACATAATCCACACCAACAAGTATATATACATAACCAAATGAGTTAGGAAATGGACCCATGAAGTCGATTCCCCAGACATCGAAAAGCTCGATTACTTGTATGTTGTGTAGTGGCATTTGATTTCTAGAAGAGATGTTGCCTGTCCTTTGGCATTTGTCGCAAGTCCTGCAAAAAGAAAAAGCATCTTTGAATACTTTAGGCCAATAAAAACCAGATTGCAATACCTTAAGTGCTGTTCTCTTTGGCCCAAAATGTCCTCCACAAGCATATTGGTGGCAATGTTGTAGAATACTCCTTTGTTCCTCGTCTGCCACACATCTTCTTATAATTTGATCAGAGCAAAATTTGAATAAATAAGGATCATCCCAATAATAGTGTTTGCTCAGATCCACCAATCTTTTCCTTTCCTGATGTGTCATACCTGGAGGAAAAACATGAGCGGTTAGAAAATTGACAATATCAGCAAACCAGGGTAGTTGTTCAGAGAGATAAGTCGACTGGTTGAGGGACCAGTCGACTGCCCCGAGGGTGTGAATATTTATTGCAAATAATTGTTCATCTGGGAAATTTTCATTCAGCGGGGGCACATTTCTCTCGTCCTCGTGCAGTAATCTGGACATGTGATCTGCCACAACATTGTCGCATCCTTTCTTGTCTCTAATCTCAAGATCAAATTCTTGAAGCAGCAGCACCCATCTGATCAACCTAGGCTTAGCTTCCTTTTTAGCCAACAAATATCTCAAGGCAGCATGGTCAGTGAAAACAATAACTTTAGAACCAATTAAATATGATCTAAACTTCTCTACAGCAAAAATAACAGCTAACATTTCTTTTTCAGTTGTAGAATAATTTAGCTGTGCATCGTTTAGAGTTCGAGAAGCATAGTAAATAACATGTGGTTTCTTATTGATTCTTTGACCTAAAACAGCCCCTAAGGCGTAATCACTTGCATCACACATGAGCTCAAAAGGGTGGCCCCAATCTGGTGCCATGACTATAGGTGCAGAAATGAGAAGATTCTTCAATGTATTAAAAGCATTTGTACATTCTTTTGTCCATATAAACTCAACATCCTTGGCTAACAAGTCACAAAGGGGTTTGGAGATTTTTGAAAAGTCTTTTATAAATCGTCTATAAAAACCTGCGTGTCCTAGAAAACTCCTAACACCCTTAACTGTAGTGGGAGGGGGTAGTTTTGATATGATGTCAATTTTTGCCTTGTCTACCTCTATTCCCCTTTTGGACACCACATGACCCAACACAATACCTTGTTGTACCATGAAATGGCACTTCTCCCAATTCAGCACTAAATTGCATTCTTCACATCTTTTAAGCACCAGCTGCAAATGGTTAAGGCATTCATCAAAACTAGATCCAAAAACACTAAAGTCATCCATAAATACCTCAATGAACCTTTCCACCATGTCTGAAAATATGCTCATCATGCATCTTTGAAATGTAGCTGGAGCATTGCACAGTCCAAAGGGCATCCTCCTGTATGCAAAAGTACCAAAAGGGCATGTAAAAGTGGTCTTTTCTTGATCTTCTGGAGCAATAGCAATTTGATTATAGCCACTATAACCATCTAGAAAACAGTAATGACTATATCCTGCTAATCTTTCTAACATTTGATCAATAAAAGGAAGAGGGAAGTGATCTTTCCTGGTTTCATTGTTCAGTTTCCTATAATCAATGCATACCCTCCAACCTGTGGTTACTCTTGTTGGGATAAGCACATTCTCTTCATTTGTTACCACTGTAACTCCACTTTTCTTAGGAACTACATGTATAGGACTTACCCATTTGCTATCTGAGATAGGATAGATGATGCCAACATCTAGTAGCTTCAAAATTTCTGCTCTTACCACTTCCTTCATGTTGGGGTTGAGCCTTCTCTGTGCCTCTCTGCTAGGTTTTGCATCGTTCTCCAGGAGTATTCTATGCATGCATTTGGATGGACTTATTCCCTTGATGTCTGCAATGGTCCATCCTATTGCATTTTTGTGTTCTCGCAATACCTTCAGCAGCTTTTCTTCTTCCTGTGCACTCAAGTTAGCAGCAATTATTACTGGTAGCGTCTGGTTCTCTCCTAAAAATGCGTGCTTCAAATGGTCGGGCAGCTGCTTGAGTTCTATGTCTGGACGCTTCTGTACAGTCGACTGGTCCATGTCAGCAGTCGACTTGTTCTGGGCATCTTGATTCGGTCGACTGGTTAGAAAACCAGTCGACTTACTCTGTTCGTCAGTCGCCTGATCTGAAGAAATAGAAATTTTATCAGATACCAACTGTTCAAAAGCAGGCACAAGCTTACCTGAATGTGACTGTGGAGTTTCAAGTTGATGTACTGTCTCTGCAATCTCCCAGTCATCGTATTCCTGTTCAACATGAGATAAAGTTAGAGATTGAGTGATTGTGGCTTGTAGTGGTTCAACGCTATGTACCTGAAATGTTTGATCAACAATCTCCTGCACCACATCAATATTATAGCATTCATGATCATCTTGTGGTAATTTTAGTGTATCAAACATTTTAAATTCCACTTTTTCTCCGTTTATCTTCATACTTATAATGCCCTTTTTAACACAAATTTTTATATCAGCTGTACTCATAAAGGGCCTACCTAATATGATCGGTAGAGATGATGACATTGAAGATTCCTCCATATCTAACACAACAAAATCAGCAGGCAAAATAAAATCATTTACCTGAACTAAGACATCTTCTAAAATACCTCTAGGTCTCTTGATGCTGCGATCTGCCAATTGCAAGGTGATGGATGTTGGTTTGAGTTCCCCCAATCCAAGCTTTTCGTAAACAGAGTAAGGAAGAAGGTTGATGCTTGCCCCCAAGTCTAATAGTGCTTTTTCAAAGAAGTGCTCACCAACTTTACAAGGAATGGTGAAACTACCTGGATCTTTCAGTTTAGGTGGTAGTTTTCTCAATAATACAGCACTCACTTCTTCTGTCAAAGCAACATCCTCCTTAACCTGAAATGTTCTTTTATGAGTACAACAATCTTTCAAAAATTTGGCATAAGAAGGAATTTGTTTAATAGCATCAAGTAGGGGAATATTAATTTCTACCTTTTTGAGAGTTTCAAAGACGTCAAATAAATGTTGTTCTTTCTTTTTATTGACTAACCTTTGAGGGAATGGTGGTGGAACTGTCCCTACTTTTTGACTTACCTTACTTGAACCCAAAGCTTTTGATGGTTGTTTTTCTGATTTGTCTGTGCAGTCGACTGTCTTGTAGTGACAGTCGACTGGTTTGTCTGTGTGTGTTCCAATCATGTTGTCAATTATCTTACCATTTCTTAGGGTTGTGACTGCTTGGAGCTGTTCTTGACCTCCAGGGTTTGGTATGGTTTGTGAAGGGAGTTCACCTGCCTTTCTTTCGCTTAGCTCTTTTGCAATCTGACCAATTTGGGTTTCCAACTTCTGAATTGCTTGTCCTTGTTGGTTGCTTGTTTGATGTTGTTGTTGGAGCAATTGAAGAACAGTGGTTTCAAAATCCAACTTCTTCTGTTCTGGAGCTGGTCTTTCAAACCCACTTCCCATCTGAGGGTTCCTTGTATGTCCTTGTGTGAATTGATTCCCTTGATTGTTTTGATTATTGCTCCATGAGAAGTTTGGATGATTCCTCCATCCTGGGTTATATGTGTTCGAGTATGGATTGTTCTTCGGTGGAAATACTCCTCGTCCCACATAGTTTGCATGCTCCTGATCTGTAAAAGTAGACATGGGACATGTATCAGTTGTGTGATCTAAATGAGAACAAATTGCACACATTTCACTTGTTTGATTTTTAACTCCACCCATTGTCGACATTGCATTAACAAGCATATCAATTTTTTTATTCATGTTTGCCATTTCTAATTGAATGTTATTATTATTAGAGATTTCGTAGACTCCCTGTTTCTTCGAAGGTCCCCTTCTTGTTGAGAATTGTTGGGAGTTCTCGCTGAGTTCTTCAAAAAGTTCAATGGCTTCTTCTCCACTTTTCCTCATTAGAATTCCATTGCAAGCTGCATCAACAATTGCTTTATTAGTATCATTTAAACCTTCATAAAAAGCTTGTACCTGATCATCCTTAGGCAAATTGTGAGTTGGACACTTGAGAAGCTTGCTTTTGAAATCCTTCCATGCCTCAAAGAATAAATCTCCATCTTTTTGTTGGAAGAGTTGAATCTCCCTTTTTAGCTGTTTGGTTTTCTGGGCTGGAAAGAATTCTTTCAAAAATTTCGTTGCCAATTGCTCCCATGAATTAATTGATCCTGGTTCCAAAGAATTATACCATAACTTAGCATTAAGTTTTAAAGAAAAAGGAAACAAGATTAACCTGATTTGTTCAGCGGTGAGCCCTTGGACGCTTTGTGTCCTGCAAAGATCGAAAAAGTCTTGCAAGTGAAGATGAGGCTCTTCATCTGGTCTGCCACTAAAGTGGGGAACCATACTAAGTAAATGAGGAGATAGGTGCATGTTCCCTGTGGCATTAGGTTGAAAAGAGATGCAGGAAGGTTGCTCAATATTCTTAGGAGTGAATTTGTCCTGCATTGGTACGCGATTGGGTGTTTCTTCTGCCATTGCTGTATGTGTACTAGGTCTCTGATCAGTCGACTGGTTCGTGTGGGCAGTCGACTGGTGTGCTGCAAATAACTTACCTAGTCTGTGCAAAGTGCGTTCTGTTTCCGCGTCAATTGGTAGTAGTTCTGGTCGAAGTGATCGTCTACCGTGCATTCACCGAAGTCCTGTAACCTAAAAGAAAAATTATTAATAAAAGAAAAGAAAAACTAATAAAATTCTACTGACTTGTAAGTTAAAATACTAAACAATCCCCGGCAACGGCGCCAAAATGAAGAGCCTCATCTTAATAACATGTGGTTTAGGTTGCCTCCCAAAAACTTGTTGTTGGAAATCTAGCTACCTTATTAAATGGACTAACTAGACACAAATTATAAAACCTCGCAAGTGCACGAATCGAATCGTAGTAATAGCAAGGGTCGATCCCACAGAGATTGTAGACTTCAACTAACTAATCAATAGAAAATAATAAAAATCATAATGAGTTGTTTTAAAAGGCTAAAAGGAATAAAAAGATTAAAACTAAGAAGGAATTGTTGAATCACAAATATCTCTTGAATAGTTGGGTTGTTGATCTCCACCAATAGTTAGTAATGCTAATTTGTCTTCTGAATTTACTTCCAATTACTCATGTTGTTCACTTCAAGGGCATGGTATCTACTCCTTAAAGTATTGTTTCCCTAAGACAAGAATTAGGCATGGTATCTACTCTAATTCGTTTCTTTCATCAAGTAGTCAGCCTAGTATTTACTAAGTTGTTCTTAAAGAAAACATAAGATCAGTGGAAACGAACAAACACTCAAGGTTCTAGAAATTGGTATCAGATCTAGATTCCTTAAGTTGATTGAACCAAGAACCCCTAAAGATTCCTTTGTTACAAATTATGGGCACGAGATTCGGTCGTCTCAATATGCTTCATATAACAGATTTAGATAAATGATAACATAAACTTGATATTCTCACGTGCTGTATGTCAGTCGACTGGCTCTCACCTCAGTCGACTGCTCTCAGACTTCAAGATCCAAGTTTGATGACCATTAATCCATGTAAATTCAACCAGATTCAATCAATAAGTAATTAGAAGATCTCAGAAGAATATAGCACTACATAACTACGGTTTCGATCTACCCAACTATGAAATTAGTTCCACATAATAATACTTTTATTGCTTAACAAGTTCAAATACATGATCAACATAAAAGAATAAAGAGAGAAGAAGAAATAAACTAATGGATTCCGGCAATATGGTCGACTGTCTGTCACACAGTCGACTGCCTTCTGGATGCTGGATCTTCTCTCTCCTTCTTCGATGTTGATGGAGTGAAGCACGGGTTGATGACTTGATGGTTGGGAACTCTCTGATTAAGTTGCGTCCACGAGATAGATTTGATGATCCTTGGATGGAGTTGTGGAGTTGAGAGAGCGGAGAGATGGTATTCTGATATTTATAGAACACGGCTGAGAATTAGGGTTTCCACTTTTTCAGGAAGATCCTTCTTTATTTGATTTGATGATTAATATCTTTCTCTTTTCTCCTTTCCTTCCTTATTTGTTTACCACGTCCACTTGGAAAATACCCTGTCTTTAGATTTGATTCGCTGCATAAAATCTTGATTCAAATAGATTTGAAATCAGATTCAGGTGTATCTTCGAATATCTTATCTGTTTACTCCGCCGCAGACCAGTCGACTTGTCTTCAAACCAGTCGACTGAGTCGAGACTTATGTAGATTTCATCTTTGATCATATCAGTCGACTGTCTTTGAGAGTAAGTCGACTGTGTCGATAGTTGTGGAAAATCAGCTTCTCTTGTTCAGTCTCCTGGTTGAGGAACCAGTCGACTGATCCTCTGCAGTTTGCTGTGTATTATTCTTGAAGTCCTAAATCTGCTTCGTTTTGCTGCTATAAGCTGTTTCCTATGGAAAAGAGAAAATAGGAGTTAAATACCATATAGAGAGCTTTTAAATGTCTAATTATATTAAGATTATTGCTCTAAAAAGTGAATAATAATGTGTTCATCAAATACCCCCACACTTAGCTTTTGCTTGTCCTCAAGCAAACTAGAATTATGAATAGGGAGAATAATAACAACAATAGACTCAACCACCAAGATTTCTTATTATGTGGACATCAAGATGAAAAATATAAAACTACAAACAATTTCAGATAAAGTAAATTTAAACATACCCATTTTCTCCAGTGCAATTGTCTATTCATAAATCCCAAACTTAATCATATTTGTCATGCGATTACTGTAGTTATAGTATGCATCTACTCAGTCTGTGATTATCCCTTTTCTCTACTACAAATCCAGTAGCAAACTAGAGTTTTTTTTTTTTTTTTTTTTTTTTTTTTTTATAGTCTCTTCTTTAAAGTTGTCATTTGTCTTTTGACGCGAATGCGAAACATTTGTGATGTATCCACCCGGTTACTCAACAAGTCACAAACATTAAAGTGCTTTGCATACTCGTATTTCAAGTTGCCGTTTGACGTAAAGGTAAACATTGGTGATGAATACCCCTAGTTACTAAGCCCTCAAAACATTGGAGTAGACTGACTTTATTCAAATATATATACATATATTGTATCACTCTATTTACTTAAACTCGATTTAGGACTAGATCTAAAGGGAATAATCATCAGAAAAAGCATCACATTTGTTTATTATGTATAATCGCATGACGCACACAATTTTGTAGGGAATTACGAAACTCAACAATCCTAAAGTAAATAAGTATCCTTACTCTTACTTTATAAGAAATTGTTTATCCTAAAAAAAAATTCAAAAATTCCAAATATAACTAACTAATACCCCCACACTTAGATGGAACATTGTCCTCAATGTTCGCACAAAACATAAGATATAGGCATGTGTTACCATCTAGTGAGGAGAGACTGAAAAATAAAAATAAAAATGAATAATAATGAATAACATAAAGGGAAAGTGTAAATACTCCCCTGAAGGTTGGGTTGCCTCCCAATAAGCGCTGTGTTTCATGTCTTCAGCTAGACATGATGAGTTCATGCAATGTATTGAATGGTTTGAAGATTCACATCTTCCTCTTGCGGTTCTAGACTCATCTCTATGTATGGCTTCGCCCTGTGTCCGTTCACCTTGAATGTTTGATTTCGTTCTTTGCTGTGAACTTCCAATGCACCATGTGGAAAGACTTTTGTGACGATATATGGTCCATACCATCTTGACTTGAGCTTGCCTGGAAAGAGTCTTAATCTTGAGTTGTAGATCAATACCTTTTGTCCTTCATAAAACTCCTTCCGTGCTAGCTGCTTATCATGGTACAACTTGGTTCTTTCCTTGTATAGCTTGGCATTTTCATATGCATCGTGCCTCAATTCTTCAAGCTCATTTAGTTGCAATCGCCTTTTATCACCTGCCTGTTTCATATCAAAGTTGAACTTTTTGATAGCCCAATAAGCTTTGTGTTCTAATTCTACCGGCAGATGACATGCTTTTCCAAAGACTAAACGGTATGGTGACATGCCAATGGGTGTCTTGAAAGCGGTTCTATAAGCCCATAATGCATCATTCAAGCGTAGCGACCAATCCTTCCTCCTTGTGTTGACTGTCTTTTCCAAGATGCTCTTGATCTCCCTGTTGCTAATCTCCACCTGCCCACTGGTTTGAGGATGATATGGAGTTCCCACTCTATGTGTAATCCCATATTTCTTCATTAAAGAAGCAAATGGGTAGTTATTGAAGTGGCTCCCTCCATCACTTATTATTGCTCGTGGTGTACCAAACCTAGTGAAAATGTTCTCCTGCAAAAACTTGACAACAACTTTGTGATCATTAGTTCGTGAGGGGACAGCCTCGACCCATTTAGACACATAATCCACACCAACAAGTATATATAAATAACCACATGAGTTAGGAAATGGACCCATAAAGTCGATTCCCCAAACATCGAAAAGCTCGATTACTTGTATGTTGTGTAGTGGCATTTGATTTCTAGAAGAGAGGTTGCCTGTCCTTTGGCATTTGTCGCAAGTCCTGCAAAAAGAAAAAGCATCTTTGAATACTTTAGGCCAATAAAAACCAGATTGCAATACCTTAAGTGCTGTTCTCTTTGGCCCAAAATGTCCTCCACAAGCATATTGGTGGCAATGTTGTAGAATACTCCTTTGTTCCTCGTCTGCCACACATCTTCTTATAATTTGATCAGAGCAAAATTTGAATAAATAAGGATCATCCCAATAATAGTGTTTGCTCAGATCCACCAATCTTTTCCTTTCCTGATGTGTCATACCTGGAGGAAAAACATGAGCGGTTAGAAAATTGACAATATCAGCAAACCAGGGTAGTTGTTCAGAGAGATAAGTCGACTGGTTGAGGGACCAGTCGACTGCCCCGAGGGTGTGAATATTTATTGCAAATAATTGTTCATCTGGGAAATTTTCATTCAGCGGGGGCACATTTCTCTCGTCCTCGTGCAGTAATCTGGACATGTGATCTGCCACAACATTGTCGCATCCTTTCTTGTCTCTAATCTCAAGATCAAATTCTTGAAGCAGCAGCACCCATCTGATCAACCTAGGCTTAGCTTCCTTTTTAGCCAACAAATATCTCAAGGCAGCATGGTCAGTGAAAACAATAACTTTAGAACCAATTAAATATGATCTAAACTTCTCTACAGCAAAAATAACAGCTAACATTTCTTTTTCAGTTGTAGAATAATTTAGCTGTGCATCGTTTAGAGTTCGAGAAGCATAGTAAATAACATGTGGTTTCTTATTGATTCTTTGACCTAAAACAGCCCCTAAGGCGTAATCACTTGCATCACACATGAGCTCAAAATGATGGCTCCAATCTGGTGCCATGACTATAGGTGCAGAAATGAGAAGATTCTTCAATGTATTAAAAGCATTTGTACATTCTTTTGTCCATATAAACTCAACATCCTTGGCTAACAAGTCACAAAGGGGTTTGGAGATTTTTGAAAAGTCTTTTATAAATCGTCTATAAAAACCTGCGTGTCCTAGAAAACTCCTAACACCCTTAACTGTAGTGGGAGGGGGTAGTTTTGATATGATGTCAATTTTTGCCTTGTCTACCTCTATTCCCCTTTTGGACACCACATGACCCAACACAATACCTTGTTGTACCATGAAATGGCACTTCTCCCAATTCAGCACTAAATTGCATTCTTCACATCTTTTAAGCACCAGCTGCAAATGGTTAAGGCATTCATCAAAACTAGATCCAAAAACACTAAAGTCATCCATAAATACCTCAATGAACCTTTCCACCATGTCTGAAAATATGCTCATCATGCATCTTTGAAATGTAGCTGGAGCATTGCACAGTCCAAAGGGCATCCTCCTGTATGCAAAAGTACCAAAAGGGCATGTAAAAGTGGTCTTTTCTTGATCTTCTGGAGCAATAGCAATTTGATTATAGCCACTATAACCATCTAGAAAACAGTAATGACTATATCCTGCTAATCTTTCTAACATTTGATCAATAAAAGGAAGAGGGAAGTGATCTTTCCTGGTTTCATTGTTCAGTTTCCTATAATCAATGCATACCCTCCAACCTGTGGTTACTCTTGTTGGGATAAGCACATTCTCTTCATTTGTTACCACTGTAACTCCACTTTTCTTAGGAACTACATGTATAGGACTTACCCATTTGCTATCTGAGATAGGATAGATGATGCCAACATCTAGTAGCTTCAAAATTTCTGCTCTTACCACTTCCTTCATGTTGGGGTTGAGCCTTCTCTGTGCCTCTCTGCTAGGTTTTGCATCGTTCTCCAGGAGTATTCTATGCATGCATTTGGATGGACTTATTCCCTTGATGTCTGCAATGGTCCATCCTATTGCATTTTTGTGTTCTCGCAATACCTTCAGCAGCTTTTCTTCTTCCTGTGCACTCAAGTTAGCAGCAATTATTACTGGTAGCGTCTGGTTCTCTCCTAAAAATGCGTGCTTCAAATGGTCGGGCAGCTGCTTGAGTTCTATGTCTGGACGCTTCTGTACAGTCGACTGGTCCATGTCAGCAGTCGACTTGTTCTGGGCATCTTGATTCGGTCGACTGGTTAGAAAACCAGTCGACTTACTCTGTTCGTCAGTCGCCTGATCTGAAGAAATAGAAATTTTATCAGATACCAACTGTTCAAAAGCAGGCACAAGCTTACCTGAATGTGACTGTGGAGTTTCAAGTTGATGTACTGTCTCTGCAATCTCCCAGTCATCGTATTCCTGTTCAACATGAGATAAAGTTAGAGATTGAGTGATTGTGGCTTGTAGTGGTTCAACGCTATGTACCTGAAATGTTTGATCAACAATCTCCTGCACCACATCAATATTATAGCATTCATGATCATCTTGTGGTAATTTTAGTGTATCAAACATTTTAAATTCCACTTTTTCTCCGTTTATCTTCATACTTATAATGCCCTTTTTAACACAAATTTTTATATCAGCTGTACTCATAAAGGGCCTACCTAATATGATCGGTAGAGATGATGACATTGAAGATTCCTCCATATCTAACACAACAAAATCAGCAGGCAAAATAAAATCATTTACCTGAACTAAGACATCTTCTAAAATACCTCTAGGTCTCTTGATGCTGCGATCTGCCAATTGCAAGGTGATGGATGTTGGTTTGAGTTCCCCCAATCCAAGCTTTTCGTAAACAGAGTAAGGAAGAAGGTTGATGCTTGCCCCCAAGTCTAATAGTGCTTTTTCAAAGAAGTGCTCACCAACTTTACAAGGAATGGTGAAACTACCTGGATCTTTCAGTTTAGGTGGTAGTTTTCTCAATAATACAGCACTCACTTCTTCTGTCAAAGCAACATCCTCCTTAACCTGAAATGTTCTTTTATGAGTACAACAATCTTTCAAAAATTTGGCATAAGAAGGAATTTGTTTAATAGCATCAAGTAGGGGAATATTAATTTCTACCTTTTTGAGAGTTTCAAAGACGTCAAATAAATGTTGTTCTTTCTTTTTATTGACTAACCTTTGAGGGAATGGTGGTGGAACTGTCCCTACTTTTTGACTTACCTTACTTGAACCCAAAGCTTTTGATGGTTGTTTTTCTGATTTGTCTGTGCAGTCGACTGTCTTGTAGTGACAGTCGACTGGTTTGTCTGTGTGTGTTCCAATCATGTTGTCAATTATCTTACCATTTCTTAGGGTTGTGACTGCTTGGAGCTGTTCTTGACCTCCAGGGTTTGGTATGGTTTGTGAAGGGAGTTCACCTGCCTTTCTTTCGCTTAGCTCTTTTGCAATCTGACCAATTTGGGTTTCCAACTTCTGAATTGCTTGTCCTTGTTGGTTGCTTGTTTGATGTTGTTGTTGGAGCAATTGAAGAACAGTGGTTTCAAAATCCAACTTCTTCTGTTCTGGAGCTGGTCTTTCAAACCCACTTCCCATCTGAGGGTTCCTTGTATGTCCTTGTGTGAATTGATTCCCTTGATTGTTTTGATTATTGCTCCATGAGAAGTTTGGATGATTCCTCCATCCTGGGTTATATGTGTTCGAGTATGGATTGTTCTTCGGTGGAAATACTCCTCGTCCCACATAGTTTGCATGCTCCTGATCTGTAAAAGTAGACATGGGACATGTATCAGTTGTGTGATCTAAATGAGAACAAATTGCACACATTTCACTTGTTTGATTTTTAACTCCACCCATTGTCGACATTGCATTAACAAGCATATCAATTTTTTTATTCATGTTTGCCATTTCTAATTGAATGTTATTATTATTAGAGATTTCGTAGACTCCCTGTTTCTTCGAAGGTCCCCTTCTTGTTGAGAATTGTTGGGAGTTCTCGCTGAGTTCTTCAAAAAGTTCAATGGCTTCTTCTCCACTTTTCCTCATTAGAATTCCATTGCAAGCTGCATCAACAATTGCTTTATTAGTATCATTTAAACCTTCATAAAAAGCTTGTACCTGATCATCCTTAGGCAAATTGTGAGTTGGACACTTGAGAAGCTTGCTTTTGAAATCCTTCCATGCCTCAAAGAATAAATCTCCATCTTTTTGTTGGAAGAGTTGAATCTCCCTTTTTAGCTGTTTGGTTTTCTGGGCTGGAAAGAATTCTTTCAAAAATTTCGTTGCCAATTGCTCCCATGAATTAATTGATCCTGGTTCCAAAGAATTATACCATAACTTAGCATTAAGTTTTAAAGAAAAAGGAAACAAGATTAACCTGATTTGTTCAGCGGTGAGCCCTTGGACGCTTTGTGTCCTGCAAAGATCGAAAAAGTCTTGCAAGTGAAGATGAGGCTCTTCATCTGGTCTGCCACTAAAGTGGGGAACCATACTAAGTAAATGAGGAGATAGGTGCATGTTCCCTGTGGCATTAGGTTGAAAAGAGATGCAGGAAGGTTGCTCAATATTCTTAGGAGTGAATTTGTCCTGCATTGGTACGCGATTGGGTGTTTCTTCTGCCATTGCTGTATGTGTACTAGGTCTCTGATCAGTCGACTGGTTCGTGTGGGCAGTCGACTGGTGTGCTGCAAATAACTTACCTAGTCTGTGCAAAGTGCGTTCTGTTTCCGCGTCAATTGGTAGTAGTTCTGGTCGAAGTGATCGTCTACCGTGCATTCACCGAAGTCCTGTAACCTAAAAGAAAAATTATTAATAAAAGAAAAGAAAAACTAATAAAATTCTACTGACTTGTAAGTTAAAATACTAAACAATCCCCGGCAACGGCGCCAAAAACTTGTTGTTGTCGTAGTTTCCTGGCAACGGCGCCGTTCCACACGGAAATCTAGCTACTCAACCACCAAGATTTCTTATTATGTGGACATCAAGATGAAAAATATAAAACTACAAACAATTTCAGATAAAGTAAATTTAACCATACCCATTTTCTCCAGTGCAATTGTTCAGTCATAATCCCCAAACTTAATCATATTTGTCATGCGATTACTGTAGTTATAGTATGCATCTACTCAGTCTGTGATTATCCCTTTTCTCTACTACAAATCCAGTAGCAAACTAGAGTTTTTTTTTTTTTTTTTTTTTTTTTTTTTTTTTTTTTTTTTTTTTTTTTTTTTTTTTATAGTCTCTTCTTTAAAGTTGTCATTTGTCTTTTGACGCGAATGCGAAACATTTGTGATGTATCCACCCGGTTACTCAACAAGTCACAAACATTAAAGTGCTTTGCATACTCGTATTTCAAGTTGCCGTTTGACGTAAAGGTAAACATTGGTGATGAATACCCCTAGTTACTAAGCACTCAAAACATTGGAGTAGACTGACTTATTCAAATATATATATATATATATATTGTATCACTCTATTTACTTAAACTCGATTTAGGACTAGATCTAAAGGGAATAATTATCAGAAAAAGCATCACATTTGTTTATTATGTATAATCGCATGACGCACACAATTTTGTAGGGAATTACGAAACTCAACTATCCTAAAGTAAATAAGTATCCTTACTCTTACTTTATAAGAAATTGTTTATCCTAAAAAAAAATTCAAAAATTCCAAATATAACTAACTAATACCCCCACACTTAGATGGAACATTGTCCTCAATGTTCGCACAAAACATAAGATATAGGCATGTGTTACCATCTAATGAGGAGAGACTGAAAAATAAAAATAAAAATGAATAATAATGAATAACATAAAGGGAAAGTGTAAATACTCCCCTGAAGGTTGGGTTGCCTCCCAATAAGCGCTGTGTTTCATGTCTTCAGCTAGACATGATGAGTTCATGCAATGTATTGAATGGTTTGAAGATTCACATCTTCCTCTTGCGGTTCTAGACTCATCTCTATGTATGGCTTCGCCCTGTGTCCGTTCACCTTGAATGTTTGATTTCGTTCTTTGCTGTGAACTTCCAATGCACCATGTGGAAAGACTTTTGTGACGATATATGGTCCATACCATCTTGACTTGAGCTTGCCTGGAAAGAGTCTTAATCTTGAGTTGTAGATCAATACCTTTTGTCCTTCATAAAACTCCTTCCGTGCTAGCTGCTTATCATGGTACAACTTGGTTCTTTCCTTGTATAGCTTGGCATTTTCATATGCATCGTGCCTCAATTCTTCAAGCTCATTTAGTTGCAATCTCTGTGTGATGAACACATTATTATTCACTTTTTAGAGCAATAATCTTAATATAATTAGACATTTAAAAGCTCTCTATATGGTATTTAACTCCTATTTTCTCTTTTCCATAGGAAACAGCTTATAACAGCAAAACGAAGCAGATTTAGGACTTCAAGGATAATACACAGCAAACTGCAGAGGATCAGTCGACTGGTTCCTCAACCAGGCGACTGAACAAGAGAAGCTGATTTTCCACAACTCTCGACACAGTCGACTTACTCTCAAAGACAGTCGACTGATATGATCAAAGATGAAATCTACATAAGTCTCGACTCAGTCGACTGGTTCGAAGACAAGTCGACTGGTCTGCGGCGGAGTAAACAGATAAGATATTCGAAGATACACCTGAATCTGATTTCAAATCTATTTGAATCAAGATTTTATGCAGCGAATCAAATCTAAAGACAGGGTATTTTCCAAGTGGACGTGGTAAACAAATAAGGAAGGAAAGGAGAAAAGAGAAAGATATTAATCATCAAATCAAATAAAGAAGGATCTTCCTGAAAAAGTGGAAACCCTAATTCTCAGCCGTGTTCTATAAATATCAGAATACCATCTCTCCGCTCTCTCAACTCCACAACTCCATCCAAGGATCATCAAATCTATCTCGTGGACGCAACTTAATCAGAGAGTTCCCAACCATCAAGTCATCAACCCGTGCTTCACTCCATCAACATCGAAGAAGGAGAGAGAAGATCCAGCATCCAGAAGGCAGTCGACTGTGTGACAGACAGTCGACCATATTGCCGGAATCCATTAGTTTATTTCTTCTTCTCTCTTTATTCTTTTATGTTGATCATGTATTTGAACTTGTTAAGCAATAAAAGTATTATTATGTGGAACTAATTTCATAGTTGGGTAGATCGAAACCGTAGTTATGTAGTGCTATATTCTTCTGAGATCTTCTAATTACTTATTGATTGAATCTGGTTGAATTTACATGGATTAATGGTCATCAAACTTGGATCTTGAAGTCTGAGAGCAGTCGACTGAGGTGAGAGCCAGTCGACTGACATACAGCACGTGAGAATATCAAGTTTATGTTATCATTTATCTAAATCTGTTATATGAAGCATATTGAGACGACCGAATCTCGTGCCCATAATTTGTAACAAAGGAATCTTTAGGGGTTCTTGGTTCAATCAACTTAAGGAATCTAGATCTGATACCAATTTCTAGAACCTTGAGTGTTTGTTCGTTTCCACTGATCTTATGTTTTCTTTAAGAACAACTTAGTAAATACTAGGCTGACTACTTGATGAAAGAAACGAATTAGAGTAGATACCATGCCTAATTCTTGTCTTAGGGAAACAATACTTTAAGGAGTAGATACCATGCCCTTGAAGTGAACAACATGAGTAATTGGAAGTAAATTCAGAAGACAAATTAGCATTACTAACTATTGGTGGAGATCAACAACCCAACTATTCAAGAGATATTTGTGATTCAACAATTCCTTCTTAGTTTTAATCTTTTTATTCCTTTTAGCCTTTTAAAACAACTCATTATGATTTTTATTATTTTCTATTGATTAGTTAGTTGAAGTCTACAATCTCTGTGGGATCGACCCTTGCTATTACTACGATTCGATTCGTGCACTTGCGAGGTTTTATAATTTGTGTCTAGTTAGTCCATTTAATAAGGTAGCTAGATTTCCAACAACAAAGGAGTATTCTACAACATTGCCACCAATATGCTTGTGGAGGACATTTTGGGCCAAAGAGAACAGCACTTAAGGTATTGCAATCTGGTTTTTATTGGCCTAAAGTATTCAAAGATGCTTTTTCTTTTTGCAGGACTTGCGACAAATGCCAAAGGACAGGCAACATCTCTTCTAGAAATCAAATGCCACTACACAACATACAAGTAATCGAGCTTTTCGATGTCTGGGGAATCGACTTCATGGGTCCATTTCCTAACTCATTTGGTTATGTATATATACTTGTTGGTGTGGATTATGTGTCTAAATGGGTCGAGGCTGTCCCCTCACGAACTAATGATCACAAAGTTGTTGTCAAGTTTTTGCAGGAGAACATTTTCACTAGGTTTGGTACACCACGAGCAATAATTAGTGATGGAGGGAGCCACTTCAATAACTACCCATTTGCTTCTTTAATGAAGAAATATGGGATTACACATAGAGTGGGTACTCCATATCACCCTCAAACCAGTGGACAGGTGGAGCTTAGCAATAGAGAGATCAAGAGCATCTTGGAAAAAACAGTCAATCCAAGCAGAAGGGATTGGTCACTACGCTTGAACGATGCATTATGGGCTTATAGAACCGCTTTCAAGACACCCATTGGCATGTCACCATACCGTTTAGTCTTTGGAAAAGCATGTCATCTGCCGGTAGAATTAGAACACAAAGCTTATTGGGCTATCAAAAAGTTCAACTTTGATATGAAACAGGCAGGTGATAAAAGGCGATTGCAACTAAATGAGCTTGAAGAATTGAGGCACGATGCATATGAAAATGCCAAGCTATACAAGGAAAGAACCAAGTTGTACCATGATAAGCAGCTAGCACGGAAGGAGTTTTATGAAGGACAAAAGGTATTGATCTACAACTCAAGATTAAGACTCTTTCCAGGCAAGCTCAAGTCAAGATGGTATGGACCATATATCGTCACAAAAGTCTTTCCACATGGTGCATTGGAAGTTCACAGCAAAGAACGAAATCAAACATTCAAGGTGAACGGACACAGGGCGAAGCCATACATAGAGATGAGTCTAGAACCGCAAGAGGAAGATGTGAATCTTCAAACCATTCAATACATTGCATGAACTCATCATGTCTAGCTGAAGACATGAAACACAGCGCTTATTGGGAGGCAACCCAACCTTCAGGGGAGTATTTACACTTTCCCTTTATGTTATTCATTATTATTCATTTTTATTTTTATTTTTCAGTCTCTCCTCACTAGATGGTAACACATGCCTATATCTTATGTTTTGTGCGAACATTGAGGACAATGTTCCATCTAAGTGTGGGGGTATTAGTTAGTTATATTTGGAATTTTTGAATTTTTTTTTAGGATAAACAATTTCTTATAAAGTAAGAGTAAGGATACTTATTTACTTTAGGATTGTTGAGTTTCGTAATTCCCTACAAAATTGTGTGCGTCATGCGATTATACATAATAAACAAATGTGATGCTTTTTCTGATGATTATTCCCTTTAGATCTAGTCCTAAATCGAGTTTAAGTAAATAGAGTGATACAATATATGTATATATATTTGAATAAAGTCAGTCTACTCCAATGTTTTGAGGGCTTAGTAACTAGGGGTATTCATCACCAATGTTTACCTTTACGTCAAACGGCAACTTGAAATACGAGTATGCAAAGCACTTTAATGTTTGTGACTTGTTGAGTAACCGGGTGGATACATCACAAATGTTTCGCATTCGCGTCAAAAGACAAGTGACAACCTTAAAGAAGAGACTATAAAAAAAAAAAAAAAAAAAAAGAAAAAAAAAAAAAAAAAAAAAAAAAAAAAAAAAAAAAAAAAAAAAAAAACTCTAGTTTGCTACTGGATTTGTAGTAGAGAGAAGGGATAATCACAGACTGAGTAGATGCATACTATAACTACATTAATCGCATGACAAATATGACTAAGTTTGGGATTTATGAATAGACAATTGCACTGGAGAAAATGGGTATGTTTAACTTTACTTTATCTGAAATTGTTTGTAGTTTTGTATTTTTCATTTTGATGTCCACATAATAAGAAATCATGATGGTTGAGTTTATTCTGATTATTACTCCCTTGTTCATAAATTCACTTTTTGCTTGAGGACAAGCAAAAGCTAAGTGTGGGGGTATTTGATGAACACATTATTATTCACTTTTTAGAGCAATAATCTTAATATAATTAGACATTTAAAAGCTCTCTATATGGTATTTAACTCCTATTTTCTCTTTTCCATAGGAAACAGCTTATAGCAGCAAAACGAAGCAGATTTAGGACTTCAAGAATAATACACAGCAAACTGCAGAGGATCAGTCGACTGGTTCCTCAACCAGGAGACTGAACAAGAGAAGCTGATTTTCCACAACTATCGACACAGTCGACTTACTCTCAAAGACAGTCGACTGGTATGATCAAAGGTGAAATCTACATAAGTCTCGACTCAGTCGACTGGTTTGAAGACAAGTCGACTGGTCTGCGGCGGAGTAAACAGATAAGATATTCGAAGATACACCTGAATCTGATTTCAAATCTATTTGAATCAAGATTTTATGCAGCGAATCAAATCTAAAGACAGGGTATTTTCCAAGTGAACAGATAAGGAAAGAAAGGAGAAAAGAGAAAGATATTAATCATCAAATCAAATAAAGAAAGATCTTCCTGAAAAAGGGGAAACCCTAATTCTCAGCCGTACTCTATAAATATCAGAATACCATCTCCAGAACGGCCTCTCTCCGCTCTCTCAACTCCACAACTCCATCCAAGGATCATCAAATCTATCTCGTGGACGCAACTTAATCAGAGAGTTCCCAACCATCAAGTCATCAACCCGTGCTTCACTCCATCAACATCGAAGAAGGAGAGAGAAGATCCAGCATCCAGAAGGCAGTCGACTGTGTGACAGACAGTCGACCATATTGCCGGAATCCATTAGTTTATTTCTTCTTCTCTCTTTATTCTTTTATGTTGATCATGTATTTGAACTTGTTAAGCAATAAAAGTATTATTATGTGGAACTAATTTCATAGTTGGGTAGATCGAAACCGTAGTTATGTAGTGCTATATTCTTCTGAGATCTTCTAATTACTTATTGATTGAATCTGGTTGAATTTACATGGATTAATGGTCATCAAACTTGGATCTTGAAGTCTGAGAGCAGTCGACTGAGGTGAGAGCCAGTCGACTGACATACAGCACGTGAGAATATCAAGTTTATGTTATCATTTATCTAAATCTGTTATATGAAGCATATTGAGACGACCGAATCTCGTGCCCATAATTTGTAACAAAGGAATCTTTAGGGGTTCTTGGTTCAATCAACTTAAGGAATCTAGATCTGATACCAATTTCTAGAACCTTGAGTGTTTGTTCGTTTCCACTGATCTTATGTTTTCTTTAAGAACAACTTAGTAAATACTAGGCTGACTACTTGATGAAAGAAACGAATTAGAGTAGATACCATGCCTAATTCTTGTCTTAGGGAAACAATACTTTAAGGAGTAGATACCATGCCTTTGAAGTGAACAACATGAGTAATTGGAAGTAAATTCAGAAGACAAATTAGCATTACTAACTATTGGTGGAGATCAACAACCCAACTATTCAAGAGATATTTGTGATTCAACAATTCCTTCTTAGTTTTAATCTTTTTATTCCTTTTAGCCTTTTAAAACAACTCATTATGATTTTTATTATTTTCTATTGATTAGTTAGTTGAAGTCTACAATCTCTGTGGGATCGACCCTTGCTATTACTACGATTCGATTCGTGCACTTGCGAGGTTTTATAATTTGTGTCTAGTTAGTCCATTTAATAAGGTAGCTAGATTTCCAACAACAAGTTTTTGGCGCCGTTGCCGGGGACTAACTAGACACAAATTATAAAACCTCGCAAGTGCACGAATCGAATCGTAGTAATAGCAAGGGTCGATCCCACAGAGATTGTAGACTTCAACTAACTAATCAATAGAAAATAATAAAAATCATAATGAGTTGTTTTAAAAGGCTAAAAGGAATAAAAAGATTAAAACTAAGAAGGAATTGTTGAATCACAAATATCTCTTGAATAGTTGGGTTGTTGATCTCCACCAATAGTTAGTAATGCTAATTTGTCTTCTGAATTTACTTCCAATTACTCATGTTGTTCACTTCAAGGGCATGGTATCTACTCCTTAAAGTATTGTTTCCCTAAGACAAGAATTAGGCATGGTATCTACTCTAATTCGTTTCTTTCATCAAGTAGTCAGCCTAGTATTTACTAAGTTGTTCTTAAAGAAAACATAAGATCAGTGGAAACGAACAAACACTCAAGGTTCTAGAAATTGGTATCAGATCTAGATTCCTTAAGTTGATTGAACCAAGAACCCCTAAAGATTCCTTTGTTACAAATTATGGGCACGAGATTCGGTCGTCTCAATATGCTTCATATAACAGATTTAGATAAATGATAACATAAACTTGATATTCTCACGTGCTGTATGTCAGTCGACTGGCTCTCACCTCAGTCGACTGCTCTCAGACTTCAAGATCCAAGTTTGATGACCATTAATCCATGTAAATTCAACCAGATTCAATCAATAAGTAATTAGAAGATCTCAGAAGAATATAGCACTACATAACTACGGTTTCGATCTACCCAACTATGAAATTAGTTCCACATAATAATACTTTTATTGCTTAACAAGTTCAAATACATGATCAACATAAAAGAATAAAGAGAGAAGAAGAAATAAACTAATGGATTCCGGCAATATGGTCGACTGTCTGTCACACAGTCGACTGCCTTCTGGATGCTGGATCTTCTCTCTCCTTCTTCGATGTTGATGGAGTGAAGCACGGGTTGATGACTTGATGGTTGGGAACTCTCTGATTAAGTTGCGTCCACGAGATAGATTTGATGATCCTTGGATGGAGTTGTGGAGTTGAGAGAGCGGAGAGATGGTATTCTGATATTTATAGAACACGGCTGAGAATTAGGGTTTCCACTTTTTCAGGAAGATCCTTCTTTATTTGATTTGATGATTAATATCTTTCTCTTTTCTCCTTTCCTTCCTTATTTGTTTACCACGTCCACTTGGAAAATACCCTGTCTTTAGATTTGATTCGCTGCATAAAATCTTGATTCAAATAGATTTGAAATCAGATTCAGGTGTATCTTCGAATATCTTATCTGTTTACTCCGCCGCAGACCAGTCGACTTGTCTTCGAACCAGTCGACTGAGTCGAGACTTATGTAGATTTCATCTTTGATCATATCAGTCGACTGTCTTTGAGAGTAAGTCGACTGTGTCGAGAGTTGTGGAAAATCAGCTTCTCTTGTTCAGTCGCCTGGTTGAGGAACCAGTCGACTGATCCTCTGCAGTTTGCTGTGTATTATCCTTGAAGTCCTAAATCTGCTTCGTTTTGCTGTTATAAGCTGTTTCCTATGGAAAAGAGAAAATAGGAGTTAAATACCATATAGAGAGCTTTTAAATGTCTAATTATATTAAGATTATTGCTCTAAAAAGTGAATAATAATGTGTTCATCAAATACCCCCACACTTAGCTTTTGCTTGTCCTCAAGCAAACTAGAATTATGAATAGGGAGAATAATAACAACAATAGACTCAACCACCAAGATTTCTTATTATGTGGACATCAAGATGAAAAATATAAAACTACAAACAATTTCAGATAAAGTAAATTTAACCATACCCATTTTCTCCAGTGCAATTGTTCAGTCATAATCCCCAAACTTAATCATATTTGTCATGCGATTACTGTAGTTATAGTATGCATCTACTCAGTCTGTGATTATCCCTTTTCTCTACTACAAATCCAGTAGCAAACTAGAGTTTTTTTTTTTTTTTTTTTTTTTTTTTTTTTTTTTTTTTTTTTTTTTTTTTTTTTTTATAGTCTCTTCTTTAAAGTTGTCATTTGTCTTTTGACGCGAATGCGAAACATTTGTGATGTATCCACCCGGTTACTCAACAAGTCACAAACATTAAAGTGCTTTGCATACTCGTATTTCAAGTTGCCGTTTGACGTAAAGGTAAACATTGGTGATGAATACCCCTAGTTACTAAGCACTCAAAACATTGGAGTAGACTGACTTATTCAAATATATATATATATATATATTGTATCACTCTATTTACTTAAACTCGATTTAGGACTAGATCTAAAGGGAATAATTATCAGAAAAAGCATCACATTTGTTTATTATGTATAATCGCATGACGCACACAATTTTGTAGGGAATTACGAAACTCAACTATCCTAAAGTAAATAAGTATCCTTACTCTTACTTTATAAGAAATTGTTTATCCTAAAAAAAAATTCAAAAATTCCAAATATAACTAACTAATACCCCCACACTTAGATGGAACATTGTCCTCAATGTTCGCACAAAACATAAGATATAGGCATGTGTTACCATCTAGTGAGGAGAGACTGAAAAATAAAAATAAAAATGAATAATAATGAATAACATAAAGGGAAAGTGTAAATACTCCCCTGAAGGTTGGGTTGCCTCCCAATAAGCGCTGTGTTTCATGTCTTCAGCTAGACATGATGAGTTCATGCAATGTATTGAATGGTTTGAAGATTCACATCTTCCTCTTGCGGTTCTAGACTCATCTCTATGTATGGCTTCGCCCTGTGTCCGTTCACCTTGAATGTTTGATTTCGTTCTTTGCTGTGAACTTCCAATGCACCATGTGGAAAGACTTTTGTGACGATATATGGTCCATACCATCTTGACTTGAGCTTGCCTGGAAAGAGTCTTAATCTTGAGTTGTAGATCAATACCTTTTGTCCTTCATAAAACTCCTTCCGTGCTAGCTGCTTATCATGGTACAACTTGGTTCTTTCCTTGTATAGCTTGGCATTTTCATATGCATCGTGCCTCAATTCTTCAAGCTCATTTAGTTGCAATCGCCTTTTATCACCTGCCTGTTTCATATCAAAGTTGAACTTTTTGATAGCCCAATAAGCTTTGTGTTCTAATTCTACCGGCAAATGACATGCTTTTCCAAAGACTAAACGGTATGGTGACATGCCAATGGGTGTCTTGAAAGCGGTTCTGTAGGCCCATAATGCATCATTCAAGCGTAGCGACCAATCCTTCCTCCTTGTGTTGACTGTCTTTTCCAAGATGCTCTTGATCTCCCTGTTGCTAATCTCCACCTGCCCACTGGTTTGAGGATGATATGGAGTTCCCACTCTATGTGTAATCCCATATTTCTTCATTAAAGAAGCAAATGGGTAGTTATTGAAGTGGCTCCCTCCATCACTTATTATTGCTCGTGGTGTACCAAACCTAGTGAAAATGTTCTCCTGCAAAAACTTGACAACAACTTTGTGATCATTAGTTCGTGAGGGGACAGCCTCGACCCATTTAGACACATAATCCACACCAACAAGTATATATAAATAACCACATGAGTTAGGAAATGGACCCATAAAGTCGATTCCCCAAACATCGAAAAGCTCGATTACTTGTATGT
The DNA here is from genome assembly GCA_017893485.1 of Hemerocallis citrina. Lineage (NCBI taxonomy): Eukaryota > Viridiplantae > Streptophyta > Magnoliopsida > Asparagales > Asphodelaceae > Hemerocallis > Hemerocallis citrina. The sequence goes on from CM030363.1 coordinate 210,575,380, forward strand.
TGTGTAGTGGCATTTGATTTCTAGAAGAGAGGTTGCCTGTCCTTTGGCATTTGTCGCAAGTCCTGCAAAAAGAAAAAGCATCTTTGAATACTTTAGGCCAATAAAAACCAGATTGCAATACCTTAAGTGCTGTTCTCTTTGGCCCAAAATGTCCTCCACATGCATATTGGTGGCAATGTTGTAGAATACTCCTTTGTTCCTCGTCTGCCACACATCTTCTTATAATTTGATCAGAGCAAAATTTGAATAAATAAGGATCATCCCAATAATAGTGTTTGCTCAGATCCACCAATCTTTTCCTTTCCTGATGTGTCATACCTGGAGGAAAAACATGAGCGGTTAGAAAATTGACAATATCAGCAAACCAGGGTAGTTGTTCAGAGAGATAAGTCGACTGGTTGAGGGACCAGTCGACTGCCCCGAGGGTGTGAATATTTATTGCAAATAATTGTTCATCTGGGAAATTTTCATTCAGCGGGGGCACATTTCTCTCGTCCTCGTGCAGTAAAGTGTTTCTTCTTCAATTTTTGTTCATATTCCTAGAAATACAAATAACTTCTCTAGTAGGAATGCTATTTATGTTATTATCTTGTAACTTCCCAAACAAGAGGATTTATCTTGGTGTCACCTAGTTTTCCATAAATAACACAGGCACTATAAAGTCTGGGAGTTTCACCCATCTCTATCCCCCCTTGCTTCTCCCTTTTTGAAAGGTGTTTGGAAGACTATCGACCGGTTCAAATGTGGTCTTTTTAAGAATTGTGATAACGGATTTTCCATTAAATTTTGGACCAATCTCTGGATCGTCAACATCCTTATAGCCTCTAACTACCTTGGTTTATTTCAATTTGCTACCAATCGCTCCGCTTTGGTGGTCGAGTATTACGTGCTCCATAACAACATCCTAAATTGGAACATTCCATTCCGTAGAGCGCTCCATGTTGCTCTTTATCCTCAGTTTTTCAGTTTTCTCTCTCTTCTTAGTTCATATAGTTGGCATCCTGAAGATGATATTATTTGGCGTTAGACTAAATCAGGATTTATTCGGTTAAGTCATGTTATAATTGTTGATTCTTGGTTTTGATGACTACAACACAATACAAAATTTACCTATCACATATCTCTTGCAGAGTGTATCACAGTCAATACCATGGTGAAATACACAAAGGCAAAACAATCCAATGAAGCTTTCAAGAGTAATTGATCAACCCAGAAAGATTTAAGCTCAAGCCACATTGATCAAGCAAGCTTCAAGACAAAAAGACAAAGGCTCAAGCTCAAGTCAAAGACTGAAGTTCAAGACAAGATTCAAGTGCTTCAAATATTTTGTAAAAAGTGTTGTAATATTGTAATTTTCATTCTTTGAGTCTTAGAAACTTGTAATAGCCTTGTCACACACACACTCACACATACTTTAAATAATCTGAGTGTTTTACAAAATTAAACGGTCAAAACAAGCTTGAATAAGGTCAACTATTGTGTACCAGTCGACCATTCCTTAGAATCAGTCAACTGTAATAATACAAAACTATCTGAACTCATACAAGCTCTGGCCAGTCAACTCATTATGGCAACCCAGTCGACTGTTCAAGCCGTTTCGACAGTTTTCTAATTTTAAAACTTATTTTTCAAAATCGAATATTTTTTACTGCCGTTGTATGGCAGTTGGGATTCAACCTCTCAACGTTCAAATGTCTCTAACTCTATAAAAAGAGTATAGAGGTCATTTGGCAAAGGTACACAACATTTCTAAGCATTTCTTTAAGTTTCAAGCTTTTTGTTTTCAACAAGAAAAAGTCTTTCAAAAGCATACAAACTCTAAGTCTTGGTTCTCTGAAATTCAGTCTAGTTTAACATCGAATTTGTTTTAGACTGATTTAAGAAGTTAACCTAATAGCCACTATAAAAAAGTACAAATAAAAAACAAGGCTATAGGTTATTGTAAACTCCTTTTGTTGTTGTTTTTCACTCTCGAGTTGTGAGAGTGGTCCTCTCGATTGGAGAGTAGGGACTCTTGGTTGTAGAGTCAGTTTTTCACCCTTGGGTGTAGACTGGGTTTGCTCTCTCTAGTGGTGAGAGAGGTCTACGGATTTGACATAGTTGTTGTCAAAACGCCGTAAGGTATTCTTGTACTTTTTTCAAGAATAGTGGAAAAGCTTGGGGACTGGATGTAGGTCAGGAGGACCGAACCAGGATACATCGCTCTGTACTCTGTGATTGACTCTCTGTGGTTGTATTTTCTCAACTTGCATTTCTATTTTCTGTGTTTTATTCATAAACTTGTGTGGTAAGTCGACTGAAGTTCCGCTATAAGTCGACTGATCAGACTTGTATAAAATACTCTTCTTTTCTGACACTACAGTCGACTGTACTTCATTTTTCAGTCGACTGGACTGTACGAAAAGTTCAAGTTCTTCATTATATTTTATAGAACACTATTCACCCCCCTCTACTGCTATTTGCCTTGCCTACAGGATCCAACAATAATTTTCTAAATTTTGGAGGTGATTCTTCTCCTTTTTTTCAATATTGTGTGGCAATGCATTGCACCTCTGAAGGTCTGCATTTTGACATGGTCAACTATTCACAATAAACGTCTCACGGTTGACATTCTTAACAAAAAAATACATCGCGATTGGTCAGAAATGTGTTTTTTGCCATCTCCACCTCGGGTCCACTAGGCACTTATTTATTAACTGTTCTATCATTGTCCTCTTATGGTCTTTGCAAAAGAGCTTGGTTTGTTCATGGTAGGCCGGGAGCCGTTACCTCTTGGTGGGGTTTTTTGAGATCGCGCTGCATTAAGAGTTCTTTTCTTAAATCTTGGGACCTTTCATTGATAGCTTTGAATTGGATTATTTGGAAATAATGAAATAATAGAATTTTCTCTAATTCTTCTCGTTCAATTAATAGTTTGATCAAGGATCTCCTTTTCTATACTAACATTTGGGCTAGTAACCTTCCTCATTCTAAAGTTGTGAAGTTATGTTTATCTCAGCTTCATAATGTTGTTGCTTCTCATCGTCACTCTATTAACTCGCTTGTTGCTGTTCCTTAATTTCCTTCTTTTGCATAACGTGCTTTAATATTTTTAATCTTACACTATTTGGATTTCTTATTTTCTTCGTAGAATTGAGTCTTAACGGCCTATGATGTCCAACTATTGCCGTTGCGTCTCCTATCCTCCTTTTGGTGGTCTACTAATTTTGGCATATGGTACTTGGGGGATGCTATTGGTTGTGTTTTGATTTTGGATCCTATGTTTGTAGGGTTTGCTTATGAGCTCTCATGATGTTTTCTCTCTCTACTTAGCCTCTTTTGAGTGATGTTCTATTATCTATGTCACTTGTTATCTACTTTATTCTAGATGTGTTCTATTCGCATTAGGGGGGGGCATTTCGGGTCGACCGGGCTGGGTCGGTTCGGATCAGCGCGGGTTGCAGCCAAGTTAGGATGGGTTTGGGTCGGGTCGCGGGCTTAACCGGGCCAGGGTTGGGCAGAGTTCGAAATCGAATTTCGACCCGATCGACCCGTTTCGGGTCGGGCCAAGTCCCGGGTTGACCTGGTTAAATTTTTTAAAATTGTTCTTTTAATTCTAATTTTTTTAGAACATCACTTACAAAAATTTAAAAAAAAATTTAAAAAAAATTACAACAATTATAACTCTATAAGAGTGAAAAATGCATATACTATTCATTTCAACTACTATGAATTATTTACAAGTTTTTTTATAAACAAATACAAGTAACAGAAACTCATAAAGAACATATAATATTTCTTGATTTACAATTTTACATTTAAATGTTTGAGCAGATAATCAGATTCTAGAATTTGAGATAGCCTAGAGTTAGATTGAAGAGAGGGCATTGGACTACTGTAATGCACCTCTACTTAACCTAAAACTCAGATCTCATCGCCTTAAATTCCCTAATCTTGTTGTTGGACTTCAGGCGAGTAGCTTCTACTTGTTGATGTAGATGCCGATTTTCCTTGAGTCTTGTCTTCAGCCTTCATCCAATCTTCAATGCACACGAGCATCTCCAACGAATCCGGCTTCAAGCGATTCCTGTAATATGTTAGAACTCTGCCACTTGTAGAAAAAAATACTTTCTGAAGCAACTGTGGAGACAGAAGGAGTTAGTAGATCTCTAGCAATGTGTGAAAGAATGGGATAAAGATTTTCATGTTCTTTCCACCATTGTAGCACTTCAATCTTAGTACTAGAACTCTCACTATCTTGTTGATTATACTAATTTAATTCATTAGGTGTATTAGTCCTAGATTTTTTTGATTGATTATGAGTAAGTAAATTAGCAGTGATATCTTCTAATGTACTCTTACCCTTACCTCTAGAAGTAGAAGCAGAAGAAGTAACTATACTAGTTGTACTACTAGATGCAAAAGTTCTATCATAATAATCATACAAGTTATTTAATGTCGATTCAAAGCTAACTAAAAATTTATTACAACCATATTCGGAATCATCTCCAAGTAAAGTAAAAACATTTTAATCAAACTTTCCATGCACGCTAATTTACGAGGATCTATAACAGCAGCAATACAATACAACATAGGAGGAGGATTAAAATACTTTAAAAAAATTTAAAAGCGGGATCAACAATATGACTAATGTATTTGTCCGAAATCATTTCTTGAAAAGTTTGCATCATATTAATGATTGAAATAAAAATACTACTAGAAGTAGAATCATAAGATGTAGAAAACTTCACAGTTGCTGTTTTAAAAGGTTCCAAAAATCATAATAAAGATTTGGCAAAAAACCATGATTAGGGAGTCATCTGAAAAAATTTCATATTTTTTGCGAGACAAAATCTGTTTATAATATCTTTGTATTGAGTAACAACATTTAGTAAATCGAAAGTAGAGTTCCATTAGTGTTTAACATATTTAGAAATTTTCTAAAATGTATTCCCCAAGCTTTACACCATTCTTTAAATTCTTGAAGCATAAAACCACTCAAAGCAATAAAATGTACACAATTTCTAATTGCAATTATATATGAATCGACTATTTTCAATGCATTTTGTACACATAAATTTAAAACATGATACACACATCTAACATGAAAAATTTCATTATATGGAGAAGCTAATTGTGTTTCTAATGTACTAATTGAAGCATTGTTGTTACGTGCATTATCAAAACTAACAGTAAAATTTTATCATGAATATGATATAAATCACAAACTTGTAAAATACGTGTTACAATAACTAGTCCACTATGGGGATACAGTAAAGCTGCAAGTGAGATGATTCTCTTTTGATTCATCCAAGCACTATCTATCCAATGACAAGTTAAGTCCATCATTGGAATATCGTTACAACCTTTGCAATAATCGGAAGTTAACGATACTCTACAAGTTAAAGAATACAAGAGTGCAATTAAAGCGTCTCTCATTTTGTTGTAAAGTTTAAAACAATCGGACTTTAGTGTGTTTCTAGGGATTTTTCTAAAATGTGGATTTAGTGCATTTTGGTTGAAAGACTTTACATTCCTACTCTCGGAATAGGAAAAAGGTAGTTCATCCTTAATAACTAGTCGGGCCATTTACCGATGAATAAGTTCGGGATCATAAGGGTTGGCTATCTATTTGTCCGGTCCTAGGGTTGATTTTTTGTTGGTCTTATTGGTCTTGTACTAATACTTGATGAACACAATATTATTCACTTTCTAGAGCAATAATCTTGTTATAATTAGACATTTAAAAGCTCTATATGTGGTATTTAACTCCTATTTTCTCTTTTCCATAGGAAACAGCTTGTAACAGAAAAAACGAAGCAGATTTAGGACTTCAAGGATAGTACACAGCAAACTGCAGAGGATCAGTCGACTGGTTCCCCAACACAGGCGACTGGACAAGAGAAGCTGATTTTCCACAACTCTCGACACAGTCGACTCACTCCCAAAAGACAGTCGACTGGTCTGAACAATTATGAAATTTTCCACAACTCTCAACACAGTCGACTCACTCCCAAAAGACAGTCGACTGGTCTGAACAATTATGAAATCTTCAGGAGTCTCGACTCAGTCGAATGGTTCGAAGATAAGTCGACTGGTCTGCGGCGGAGTAAACAGATAAGATATTCGAAGATTCACCCAAATCTAATTTCAAATCTATTTAAATCCAGATCTTATGCAACGAATCAAATCTAGAGACTGGAAATTGGCAAAAGCACGTGGTGAACAGATAAGGAAGGAAAGAAGAAAAGAGAAAGACATAAATCATCAAATCAAGAAGATTTTTTCCTAAAAAAGGGGAAACCCTAATTCTCAGCGGTACTCTATAAATATCAGAAAAGATCATCTATAGTAGGAGGCATCTATCTCTTGGACGCAACTTAATCTCAGAATTCCCAACCATCAAGTCATCAACCAGTGCTTCATTCCATCATCATCGAAGAAGGGGAAGAGGAGAACCAGTACTCGAAGGCAGTCGACTGTGTGACAGCCAGTCGACCCTATTGCTAGAATCCATTAGTTTATTTCTTCTCTCTTTATTCTGTGATGTTGATCATGTATTTGAACTTGTTAAGCAATAAAAGTATTATTATGTGGAACTAATTTCATAGTTGGGTAGATCGAAGCCGTAGTTATGTAGTGCTATGTTCTTTTGAATCCTTCTATTTTACTTATTGATTGAATCTAATTGAATTGATATAGATTGATAACAGTCAAACTTGTTCAGGAGTTATAAGTACAGTCGACTGAAGGTGAGAGCCAGTCGACTGCCATACAGAATCTGATATTATCAAGTTCGTGAGTTAGAAATCTGAATCTGTTATATGAGCATATTGAGACGATCCGTATCTCGTGCTCGTAACTTGTAACAAGGGAATCTTTAGGATTCTTGGTTCAATCAACTTAAAGGATCTAGATCTGATACCAATTTCTAGAACTTTAAGTGTTTGTTCGTTTCCACTGTTCTTATGCTTTTGTTAAGTATAACTTAGTAGATGCCATGCTAAAATACTTAGGGGAAGAAACGAATTAGAGTAGATACCATGCCTAATTCTTGGCTTAGGAAAACAATACTTTAAGGAGTAGATACCATGCCCTTGAAGTGAACAAACATGAGTAATTAGAAGTAAATTCAGAAGGCAACTTAGCATTACTAACTATTGGTGGAGATCAACAACCCAACTATTCAAGAGATATTTGTGATTCAATACCTCTCATCTTAGTTTTAATCTTTTAGTTCTTTTAGAATATTACAACAACTTTTATTCATTTTTATTATCGGTTTTATTGATTAGTAAGTTGAAGTCTACAATCTCTGTGGGATCGACCCTTGCTATTACTACGATTCTATAAACGATTCGTGCACTTGCGAGGTTTTATAATTTGTGTCTAGTTAGTCTATTTATTTAGGTAGCTAGAAACCAACAACAAGTTTTTGGCACCGCTGCCGGGGATTGTTTAGTATTTTAACTTATAGATCAGTAGGAAGTTTTTATTTTCTTTCTTTTAGTTTTATTAATATATTTTTCTTTTAGGTTACAGGATTTTTGGTGGATGCACGGAAGGAGATCACTTTGTCCAGAGCTACTACCTATTGACGCAGAAACAGAACGCACTTTGCACAGACTAGGTAAGTTATTTGCAGCACACCAGTCGACTGCCCACACGATCCAGTCGACTGACCAGAGACCTAGTACACATACAGCAATGGCAGAAGAAATACCCAATCGCGTACCAATGCAGGATAAATTTACGCCTAAGAACATTGAACAACCCTCCTGCATTGCATATCAACCCAATGTCACAGGGAACATGCATCTATCTCCTCAGTTACTTAGTATGGTTCCCCATTTTAGTGGCAGACCTGATGAAGAACCTCATCTTCATTTACAAGATTTTTTCGATCTTTGCAGGACACAAAGCGTCCAAGGGCTTACCCCTGAACAAATCAGGTTAATTTTGTTTCCTTTTTCCTTAAAACTTAATGCTAAACTATGGTATAATTCTTTGGAACCAGGATCAATAAACTCATGGGAGCAATTGGCGACAAAGTTCTTAAAAGAATTCTTTCCAGCCCAAAAGACCAAACAGCTGAAAAGGGAGATTCAACTCTTCCAATGGAGACCTATTTTTCGAAGCATGGAAAGATTTCAAGAACAAACTTCTCAAGTGTCCAACACACAACATGCCTAAAGATGATCAGGTACAAGCTTTTTATGAAGGTTTAAATGATACTAATAAGGCAATTGTGGATTCAGCTTGCAACGGGATCTTGATGAGGAAAAGTGGAGAAGAAGCCATTGAACTTTTTGAAGAACTCAGCGAGAACTCCCAACAATTCTCAACAAGAAGGGGCCCTTCGAAAAAACAGGGAGTTTACGAAATCTCTAATAGTAATAACATTCAATTAGAAATGGCAAACATGAATAAGAAAATTGATATACTTGTTAATGCAATGTCGACGATGGGTGGAGTTAAAAATCAAACAAATGAAATGTGTGCAATTTGTTCTCATTTAGATCACACAACTGATACATGTCCCATGTCTACTTTCACAGATCAGGAGCATGCGAACTATGTGGGTCGAGGAGTGTTTCCACCAAAGAACAATCCATACTCGAACACATAACCCAGGATGGAGGAATCATCCAAACTTCTCATGGAGCAATAATCAAAATAATCAAGGGCATCAAATCGCACAAGGACATGCACGAAACTTTCAGATGGGAAGTGGGTTTGATCGACCAGCCCCAGAACAGAAGAAGTTGGATTTTGAGTCCACCGTTCTTCAATTGCTCCAACAACAACATCAAACAAGCAACCAACAAGGACAAGCAATTCAGAAGTTAGAAACACAAATTGGTCAGATTGCAAAAGAGTTAAGCGAACGAAAGGCAGGAGAACTCCCTTCACAAACCATACCAAACCCTGGAGGTCAAGAACAGCTCCAAGCAGTCACAACCCTAAGAAATGGTAAGATAATTGACAACATGGTTGGAACACATACAGACAAACCAGATACACAACCATCAAAAGCTTTGGGTTCAAGTAAGGTAAGTGAAAAAGTAGGGACAGTTCCACCACCATTCCCTCAAAGGTTAGTCAATAAAAAGAAAGAACAACATTTATTTGACGTCTTTGAAACTCTCAAAAAGGTAGAAATTAATATTCCCCTACTTGATGCTATTAAACAAATTCCTTCTTATGCCAAATTTTTGAAAGACTGTTGTACTCACAAAAGAACATTTCAGGTTAAGGAGGATGTGGCTTTGACAGAAGAAGTGAGTGCGGTATTATTAAGAAAATTACCACCTAAACTGAAAGATCCAGGTAGTTTTACCATTCCTTGCAAGGTTGGTGAGCACTTCTTTGAAAAGGCACTGCTAGACTTGGGGGCAAGCATCAACCTTCTTCCTTATTCTGTTTATGAAAAGCTTGGATTGGGGGAACTCAATCCAACATCCATCACTTTGCAATTGGCTGATCGCAGCATAAAAAGACCTAGAGGTATTTTAGAAGACGTCCTAGTTCAGGTAAATGATTTTATTTTGCCTGCTGATTTTGTTGTGTTGGACATGGAGGAATCTTCAATGTCATCATCTCTACCGATCATATTAGGTAGGCCCTTTATGAGTACAGCTGATATAAAAATTTGTGTTAAAAAGGGCATTATAAGTATGAAGATAAACGGAGAAAAAGTGGAATTTAAAATGTTTGATACACTAAAATTACCACAAGATGATCATGAATGCTATAATATTGATGTGGTGCAGGAGATTGTTGATCAAACATTTCAGGTACATAGCGTTGAACCACTTCAAGCCACAATCACTCAATCTCTAACTTTATCTCATGTTGAACAGGAATACGATGACTGGAGGATTGCAGAGACAGTACATCACCTTGAAACTCTACAGTCATATTCAGGTAAGCCTGCACCTTTATTTGAAAAATTGGTGTCTGATAAAAATTGTTCTTCTACAGATCAAGCGACTGATGAACAGAGTAAGTCGACTGGTATTCTAACCAGTCGACCGAATCAAGACACCTAGAACAAGTCGACTGCTGACATGGCCCAGTCGACTGTACAGAAACTTCCAGACATAGAACTTAAGCAGTTGCCCGACCATTTGAAGCATGCATTTTTAGGCGAGAACCAGACGCTACCAGTAATAATTGCTGCGAACTTGAGTGCACAGGAAGAATATAAGTTGCTGAAGGTATTACGAGAACACAAGAGTGCAATAGGATGGACCATTGCAGACATCAAGGGAATAAGTCCATCCAAGTGCATGCATAGAATACTCCTTGAGAACGATGCAAAACCTAGCAGAGAGGCACAGAGAAGGCTCAACCCCAACATGAAGGAAGTGGTAAGAGCAGAAATTTTGAAGCTACTAGATGTTGGCATCATCTATCCTATCTCAGATAGCAAATGGGTAAGTCCTATACATGTAGTTCCTAAGAAAAGTGGAGTTACAGTGGTAACAAATGAAGAGAATGAACTTATCCCAACAAGAGTAACCACAGGATGGAGGGTATGCATTGACTATAGGAAGTTGAATAATGAAACCAGGAAAGATCACTTCCCTCTTCCTTTTATTGATCAAATGTTAGAAAGATTAGCAGGGTATAGTCATTATTGTTTTCTAGATGGTTATAGTGGCTATAATCAAATTGCTATTGCTCTAGAAGATCAAGAAAAGACCACTTTTACATGCCCTTTTGGTACTTTTGCTTACAGGAGGATGCCGTTTGGATTGTGCAACGCACCAGCAACATTTCAAAGATGCATGATGAGCATATTTTCAGACATGGTGGAAAGGTTCATCGAGGTATTTATGGATGATTTTAGTGTTTTTGGATCTTGTTTTGATGAATGCCTTAACCATTTGCAGCTTGTGCTTAAAAGAAGTGAAGAATGCAATTTAGTGCTGAATTGGGAAAAGTGCCATTTTATGGTACAACAAGGTATTGTGTTGGGACATGTGGTGTCCAAAAGAGGAATAGAGGTAGACAAAGTAAAAATCGATATAATATCGAAACTACCCCCTCCTACTATAGTTAAGGTTGTTAGGAGTTTTCTAGGACATGCAGGGTTTTATAGAAGATTCATAAAAGATTTTTCAAAAATCTCCAAACCCCTTTGTGACTTGTTGGCTAAGGATGTTGAGTTTGTATGGACAAAAGAATGTACAAATGCTTTTAATACATTGAAAAATCTTCTCATTTCTGCACCTATAGTCATGGCACCAGATTGGAGCCATCCTTTCGAGCTTATGTGTGATGCAAGTGATTATGCTTTAGGGGCTGTTTTAGGTCAACGAATCAATAAGAAACCTCATGTTATCTACTATGCTTCTCGAACTTTAAACGATGCACAGCTAAATTATTCCACTACTGAAAAAGAAATGTTAGCTGTTATTTTTGCTGTAGAGAAGTTTAGATCATACTTAATTGGGTCTAAAGTTATTGTTTTTACTGACCATGCTGCCTTGAGATATTTGTTTGCTAAAAAGGATGCTAAGCCTAGGTTAATCAGATGGGTGCTGTTGCTTCAAGAATTCGATCTTGAGATTAGAGACAAGAAAGGAAGCGACAATGTTGTGGCAGATCACATGTCCAGATTACTGCACGAGGAAGAGAGAAATGTGCCCCCGCTGAATGAAAATTTCCCAGATGAACAACTATTTGAAATCAATGCGCAATCTCTCGGGGCAGTCGACTGGTCCTTAAACCAGTCGACCTGTCTCTCCGAACAGCTCCCATGGTTTGCTGATATTGTCAATTTTCTAACTGCTCATGTTTTCCCTCCAGGTATGACACATCAAGAAAGGAAAAGATTGGTGGCTCTGTGCAAAAACTTTTATTGGGATGACCCTTATCTATTCAAATTCTGCCCTGATCAAATTATACGAAGATGTGTGGCAGACGAAGAACAAATGAGTATTCTACAACACTGCCACCAATATGCCTGTGGAGGACATTTTGGACCAAAAAGAACAGCACTAAAGGTATTGCAATCTGGTTTTTATTGGCCTAATGTATTCAAAGATGCTTTTTCTTTTTGCAGGACTTGCGACAAATGCCAAAGGACAGGCAACATCTCTTCTAGAAATCAAATGCCACTGCACAACATACAAGTAATCGAGCTTTTTGATGTTTGGGGAATCGACTTCATGGGTCCTTTTCCTAACTCATTTGGTTATTTATATATTCTTGTTGGTGTAGATTATGTGTCCAAATGGGTCGAGGCTGTCCCCTCAAAAATTAATGATCACAAAGTTGTTGTCAAGTTCTTGCAGGAGAACATTTTCACTAGGTTTGGTACACCACGAGCGATAATTAGTGATGGAGGGAGCCATTTCAACAACTTTCCATTTGCTTCTTTAATGAGAAGTATGGTATTACACATAGAGTGGGGACCCCTTATCATCCTCAAACCAGTGGACAGGTGGAGCTTAGCAATAGAGAGATCAAGAGCACCTTGGAAAAGACAGTCAATACAAGCAGAAGGGATTGGTCACTACGCTTGAACGATGCCTTATGGGCCTACAGAACCGCTTTCAAGACACCCATTGGCATGTCACCATACCGTTTGGTCTTTGGAAAAGCATGTCATCTGCCGGTAGAATTAGAACACAAAGCTTATTGGGCTATCAAAAAGTTCAATTTTGATATGAAACAGGCAGGTGACAAAAGGAGATTGCAACTAAATGAGCTTGAAGAATTGAGGCACGATGCATATGAAAATGCCAAGCTGTACAAGGAAAGGACTAAGTTATACCATGATAAACAATTAGCAAGGAAGGAGTTTTATGAAGGACAAAAGGTATTGATCTACAACTCAAGATTAAGACTCTTTCCAGGCAAGCTTAAGTCACGATGGTATGGACCATATATTGTCACAAAAGTCTTTCCACATGGAGCATTGGAAGTTCACAGCGAAGAAAAAAATCAAACATTCAAGGTGAATGGGCATAGAGCGAAGCCATACATAGAGATGAGTCTAGAACTGCAAGAGGAAGATGTGAATCTTCAAACCATTCCATACATCGCATGAACTCATCATGTCTAGCTGAAGACAGAAAATACAGCGCTTATTGGGAGGCAACCTAATTTTTCAGGGGAGTATTTACACTTTCCTTTATTTGCTTTCAGTTATTCATTATTTTTCTTTTAGTTCTTTTTATTTTCAGTATCTCCTTACTAGATGGTGACACATGCCTATTTTTATATTCAAACATTGAGGACAATGTTCCATCTAAGTTTGGGGGGATTAGGGTTATTTATATTTTAATCTTTTAGAATAAACAATTTCTTATAAAGTAAGAAGAAGGATACTCATTTACTTTAGGATTGTTGAGTTTCATAATTCCCTACGAAGTTACAGAAGCCATGCGATTATACATAATAAACAAAAGTGACATCTTTTTCTGATGATTATTCCCTTTAGATCTAGTCCTAAATTGAGTTTAAGTAAATAGAGTGATAAAAAAAATATATATATATATATGAGAATAAAGTCAATCTACTCCAATATTTTGAGTGCTTAGTAACTAGGGGTATTCATCACCAATGTTTACCTTTACGTCAAACGGCAACTCAAAATATGAGTATGCAAAGCACTTTAGAGTTTGTGACTTGTTGAGTAACCGGATGGATACATCACAAATGTTTCGCATTCGCGTCAAAAGGCAAGTGACATCTTTAGAGAAGAGAACTAAAAAAAAAAAAAAAAAAAAAAAAAAAACTCTAGTTTGCTACTCGGTTTGTAGTAGAGAAAAGGGATAATCACAGACTAAGTAGTTGCATACCATAACTACATTAATCGCATGACAAATATGATTAAGTTTGGGGATTATGACTGAACAATTGCACTAGAGAAAGTGGGTATGTTTAATTTTACTTTGTCTGAAATTGTTTATACCTTTCTATGCTGATGTCCACATAATAAGAAATCTTGGTGGTTGAGTCTATTGTGATTATTATTCTCCCTATTCATAATTTTAGTTTGCTTGAGGACAAGCAAAATCTAAGTTTGGGGGTATTTGATGAACACAATATTATTCACTTTCTAGAGCAATAATCTTATTATAATTAGACATTTAAAAGCTCTATATGTGGTATTTAACTCCTATTTTCTCTTTTCCATAGGAAACAGCTTGTAACAGAAAAAACGAAGCAGATTTAGGACTTCAAGGATAATACACAGCAAACTGCAGAGGATTAGTCGACTGGTTCCCCAACACAGGCGACTGGACAAGAGAAGCTGATTTTCCACAACTCTCGACACAGTCGACTCACTCCCAAAAGATAGTCGACTGGTCTGAACAATTATGAAATTTTCCACAACTCTCGACACAGTCGACTCACTCCCAAAAGACAGTCGACTGGTCTGAACAATTATGAAATCTTCAGGAGTCTCGACTCAGTCGAATGGTTCGAAGATAAGTCGACTGGTCTGCGGCGGAGTAAACAGATAAGATATTCGAAGATTCACCCAAATCTAATTTCAAATCTATTTAAATCCAGATCTTATGCAACGAATCAAATCTAGAGACTGGAAATTGGCAAAAGCACGTGGTGAACAGATAAGGAAGGAAAGAAGAAAAGAGAAAGACATAAATCATCAAATCAAGAAGATTTTTCCCTAAAAAAGGGGAAACCCTAATTCTCAGCGGTACTCTATAAATATCAGAAAAGATCATCTATAGTAGGAGGCATCTATCTCTTGGACGCAACTTAATCTCAGAATTCCCAACCATCAAGTCATCAACCAGTGCTTCATTCCATCATCATCGAAGAAGGGGAAGAGGAGAACCAGTACTCGAAGGCAGTCGACTGTGTGACAGCCAGTCGACCCTATTGCTAGAATCCATTAGTTTATTTCTTCTCTCTTTATTCTGTGATGTTGATCATGTATTTGAACTTGTTAAGCAATAAAAGTATTATTATGTGGAACTAATTTCATAGTTGGGTAGATCGAAGCCGTAGTTATGTAGTGCTATGTTCTTTTGAATCCTTCTATTTTACTTATTGATTGAATCTAATTGAATTGATATAGATTGATAACAGTCAAACTTGTTCAGGAGTTATAAGTACAGTCGACTGAAGGTGAGAGCCAGTCGACTGCCATACAGAATCTGATATTATCAAGTTCGTGAGTTAGAAATCTGAATCTGTTATATGAGCATATTGAGACGATCCGTATCTCGTGCTCGTAACTTGTAACAAGGGAATCTTTAGGATTCTTGGTTCAATCAACTTAAAGGATCTAGATCTGATACCAATTTCTAGAACTTTAAGTGTTTGTTCGTTTCCACTGTTCTTATGCTTTTGTTAAGTATAACTTAGTAGATGCCATGCTAAAATACTTAGGGGAAGAAACGAATTAGAGTAGATACCATGCCTAATTCTTGGCTTAGGGAAACAATACTTTAAGGAGTAGATACCATGCCCTTGAAGTGAACAACCATGAGTAATTAGAAGTAAATTCAGAAGGCAACTTAGCATTACTAACTATTGGTGGAGATCAACAACCCAACTATTCAAGAGATATTTGTGATTCAATACCTCTCATCTTAGTTTTAATCTTTTAGTTCTTTTAGAATATTACAACAACTTTTATTCATTTTTATTATCGGTTTTATTGATTAGTAAGTTGAAGTCTACAATCTCTGTGGGATCGACCCTTGCTATTACTACGATTCTATAAACGATTCGTGCACTTGCGAGGTTTTATAATTTGTGTCTAGTTAGTCTATTTATTTAGGTAGCTAGAAACCAACAACAATACTTTGTGTATATTTAAAATGTGTCATTTAATTGTACATGTTCCTTCACCCATCTTCCATTTGTAACTCTTGTCACAATGTTTACAAATCCTATGTCCTACACCTGGATTATTCTCATCGGAGATATAATCATAAAATCTGTGTCAATCACTTGTCCGCCCTAGTTTTTCTACTACTAGTGAGTTCAGTTTGTTGTGTTTGTGTGTCAACAATATGCATTTGTTCTTCTATGTCATATGGAAGGAAATCGTGAGATCCTACCATAGGATTAGGTATAAATTCGGGCTCTACATGTCCCTATTGGAGGCCGACGTGAAGTACCGGTGGAATCCTGTTCTTTTAGTGTAACCCCTATTTTCGTTAAATTGTATTTTCAAATATTTTCCCGTATTTTAAATTTAACTATTCTCTTTTGATTTAATATGTTATTCAGACTATTTTCTGAAGCCCAATATTTTGATTATTCAACTATTTTAATATTTGAAATGTTTTGGAACCCAATTTTTATTATAAGCCCAATGGCCTAACTATTTATTTTGAGCCCAGTTCTATATTTAAATAATTAAATTTGTTTTGAGCCCATGGACCAAGCCCATCTCCTATTGGTTCTTGATCCGCTAACCCAAACTCAATTGTTGACCAGATCAACAATTTCCCCTAAAATTTCCCCTAATCTCTCCTACCTCCTATAATCCCCAAATTAAATATCTCCCCATTAACATAGCAGTTATAACAATCCTAATCACATTCAATTCTCTTCCACACATATTTGAATCCCGTAACCCCCTCCCCTACAATCACTCACGTCCTTAATTTTATACCATTATTATATTCTTTCCCTATTCTCCCTCCCCGTCCCCCTATTCTCTCTCTCTCCCCCTTCTCTGATTAAAACCAAACAAACCCAAACAAACCCAAACCAAAAACCAAACAAACAAAATCAAAACCAACCAAAACAAAACAAAACCCAAAACACTCTTCTCCTTCTCCCGCTCACTCCCTCTCCCTATCGAACCCAACGAAAACACCTCATCGTCTTCCTTCTTCCTCCCGCTCAAGCCACCATCGATCGCCAACTTCGACGGTCACCATCGTCCGCTCCAATCCACCGCCACCATCCTCCGCCGAATCCATTCCCCACCATTAACCCAACTCCCACTCCATCACCTCGACGACCAGCAACCCATCCCATCATCTCGCCGCACTCCCTCGCTTCGACTCCCGCTCCTCATCAACTCCACACCACCACCACCGCAACACCTATCCACCGTCGTCTCCTCCATTGAACCCAATCTCCTTCGCCTTTTCCCCCACCTCTCGACCTCCGCCATTAACTTCATCGTCGCCCCCACCTCAGTCACAACCCCAGCACCTCGCCAGTCGCCTCCGACCCATCGCCTCCCTCTCCTATCCACCTCCGTCGCATCGCCAACACCCCCAAACCTAATTTCCCATCCTCTCATCGCTTCCCCTGCTTTCGACCCAAGAATCAGAGTTTCAACGCCAGTTTCGCCGCTCCGCCCGTCGAAGCCATCACCAGCCACCAGTCGCCGACGCAACCATCTCCCACTGTGCCGCCGCAGTCGCGAAGTCGCCGCGGTGCTACCGTCGCCGTCCTTTCTCTCGCTCTCGCTCTCTGTTTCGATGAAGAAGGAAGAAGAAGCAGATGATTGGGCGGGATCTGATTTCGACCATTGGATTCATCTGATCAGATCAGATCAGATTTGATCTGCGATGGGTGTTTGCTATTTTGGCACCCAGAGCAGATCCATGTAGACCCGCCGTGTGCTATTTTGCACGTGTACCGTACGTGTGCCCGTGTGTCTGTGCTCGTGCCTCGTCTCTCGGGATCCGCATCCCGTATTGGTTCGTGTTTGGATTCACCGTCGTTAAGGCAAGTATCTCTTGTATAATTTTATTTGTTCTAGTACAAGTCTCTTGTAAAAATACCACAAGTATATTATTTTTGACTCCAATTCGCATTCATTAGTCATTGATACCCGTTTCCATATCTAATCCGTCGATCTGTATTCACATGTGATCGTGAATACTTTGTTATCCTATGCATAACACGAACACAAAAATAAATACAAACATATGTACTTTTAGGGGTTATACATATTAGTGTGAATGATTATTTTGCCCTTGATAATAATTTAAGTGTTGCATATTATCCCTTAAATTTTGATTTAGTTTTATACATGTGATCACTCACTTTGTAGTTGCAATATTATTTTATACGACCCTAAAATATTATGGACCCATCTATGTAATAATAAAGTATACCCAAATATGAAATTAAGACTACATGTTTCACATCTCATTACTTAGAACATATTGCATGCAAAATTCCTTGTTGTTCCCTGTCCATATCTTGACATCGTTCTCATTGCATTATGATTGTGTTAACAAAATTAATAAAAGTAATAAGCCGGGGTATAAGGAAAAGATTTAAGTAGTGGGCAATATAGAAGAGCGTACTTGGACGGAAGCTCGTGGTTTTTCGATGCAAGTTGCAAGTTACAAGTTGCAAGTTTGCAAATGATATCTTTATATGTTTCACGTTACATGTTTACACTGTGTTTGACTCGATATGTTTCACGTTATATGTTTGCACGTATCTCGATATAATATTGAATGACATGTTTTTCTAAGTACGTGACCTATAAAACCCACCACTAAATCTAAACGAAATTGTATTGACTGTAGCAACCATGTAGTAAAAAAATGGATGCATGAAGTGCTACCTAGATAGAATCAAACATTAGACATAAGATTAACACATGCATTTGCATGATCCAACTATATGTTACATGTTCATGTTGACTCGATACTTGTTTACTTGATTACTTGTTTTATATGTCACCTGTTCCATATTGCTTTGTTCATATCATGTTTACATGTTGTATTTTTGTTCCTATTTCATGACTATCGATTCCTTGCTCCTTCCTGTTTTTCTTTTGTTTTGTTTTGTACCTCTTTTTCCTTAGCTTGTACCCCCTTGCGGTCCGTAACTTGTATTAACGGGTCTTCTTATTTCCCTTTTCTTTTCTTTTTTTTATAATATACTTGTAGACCCAAATGGAGAGTTACCAGAAGGTGTCGCTGATCAAGTGTTTTAGTTTATTATTATCATGTTATCTTAGTTTGTGTTTTACTTCATTAAACTCTTTAATGTAATTCGGGCTTGTTTGACCCGTAATTATTTGTATTTCCTAGTTGTTGGTTATTTATGGACTATGTCACGAACTTTCATTATTACATTGTGATTTACATGCCTGCGTGGATGGTTTTATTATCTTGTTGTTGAGTTTACTTGTACAGCTCATGAATGGTGCATTCGCATCATTCGCTGGGCCTTAGTCTCGCGCCTGTATTCCCGTGTTTTAGGAAGCGGGGCGTGACATTTAGCTACGGTCACTATCTCATGATCTAAACATGGTAATAGTCGGTTTCTAGTGTTTTACTAATGTATATACAAAATACAAAACAAAAAAATATGAGGTATATGTTAAAAAATAAAATCTAAACAATAATAGGAGGGTTGAGAAAGAGAAAAGCGAAAAACCAACAAACAAATATGATACAAAAAATTAGAATTACAACAAAAATCAAGACAATATGAGGGTTATAAAATTTTGATACCGTACTTCACGAATAATAGAATATAGAAATGAGAGAAAAATTAAAGTAGAGAAACGTTGTAGACGTAGTCACGACTTCACGTAATCTGGTAGTCGTTGAAAGAGAGAGAGAGAGAGAGATAGCTACTTTGTTGGAGTAGTTGAAGTAGATGTTGTTTAGAGTTGAATCAACACAATTCGATACGATCGAAAATTTTCACTTCTTTGTTGAAAAATTTTGATTGAATTGAGATTGAATTGACTAGTAGTAGTAGTAAAGAGAGTAAGAGAATAAGGTATGAAAATTTTTAGATTGAATTAAGGGGGGTATTTATAGGGAAAAAACAAAAATAAAAACAATAAGAAAAAAAGAAACAGCCGGCCGAAAACAGAGCTCTTGGCTCTGTTTTTTTTTTCGATTTTGGCCCATTCGACCCGCGGGTCGAACGTTTGACCGGCGAGGGTAACGGGTCCAAACCCGCGGGTTGAGTTGCGGGTTACGGGTGGGTTTGACTTGGTCAACGGGTTCGCGGGTCGGGTCTAGCGGGTTGGATTTCTTAATTTTTCGACCCAGGTCGACCCGAATTGACCCACGGGTTTAACCCAGACCCGAACCGCCTATTTGCGGGCCCCGGTTCGAGTGGGCGGGTCGCTGGTCAACCCGGCCCGGTTGCCATCCCTAATTTGCACTATGTATTTTACCTTCCTACTGTGCTGTTCTTTTCTTCACCTCTCTTTAGGGAGATTTTCAGTTATCTATTTTGCATGTTATTTACTTTATTCTATTTATGCACTGGTTGCTTTGTGCATCCCCATTTCTGCTGTGTGTTTCTTTTCTTATGCGGCCTTAAAGGCTCAGGGTATAGTTGTTTTTTGCTTCTTGGTTACTGTTCAGGTTTCGATTTGGACCTGATTGCAGGTTTTGTCGCTTCTTTGTTTCCTCGCTGATGTTTCGAGGCTACTTACGGTTTTTATTTTTGGTCAACTCTGATATTGAGTTTCTCGGAGCAGTTTCGATGTTGTTGGTGCTATGGACTTATGTTGTTCTTCTGCTCAGTTCCTACTGCTTGTTTTGGCATTGTTCTCTCTTGCTGCGCAGATTTACTCTTCTCGCATTAGCATGTTACTGTTTGAAGCAGATTACTGATTTGCTTGCATCTCTTCTGTACTTTTAGCTTTTCCCTTGTTTTTGTTCAGTTTTACCGCTTGTAAACTGACTGTTTGCATTATATTTATTATTTATATATATTATTAGTCGGTTAGAGTCGTTTGACTTTATCCTATAATATAAAAATAATGTGTTATCTTGTATAGTAGAATTAAGTTACGATAATACGAAATGCAATACTTCGCTACGGGACCCTCAGCCTAGGGATGTCCAGGGCATTACCTCGCTACGGGACTTCAAATGGCGTTTTCTTTCGGCTAGTGGGATGTCAGGAGGAATTGTTCTAGGTTTTGACTCGAAGGTTTTCGACATTGTATATGATTTTATTGGGAGCTTCTTAGAAACTATTCGATTAAAACGAAGGGGTGATGGATGGGAACATATGATTTCCTATGTTTATGGTCCATATTCTTCAGGGCTTAGGGGTAATTTTTGGACTGAACTCATTTGCTATTCGAAGCAGATGGGAGGGACCTTGGGTGTTAGGTGAAGATTTTAATATTACTATATTCCAACACGAACATAGAGGAAGAGGTGCTAATGTTAGAGGTAGACAAGATTTTAACCATGTTATTAACGTTCTTGAGCTTGAGGACATTTTATCGGCGAACCATAGATTCAATTGGAAGAATATGCAGGCCACTCCGATCCTTGCCAAATTAGATCATATTCTTGTCTCATTCTACTGGGAACAATTATTTCCAATGGTTATAGTTAAGTCTATCCTATGATACACTTCGGATCACACACCCTTACTACTAGATTGCGATACTGTTAGACAGAGGATCCCTTATCACTTTAGATTTGAGAAGGCCTGGACGGCTTTGGATAAAATTAGAAATATCATCGAGGAGTCCTGGGCTTTGCCCTCAGAAATGACTAATGCGGTCGAGAAGTGGAACATTAAAATGAAACGACTTCGGAAACACTTAACCACTTGGGCTTATAATCAATTTGGTGATCTAAGAAGGCTGAAAGAAGGGTTGGGAAAGAGAGTGCAAGAACTTGAAATGTTGGAGGAGGTTAGGAATCTCGATATCCAGGAAGTGGAAGAGTTGTCAGGTAAAAGAAACGAATTACACAGAGTTGGAGAGATGGGAGAAAGCTATTGGAAACAAAGATCGAGGATACAATGGCTACAGGTTGGAGACTCAAACACTTCCTTCTTTTATAAAGTTGCTAGTGGAAGAAAGAGGAAGAACCATATTTCCGGTTTACTGGTGGGTGAGACTCGGACACAGGACAAGGTGGAGATAAGACAAGAAATAGACTCGAGATTTAGAGAGTTGCTGGGAAAGAACAAAAGTAGGCGGGTGTCACTTAATCATGATATGTGGATCGATTCGAGATTTGATGATAATAATGGAATAGAATCTATGTTCTCAGAAGAGGAAATATTGAAGGCAATCAAGAGAATGGGTCAGGATAAGGCTCCGGGGCCCGATGGTTTCCCGATCTTCTTCTACAACCTATATTTGAATATCATTAAATGCGATCTTCTAGACATATTTGAGGAATTTCATCAGGGAGTAGCACAAGTGGAAACACTGAACTACGCGAATGTGGTTCTTATCCCAAAAAAGATTGACACGCTCAGAGCCAATGATTTCAGACCCATCAGCCTGTTAAATGGATCTTTTAAAATCATAACAAAATTCTTGGCCAGTAGACTTGCGCCCAATCTGATCGATTTTATAGATGTTTCTTAGAGTGGCTTTGTGAAGGGCAGTGACATCCCCGATAGTATTGCATCTGCACATGAAATGGTCTTCAGAGGGGAGAAGAATAAAGCTCAGGGATTCTTACTTAAAATTGACTTTGAAAAGGCCTATGACACGGTTGAGTGGGACTGTGTAGATGAAGCGTTGAATCTTAAAGGCTTCGGGGCGAAATGGAGGTCTTGGATGAAGATGTGTGTTAGAGATGGAAAATCATTCATCCAAATCAATGGAGAATATGGTTGAGAGATTAGGTGCTACCTTGGTCTTCGGCAAGGGGATCCTTTATCTCCTCTTCTCTTCATTATTATTGCGGATGGATTGGTAGAAATGACTAGGAAAGGAAGAGAGGCTGAAATACTACACGGAGTCAACATTAGAGGAATTCGTGAACCGATGTCGATTCTACAGTACACATATGACACATTGATGTTTGGAAAGACTAACATGGAGGATATCCTATCTATCCGTGTTATATTGAGATGTTTTGAAGCCTGGTCCGGATTAGCGGTTAATTTGCAGAAGAGTGGGGTGATTGCCTTAACAGTGAGCCCGAAAATGATGTAGATATGATTGCAATTGCGATGGAATGTGAGAAAGGTCAGTTCCCGCTTAACTATCTTGGAATGCCCATTAAACTAGGGAGGCATCGCAAAGAGGACTGGATGCCACTGGTAGAAAGAATAGAAAAGAAATTAGCAGGGTGAAAAGGAAAATTTCTATCATTGGGGGGCAGAATCACCTTGATCAATTCGGTTCTTAGTAGTCTGCCTACTTACTGGATGTCTATCTATGAACTTCTGATGTGGGTCATTAAGAGAATAGACAAATGTAGAAGACGTTTCCTTTGGAAAGGCTCTCACGACGTCGGCAAAGGGTTTAATTTGGTTAATTGGGAAAGAGTGCAAGAAAAGAAGAATTTGGTGGTATGGGTGTCACCAACCTCAAAGATATGAACAAGGCGCTTCTCGCCAAATGGTGGTGGACGATGAACAAGCGAAGGAAGTCTTGGTGGGGTAATTCTTTTCAGCTGCATAGGAGACAGAAGAAATTCAAATTTGGAAACAGGAGCAAGAGTGGGAAAGCATCAGTGATATGGAAGGGTATCGCTAAGGTGGGTGATCTTTTCCATGCCAGCACTAGGTGTAAAGTTGGGAATGATAAAGATATAAGATTCTGGCTGGACAAATGGTGTGGGGATAATACCCTCCTATCGTGATTCCCAGAACTAGCAGCACTTTCTTCGAATGTAAACGCTCTGATTTCGAATGTTTGCAAAGAAGATAGTTTTGTGTTTAACTTCAGCGAAAACCTTTCTTCAGTTAACCAAGAGCAGCTTCATAGAATTAAGCAGACGGTCTTGACGAGATCCAACTCTCCAACGACGAAAAAGTTGTTAGAGAATGGATGCTAAATCCAAGCCACACATTCACGGTGAGCTCCAAGTATAATCTCTTAAATGACAGAGGGGTGAGAAACCATGAAGCTAAAATCTCTTAAGGTGAAAGCATTCCTTTGCTTGGTTATGAATAACACGATTCTGTCAAAAATGAACAACAGGAGACAAAATGTCCCCATCGATGTGGGGTGTCAAAGATGTAACGAAGGAGAGGAAGACGTTAATCACATCCATTCGATGTCCTAAGGCTAAATTATCATGGAAATTATGGGTTGGGTTTTGGCATTGTACAGAGCCCAACAACTAATAATGACGTTTGGGGTAGATGGAGGGACAGTCACATTAGGAAAGAGAGTAGGGGGATATGGGACATCACTGCGGCTGCTATTATTTAGATCTTATGGCTTGATAGAAATGATGCATGTTTCCATAATATTCATAATAGATTTTGCATTATGTTTTATAAAATTGTGGAGCTGATCAATTTTTGGGCAGGGCACCTAGGGGTGAGGAAGAGGCTACCCATTGAAGAGGAGTAACTCCGAGGGTGGTATCAGTCGGCGCCTACCTCTCTTGACTAGTATGGTCAGAATTTATGACCTTTTGGTTCCAGGGACGTCGGTATTGTATCCCGCCCTACTGTTTGGAGGAGACCCTAACGTGTTCTACTCTTTGTATCTTGTATTATGTATCTGCTATATATGTTGATGTCTTTTAGATTAGTTTTCTCCAACAAATTAATATAATATTTTGTACTGTATGTTTCGTTAATCTTCATTAATGAAACTTTGGTGACTATGGTC
Organism: Hemerocallis citrina; assembly: GCA_017893485.1. Lineage (NCBI taxonomy): Eukaryota > Viridiplantae > Streptophyta > Magnoliopsida > Asparagales > Asphodelaceae > Hemerocallis > Hemerocallis citrina. The sequence continues at coordinate 210,599,867 of CM030363.1, forward strand.
ATTATTATTAACAAAAAAAAAACGAAAACGAAAACGCAATAACTCGTAAACACACATAATTAGTAGTATGTTTATTTCAAGCCTCCATTTTCAGTTGTGATTAGACCATATCATTGATTGTAGTTCAGCATTTACATTGATTGCAGTCTAATATTCTAAAATCGTAAATCACCAATTTATTAGTCACCTCATTTTGTGCACCTAATTTTGCACAGTTGCGCACAATCTTGTGCGCTACAAATATGGTGCAAATAGGATTGTAAACTAACCGAGCTATTCGTGAGCTACTCGGCTCGAGCTCGATTAAAGCTCGATTCGAGACGAGCTCCAGCCGAGCTCGAGCTTTGACTTTTTGTGATTATTGAGCTAAGCTCGCGAGCTACTCGGCTCGGACTCGGTCAAAGTTCGGTTACAACTCGGCTCAAGACGAGCTCGAGCTCGAAAACTGAGCTCGATTACTTAACAAGCTGAGCTCGAGCCTCAAGATACTCGACTCGACTCGGTTTGTTTGCAGCCTAGGCACAACTTTTATTATGTTACGAGTGCTAATATCTACCATAAGATACAACTAGGGTGAGAGGAAATACACTGTATTTCTCATTATGTGCAATCATAGATATTTCTCATTTCAAATTACTCACATCATGATCAGCAAAGAAGGAACTTAGCCATTATTGCTGTGCATAATAAGGCAACATTTTTTTTTTTTGAAGGATCATAATAAAACAACATTTACTTATTAAATTACACTTACAACATTTAACCTATAAAAAATATAAAGAACAAAAAAAAATTAAATTAAATTAAATTAACTTATTAAAAATAATTTTATTAAGGCATATATAACATAGATAATAACTCATACTTCTGTAACCATCGAGTACAGAAATAGAAGCAAAATCCTAATTTAAATGAAGAAGAAAAAGAAGAGGGAAAAAATGTTGGAAAAAATGCAACAACAATATAGAAATTTTGGTAATTTATGAAGAAATCTTGAAGGTGCAGAGCTCCTTAAATACAATATATTTATCTTCTTTTCTCAGTTCTATCTATTTTATCATTGTATTAATGTACAATAAACTGTATAAACTCCAAATACAAGAATATACAGTTGAATTAGCTTTCCCTCCCACTTGCTCATATTATCCTGAACCAACAAAGCATGTTCTGACGCTAACATGACAATTTTAGTATCAAGCCATCCTCAATCGCTCTATAAATACTTGGAAATTCACCCCATCTTTCATTACCAAAATGAAGACTTCATTCATTGCTTCACTTCTCTTCTCCCTACAAACTGCTAGATCTTTAGCAACATTTTTATTAGGCTATCCCGGCATTTTTAAACGCCGCTATAGCACGTTGAAGCACCCCAAATTTCTAATATAGGAAGTCGTGACACACTGCAGGATCTTTCTTCAAATGAGTCACAACACAACAAAAATCACAGGAAAATTAAAAACTTTTATTACATCAAATTATTATTACAATGTCCAATAATTACAACAATTACAATTAATTGTTATAACAAAAATGTACAATAAAATTTTGACAGTAACTTTCACTTGGATGCTTTCTCCTGCTAGAGCTTTCCCGCGCTCCCAAACTGGCAATCCTGCACTGATTACTGTGGGCACGTCAGTTGAATACAACTGACTGACGAAATGCTATATTCGGCTATCCTCTCTACGCTATAATATAACGATTCCAACCTCAACAACCACAAATAATATTTGATGCGAAGAAAAAGGCGATGTCAAACAAGTGTCGGTGCATGCCATGCACACACTATGCACACATGCTCCTAAAGCTAATGCACGCTTGGTTGAAAGATAAGCATCCCATACTACACATCCCTCAACCAAATGACGTTCTTCACTTTGATGGGGCTCGATCCTCAGCTATGCATCCTACTCTTGTGCTCTTTTCTGTTTCTGATTCCAGTGATGATGAGGCTGCAGTCGTCCAACTTACTCCAGTCGCTGCTGTCATTAGTGGTGTCCAATACCTCATATTTTATCCACTATGCCCGGGATCTCAGCCGCATGCTTACTCCTTTGTGGCTGGGGATACAGTCGTAGGCTTACTCCTTCACGACTGTACCCATGGTATATTGCTGTATCTATGTCTCTTCGGACCTCACCAAAAGCTGATATACGGACACCAGGGCTCCCCGCCGAAGGACTTAGAGCCTTTCCTGTAGAGTCTAGCTCACTGGGTCTTTCTCTAATCCTCCTGTCCGCATTGAACAACAAAAGACCTGACGGATATAGGGTTTCCCCAACTCTGCTACACTCGTCCTTACACTAGAACAGAATTACCATCGAGACGAAGTCAACACTCCAAACCTCCTCAAAGGTTGTTATGGACATGAAGGCATTCATGCCGAAATAGCGGATCCCCCACAGAGTTTCCACTCCCCATGGCAGCTCGGGGTCCCTGTCCGCATTAAACGAACCTAGGATTTGGTCAGGCGTGATGACGCAATGCCTCCCCCTGACAGGCGAACACCCTCGCTAGAGCCTGTCCTTACATTCAACCAAGACTCGATCTAGTCCTACCAAAGTATCAAAGCTACCCCACTCCATGATTAAAGAATAAGGTTAATCACATGATCACTAGCATTTCTTTTATCAACCGATCACTAAAAACTATCACTCTAGCCAAACTCTAATTCTCTTTCATTTCCTTATTAGGAATAGGAACCTCTACGCGAGCCTAGAACTATATCATATTACCCATTCTCTTAGTAGGCGATCTATCTACCATTTCCAATTCCTAACTTGGTAATCAACTTAGCTTGCTATGAACAACTTAGTTAAGTTCTACTTGTAGACTCTTTCTAGTTAGTCACCTTTATCATTAATGGATCTTAACCCATCCAACATTAGGACTCAACTAGCCTTCAAGTCCAACCCAAGGTTTGACTCGCCTCGACCCACACATGGCACGAACCAACGACGAATCGATCCCGTCGATCGCCGCAACCTCCATCTACGCTTGGAGTTCGATCGCAACCTCGGCCCGACCAACACGTAGCTCCCGCTAAACTTAACGCTCCATGGTCCTCGACAAGTGGTAGCTCCAAACACAACCATGGAATCTATCCAAGCACGACGAGTACGTCGGCGCAAAAGTCGTCTCCTCCAATGCGTTCGATGCGACACGGGTCCTATTCTATCCGTCTAGGTTTGTCAACAAGGCTTAGTCCTAGTGTCTCAATCCTCAACCAATATATCCTAACCAGGTACAGTACACTAGGAGTAAATCCTAATCCATGAATCTACAAAAAGTGATTCTAAGGGCCCTAAAATTGACAATTTATAATTCCAAACAGCAAGCACGCGTTTGGCATTTATGCCAAAACGGAGTCACTTCCGGTCCCGTTTCTTTGAAGAATCGCGATCGGGCGCTCCCATGCTTCTACTCAAGGTAGACAGCAAGTATAAGCACACTTTAGGCACGGATTTCATCCCAAAATGGTCAAAAAACACTACCCCGACATCCAATACAATTTTCGCTTCAAAACAATGAACAACGTTATGTATATTGGGGTCTAGCTATAAGCAACTACAAGCTACCCTTAGCAAGAAATTTAGTTAATTTGAGTCCTAACTCATGTCCACATCTATAAGATGATTTGTGACCTCAAACAACAACTCTAAGATAATAAAGTACAAGTTTAAACTCATTTCAATGAACATGGTGCAAAACAGTGAGCTCTATGATTCACTGTGTTTCTGTCGTCACTTGCAAAAATCATATAAAATTGTACACTTGTCCAATCATGATTTTTTTGTCAATCCAGAAAGGTCTATGTGTCTACTACAACTTCCTAGTTTTAAGTTTCTTCAGATAAGGTCGTTTATAAGCTCTTAGGGTCCCATCTTTATCAAGTACATAGATTTTCAGAACAGCACATCATTATAACACAGTCATGGGATAAAATCAATTTAAAATAGTAAATGGTGTCAGAACATTATGAAATTTTAGATTCTAGCTCCTGACACATGATGTTACAACACTTTCAAAAATCAGGTGATTCTACCAATTAGATTTTTAGTTATGTCTCTTTGAATAACATAAAAAATAGAGCAATAACAGCAATAGTTCTGTTTATTAAAATATCTAGCTAAGTTTGCATGATTTTATTAACATAGCTACAGTGGTCCAAATCTCATGAAACTTGAAATATAGGTCTTAGATACATTTTAAAATGACATGCTAAAATTTCAGATCATTCCCATTAGTATGCAGCAAGATACAAGTCACTTTCTCACAACAGTAACAACAAAAATTGCTTCTTTTCATTCTGACCAGCATGCAAGTTTGCATTTTATTTTAATAGTACAAAAAAATCATAAAATCTGGAAAAATTACTAAAGGTGCAAGACACATAAATGAGCATCATGTAAAAAAGTTCAAGTTAATCCAAGCAGTAGTGTTCAAGTTATGAGCCACAGACTAACAACAAAATTTCAGCTTTTTAACAGGATTTTCTGTTTTGGGTTTCTTAGCACAAAACTAGTTACTAAGGTTCATTCTAGAGCATGCATGTAATTTTTCAGTCACTAAAACTACCATCTATCAAACATAAATAACCAAAGAGATTAGAGTCACCCACCTTGATGAGTTTTGATGGAAAAGAGATCCTACAAGCTCCTAGCTTCAAGATTTGCATTCTTGCTCTTAGCTGCTTGCCTTCTTGGCTCCTTGTCTCCTCCTTCTTGCTTGGATAATTGTTTTCTTTCTCCTTGGCTCTAATTTCAGTATAGGGTTTGTATGGTGTTGAGAATGAGAGTAGAAGAGTGTAGGATTTAAAGTAGGAGAAGATAGGAGTGTGAAATGACAATTATTGCATTGTGGGGGGTTAAAATGCAAAAGGTGGGAGGGGTTCAGATCTGGTCCGGATTTGGCATGGGGAAGAGAGGGGGAATCTTGAATTTGATTGGGGTCGAAAGGAGGTAGAGTGTAAGAGTGCAGATAGTCTCATCATGAAGCAATCAATGGTCAAAAGAACATGGTTTGAGCCCATGCCTAGCTCTTGGTGAGTCTAGTTGACGTTTATGAAATAATTCCATACTAATAGCTTCAAAAAGAAAAATAAATAAATAAATATAGTATTTTAGTTCTTTACAAATCATACATATATTCATATGAAAATCCAGGTTGTTACATCACTCCCTCCGGATATCATATTTATATAATTATTATTTTTAAAGTTAAAATATTTTTAATGAAAATTTCTTAGTTTTTCAAATAAAAAAGTTATCTGGATATATATATTAGTAAGTATATACAAGTGTTGTATCAGTTTTGTGCACTTGAACAAAACCTTGAAAAATGCATTTTTGAGAAAATATCTGGAAAATCCCGGACATATATTAAAAATTATCATTTTATTTTTATTTTCAGAAATAAAATATTTTTGGTGAATATCACCTGGTTTTGTTAATAAACATTATCTATGCATATATCTGTTTTGTATCAAATTGATACTGGAATTTTCTGAGCCGGTAATAAAATTATTTTTATTATTAATTTTGTATTAAAATATTTTTTGGTAGAGATTATTTGTTTTAACTAATAAAATTTATCTGTATAATCAGATATAGGTACGTACATGTACCGTATCGAGTTCGTACGTTTGTACGAAATCATGTAGTATGTGGTTTTTAGAAAATGTCTCTTAATTTTTATCAGTCATGATCAAAATGGAGGGTAGGGAGTAGATTGGGTATTGATTGCAATTTAAAATTTGCAAATTGAACGGATTAGGGTTTGATTGCAATTTAAATTTTCAAATGAAACCCAAATTGTTTTGAGCCACAAGAGAGAGTCTCTCTCTCTCCCTCTCCTACAAATGGCCTGCCAACACCAAGAGGGCAAAAAGCCCTCCTTCATTTTGTTCTCCATCTTTTTCTCATCTCATTCCCTTTCTTCTCTTACTTGTTTTTAATTAGAAAAAGTTTGAGAAGAAAATAAAAAGAAAGAGAGATTAAATAAAATCAAAAGAGGGGTTAGGGTTTCATGGGTTCTCTTGCATAAAGTGTTCTTAAGGAGCAAGAACAAGGAGCAAGGAGAAGAAGAGCTAGTGAGTCATTCCTACATTTTGTTGGGTGGGTGTTTCTCATTCTCATGCTTGTTTATAGTATTATTATTGTTATTACTGTTGTATGTTGTTGATTGAGGATTATAATAGATGTCATAAAAAGATTGAAGGGAAGAACACAAAATAGAACCCAAAGAATCAACCCTAAACTACTATGTTGTAGGAATTAATTACTTGTGTTAAAATTGAAATTTTGACTCCAAATTAATTTTAGCGGTTCTTATATGTGTTATTAGCATACCTTAATTTTTATAGATTTTTTTTTTTGAGTTTTTTTGATGGGTGAAATAATAGTTTCCCCCAAAACAGCGAGTGTTGGGCAAAAGACAGCACTTGCTGTTTTGGGGGTGAACAACGGTCTAGGTTCGAGGGGCTGGAACTTGGTGTTCCTTCCGGAATTTGTAAAAGTGACCAACTAGGAAGTTGTAGTAGACATTCTCACCTTTCCAAAATATCCTATTTGGTTAGATTTTGATAAGAGGCGCAGAAGTTATGACCGTTACAAAATTGAGCAGCCAACTTGGCTGAGAGTGCTCGCTGTTTTGCTTGTTTGTTGTTTTTGAGCCTCTTACTTACAGAATAAGAGGAAGTGACCAACTAGGAAGTTGTAGTAGACATTCTCACCTTTCCAAATTGCCCTATTTGGTTAGATTCCGATAAGCGGAGTAGGGGTTATGGCCTTTACAAAACACACAAAACACAGCAGCCAGCTTGGGCTGAAGTGCTCGCTGTTTTGATTGTTTGTTGTTTTTGAGTCTTTTACTTAATGAATTTGGGAAAGTGTTCAATTAGAGAGTTGTAGTAGAGTATCTCACCTTTCCAAAATGCCCTATTTGGTTAGATTCCAATAAGCGGAGTAGAAGTTATGTGCTTTGAAAGTTTTAGCCTTGCTGTAGCTTCGGCTGTCCTTGCTTTGTTTTTGCGTCTGTTCAAGGGACAATAGATTAAGTTCCATAAGGAATCTGAAAAATTCATCAACTAGAGAGTTGTAGTATATGTTCCCACCTTTCTAACTGTATGATTTGGTTAGATTCTGCCAAGTATAGTAAAAGTTACAAGCTCTCTGATGAACACAATATTATTCACATTTTAGAGCAATAACTTTAGTGCAATTAGACATTTAAAAGCTCTGTATGTGGTATTTAACTCTTATTTTCTCTTTTCCATAGGAAGCAGTCTATAACAGCAAAACGAAGCAAATTCAGGATTGTAAGGATGAAACACAGAAAACTGAAGAGATCAGTCGACTGATCATGCTTACAGGCGACTGGACAGAGGGAATCAAGTTTACACAACAGTCGACTGGGCTGATGAATCATGAAAATACTAAAGTCCCGACACAGTCGACTTACATCCAGAGGCAGTCGACTGATAGGCGGCGGAGTAAACAGATAAGATATTCGAAGATTCATCCAAATCTAATTTCAAATCTATCTGAATCCAGATTTATGCAAATCAAATCTAGAGACTGGGGATTTCCAAGAGCACGTGGTTAACAGATAAGGAAGGAAAGAAGAAAAGAGAAAGAAATAAATCATCAAATCAAACAAAGAAGGAGTTTCCTGAAAAAGTGCAAAACCCTAATTCTCAGCCGTGTTCTATAAATATCAGAAAAGAAGCATCAACAGGGCTCTCTCTCGGTTGGCACTCTTCCAGGTTCCAAAACGATTGAATCACAAGAGTTTCTGAGCGTTCAAGTCATCAACAGGGGCATTATTCTATCGGCATCAAGGAAGGAGATAGGAGATCCAGTATTCGAAGGCAGTCGACTGTGTGACAGCCAGTCGACCTCATTGCCGGACTTCATTAGTTTATTTCTTCTCCTTTTATTCTTTTATGTTGATCATGTATTTGAACTTGTTGATTAATAAAAGTATTATTATGTGGAACTAAATTCTATAGTTGGGTAGATTGAAGCCGTAGTTATATAGTGCTATATTCTTCTGAACCCTTTTATCTTACTTATTGATTGAATCCGTTTATATTGGTATAGAATGATGATAACCAAACTAGTTCTCGAAGTCTGAGAGCAGTCGACTGAGGTGAGAGCCAGTCGACTGACGTTCAGAGCTTGAGAAATCCAAGTTTGTATTACCATCTATCTGAATCTGTTATATGAGCATATTGAGACGACCCGTATCTCGTGCCCGTAATTGTAACAAAGGAATCTTTAGGGGTTCCTGGTTCAATCAACTTAAGGGATCTAGATCTGATACCAATTTCTAGAACCTTGAGTGTTTGTTCGTTTCCACTAATCTTATGTTTTCTTTAAGCACAACTTAGTAGATACCATGCTAAACACTTAATGAAAGAAACGAATTAGAGTAGATACCATGCCTAATTCTTGGCCTAGGGAAACAGTACTTTAAGGAGTAGATACCATGCCCTTGAAGGGAACAAACATGAGTAATAAGAAGAAGTTCAGGAGTTGACTTAGCATTACTAACCATTGGTGGAGATCTAAACCCAACTATTTCATAAATATTTGTGATTCAACACTCCTTCATTTAGTTTTAATCTTTTTATTTCTTTTAGACCTTTAGAACATCTCTTTATGATCTTTATTCTTTTTATTGATTAGTAAGTTAAAGTCTACAATCTCTGTGGGATCGACCCTTGCTATTGCTATGCTTTGTCAAACGATTCGTGCACTTGCGAGGTTTTTATAATTTGTGTCTAGTTAGTCTATTTATTTAGGGAACTAGATTTCCAACAACAAGTTTTTGGCGCCGTTGCTGGGGATTGTCTAGTATTTTAACTTACAGATCAGTAGCAAGTTTTTATTTTCTTTCTTTTAGTTTATTAATAAGTTTTTCTTTTAGGTTACAGGATTTTGGTGGATGCACGGAAGGAGATCACTTCGTCCAGAGCTACTACCAATTGACGCAGAAACAGAACGCACTTTGCACAGGTTAGGTCGACTGATTGCGACCAACCAGTCGACTGCTGCACGAACCCAGTCGACTGCTCAGAGACCTCAGTCACAAGAAATCATGGCAGAAGAAATACCCAATCGCGTACCAATGCAGGATAAATTTACGCCTAAAAACATTGAACAACCTTCCTGCATTGCGTATCAACCCAATGTCACAGGGAACATGCATCTATCTCCTCAGTTACTTAGTATGGTTCCCCATTTTAGTGGCAGACCAGATGAAGAGCCTCATCTCCATTTACAAGATTTTTTCGATCTTTGCAGGACACAAAGCGTCCAAGGGCTTACCCCTGAGCAAATCAGGTTAATATTGTTTCCTTTTTCCTTAAAACTTAACGCTAAACTATCGTATAATTCTTTGGAACCAGGATCAATAAACTCATGGGAGCAATTGGCGACAAAGTTCTTAAAAGAATTCTTTCCAGCCCAAAAGACCAAACAGCTGAAAAGGGAGATTCAACTCTTCCAACAAAAGGATGGAGATTTATTTTTTGAAGCATGGAAAGATTTCAAGAACAAACTTCTCAAGTGTCCAACACACAACATGCCTAAAGATGATCAGGTACAAGCTTTTTATGAAGGTTTAAATGATACTAATAAGGCAATTGTGGATTCAGCTTGCAACGGGATCTTGATGAGGAAAAGCGGCGAAGAAGCCATAGAACTATTTGAAGAACTCAGCGAGAATTCACAACAATTCTCAACAAGGAGGGGCCCTTCGAAAAAACAGGGAGTTTATGAAATTTCTAGTAGCAATAATATTCAATTGGAAATGGTAAACATGAATAAGAAAATTGATATGCTTGTTAATGCAATATCTATGATGGGTGGAGTTAAAAATCAAACAAATGAAATTTGTGCAATTTGTTCTCATGTAGATCATACCACTGATACATGTCCCATGTCTTCTTTCACAGATCAGGAGCATGCAAACTATGTAGGTCGAGGAATATTTTCACCAAAGAACAACCCATTCTCAAACACATACAACCCAGGGTGGAGGAACCATCCAAACTTCTCATGGAGCAATAATCAGAATAATCAAGGGACTCAATTCATACAAGGACATGCACGGAACTTCCAAATGGGAAGTGGGGTTGATAGGCCAGTTCAAGAACAGAAGAAGTTGGATTTTGAATCCACCGTTCTTCAATTGCTCCAACAACAACATCAAACAAGCAACCAACAAGGGCAAGCAATTCAGAAGTTGGAAACACAAATTGGCCAAATTGCTAAAGAATTAAGCGAGCGAAAGGCAGGGAAACTTCCATCACAAACTATACCAAACCATGGAGGCCAAGAACAGCTCAAGGCAGTCACAACATTAAGAAGTGGTAAGATAATTGACAACAAAGTTGGAACACACACCGAAGAAAAAGAAGAACAACCATCAAAAATTGTGGGGTCCAACAAGGTAAGTGAAAAAGAAAGAACAGTTTTGCCACCATTCCCTCAAAGGTTAGTCAAACAAAAGAAAGATCAACATTTATTTGACATCTTTGAAACTCTCAGAAAGGTAGAAATTAATATCCCCCTACTTGATGCTATTAAACAAATTCTCTCTTATGCTAAATTTTTGAAAGAATGTTGCACTCACAAAAGAACATTTCAGGTTAGGAAGGATGTGGCTTTGACAGAAGAAGTGAGTGCTGTCTTATTAAGAAAATTACCTCCTAAATTAAAAGACCCAGGTAGTTTTACTATTCCTTGCAGGATTGGCGAGCACTTCTTTGAGAAAGCACTACTAGACTTGGGGGCAAGTATCAATCTTCTCCCATACACCATCTATGAAAAGCTAGGATTGGGGGAACTCCAATCAACATCCATCACGTTACAGTTGGCAGATCGCAGTATCAAAAGACCTAGAGGTATTTTGGAAGATGTCCTAGTTCAGGTAAACGATTTCATTTTGCCTGCTGATTTTGTTGTGTTAGACATGGAGGAATCTTCAATGCCATCTTCTCTACCAATTATTTTAGGTAGACCCTTTATGAGTACGGCTGATATAAAAATTTGTGTCAAAAAGGGTACCATAAGCATGAAAATAAATGGAGAGAAGGTTGAATTTAAAATGTTTGATACACTGAAATTTCCACATGATGATCATGAATGCTATAATGTTGATGTGGTGCAGGATATTGTTGATCAAACATTTCAGGTACATAGCGTTGAACCATTACAGGCCATAATTACACAATCTCTAACTTTATCTAATGTCGAACAGGAATACGGTGACTGGGAAACTGCAGAGACAGTACATCACCTTGACACTTCACAGTCATACTCAGGTAAGTTTGCACCAGTATTTGAAAAATTGGTGATTGATGGCATTTATGTTTCTGCAGACAAGTCGACTGGTGCACTGGACAAGTCGACTGCTGCAGAGGATCAGTCGACTGTCCAGACTGCTACCAGGGACCAGTCGACTGCATCAAGACTGACAAACCCAGAGCTTAAGCAGCTGCCCGACCATTTGAAGCACGCATATTTGGGAGAGAACCAGATGCTACCAGTGATAATTGCTGCAAACTTAAGTGCACAGGAAGAAGATAAGCTGCTGAGGGTACTACGAGAACACAAGAGTGCAATAGGATGGACCATTGCAGACATCAAAGGAATAAGTCCATCCAGATGCATGCATCGAATACTCCTTGAAAACAATGCAAAACCAAGCAGGGAGGCACAGAGAAGGCTTAACCCAAACATGAAGGAAGTGGTAAGAGCAGAGATTCTGAAACTACTAGATGTTGGCATCATCTACCCTATCTCAGATAGCAAATGGGTAAGTCCTATACATGTAGTGCCTAAGAAAAGTGGAGTCACAGTGGTAACAAATGAAAAGAATGAGCTTATCCCCACTAGAGTGACTACAGGTTGGAGGGTTTGCATTGATTACAGGAAATTGAATAATGAAACCAGGAAAGATCACTTCCTTCTTCCTTTTATTGATCAAATGTTAGAAAGATTAGCAGGATATAGTCATTATTGTTTTTTAGATGGTTATAGTGGCTATAATCAAATTGCTATTGCTCCAGAAGATCAAGAAAAAACCACTTTTACATGTCCTTTTGGTACTTTTGCATACAGGAGGATGCCCTTTGGATTGTGCAATGCACCAGCTACATTTCAGAGATGCATGATGAGTATATTTTCAGACATGGTGGAAAGGTTCATCGAGGTATTTATGGATGACTTTAGTGTTTTTGGATCTTGTTTTGATGAATGCCTTAACCATTTGCAGCTTGTGCTTAAAAGATGTGAAGAATGCAACTTAGTACTGAATTGGAAAAAGTGCCATTTCATGGTACAACAAGGTATTGTGTTGGGACATGTGGTGTCCAAAAGGGGAATAGAGGTAGACAAAGCAAAAATCGATATAATATCAAAACTACCCCCTCCCACTACAGTTAAGGGTGTTAGGAGTTTTCCCGGACATGCAGGGTTCTACAGAAGATTCATAAAAGATTTCTCAAAAATCTCCAAACCCCTTTGTGACTTGTTGGCTAAGGATGTTGAGTTTGTATGGACAGAAGAGTGCACAAATGCTTTTGTTACATTAAAAAATCTTCTCATTTCTGCACCTATTGTCATGGCACCAGATTGGAGCCATCCTTTCGAGCTCATGTGTGATGCAAGTGATTATGCTTTAGGGGCTGTGTTAGGTCAGAGAATCAATAAGAAACCCCATGTTATTTACTATGCTTCTCGAACTCTAAACGATGCACAGCTAAATTATTCCACTACTGAAAAAGAAATGTTAGCTGTTATTTTTGCTGTAGAGAAGTTTAGATCATATTTGATTGGTTCTAAAGTTATTGTTTTCACTGACCATGCTGCCTTGAGATATTTGTTTGCTAAAAAGGATGCTAAGCCTAAGTTGATCAGATGGGTGCTGTTGCTTCAAGAATTCGATCTTGAGATTAGAGATAAAAAAGGAAGCGACAATGTTGTTGCAGATCACATGTCCAGGCTACTACAGGAGGAAGAGAGAATTGTGCCCCCACTTAATGAAACTTTCCCAGATGAACATCTCTTTGAAATAAACATACCCTCGGGGCAGTCGACTGGTAACAGGACCAGTCGACTGGTACCTCACTGCTCAAATTTTCCATGGTTTGCTGACATTGTAAATTATCTAACCACTCATGTTTTCCCTCCAGGTATGACAAGTCAGGAAAGAAAGAGACTGGTGGCTCTGTGCAAGCACTACTACTGGGATGATCCTTATTTGTTCAAATTTTGTCCTGATCAAATTATAAGAAGATGTGTGGCAGAAGAAGAGCAATTGAGTATTCTACAACATTGCCACCAATATGCATGTGGAGGACATTTTGGACCGAAAAGAATAGCACTTAAGGTACTGCAATCTGGATTTTATTGGCCTAAAGTATTCAAAGATGCTTTTTCTTTTTGCAGGACTTGTGACAAATGCCAACGAACAGGCAATATCTCTTCTAGAAATCAAATGCCACTGCAAAACATCCAAGTGATCGAGCTTTTTGATGTTTGGGGAATCGACTTCATGGGTCCATTTCCTAACTCATTTGGTTATTTATATATACTTGTTGGTGTGGATTATGTGTCTAAATGGGTCGAGGCTGTCCCCTCAAGAACTAATAATCACAAAGTTGTTGTCAAGTTTTTGCAGGAAAATATTTTCACTAGGTTTGGTACACCTCGAGCAATAATAAGTGATGGAGGGAGCCACTTCAATAACTTTCCTTTTGCTTCTTTGATGAAGAAGTATGGTATCACACATAGAGTGGGCACCCCATATCATCCTCAAACTAGTGGGCAGGTGGAAATCAGCACCAGAGAAATCAAGAGTATTTTGGAAAAGACAGTCAACACAAGGAGACAGGATTGGTCGCTGCGCTTGAATGATGCCTTATGGGCCTACCGAACAGCATACAAAACACCCATTGGCATGTCACCATACCGTTTGGTTTTTGGCAAAGCCTGTCATCTTCCACTGGAGTTGGAGCACAAAGCATATTGGGCCATCAAAAGGTTCAATTTTGATATGAAACAAGCAGGTGATAAAAGAAGATTACAACTAAATGAGCTTGAAGAGTTGGGGCATGACGCTTATGAGAATGCAAAATTGTACAAGGAAAGGACAAAGTTGTACCATGACAAACAGCTAGCAAGAAAGGAGTTTTATGAAGGGCAGAAGGTATTGATATACAACTCAAGATTGAGACTTTTTCCAGGCAAGCTTATGTCAAGATGGTATGGGCCATACACTGTCACGAGAGTCTTTCCACATGGCGCTTTGGAGGTTCATAGCAAGGAAAAGAATCACACATTTAAGGTGAACGGGCATAGAGCGAAGCCATACATAGAGATGAGCATAGAACCGCAAGAGGAAGATGTGAATCTTCAAACCGTTCAATACATGGCATGACCTCATCATGTCTAGCTGAAGACAGAAAACACAGCGCTTGTTGGGAGGCAACCCAATTTTTCAGGGGAGTATTTACACTTTCCCTTTATTTTCTTTCAGTTATTCATTATTTTTCTTTTTCGTTATTTTTCTTTTCAGTCTCTCCTTACTAGATGTGACATATGTCTATTTTTAAATTTTCTTTCGAACATTGAGGACAATGTTCCATCTAAGTTTGGGGGTATTAGGGGTATTAGAGTCTTTTGAATTTTTTTTTTTTAGGATAAAACAATTTCTTATAAAGTAAGAAGAAGGATACCTATTTACTTTAGGATTGTTGAGTTTCATAACTTCCATACAAAATTGTATGAGTCATGCGATTATACATAATAAACAAATGTGATGCTTTTTCTGGTTATTATTCCCTTAGATCTAGTCCAAAATTGAGTTTAAGTAAATAGAGTGATAAAATATATATATATATATATATATATATATATATATATACTTGAATAAAGTCAATCTACTCCAATGTTTTGAGTTGCTTAGTAACTAGGGGTATTCATCACCAATGTTTACCTTTACGTCAAACGACAACTTGAAATATGAGTAGGCAAAGCACTTTAGAGTTTGTGACTCGCTGAGTAACCGGGTGGATTCATCACAAATGTTTCGCATTCGCGTAAAAAGGCAAGTGACAACTTTAGAGAAGCGACCAAAAAAAAAAAAATTAATAAAAATATTAAAAAAATATAAAAAAAAAAAAAAACTCTAGTTTGCTACTCGGTTTGTAGTAGAGAAAAGGGGATAATCACAGAGTGAGTAATTACATACTATAACTATAATTAATTGCATGACAAGTATGGTTGAGTTTGGAGTTATGAATAAACAATTGCACTAGAGAAAGTGGGTACGTTTAATTTTACTTTATCTGAAATTGTTTATACCTTTCTATGTTGATGCCCGCATAATAAGAACTCTTGGTGGTTGAGGCTGTTATTATTATTATACCCTTGTTCATAATTTCAGTTTGCTTGAGGACAAGCAAAAATCTAAGTTTGGGAGTATTTGATGAACACAATATTATTCACATTTTAGAGCAATAACTTTAGTGCAATTAGACATTTAAAAGCTCTATATGTGGTATTTAACTCTTATTTTCTCTTTTCCATAGAAAGCAGTCTATAACAGCAAAACGAAGCAAATTCAGGATTGTAAGGATGAAACACAGGAAACTGAAGAGATCAGTCGACTGATCATGCTTACAGGCGACTGGACAGAGGGAATCAAGTTTACACAACAGTCGACTGGGCTGATGAATCATGAAAATACTAAAGTCCCGACACAGTCGACTTACATCCAGAGGCAGTCGACTGATAGGCGGCGGAGTAAACAGATAAGATATTCGAAGATTCATCCAAATCTAATTTCAAATCTATCTGAATCCAGATTTATGCAAATCAAATCTAGAGACTGGGGATTTCCAAGAGCACGTGGTTAACAGATAAGGAAGGAAAGAAGAAAAGAGAAAGAAATAAATCATCAAATCAAACAAAGAAGGAGTTTCCTGAAAAAGTGCAAAACCCTAATTCTCAGCCGTGTTCTATAAATATCAGAAAAGAAGCATCAACAGGGCTCTCTCTCGGTTGGCACTCTTCCAGGTTCCAAAACGATTGAATCACAAGAGTTTCTGAGCGTTTAAGTCATCAACAGGGGCATTATTCTATCGGCATCAAGGAAGGAGATAGGAGATCCAATATTCGAAGGCAGTCGACTGTGTGACAGCCAGTCGACCTCATTGCCGGACTTCATTAGTTTATTTCTTCTCCTTTTATTCTTTTATGTTGATCATGTATTTGAACTTGTTGATTAATAAAAGTATTATTATGTGGAACTAAATTCTATAGTTGGGTAGATTGAAGCCGTAGTTATGTAGTGCTATATTCTTCTGAACCCTTTTATCTTACTTATTGATTGAATCCGTTTATATTGGTATAGAATGATGATAACCAAACTAGTTCTCGAAGTCTGAGAGCAATCGACTGAGGTGAGAGCCAGTCGACTGACGTTCAGAGCTTGAGAAATCCAAGTTTGTATTACCATCTATCTGAATCTGTTATATGAGCATATTGAGACGACCCGTATCTCGTGCCCGTAATTGTAACAAAGGAATCTTTAGGGGTTCCTGGTTCAATCAACTTAAGGGATCTAGATCTGATACCAATTTCTAGAACCTTGAGTGTTTGTTCGTTTCCACTAATCTTATGTTTTCTTTAAGCACAACTTAGTAAATACCATGCTAAACACTTAATGAAAGAAACGAATTAGAGTAGATACCATGCCTAATTCTTGGCCTAGGGAAACAGTACTTTAAGGAGTAGATACCATGCCCTTGAAGGGAACAAACATGAGTAATAAGAAGAAGTTCAGGAGTTGACTTAGCATTACTAACCATTGGTGGAGATCTAAACCCAACTATTTCATAAATATTTGTGATTCAACACTCCTTCATTTAGTTTTAATCTTTTTATTTCTTTTAGACCTTTAGAACAACTCTTTATGATCTTTATTCTTTTTATTGATTAGTAAGTTAAAGTCTACAATCTCTGTGGGATCGACCCTTGCTATTGCCACGCTTTGTCAAACGATTCGTGCACTTGCGAGGTTTTTATAATTTGTGTCTAGTTAGTCTATTTATTTAAGGAACTAGATTTCCAACAACACTCTCAAAGTTTTAGCTTTGCTTTATCTTGGGCTGTCTTTTGTTAGTTTTTGCGTGTGTTCAAGGGACGATAGAATGAGTTCCATAGGGAATCTGAAAAATTCATCAACTAGAGAGTTGTAGTATATGTTCCCACCTTTCTAAATTCTATAATTTGGTTAGTTCCGCCGAGAAGAGCAAAAGTTACAAGCTTTCAAAGTTTCAGCTTTGCTTTATCTTGGGCTGTCTTTCATTAGTTTTTGCGTGTGTTCAAGGGACGGTAGATTGAGTTCCATAAGGAATCTGTAAAAGTTATCAACTAGAGAGTTGTAGTATATGTTCCCACCTCTCTAAATTGTATGATTTGGTTATATTCTGCCAAGTAGAGCAAAAGTTACAAGCTCTCAAAGTTTCAGCTTTGCTTTATCTTGGGCTGTCTTTTGTTAGTTTTTGCGTGTGTTCAAGGAACGGTAGATTAAGTTCGATAAGGTATCTGAAAAAGTCATCAACTAGAGAGTTGCAGTAGATGTTCCCAACTTTCCAAATTGTCCAATTTTGTTTGATTCCGACAACTAGAGCAAAAGTTACAAGCTGTAGAAGTTTCAGCTTTTTATTGAAATTTTGTAGTTTGGTTAACTGTTTGCGTATGTTCGAGTGTCAGAAATTTGGAATTCTTTACGGAATCTGAGAAAGTGGTCAACTAGAGAGTTGTAGTAGATGTTCCCACCATTCCAAATTGTCCAGTTTCGTTAGATTCCGACAAGTAGAGCAAAAGTTACAATCCTTAGAAGTTTCAGCCTTGTTGTGGAATTCTGCTGTTTTGCTTAAATTTTACGTGTGTTCAGAGGACGGTGGATTGAATTCCATAAGGAATCTGGAAAAGTGTTCAACTAGAGAGTTGTAATATATTTTCCCAACTTTCCAGAAAGTATGATTTGGTTAAATTCTGACAAGTAGAGCAAAAGTTACAAGCTGTAGAAGTTTTAACTTTTTGTAGAAATTCTGTAGTTTGGTTAACTGTTTGCGTGTGTTCGATGGGTAGGAGTTTGGAATTTCTTACAGAATCAAAGTGTTTAACTAGAGAATTGTGGTAGATGTTCTTACCATTTTAAAAAGTCTATTTTTGTCAAATTCTGATAAGCATAGCACTGGTTGCTTCTAGGCTTTCGAAAGGCTTTTATGTCGCTTTCGGATTTTTCTTTGGTAGTATGTCTATTTTAGAATGTTAGAAAATTCTTCTGTTGCTTCTAATTATAGAAGATCGAGTTTTTCTAGTAAGCACGTTTGGCTGCTTCTAGGTTGTTAGAATACCTATATGGTTGTTTCTATATGTTGTTTTGCTCATACGCAGCTTGCCTAGCTCGTATGTAAGTTGTTGGTCTCATACATATCTTATTTGGCTCGTATGTATATTGTTGTCTCATACGCAGCTCGCCTGGTTCGTATGTAAGTTGTTGGCCTCATACACAGCTTATTTGGCTTGTATGTATGTTGGTGTCTCATGTGCAGCTCGCCTGACTCGTATGTAGTTGTTGGTTTCATACGTAGCTTGCTTAGCTCATATGTGTTTTGTTTCCTCGTATGTAGCTTATTAGCTAGTACGCAGTTTTGCTGTGCTATTCTAGGGTAATATTATTGCCCTAGGGGCCATCGACCATTAAGACGTGTATTTATTTTACTCTTAAGGGACTGTTGACGAGTCACTCCTCGTGCACCGTCAGATCTTAACCGGTGTAGGTTGATCACGGACCAGAGCGTAGACGAAATCCAAGTTCAGGGTAGTAGCATGCGAATACGTTCGTATTGCCGGTGTCTTGGATCGATAGGCCGTGAACCGGATACTTATGGATTCTGGTAAGTCTAGGTTGAGCACCTAGTAGAGTTATCTTACGAAGTCTAACTTAAGACCTAGCATGTTGTGTTAATGCTGTTGTCATCCCTAGGATTGTTCAGGGTTAGTGACATCGTTAGAGTAGTAATTTATGGCTATTACTACTTAACCTTTATTTATTATCATTTTCGCCGAAGGGAAAGAGTTGGTGTTAAGGGTGATACCTTATGATCTGATATGTCCTACAGGCCAGTACTAGGTGGTGTTATTAGGTTGTACCCTTCTTGTCAAAGGGATACGGTCTGTGCCTTCTCACGGGTTGGGAGCACGGGATACGTATCTCGTCTTTTAATTTCTGAAGTGCCATGATAAGGGCTGGAGAAGCTAGGGGATGGACCCCCGGAACTCCGTCATGTTCTATGCCGAGGAAGCGAACAGGCCATAGATTACGGTCTATGAGTTAGGGGGCCGCAGGGGATGCTTTGAGCTAACCTGTGTTGCAGGAACTCAGAGGGTTCGTCTGGTTTTTGATTGAGGTCCGGTATGCCTGGTAGTAGTGGAAAACGAGGAGACCATGAGCTGACTGCGAATGGCGAGATTAGACCGTTTCAGGGCAATCTCATCAGTCACATTGTATCTTCAGAAACAAGTTGAGTACAAGAGTAGAATTCTTGCCACGGGTTCAAATCCCTATATATGAAGAAACGGCTCGAGATGGGGAGTATGTAGTATGGGATGCATACTGTTCCGGAGACTTGCTTGCATTAGAATAAGAGCATCCTCGCATTAGTTAATCTTGCATTAGAGTCTAAATCATAGCATACACTGACATATCAAATATATGTACATGTTTCTTTTTTCATCAATCTGTTTGCTTAAAGTTGAAAATCGCTGCTAGTCATCAGTCTTAAGGCGTCAGTATATGTACTGACGTCCCCACTTCTATAGGTACTAGATTGCAAAATTACAGGTACTGGATTGCAGAAGTACAGGTACTGGATTGCTGAAGTACAGGTACAGGATTCAGGAGGACTCAAGACAAGAGAAGCAGGAGTCGAATTTATTTAAGTTTTCCGCTGTAATATATATTGACACTATTGTTTCTTTTGTAACAATTGTTGTAATTTGTTTATTTGTTGGAAAGCATCCAAGTGAAGTACCAAGTGTTGTTCTTTATTCGTTGTACTCTGATGTAAATTGTTGAAAGTTGTAACACTTGGGATTTTAAAGGTATTATTGTAACACTGTTGTAATGTATTGCAATTTTGTAACATTCGGACTTGTAATACATCTGTGTTGAATAAAAAGTTTTTAAATTTTCCTGTTTTTCTATGTATTGTGGCTAATTGAAGGAAAGATTCTGTCTTATGTCACTGTTTCCTAGTGTATGGAAATTGGGGTTTTACAACGTGTCTGTTGACCAACACGTGTTGCCACGTCGAACGCGCGGCGAACGCGCGAATAGAGACGTTTCCGAACGAAAAATGGGGAAAAACTGTTGCTTTGCCATGCGTGCTCTCTGATCGTGATCAATGCACAAGATTGCACCACGTCATCAGGTAATTAATTAATTAATTAATTAATTTAATCTAATTAATTATTTTAAAAATACGAAAAATTATTTAAAAATCGAAAAAGTTAATTAAAAAATTCTAAAAATAATTATTAATTCAGAAAAATAATTTTAAATTCTGAAAATAATAATTATTAAATTAGAATAATTAATTAAATTTTCGATAATTAATTATTTAATTCGAAAATTGAATAAAAAATTCAAAAAAATATTAAAAATTGGAAAAAAAAAATCAGAAAAATCTGGAAAATCACAAAAAATCCAGAAAAATATGAGAATAATTTTGGGTATTTTACAAGCTCAGAATAACACCGTTACACCTCGAGCAAGATCCAACTCCCTTGAGAACTTCGATAAAATCTCGTATGCCATTAGAACAACAAACTACTCCTCAAAGGCTGTTAAACTCAGTCTTCAGGAGTGGGGGGCTCGTGACATGGCTAAAAATACAATTAAATTGAGACCGTTCAAATTGGATACGAATCTTAAAGCTCTCAGGGGTAAAATGGTAATTTCACCTACAAACGGATTTAAAATGGGAATTGGGTCTTTCTTCAAAGCCCAATAACCCATAAATGGATCTATCCTACTGGGTACGAGTCCCAATCCGGTACAAACCAGTTCAGAAGGATAAAGAAGAATTCAGATTCATAATTATTCCTAAGAGGTGGTTTTAACCACTTCTATCCATCCACACCGGATGTAGAGATTTGTCCTTATCTCGAAACGGATCCCTAAAACGACTATAAAAACCCCTCTCCCCCCACCATAAGGAGGTAATCAATCTTTTTCTACACAAAGCTCTTTCATAATCTTCCTGATTACTGACAAGAGCGTCGGAGGGTGCGTCACCGGAATCCATCCCGGTGTATCGCACTTTTTGCAGGTTAGCGGCAGCGGTAAGAAACCAGTCAAACGCCAGTGAAAGTCAACAGGTTTGCTTAATTCGTCTCACCAAGAATCTACAAATTCAACTGTTTGCTCCCACACCAAAATTAGCAGCAACAATGGTGATAAAAGATTATTCTAAAAAGAAAAATTTCCTATGTCGAAGATGTATTCATGATCCATTTTTTTTAAAAGAATTAAATAGAAATAGTCTACTATGTGTAAAAACGAAATTTTTGACAATCTAATAAAATATAAGCTACTATTTTACAAAAAAATAATAATCTGGAAAAGATCTAGATTTTATAAGTGCAAATAAATTGAGAAAAATTAAGTTTGCTAAGAGAAGAACTAGAGACAGTACATTCTAATACAAAATTATTTTATTCTGACCCTATACTGGTTAGTCACTCAAACCTATTTGTCTTCGGGTGCATTTTGGTTGCGTTACTATAGCCGAGCGGTGCTTTCGGTCTTGGGTTCGAGTCTCTCAAGAGACTCTGTTTCTTTTTCTTCTAAAATTCGATTTTAACTCAGACCCGAAAGCCAGACCTTAAACATAAATTAAGTTCCCTCTATAACAATTAGTTGCCTTGGACTTACTGGTTCTCGGGTATGATTTGGGATGGTTACTGTTCACTGACGCGGGGAGGGGGGGGGGGGGTTGACTGGTTCGAATCCAGCCTTGGCCATTTTTCTTTGGCTTTTTGATTTTTCCCTATTTTGAAATTTTTGGTAGTTTTAAATGTATAAAAAAATTGGGAAAGAATTATTAGAATTCTTTTTAAAAAATACCTAGACTTCATGAGGATTATTTCTACAATATTTTGACTTATATAATGGGAATTAGAAGCAAATTTGAGAAGAAGAAATTAAATAAGTTCCTTAGAATATGATTTTTTTTGTAATTAAAGACAACAAATATTTCTTTAGTATGGAGAAATTTCCTATAGAGTTCTAAAATGAGATTTTTGATATAAGAAAATTGAGTAAGACTAAATATGAATTATCATTTAAAACTATACAAAATGTGCATGGAAAATGAAGTAAAAGAAACTTGATGAAATATGAAATTTGTGAATATAAATACTCTCATTTTAATGAACATGAAAAGAGAATTGAGACTAGAGTTTTAGCTAAGTTCTTACATCGGTATAAAATAAATTTTTGAAAGAGAAATGTGATAAATAAAGACCAATATTGGGTCATGGTAAATGATTGATAAGACCGATGTAGAGGTAACGCTAATTCTAGAGTACTGATTTTATTCATGATTTAATTATCTAAGGATTAGGCACATAGTGAAGATATGATGAAAGTAAGAGAAAAACATAAGTATGAGGGCCTCAGATCTACGGTGTGAGAGTGTTCACAGGATGCCCACATGATGAGTTATGTCAGGGCGTGGATACTTCTCCAGGATATCGGGACCGTGGCGACGCTTATGGGATGCTCGGTGACTACGTAGCGCCATTGTTCCATGGCGGAGGCGAATTATCCATAGGATGCCTTCATGATTCGTCATGTCATGGCGTGGAATTCTCTCCAGTATGTCTGGATATGGGCTCGTAACTCATAGAACACCTAGGATACTTATCGTAGTTACCGTAGTAGTTAACTCATGGTGAGGGAATCCACCCTACATGATGAAGAACGATTAAGGGCTTGCCCTATGGCCTATGTAGTATGGGATGCATAGAATCCGAACAAGAGCGCATTAGTATCATTAAATATAAATAACTACATTAAGGACTAAGTGCACATTCACACATGACATCAATAGGATAGTCCCCTTAGCTTTTTTTGTGACAAGTGTGTGCTTTCTAAGTAAGAGAAATTGAAGTATTATATCCTAGTATCAGTTGTATGCAACTGACGTACCCACAGTTTCTATGCAGGATAAAGCGAATGACAAGACTAATGAATGATTGCTGCTTAAAGAAATGTTCAAGTTGTTATTCAATTCATGTATCACATTGGAATTTATAATTCCGCTGCGTTAATGTAATCATTGTTGTATAAAAAGCTTTAATTCCTTATAAAATTGTACGAAATGAAGTGTAAAGATTCTGTAGAACTTTGAATTCAGACTTATTTAGAATTCGGGGTGTTACAGTTGTAGTGGTCGAGGAAGGCGAGGAACGAAGAGATGATACTTTGTCAGAGGATGAATATTTGGGCCCTTTGGCGACGCCCTCTCTCCCGAGGCATCGAGTCCGATGGAGGAAAATGATATGGATTATGTCGGATAACCCGGATGAGATGGCTCCCGTAGTTAACCTTGAGGTTCCTTTCGATGTTCGGTCGTGCACTATCCAAAGGTATCCGAAAGACGTTGAGGAGTTAGTCCGGTATAAAGGCGGTGTTGAGGATGATGAGGTGGAGGCTTCCTTACCCGCTAGGCAAAAGATATCCATAGACAAGATACCAACTGTCCTAACCGCGGACGACCTCCCCATGATCCCGGATAGTTACTTCATCGGTCAAGAGTATGAGCTGCTAATCCCCAGCCCCGGGGTATGCCCTATAGATAAGTTGGCGCCCGGTTTCTGTATGTTCCATGTGCATGCCTTCTGCTGGGCTTGCGACTGTCGCTCCACCCGTTCATCACAGAGGTCCTGAATTGGGCGTCGCTAAGCCTGATGCAGTACGGGCCCAATTCTTGGAAGTAGCTTATGTGCTTCATGCTCCTTTGTGAGGAGATGGGGGTCCAGCCGAAGCTGAAGTACTTCCGAGCGATCCCTAGACTTAGCTCATCCGACGAGTTCGAAGGAGTCTACTATATCTCGCCACGCCGATGGAGAAGGGTTGTACACGGGCACCCTGACTCTATCAAAGGGTGGAAGGAGAAATACTTTGTCGTCCGGAGCCTGATCCCATAGGTGATACCCACGGCTTGGAAGTTCTACAAGCCCAATTTGAAGGGTCCCCGCAAGTCTGGTTTGATGGCCGAGGAATGGGAAGATGTCGAGAAGATATGTTCAGGAAACAACATAGGTTGGCCGAACGTGACGGAAAGACACTTGGCTTAAATCGGACTGAGCCCCACTCCTATCAGTATGTTTTTTGTCTAATTTTCTTTCAAGTGTTTTCCCTCGTCTTATGAGATTCTTAATTCTACCGATATGGAAAACTCGGAGATCAAAGAGAGGAGGGCGATGATGAAGAAGAAGAAGGTCGATAGGGCCGAGCAGGGAAGCACGACGAAGTCGCTTCCGAGGCAGTTGTAGAGAAATCCCCCAATCGACGCCGAAAAAACACAAGTCCACCAAACCGGGCCCCAGCTCTAGCAGCCAGAGGGTCACAAAAGTGGTGAGGGGCAGAATCCCATCCGTCCCTCCGTCGGCCAAGAAACTCGTGGGCGAGGTGGGGCTTCGACCATGGGCCCCGAACTAAGCCATTAAGGTCAGGGACACCATGTCGGATGGATCTGTGGCCATCGAGATGGTGGAGAAGCTAGCTCCACTTCGAGATCGGAAGGCCCGGGAGTGCGACACGGTTGAGTCCAGCTACATAAAGTGGGCTATGGCGAGAGTGCAGGTAAATTCATTGGGTAACAATTCTTTTGTAGTTTGTTGATTGTGTCATAATCTCGTGCAAATCTTCTAAGTTGGCTCCCCTCGGTTATAGCCCACGTGGAGGGTGCCCAGCTCATGAAGCTATAGCAGCGAGAGTTGAAGAATGAGATAAGGAACTCCCAGCGCTACGAGCGAGAGATGAAAGATCTCAAGCTAGCAAATACGGCGCTTGATGGCCAAATCCAGGCCTTGTGGGCCGAGTTGGCGAACCAAGCTGACGCCCATATGAAGAAGGTGGTCAAGCTGAACAAAGATGCCAACTGACAGAAGAAGAAGATGAAGTAGGTTGAGATGGACAAGGTCATCGAGGCCCAAAACGAAGTCTACGCCCTGGCGATGCGGCATGTCAAGCACTCCCACCTGGAGTTGGACCTTAGCGGCTTCCATTACGAACTGGAGGTGCCTGAACTTCCCTTGACTCGTGGAGGTGGTGGTGATGATGATGCTGCGGGAGCCGACCCCAACCCCGATGCTGCGGGGACCGACACCAAATAGGAGCCGCCGGCCGAGGAAGAGGTGAGACAGCAGTAGTCCTCGTTATTTTGTTTGTTCTTTTTCTATTCTTATTTTTGTAACTGCCGTACGTGGACTGGCCATCGCATTTTTGTAAACTCATTTTTTGATCAGTGAAAAGTGTTTTGGCCGAACCCCTTGACTTGAATAATTTTTGGATTTTGGGTTGGGGTTTGATTTTTAGCCAAGTTCAACAGCTCGGAGTGATATTTATGTGTTTGTTTGCTAGATAGACACGATCCTGAGGGTAGACCTTGGTGGTGCGGAGGTGAGCCAGATGAGGGGTAAGATCTCCACCGTAGAGTTTGCTCTGACCCGGTGCCGTAAGGAGGCTCGCGACCGAGAGGCTACCATCCAATACTTTATGGACAAGTCAAAAGGACTTAGCCTGGAACTGGCACGATTCAAAAAGCTGATAGCCGACTGTGACTTGGGCAGTATAGGAGTCCAATTTTCAATGGCCAGTACTTCCGCTCGGCAACCATCTTCCGGGTCCTTTCTTTGCGAGGTTATTCTAGAGGAGTTAGAGGTGCAGCGGTATAAGATAATTCTTGGGAAGTCGGGGTCCCGGTCCATCTCCTTTGGTTGGGCTCGTCCTTTTGCCGGTGGTTTGTTGTCGACCCCGAGGATTGGGCCAGAGAGGCCATGCGATGCGCAGAGCTCGGTCGCCGTTGAGTCTACCTTGGCGACACCGGGTGATTCGGCGAAGGAGCCAACTCGATCGTCTGGCCTTGAAATTTTCTGTATCAACCCTGCGGCTCCGACACAGGAGCCCTAGGCCGAGTCTGAACAATGTAATAAAGTCTTCCTTTGTAACTATGCAATTTTCTTAGATGAAATAATAATGAGAAGACAATTTTCTTGCTTTGACTGTAAACATCCGATTTCCGAGGACAGGTCCCTCGACATCCGGGTCGAGGGGGGGATCAAGCCGAAGGGTGATGACGAGGGTGAAGGATCCTGAAAGCCTGGTAATGGAGGACGTTTCATATTCCAATGTAATTAATGGCTATTTAGACGTTTCGACTTTCCATGCCATAAATGCGCATTTCCTGAAGGCTATAAAACCTCGCTTCTTCATCATAAATTTTCTCACTTCACTGTGAGTTCTCGTCGTCGGTGGCTCTCCTGACACTCTCAGAATTGGGGGTAACGGTTATGAGTGTTGTTTACCCCCAGTTTCCAGTGGGTGAAAGGTGGGCCGATCTCGGAGTACAAGGCTTGGGCCACTTGCCGAAGGCAAGTGCTCTAACTGAAACTTTTGTCTGAAGGTCCTGTGACCAGTGGCTCCCCTGCCACCTGCAGACAGTTAGGGGAAGTTTCGAGAAAGGCTGCTCTACCCCTGGCTTTCGGTGGGTGGGAGGCGAGTCGACCCGTGGTTTGGGGCTCGGTGGTTCTCGCTGTAGGTGAGGGCGATAAATCTTAATGAAAATTTTGGGTAGGAGGGTTAGCTGAAGTCCAAGCTAATGGTTTAAGACTTGGTTGTTTGATGAAACCCTCTTAGGTGCTCGAAGTCCAAGTAGAGCGGCGAGGGAGTGGGGGGGGGGGGGGGGTTGGAGATCCCCTCGTGGATGAATCCAAGCCAAGGGCTAGGAGTTGAGGGATTGAGAAATTCCTCATAAGTGCTCAAAGTCCATGCCGAGTGGCGAGGATGTAAGCAGCCGATGTCCGAGCCGAGGGCTGGGCCTTGAGGGATTGAAGAATCCCTCATGGGTGCTTGGAGTCCATGCCGAGTGGCGAGAAAGTGGGGGGTTGGAGATCCTCTCGTGGATGAATTCGAGCCGAGGGCTAGGAGTTGAGGGATTGAGAATTTCCTCATAGGTGCTTGAAGTCCATGCCGAGTAACGAGGACGTGAGCATCCGATGTCCGAGCCGCGGGCTAGGACTTAAGGGATCGAAGAATCCCTCGTGGGTGAATCAGAGCCGAGGGCTAGGAGTTAAGGGATTGAGAAATTTCTCATAGGTGCTCGAAGTCCATGCCAAGTAGCGAGGATGTGAGCAGCCGATGTCGAAGCCGAGGGCTGGGACTTAAGGGATTGAAGAATCCCTCGTGGGTGCTCGAAGTCCATGCTGAGTGGCGAGGATGTGAGCAGCCAATGTCCGAGCCGATGGGCGAGGACGTGAGGGGTTGAAGAACCCCTCGTAGATGAATTCGAGCGGAGCAACGAGCAACACCAGCTTGTGAGGAAGCTAAGCCCTTGCTCGAAGTCAATGGCGAACGTAGAGCACCTCTAGCTTGTGAGACAGCTAGGTCCTTGCTCGAAGTCACTGCCGAGGATCGAGCATGCTAACCTTGTGAGAATCCACAGAATTTTGAGCAAAAACAAAAAAAAAGGTTTAAGAAATAAGATTGCGCTTCATTCTTTTTACAAATTTATGTTTATACAAAAAGAGGTGGCACGTACTGCCGATTACAAAAGATCGGTTACACAATCTCGGTTATACAAGAAGTCTAGTCCGGTTACAGAAGAAGTCTAGTCCGGTTATAGAAGAAGTCTAGTCTTCCCCTTCGAGGAACTTGATGAGGTGCTCAATATTCCAGGGCCTCTTCACTACCCTGCCCCCCAGGTCTTCGAGTCGGTACGTGTCGGGGCATACCACTTTGGAGACTTTATATGGGCCCTCCCAGTTGGGGGCCAACTTTCTCTTCTTATTGGGGTCGAAAATTGATAGTTTCTTGAGCACGAGGTCACCTAGCTTGATGTTGGTGGGACGAACCTTTTTGTTGTAGAATCTTTCGATCCTTTGTTGGTACATGCTTCTTCTAACGGCGGACTTTTCTCTGACCTCTTCGATCATATCCAAATTGGCTCTCAGGTCGGTTGAGTTTTTTCTCCTCGTTGAAGCCCATGATCCTGGGCCAGGGAAGCCCGATTTCCACGGGGATGACCGCCTCGATTCCGTAGGTTAGGTTGAATGGTGATTCGCCCATGGGTATTCTCTGGGTTGTTCGGTGCGACCAAAGAACGCTCGGTAGCTCCTCGACCCACATTCCCATGGGAGAATTATCCAGCCACTTCTTGAGCCTGTCAAGAATTTGGCGATCGGCATTTTCTGCGTGGCCGTTTGACTGTGGGTGAGATATCGACGAGAAGCATTGCTGGATACCGATGTCTTCGCAAAATTTTTGAAAGTTCTTGCGTGCGAATTGGGTTCCGTTATTGGTGATGAGCACCTGTGGGATCCCGAACCAACAGATGATGTGCTTCCAGAAAAATTGCTGAGTTTGATACTCCATGATCGTAGCCACGGGGGTTCCGCCTCGATCCACTTAGTGAAGTAGCTGATGGCTACCACCAGGAACCGTCTTTGGCCTGAGGCTTTCGGGAAGTGGCCGACCAAGTCCATCCCCCTACATGGAAAAGGGGGTCGAGCTGGCCAGCGACTTGAGGTAGGCTGGCAGAAGTCGTTTCACCGAAGAGAATCTCTGGAAAGAGCCGCACCTTTTGACAAGGTCCTGGACGTCTTGTAACATGGTAGGCCAGTAATAGCCATGGTTTAGGGCTTTTCTAGCGAGAGACCTGCTCTCCATGTGGCATCCTCTGATCCCTTCGTGCAGTTCCTTTAGCGCGCATTTGGCTTCGTCGGGGGCCAAACAAAGGAGATAAGGTCTTCCATCCACCCTTGCACATGAGCGTTTGAAGAGTGTCTCACCGATTATAGTGAATTTCTCTGAACGGATTCTGGTTCTTCTTGCCTCGGCCCAGTCCGTAGGAAGTTCTCCCTCTGTCAGAAACTTTCGGATGGGCATCATCCAAGTATCCGACTGAACCTCAACAACGTGGAAAAAAACCTCAGGATGTTGATGCTTGGCTTTAGGAGAACTTTGATTAAGACGGTGCAGTCGAGGCCTTCGAAGGACGATGAGGTGAGTTTGGACAAAGAGTCGGCCTGAGCGTTCTGCTCTCTCGGGATCCGCTCTACCGAGGCGAAGTCGAAGGCGGTTAAGAGTTTTTGGACTAGTGCCAAGTATTAGATCATCCGAATATCACGAGCCTCATACTCCCGATGATCTGGTTGACCACGAGCTGGGAGTCGCTGAAGGCTCTAATTTGCTTTGCCCCCGCCTTATGTGCTAATGTGAGCCCTGCAATCATCGCCTCATATTATGCCTCGTTGTTGGAGGTGGGGAAGTTTAGGCATAGGGAATACTTGAGATCGAAGTCGTCAGGTCCTCTGAGTATGACACCCTCGCTGCTTTCGACCTCACATGATGAGCTGTCAACATAAACCTCCCACATTGGTTCCCCTTCCTGAATTTTAGAAGGCTTGGTAATGGTGCACTCCGTAATGAATTCGGCGAGGGCCTGTCCTTTAATGGCTGTCCTAGGGTGGTAGCTGATGTCGTACTGGCTAAGCTCGATCGACCACTTAATTAAACGACCAGAATTCTCCGTGTTGTGGAGGACTGCCTTGAGAGGCTGGTCCGTGAGAACCTGGACCGAGTGGGCTTGAAAGTATGGGCAGAGCTTCCGTGCGGCCATAATCAGAGGGTAGACCACCTTTTCCATCTTTGCATAACGGGTCTCGACCGAGAGTAGGACTTTGTTGACGTAGTACTGAGGCTTCTGGACCCCATCCTCTTCTCAGACCAGCATGGTGCTGAGCACGTGTTTCGAGGCCAAAAGGTAAAGGAGGAGGGGTTCGCCCAGATCGGGCTTGCTTAGAAGTGGAGGGTTGGCGAGGTAAGTTTTTAGTTGGTCAAACTCCTGTTGCTAAGAGTCTCCCCATTCGAAGCCATTTGCCCCTTGTAGGGCCTTGAAGAAGGGGAAGCGACTTCTCCCCAGCCATGGAGAGGAAATGGACGATGGCTGCCAGTCGCCCCGTAAGTTGCTGAACCTCATTTACATTTTTTGGAGGGGCCATGTCGATTATGGCCTGGATCTTCTCGGGGTTTGCTTCTATGCCGCGCTGGCTCACCACAAACCCAAGGAATTTTCCCAAGGAGGTGCCGAAGACGCATTTAGCGGGATTGAGCCTCATGTTGTGGAACCAGAAGACACCAAAAGCTTCCTCGAGGTCGGCGACATGATCCTGCCCTCAGCTACTCTTGAAGAGCATATCGTCGACGTATACCTCCATGTTCCAACTGATCTGTTCTTTGAAGACCCGATTGAAGAGCCTCTGATAGGTGGCACCGGCTTTCTTTAGCCCGAAGGGCATGACCCGGTAGCAGTAGAGACCTTGGTCGGTTACGAAGGCTGTCTTAGCGATGTAGGGAGGGAACATCCTGATCTAGTTATAGCCTGAGAAGGCATCCATGAAGGTCAGCAGTTCGTGACCAGATGTCGCTAGGGATGGCAAACGGGCTGGGTCGACCTGCGAACTGCCCGCCTAACCCAACCCGTGAGTGACCGGTTCGGGTTCGGGTCGACCCTGTTAATGGAAATAGGTCGACCCAGGTCTTAAAAAAAAACGAATTGAACCCTTTCAACCTGGCCTGATAACCCGCACTACAGTACCTGACCTGCTGGCCAACTCGCGAGTCAATCCGCAGGTTGCGAACCGTTTGACCGACGGGTCCAACGGACCGAGAGCTCATTAACGGCTCTTTTAGCTGTTGATTTTTGTTTTGTTTTTTTTTGGTTTTTTTTTAATTTTTTCCCTATAAATATCCCTAAAACCCAAACTAAAAATTCACACCTTACTCTCTTACTCTCTCTACTATTATTACTCAATTCATTTCAATTTTTGTGAACAATTGAACAAAGAAGGTAGCAACATATAAACGATCAAATGAAATATTCCGATCGTATCGAATTAAACATTCAACTACGTCTTCAAGTCTTCAACTCCTCCAACTGATCAAACAAAGAAGCTCTCTTCAAGTCTTCAATTCCGGACTTCTGCTTCTACTTCTATTTCTATTTTCACTCTGATTTTATATACGACTATCCGCGGTGAACGGTATCAAAATTTCACAACCATCTTCTTCTTTTTATATTTTTTTTGTAGTTATAATTTTTTGTATCATATTTGTTTATTGGTTTTTTAATCTTCTCTCTCACAACCCTCTTGTTTTTTAGATTTTTTTTATAACTTATCGCGCCTATATTGTATTTAATTTTTTCACATACACTACTATATATCAACATGTCTAGATCACGAGGTAGCGGCCGTAGCCAAAGTGGATAAAATTCACGTAGGCCTCCAATTGTCCCACAAAATGAGCCCGCTGAAGAGTACTCTAATCCTATGACCCAACACCTTGGTACACACGATGAGTTCATAGGAGACATAGAATTAGAAGAAGAACGACAAACACAAGCAACCGAAACAACACAACCGGCTACTAGTAGAAAAAATAGAGGAGAGATTAGTGATTGGCACAAACTTTATGATTATATTCTTGACGAAAATGTACCGGGTGTAGGTTTAAAAGTTTGTAAAAAATGTTCGAAGCCATACAAATGGAAGAGAGTGAGGACACGGGTACAATTAGACGACACATTCAAAATGTGCATAAAAAATTCCTTGTTGACCTACCCGGCCAACAAAAAATCCACCATAGGACCGGTGTAGTTGATAGCTATTCTTATGATCCCGAACTTGTTCGTTGAGAAATGGCCTGATTAGTAATTAAGGTAGTGTCACGCCCCGCTTCCCAAAAGAGAATACGGAATATGGATACGTGACTAAGCCCAGCGAATGATTTTCATCATCCATAAGCTGTCAGAAATCTTTACAACATTTCACATGAATAATCCGAGTCGGAAGCAAGAAAAGTCAACCAAGCATGCATATATGAATCAAAATACCACGAAGAATTTACTTGAAACCAAAATATATTAATCTCAAATAATCCAGATTTGAATAAGTCAAAAATCCTGGGTCACATTGCCCAAATACAAAATCATCCAAGTAACTAAGTACAATTGTTCAAGACAAGCAACAAGAAATAATAATAACAAAATTCCAGCACCTAGTATCTCATCTCGCCTATTACATCTGGCAGCTGATCTCCAAAATCTGCAATTTAATAAATTGCAAGAAGAGAAAAAGAAAACAAATCGCCTTTCAATGCAAGTTACGGACCGCTTGTAGTGCAGGATACAAGTACACGGGAAAATGTAACTAATAACATGAAATAGGCATGATAACAAAATATAAAAACTAGCATGGCAAGATGAATAAGTGTAAGTGGCATGTATCAAGTGTCAAGTAAACAAGTATCATGTAAACAAGCAATAAGTATCAAGTGTCGAGTATCAAGTACAAGTAGCAAGTATGAAGCATCAAGTGAACAAGTATTATGTATCATGTATCATGTACAAGTAATCAAGTGTCAAGTGTCAAGTGATCATGTTCAAGTCTTGTATTTATTACTATCTAGGTAGTACTTCATGCGCCCCAGCTTTTTATCACATGGTTGCTACATTCAAACAATTTGCATTTAGATTTCGTAGGGAATTCTATAGGGTCGTGTACCCAGAGACAAGTAATCCAAATCATATACCAAATTCCAAACTAACCAAATCATATACCAAATTCCAAATTAACCAAATCATATACCAAATTCCAAATAACCCAAATCATATACCAAATTCCAAATATGGGAAATACGGGCCCCCTTCCGAGTACACTTTTCTATATTGTCTACTACTAGATCTATCCCTTAACCCCGGCTTGTTACTTTTTATTACAAAATACACATGATAACGAGATAATGAGAACAAAATTAGGACAGGACAAGGATGTATCAAGGGCTCATATGATGCAAGAAACATGTTCTAAATCTCAAAATACAAGAAACAACATGCAAGTATTCAAACATGGCAAAATATCAATTCGGGACAGCAAGATATTGTACCAAAACTGAGATTCCCGCTACCACAAGAACGCAAATCTGGATCCGTCAGAAGATCTACAAAATAGACTCCCGGCTGAATCCAGCAAACATATATAAGTCATATAGTATTTCACAAAAACATGAGTCAAAACTGAATTGAAACCAGAAAATAGGTTCATCCAGAAATCAGAAGATTGTATTTTCAAAGTCAGAAAAACAGCATGAAAACTCATTAATTAAATCCACGAAAAATATGGGGTATTCTCCTATATGTATAGTAATAGAAAATCAAGTTTCATAATTTTCCAACAAAAATAGAGTAGTCATGTAAAATCAGAAAATAGCAAGATGCAGTAGTTTTGTAAATCTGAAATCACAAACACTGCAGTACGAAAACAGCAATATCTTACAAACCATAAATCGAAATCCAAATCCGCCAAAAGTTTAATAAAATTGATACAGTAAGCTAACTTTCATATTCAGAAATATTTTAGAGGCAGCAAGTAGAATTAGGTCGAAAATCATGTTCTTTACTGAACAGTAGTAAAATTCTGCATGTAAAATCTTTATTTGCAAGCATGAAAAGATTTGTAGAA
Source organism: Hemerocallis citrina (assembly GCA_017893485.1). Taxonomy (NCBI): domain Eukaryota; kingdom Viridiplantae; phylum Streptophyta; class Magnoliopsida; order Asparagales; family Asphodelaceae; genus Hemerocallis; species Hemerocallis citrina. The sequence continues at coordinate 210,633,769 of CM030363.1, forward strand.
CTCCTCAAATAAATTCACAAAAATTCTGGGTAAACCCCAATCAATTCTAGAAGTACTGAGCAAAATTTCAGATCAAATAATAATTTTAACACCAGGATAAAAATAGTTTACTCTTCAGAATTCATAGAAAACACAGTCTGGAAATCTTTCTACACCTCAGTAGTAAAATAGGCATAACTCGCGAACCGAAAATCAAAACTGAGATTCGTCAAAAGGATTAGAAAATAGACAGAATTCTCTAGAGTTCCTAATTTCAAATACTGTCCTTAATAGGGTTTAAAATACTGATAAAAAAAAGCCAGCAAAACTGAAAATATCTCATGTGCACAAAATCCACTAGTTCACATAGAACTCATCCAAAACATAACCAAATATGAAATAGAGTATACTAGGTGTCCAAGAAACATGATATAGGGTATTTCATATGTCCGCAACAAGTCTACCATGAATAACACGAACGAGCACAAGATATCATATGAGCAACACGCATGCATACAACAAGAATTGGTCAACCCTAGGTTATTGATGAACTCAATAATATTCACATTTAGGAGCAATAATCTTAATACAATTGGACATTTAAATGCTCTATATGTGGTATTTTACTCTTATTTTCTCTTTTCCACAGGAAACAGCCTAAAAGAGCAAAACGAAGCAGATTCAGGATTTTGAGGATGATACACAGAAACTGCAAAGCATAGGTCGACTGATTCCTCCAACAGGCGACTGGACAGAGAGATTGATGGGGCTCGGCACAGTCGACTTACATCCAAACCAGCCAACTGCATTCAGCGGAGTTAGAAGATAAGAACAAGAAGATTCGTCCTCATCCAAATCTGAAGCAAGATTAAAGTTATCCAAACCCAGGGCTTCTACGAATAACAACTCCCCATTAATCGAGATAGGAGACCAGGGTCAGAAAGTGAGAAGATTGACTCAAACTTATATTCAATGTAAAGAAATAGAATTGAAATCTGCAGATGTGGGCAAAAGAAGTTATAAAAAAGGCTGGAAGAAGAAGTTAAGGGTATCACTTAATCTTTGAATCATCAATCATCAACCAAGAGGTAGTATTCGATCAGCATCAAAGGAAGAAGATCAAGTACACTGAAGGGAACAAGTCATTTGACTGAGTGACAACAAGTCGACTTCTCAGGACAACATCATCAGTTTATTTCTTCTCTTTCTAGTTCTTTTATGTTAATCATGTATTCGAAACTGTTAGTCAATAAAAGTCCTGTTATGTGGAACTAATTTCATAGTTGGGTAGATTGAAACCGTAGTCATGTAAAGCTATATTCTTCTGAATGCTACTCTATTACTTATTGATTAAACCTGATTGAATCGGTATAGATTTATAATAATCAAACTTGTTCAGAAGTTCTAAGAGCAGTCGACTGAGAGTGACAGCAAGTCGACTGCCATACAGAACCTGAGATTATCAAGTTTGCGTATTATAAAACTGAATCAGTTATATGAGTATAGAGACGGTCCGTATCTCGTGCCCATAATTTGTAACACAGGAATCTCTAGGGGTTCCTGGTTTAATCCACTTGAAGGATCTAGATCTGATACCAATTTCTAGAACTTCAAGTGTTTGTTCGTTTCCATTGTTCCTATGTTTTCCTTAAGTGCAACTTAGTAGATACCATGATAAATACTTAAGGAAAGAAACGAATTAGAGTAGATACCATACCTAATTCTTGGCTTAGGGAAACAATAACTTTAAGGAGTAGATACCATGCCCTTAAAGGAACAAACTTGAGTAATTAGAGTAGTATAGAAGGTGACTTAGTATTATTGATTATAGGTGGAGATCAAAAACCCAACTACTTAATAGATATTTGTGATTCAGAACTACTTGATATAGTTTTTAATCTTTTCATTTCTTTGAGAACAACACTTCAAGATTCTTATTTCTTTTTATTGGTTAGTAGGTTAATTTCTACAATCTCTGTGGGATCGACCCTTGCTTGTCACTACGCTTCTATAAACGATTCGTACACTTGCGAGGTTTTTAATTTGTGTCCAGATTATCTATTAATTTAGATAGTCTAGATTGCACAACAGTTATTATGGTCAAATCATTACTATAGAGACAATATCAATAAGGGAATTCACACACAAATTGTCTCTAGAACTCAACTAAACTACAGACGGTATTTAGTAATTGTATTATACAAAGAAAAGAATACAAGTTACTTGCCTTAACCGACGACAAAAACGACGAAAATCAAGAATAACGGGAACGGATTCCCGGGGCACGATCTCAATCGAACGAACAACCAAGAACCAAAACGAGCTCACGAACAACTACAAACGAAGAACGAAGAATCCCACGAGCCGAATAACGAGCCCGCAAACCCACGACGACCGCACACAACCCACGATCAACGATGAAGAACCTACACCCGTTCACAAGAGGAAGACGACGAACGACGTCGGCGGCAACGACAACGAAGAACGACAGCAGGGGAAGCTTGCTACGGCGGTTGCTTGTTGTCGGTGTCGGAGGAGAGCACGGCAGCCAGAGAGGCTACTGCATCTACCTGCGCATCGATGGAGGGACCCAGGGGGCGGCGCAAGCAAACAGGGCACACAGGGGCACGACTGGAGCTCGTGGTGCTACTGTGGCTGCCGAGGGAAGCACATCAAGGGAGAAGGGGGGGTACAGCGGTGCACAGGCGGAAGGAGACGAGGCAGACGGGGAGAGAGAAAGTCGAACGGGAGGAAGGTGAGAAGTCGGGGGCGGCTGGGTGTTTTATGATGAACAGGGTATGGGTTTGAATATATAGGGGGTAAAAAAATATATTAGGGTTAGGGGGAGTAGGAGAGATGGCTGACGGGTGGATAATGTGGGTTTCGGGTATAGGGTAGGGTTGCAAACTGGTTGAGGATTTAAAACAGAGTAAATGGATTTAATATAGGGTATTGGTTAAATGAGTTTTAAAGCTATTGGGTCTTAGGGTAGTTTAACAGTGGGTTGAATTGGGTAGTTGGTTTGGGTATGGGCATAAATCCATTAGGGAAAATTAAGGTTTTATAGAAATACTACTAATAATAATAAAAACAATAACAATAACAATAATAATAGTATTAAAAATAACAGTAATAATAATAATACCGATAACAATAATAATAATAGGAAAAATGATAAAGATAATAATAGTAATAATAATAACAGTAATAGTAACAATAATAGAAATCAAGGTAATAATATCAATAATAAGATTTGTATTAAAATATAAAATTATAGAAATTAGTTCAAATACAATTATTGACCGAAAATATATTTTAATAGAAGATCTGACAATACATTTTAACAAAAATAATTTGAAAGCGGAAAACTAATTTACAAAAATTTTAAATACAAAAAATACGGATTTAGAGAAATAGGGGTTACAGGAAGAGTTACCATTTTCCTATCCCGAGAGTAGGGACTTAGAAAATTTTAATCAAACCGCCTTAAACCTCCATTTTAAAAGAATCCCTAGGAATACTTGCAAATCAGATTGTTTTAAAATGTACAATGAAATGAAGGAAGCTTTGATTGCAATTTTATGGAGTTTAACTTGTAGAGTTTCTTTAACTTCCGATTGTTGGACGGGTTGCAACAATATTCCAATGATGGAAATAACCTGTCATTGGATCGACAGCGGTTGGATTCTTCAAAAAAGGATCATATCACTTGCCGCGTTGCCTTATCCCCATAGTGGTAATGAATGTGATATATTTCATATTTGTGATAAAATTATGTGTATAAGTTTTGATAATGCATCTAACAACAATGCATCAATTAGTATTTTAAAAACCGCATTAAACCCTCTATCTGACAATATTTTTCATGTTAGATGTGCATGTCATATATTAAATTTGTGTGTTCAAGATGCATTAAAAATAGCCAAACCATATATAGTTTAGATTAGGAATTGTGTACATTTTATTGCATTAAGTGGCACCATATTTCAAGAATGGAAAGCTTCGTGTAGACTTAAAATTGTACATTTTAGAAATTTTTCAAAAGATGTTAGATACCGATGGAACTCTACTTTTGATTTGCTACAAGTTGTTACTGAATATAAAGTATGTATAAATGATTTTTTTCTTGCAAAAATATGTCAAATTTTGAATTGACTCCCCAACATTGGTTTTATGCCGAATCTTTGGTGAAAGTTTTAGAACCTTTTAAAACCACAACTTTCAAATTTTCAAAATCTTATGAATCTACTTCTATTAGCATTTTTATTTCAATAGTTACTATGATGCAAACTTTCAAAGAAATGATCGATGATGCTTTTATTAGTCATATTGTGAAACCTGCATACACCAAATTTTTGAAGTATTTTAATCCTCCTCCTATGTTATATTGTGTTGCTACTGTGATGGATCCTCGTATCAAATTAGAAGGTACGAAGAGTTTGATTGAAATATTTTTTTACTTTACTTGGGCCAGATGAATCTGAAATTGATTGCGGAATATTTTTAGTTAAATTTGAATCGACATTAAATAACTTGTATGATTATTATGATAAAAGTTTTGCATCTAGTAGTACAACTTCTTTAGTTAGTTCTTCTTCTTCTACTTCTAAAGGTAAGTGTAAGAGTAAATTAGATGATGTCATATTTAATTTACTTGCACAAATTCAATCAAAAAAATCTAGGACTAATCAACCAAATGAATTACATTGGTATAATCAACAAAATTCTGAGTCTTTTAGTTCTTCACTAGATATTTTACAATGGTGGAAAGACCATGAACACACTTATAGTACTCTTAAATATATAGCTAAAGATCTACTAACTCCTCCTGTCTCTACAGTTGCTTCAGAAAGTGCATTTTCTACAAGTGGCAGGATTCTAACTGATTACAAGAATCGCTTGAAGCCCCAATCGTTGGAGATGCTCGTTTGCACAGAAGACTGGCTGAAGGCCGAAGATAGGAATCAAGGAAATAGTTCGACACGTCCACTAGTGGGAGCACCCTACCGGAAGAAGAAGAAGAACAACAATAACAACAATAGTAACCAAACTGAAGAATTCAAGACCAACAACAACAACAACAAATTGAAGACCAACAAATTGAAGACAATTGTAAGGTATAAAAAATTGTATAAAATCTTTGTTTGTTATTTAAAATTAGGAAAATTAAAGAAAATTGAAATTGTATATAAGAAATTTTTTATTGTATAAAATAAATTTGTAGAAATTTTTTATTTCTTATTACAAATTGTGAAACTTGTATAAGTTGAAATCATATTAATAATATATAATTTTTTTTTTTGGAAATTTCACTCTTTCAATCTTATTATTATTACATTTTTGTTTATTATTAAAATTACATTACATTTTTTGTTTAAGTGAAAAAGAAAAAAAAAATAACTTTAGACAGGCCAACCCGCGACCTGACCCGACCTGGGTTGGACCCAAAAGGGTTCACGGGTTGGGCGGGTCGTGAATTAGTGCTATCGACCAGGACCGGCCCGGTTAACCCAAGGAACCGACCCGAACCCGCCCAAGTTAGGTTCCAACCCGGGCGGGTTAGACTCGACCCGACCCCTTAGACCCGTTTGCCAATCCTAGATGTCGCGTTGATCAGAGCATCGATGCTCAGGAGGGAAAATGGGTCTTTGGCGCATGCTTTATTGAGGTCCATGAAGTCTATACAGATCCTCCACTTTCCGCTTGCTTTCTTGACCATCATGATGTTAGCCAGCCACTCGGGATAGTTGACCTCTTGTATGACCGGGCGGACAGAAGTTTGTCTACCTCCTTTTTCACCGCATGATGTCTCTCGGGAGCAAACTTACGTTGCTTCTGCTGGATCATCTTGGAGCCCAGGTGGATGCTAATTTTTTGCATGAAGAGGTCTTCAGAAATCCTGGTCAAGTCAGGCGGTGTCCAGGCAAAGAGGTCGATGTTTTGGTGAATACACTTATGAGGGTCAGCCTCAGATCTGGAGACAGAGATCGGTTCACGCGGAACCATTTCGATTTGTCTTCCGCCTCGAAGGAGACTTCTTCCAGGTCGTCCACGGGTTTCGAATCGGACTGATTCCTTTCGGACGGAAGCTCCACAGAATCAAGGGGGAATATATTGCCCCCACCGTGGTCATAAAGCACGAACGTGTAGATTTCTGGTTTCCCCGGACAACATCGACTCTAAGGTCGATGGGGAATTTCAGTTTCAGGTGGTAGGAAGAGGGAACTGCCTGAAACGAGCAGAGGCCGGGTCGGCCGAGAATGGCATTCTATGCACCTTGAAATTGACCACCATGAAGTCCATAAATTTGCCTAATTGGGTTCGTCCCGGCAGTCACATCTAGTGTGATGATCCCTTTAATTTGGACGGGAATGTCGGAGAACCTGTGAAGGGTGTACCCGGCCGGCTTTAACTTCTCGCGAGGGAGGTTGAGGTTGTCGAAAGCTTCTAAGAAGAGAATGTTGACCGAGCTTCCATTATCCACGAGAATACGACGAACTTCGTATTTTGCCATGCCGAGGCTGATGACGAGGGCATCACAATGCGGGAGCCAGACGCCCTCCATGTCTTCTCCTGAGAAGGAGACTACTTGTTGCTGAACTCTGGGAGGTGGTTGGTTGTGAACTGAATTTACTTCCGGCAATAAGGCCTTACGGGAAATGTTGGATTCCCCCTTATGGGTCTGCTATGGACAGAGTGTAAGATGGCCGGCCTGCCGGTTTCTTCGGGCTCCAGTTCCTGTTCGGGTTGTTTACTGACCGTTCGAGGAGGCAAAGGCCTCGGATTCCTCGGGTCCCTCCGATCTCTTGGGTTGATCCGAGTGAACTCCCTGAGGTACCCTCTCTGGATGAGGGCTTCGATCTCATCTTTAAGGTCTCGGCAGTGGTATGTTTCGTGCCCGTGGTCTCGGTGAAACCAGTAGTAGAACCTTTCGTCCCATTTCTTTTTGTTGCTCGGTCGGAAGGGTGTCGAACGATCCCTTTGTCCTCGACCTCCAAGAGAATGGCTGACACATTATGGGTCAGCGGTGTGTACCTTTCAAAACGAGGGACTGGAGGAGGCCTCTTTTGACCAGATGCGTCCTTCAGGGTCTTCTTGACAGGTTCAGAGTCGTCCTCTTTTCGCTTTCCCCTTGGAGGTAACTTCTTTAACGCCTTCGGGGTGTAGAGCTTCCTCGGTCCGGATATACTTCTCGACCCTTTTGAGGAGGTCAGGAAAGTCGAGGGGTGGTTTCTTCGCCAATAAGGCCTTCAACTGGCCGTGGCGGACATTGTGCCGTAAAGCCACGGAAGCGACGCCCGCATCGAGGGAGGAGACCACCCTTGCCTCGGCGGTGAACCTTCGCACGAATTCTTGGAGGAAATCTCCCTCCTTCTACTTGAGGTTCTGGAGGGACGCGCTCGTCTTCTCGACCTTTCGACTAGTCACGAAGTGGGCTAGGAAGTTTGCTTCGAGTTGGTCAAATGAGAAGACAGAGCTGGGGGAGAGCTTTGAGAACCATTCCCGAGCCGGACCGCAAGGGTGGCAGGGAAGGCGCGGCATAGGAGAGGATTCGATGCACTGTGAATCAACATGAGGGTTTTGTACCCTTCCATGTGATTAGCTGGAACACTCGCCATTGTAGGTCACAAATTGGGGTGGCCTAAAATTCCTTGGAATCTCGATGTCTAGGTTTTAGGAGGAGAACAGAGGTCTGTTCGGCCGGTTCCCTTGCCCAGGTTATGGTCCGCCCTCGCCTAGATGGGCGAGGCAATTCTCCATCTCCTAGAGACACCGAAAGACGACCTCGTCCTCACCCTGTGGGCATGTCGAACCGTGAGATTCAAAGCCCTGGGCTTCTAGTCGAGGATCTGAGTTTTTGCATGCCCCAGTCTAAGGGCCGCCACGGATGGCTTGGAGGACCTCATTCATAAAGTTTTGGAACTCGGCTCTCGTGACCGGGGTTTGCTCTTCCTGGCCTTGCAGAGGAAAGGGCTCCCGGGGTGAGTGGCTGTGTGCTGGTTCCCGTTCTTGGGTCAGGCGGTGTACTATGGTTCAGAGCCGAGTTGGAAGTGGCCTCTCCCCTCGACCTGGCTGACCTGCCGGTGCTGAATGATGCACCTTAAATCAGGGGTAACTGAACATGAAGCACTCGGTCCAGGGTCCTGCGATAGCATTGGCTCATGGTCGGTTAGAGCCCTGGGAGTTCGCATGGCTGTGAGAGGAGAGGAAGATCTGGACGACGCCCAGAGGTGAAGGCTCTTCTGGCTTTGGGAGCCATGGTGAGGGTCGGCCTCGAAATGACGTCCTAAGCCGGGATCAGATCGGTGTCAGTGACGTGCGGCTTTCCACAGACGGCGCCAATGTGATGCTGCTTATTTTTAGGTGTGGGGGCAACAGTTGCGAGTTCTTGTAATTTATGAAGCGAAAGGGACGACACTGGTATTAAACTGATCCTCGGGCTATACGTTCGGCTCGGGAGTAGCAGGAGAGAGTTAGAGGCTGGGTGTTTGGCTCGGATCATAGTGGCTCAGCTCAGATCTTGATACCTGCACAATGCCTAGAAACATCGGGAGAGATCCCGACGACAGGCCCTCTAACGATCTAGTCAGTCACTAGAATAGCAACAGTAACTAGGGTTCAGATGGGGAAAAGTTGATTACCTGCTGCAGTGTGGAGGGGGTCTGGTATTTATAGGCAGGGGTAAACGGGTCTGGGACCGTAACGGGCCGGGTCGGACCCGTTTGCCAGTGGGCCAGAGATGGCAGAAGCCCATTGGACTTTGTTGACCTGATGATCTGGGATGAGCGAAATCTGAGGAGATCTGATGGTCCTGATTGAGCCATGTCATCTATACCACATCAAAAACCTGTAAGATTCCTCCAAAAGTTGGACACGAACTGGATATAACTAAGCACGTACTAGTTGAGAACGGCTACAAAAAATGGGTGCACAGGAAGGCACAACCCGGCATAGAACGCATCAAAAGGAATCATACAATACTCCCCCGACATCCTAGAGAATACCCTAAATTCGGAACCGAGAAAAAATAGTTCGTACTCAATAGGGACCCCGAAACAAACCCTAATCACCCCGATCTCCTCCTTGGTGAGAATGGTTTTGACATGGCCGCTCTCGCAAATGGGGTAATTATCGGGCTCATCATTTGTGATCATGTACTGTACTAACCCCGCTATGTCTTTAGGGTACTGGCAAACTAAGTGGGGAATGAGGGGAGGGTGAAATTTGGAGAGACAACAAGCTCTATCGTCTCTAGTTTGGTTAATCTCTACTATTGTGGAGGGACCAATCATTTTTTTTTGGAGAGCGAGAATCAGACAATACTTCTACCCCACCGCTACTAGAAGAAGAGGGGATGTTGACCTCATCCTATGCATGGCTCTCTGAAATGAAATACAACTTAGATAATATATGTTCGTTGAAAATTGGCGAAAAACGCCGCTTGAACCAAGTTTTGGAGGAGAGGTAATTTGGAGATGAAAGATGAATAGTGAAGTGTGAAAAATCAGCCAAGATAAGGATAATTTAAAGGGCGAAGAAAATTGGTCAAAACAATGTGCACAATACATAAAAATACACTTAAATCCATAGACATTCGTGTTACCGCGTAAAAAATACGATGTATAAAGCTCAACCAAAAGAGCGTGAAAGAATTCACGTGCTACCACATGTCAAACGCTCAGTGGTGCAGTGCATGTACCACAGGTGCTGGCAGACGACACGTGGTGCAACATGGGAAGGTGGGCCCCACGCGCCCCCGTCCGCAGCACGTGACTGTGAGCGCCTGCCATGATGACGTGGCACCGAGTGGGCCCATCTCATAGCTGCCCATGCTGATGTGGCAGCCGACACGGCACCCGAGTGGGCGCAACCCCATAGATGCCCTTGCTGGCTTGGCAGGTGGGCCCATGGTGACATGGCACATGAGTGGGCCCCACTTCTCACCTGCCCTTACTGATGAGGCACCTGAGTGGGCCCCAAGCTGACGTGGCATGTGGTGCAACACGGGGAGGTGGGCCCCACGAGCCCCCGTGCGCAGCACATGACTTTGAGCGCTTGCCATGATGACGTGGCACCAAGTGGGCCCACCTCGTAGCTGCCCATGCTGATGTGGCAGCTGACATGGCACCCGAGTGGGCCCAACCCCACAGCTGCCCTTGCTGGCTTGGCAGGTGGGCCCACGCTGACATGGCACATGAGTGGGCCCCACTTCTCACCTGCCCTTACTGATGTGGCACCTGAGTGGGCCCCAAGCTGACGTGGCATGTGGGCCCCAGCGTTCTCCTATCTCTCTCTCTCTCTGACAGCGCTAGTTTGTCGTCCGAGGATGTGAGGAGCTTTAAGTGCTTTTCGCCGTCCGATCTCCTCAAACAGCGTGCCCTCCGTGATGAATGAACCAGACCGCTCCAAAAGTCACTCCCACTGAAGATGTGTGAAGCACGTGCAAGCAAAAAGAAAAGAAAAAAAGATGTAGAAATAATGTGACGTGGTAGCGGGGCCCACCTGCACCTAATCTCTCACTAACAGTGGGCCCCACTGCGGGTGCCCACTTCCTCGACTCGCGTCATGTCGTCCTAGGAGGTGAGTGATTTCACGCGCTCTCCGTCGTCTGATCTCCTTAAATTCCGTTTCACTCGCGATCGACGATCCAGATCCGTCTCAAAATTCGCACATAGGTAATATTAATTATTAAATTTCTTTTATTAATTATAAATTTTTTAAAAAAATTTAAAATCCAAAAATTAATTTAAAATTCTGGAAAATTATTTCAGAAATTCTAAAATATAATTAAAATTCGGAAAATTATTCTAAAAATCCGAAAAGTAGTTATTTGGAAAATTATTCGGAAAATAATTCTAAACGAAAGCTCACTCGCCTGGACATTTTGTACAGCATCAACAAAAGCTCAATCCTTGGTTGCTTCGTACATGATACAACATGAACTAAAGCTCTATTTTATCTCAAGTCTTATATGAATATGATATGGTTCAGTGTCAAAATTTTCATCTTATATGATATGATTAAGATCCAAGAATCAGGGTTGATGAAGAAATCAAAGTCGAACCAGATGGAACTTGAGAGAAGGATTCATGAACAACTAGCGGTTAGTTTCTTCCGCTTACAAAATTGTCTTAACAGATTCTGGCCTAATTTAAGCATTATTGTTGAATCTATTTCTCAAGGTATACAACATATTTCAACCAAAGAGAAATTGTGAAAACACTAACAGAGAGAAGAAGAGGGCAAAGTTCACTATTACCAAACATGCAAGTACGTAACACAAACGGGAGAATAATGATTTATCATTAAAAATATAATTAACTGAAGAGTTAAACTAACTTCACAACGAAACTGTATATTTCTGCACTGCCTCAGTATTGAACAGAACATAATAAACTAAAAAGAATTCATGAAATAAAGGAGCAAATCAATAACAATAGATTAAAAGATCTCAGTAAACTCGATCATCTAATGTAATGGAACGCCTACATAGTGGGCAAAGGCGACTGTGTAACCTCAACCACTCCTCAATACAATGATGATGAAATATGTGGCCGCATGGCATACGACCACACTCCTTCCCGATCACACCTTCACAAACAAACAAATCCTCAAAACAGATAGAACACTCCTTCTGCCCGTAAGAATCCCCTGTCCCGTCATACGAAATCACTTGAAGATTTCTCATGATCTCGGCAACTGATGCAGCGCCTTCTCTGCAACCCTCTCTTCTTTCGATGCTTGGGGAGTCATAAACCAACATGTCTTGGATCCTACGGTATCTTCTTGGTGCAGCACCATGATTTCCCATGATCGTGGTAGTCGATGCAGGGCCACCTCTGGAACTCTGTCCTGGTTCAATGTCGGAGGAGTTTAAGACCCATGTCTCGTCAATCATACGATAACTTCTTGGAGCAGCACCACGATTTGTCATGATCTCAGTGTCGGAGGAATTTAAGACCAATGTCCCGTCGATCACATAATAATAAATTCTTGGACGTCCTGGATGAACCCTGAAGCCATAGGATGGCTGTCGACGAGGAATAGAGGAGGAGGGAGAGTAGTTGGTTGAGTTTAGAGGCATTGGAAATATTGGATGATAGGTGGGAGAGAGAGAGACAAATGTCCCGTCGATCACGTTGTAATAAATTCTTGGACGTCCTGGATGACCCCTGAAGCCATAGGATGGCTGTCGACGAGGAATAAAGGAGGAGGGAGAGTAGTTGTTTGAGTTAGGCATTGGAAATATTGGATGATAGGGAAGAGAGAGAGTAGAGAGAAGATTTGCAAGGAAGTAAAAGATGGGCAGACAGGGGTGATTAATTAATAAGAGAAAGAAAATTAAAATTTGGAAACTCTGCAGATAGATTAATTATTAGGGATTGTAAAGATATATATAGTATATATATATGGTATTTATTACAATATGTGAAGTATATAGTTTTGATAGTAGGTCTTCGATCTCTTTAGTCTTTTCGGATTAATTAATGAGCGCTGCTGTTGATATGTTTGTTAATCCTAAACTCTAATTAATTAATTACAAAGAAGCCCTTTTTAAATTTTCCTTCTGCAAATTAATTAATTATTATCAAAATAAGCCCTTTTTAAAATTTCCTTCTGCAAATTAATTAATTATTATCAAAATCTGCAAATTAATTTTTCAGATTTGACGCTCAATATTGGGAATATCTACAGTATGATTTGTTGCTTGGTATCGAAGTCACGAGACTTTATTATTATTATCTTTCTTCGTTTCCTTATACAATTTTATATAAAGATTTTACATCTCAAAGAAAGATTTAAATAAAGATGATTCTGTGTATATCCCTGGTTCATTTACCTATCCAATGTTACGTATTCAACTATTCATTAGATCTCAGGATATTATCTTTTCACCTTTTTTTTTTTTTTTTTTTTTTTTTTTTTTTTTTTTTTGCATTATTTGCATAATCTTTCAATTTTAATTTTCCTACCATTTGCCTAATCATACGATAGTACAACTCTGTGCAATATTGTACACTCATTTTAAGAAAAATGATCATTCTCTTAAAGCATGTTAATTGACATACTTCAATTTTAAAAATATGCACGAAGATTATCCTTAAAATAAAAAGGGTAACCAAACGTTAAAACTTTATCAACAATTCTCCTAAAATTTCGGTAGAATTTCACGAGTAGAAATATATTTTTTCATCGATATACATCATGTAATATTCTAAGGTTTATATATACCAAAAACATCAAACATTTCAACATTCAACAAATCCATATTTTTTTCAGATTATATAACTAAAACTAAATTATATATATTGTATAGATATCTACTGATATAGCTAAACTAAATTATCTAATGATATTATGAATAATATAAATATAGAATTCTATATCTTCTTACTTAAATAATGAAAATATTTGACTAATTAGATTCGATTTTTCATCTAGGTAGTCTAACAAACAGAGTTGACAGAAAAATATCGAGGGCGTTGCTAATTTTTTTGGTGTGGGTGCAATCAGATGATATGGATTTTTTTAGGAACAATCAAGAACTGACCCTTTGACTTTCAATGGTGTTGACTACCTTTGACTGCGATTGACTTGATGATCTGACTCGTTTGCGCCAAAGGATTTGATTCGTGTGGTGACGATCGCCTCCGCTAACCTGCAAAAAGTCTGAAACACTGGGGTCGATTCCGGCGACAGACCCTTCAACGCTCAAGTCAAAAATCAAGAAAACTATGAGAGAGCTTTCGTGAAGAAAATACTGATCACCTATTTCTGGTGAAGGTAGGGATAGTCGCTTTGGTCATTTTCAAGATAATGATTTATATGGACTGCCCGGTAATTTTGGATTGAATCAGTTATATCTTCTTCATGAAGAGATAAGAGTAGTTGAGGAGATGTTAAACTCCCTTCAAGATAAGAGATATGACTTTTGAACCACCTATTATGAATAATTTTGGGTTTAAATCGTATTTAAACAACCTGGATCCTTTCTTATTGGGATGATAGGACAACCCATTTAAACAAACCCGGTTTGGGCTGTTGGGTATGGAAGAGACCCAATTCCCGTTTACGAACCCGTTTTTTAGTGAAATTACCATTTTACCCCTGAGTGCTTTAAGATTCGTGCCTGAATAAAACAGTCCCGATTTGGTTCTCTTTTTACACATATCACAAGCCCCCCACTCCCGAAGACTGAGTTTCATAGCCTTTGAGGAGTAGTTCGCCCATTTTCATTTTTACAGGTTTACAAAACTTATCGGAGTTTTCGGGAAAGTCTGGATCTTACTCGAGGAGTAACGGTGTTATTCTGAGTTTTTAAGATACGAAAAATTAATTTTAGAATTTTTTTGACTTTCTGTGATTTTTCCATATTTCTTTTTTTTCCAATTATAATTCATTTTCCGAAATTTATTCAATATCCGAAGTTTAAAGTTTAATAATGAATTTTCAAAATTTTTTAATTAATTATTCAAAATTTAATAATTATTTTTAAGAATTTTAAAAAATATTTTTCCGAATTAATAATTATTTTTAGAATTTTTTTAATTTTTTACGATTTTTTATTATTTTTCTGAATTTTTAAATAATTAAATAAGAGCGAGAGGACTGCGAAGAAGAGAGAGGATGTGGTGAAGGCAGTGAAGGGCAAAGCAAAGGGGTACCTGACACTCATATGTATAAACAATTTTAAATATCAATTTTCCTACACATACATAATACTAAATTTTAGAAAGTTCAAGAAGTCACCTACCTTATTTGAAGAAAGAAAATGAACTCCTAGTAGATGACTCCTAACTCCAAGAATGGGACTCACTTCTCCTCCTAGCAAGCTTTCCTTCCGCCAAGCAAGAACTCAAACAACTCTCTTTTTCTTTTCTTATCTTTTCTTTCTTTTCATCTTTTTCTTTTCCTATCTTTCTTATCTTTTGTTTCTTTTCTTTTGATTCTTGGTACATTTGTTCACGAATTAGGAGCTATTTATAAGGCTAAATGGGTGCATGAAGAGACACCCACTACCCAAAAATAAATAGCCATTAACAAAATTAATCACCCACTCACCATTCCAACACAAACCCCCACATCTTCTCATTCCTTCATGAATTGGCCAACCCTTGGATTTCCACATGTGCACACTTCTCATTTAGTTAGTTGTTATTTATTTGATTGAACATATTATTACATGACAAGAGTATGATAAAAAGTGTTTATTAAAAATGTAGATTAACTAATGAGATTTTCTTTTAAATAATTTTTCTAATGGGCTTTAAGATGATCTCTAGGCCTTTGAGTTATTTAATAAAATAAAAATAATGTGAAATAAAATGAGAAAGAAATGTGCATGACATCTTAGAAAATTTTAGACATAAAGTGCACATAAAAATTTACGTGCAATGCACATAAATATATTAAAATTAATTTAGGAGAATGAAAACAGTCAAAATACAAAACTTTTATATGTAATAATGTTACAAATATTTCACGTAATGGAAAATATATGTAATCGACACGTGTATTGAAAACACCTGCAATATACGTAAAAATACTAGGATTAAAATAAATGTTTGAGTTGACTAAAGATAGGATTGAAATGAGTTTTGAAAAAATAAAAAACATATAAATAATTAGAATATGACATTTATATAAAAATACGTTACGAATATTACTCGTAATGGTACAAAATATACGTGCGTAACACACAAAGGCAAAATTGTCATTACCCAATTTTGCAGAGTGTTACAGGTTGAGGGAACTGGATGCAAATCTACTCCTCCCGTTGATTAGTCGACTGAGGTGGATCATTGACTTCTCTCTTAGGTAGTTGGTTTTACTTTATTTTTTTTGCCCTTGTATGGATGTCTAATAAAAAACTGGCCACCGCTCGATGTATCTTTACATTGCAATGAAATCTTTTTATATTTTCGCTTCTTGTGTTGGAATTGAGCTCTTGAGATTTTGTGTATCTTGTGAGCTTGGTTGCCTCCGTTAGAGTGATCCATCGTGTAACACCCCGTAAAATTTCAAAGTATAATATGTAATATGTATAGTATATAAAATATAAATACTTTGAAAAAAGTATAAAAAAGTTGTTGTTCTTTGAAATGGATTTGTGTATTATGTTATTTGAAATGGATTTGTGTGTTAATGGAATAAATGGAGTGGGGGGCCCACATAATGGTAAAACAGCAGAGAAAATTTTGCCGAAATGTCCTCTTTTTTAAAAATAATTAGTGACCTGCCCTACTTTCCTAAACAATTAGCAAGATGCCCTTGTCTGTGACACGTCAGCAACAAACGTTACTGAAAAAAACGGCATCAGCTATTTGTATGCCGTTCTTCCCAATAACGGCATCTCTTTTTGAAAAAATTGTCATGCCGTTATTCCCAATAACGGCATAAGTTATTTTTGTCTATAGATCTCTACAGTATCAATTGTGGCTCGAGAGAGAATTACAAATTAAATGCAACTGATGTCGTTCTCTACGAGAACGGCATATATAATACTGATGCCGTTTTTCACAATAACAACATCAGTTATTATCGTTTTGCACAGATTTCTATAATCGAAAAACCCCTCTTCTTCCCCTTTTCACTTGCGGTTTGTTTCCTTCCCCACTTCGACTCCGAAAACCCTAAACCCTTAAAAAAAATTCCTAAAATCTTCGGCTGTGTAATCGATTTGAAGTTGGGAGTCTACTCTTCAATTATTCATTAAGAGTGCCAAATCATTCCGAATCTGAAATTATTGTAAGTATCCAAAAATCCTAATTTGTATTTTGTAAAGTTGATTTTGATAGTATGATAGATGTGTGCATTGGTAGTATAGTACAAGTAATGTACATATGTTGTTATTGAAGTAGTAATTTTGGGAATAACTTTATGTATTATTAGTGATGTAGGGTTTACAAACTATTGAATTGTTGAGAAAGGTGGAATTGTTCATTTTGTTAGGAAAACAATGAATTTGGAGGGATATTTTGTTGGGGGGGTGGGGGGTTACATTGTCATTATGATGATTGCAAGTAGTTCAAAATTCATACTCCATTATAAAAGAACCATTTTGTTTCAATCTTATGAACGATTCGGATATGAGGAATAACGCGTTTGTGATGAATTATACTTAGTTTATTTTGAAAATTATTTTACTAAAATTGTTGTTGATTACTGTTTGTTATTGTTGACAGGCCAATAAATCTTTACACAATCATCTTCTTCGCATGGTGCTGGTGCTTCTTCTACTTCTTCATTTGGACCACAGGGACATCTGGTTCCACTAGATCCTACGGTTCTATATTTGCAACCAGACCACAGATCACTGGCCGTTTGGACCGGGGATGTAGAGAAGATGAGTTTCCGGATGCACAACATCATGCCAGTGATCCTCGGTATTGAAAATTACTTGGTCAGCAGCGGATTCTACGGGATGTCGAAGCTGGCGAAAATCAAGTGTGACCACGCTCTACTTACCGCACTTGTGGAGCGATGGAGGCCGGAGACACACACGTTTCACTTGCCGGTTGGAGAGATGACGGTCACCCTACAAGATGTAGCTGTGATTGCGGGTCTTCCGATTGACGGGGTGGCCG
The DNA here is from genome assembly GCA_017893485.1 of Hemerocallis citrina. Classification (NCBI taxonomy): domain Eukaryota; kingdom Viridiplantae; phylum Streptophyta; class Magnoliopsida; order Asparagales; family Asphodelaceae; genus Hemerocallis; species Hemerocallis citrina. The sequence continues at coordinate 210,651,336 of CM030363.1, forward strand.
TCACCAGCAACTTGATGTTCAATAAGGTAGCTTTGGTACGAGATTATCTTGGGTTGGACGTGCCTGAAGTGGATCATGGAATATGGGTTGGGGAATCAATTAGACGTGTTTTTCTTGATGGAGAGTTCACTAATCGGATGCCAGCAGTACAGACGGACATCCAACTCCAGAACTATACCCGTGCTTACCTACTGTCGATGATTGGAGGGATTCTATTCCCTAACTCTTCAGGTGATGTAGTCCACCTCATGTATCTTCCACTCATTGCTGACCTGCAGACAGCCGGCTGATATAGTTGGGGAAGTGCGGCTCTAGCCTCCCTCTACCGTGCACTCTGTAACTGTTCGATAGGGTCGATTCAAATGACCGGGCCGATGTCCATCTTGCAAATATAGTGTTGGGAAAGGATACACCTCGGCCGATCCCGTGTCACGGTACTATCAGAGAGTTGGAGAGTACTACAGGATAATCCTGTGCTGAGAGCTCCTCTCGGTGCCTACTAGGGCAGGGAAGCGTACATGGAGGGATAACCCACGTGGTGTCCTCACCTATTACAGAGACGAACTCGATCAGTTGAGGGAAGAGTTCGTCAATTGGACCCCGTACACAGACGATAGGCTGCAACGTCTACCACCCATTTGCACAGCTAGCAATCAGTTGTGGTTGACCTTAGCTCCACTTGTGAGCTTCTCAGTCGTGGAGTTTTATTACCCCGGACGTTTTCTTCGACAATTCAATGCACAACAACCCATCCAGCGAACTCATTGTACGATCGTAGGCTACACAACATCACGGGTCAAGGTCGATTACCAAACATGGATTGGGCCGATCACCACCGTGCTTATGTTGGAGCTTGGAATGAGCGGAGGTACGAGTTGGTAGTTGAGGGTATTGTACGGCCGTATGACGGTTCGATGCACACAGCTTATATGGCATGGTACCGACGCATCACAAGATTGTATGTCGCGCCAAAAACGGATCTTCCCGCAGGTATCCAACAACCAATACCCGCGCACCAGGTTGAACCACCTCCTGCACATTCATCATCACAACTCATGTATCAACCGAAAGCATCATCATACCGTCTAATGGTAAATAAGATTGTTTGTTCAACTTCAATTACTTCGATTAATTTTACTTATGCTTCTTTAATTATGGTATATATGGTTTACTATTATAGATCGACAACACATGGGCCATGGCAAGAAAATGTGCGGGTGTCTTGAAGAGCAACGCAAATAAGGCATGCAAAGAATTGGCAAGAGACCTCCTTTGCAATTGTCGTAGCTCTCTTGAAGAGGTTGGAGATGGTCCACGTTTCAATGAACTAATGCGGTCAACCGAAGAGCAATGCCAACAAGTACGACCTACCGCAAGCCAAGCTCCACCACCACCATAACAAGCGCTGGAATTGGGAGATCCCCTCGCACCTCAAACTCAACCTCAAACTCCATCCCATCGTCCACGAAGGAGTAAGACCGTTCGATTCCTTCCTCCCTAAAGCGCATTGGCAAATCCGGAGATTGAAGAAGGAGGAGGTGATGAAGAAGAAGGAGTTGGTCCTAGTGAACCCGCAACGCAAGAGACACGGAAACGTAGGCGGAAAGTCCCCGCTCGAAGGAGAAGAGCACCCCAACACTTCACGCCGAGTTAAACCGAAAAGTATTTATGTATTATTGGTCTTTGTAGTTTTTTTGTAATTGTACACTTTATTTAGTGCATATTTTCAAAGATGTCAGTTGTGCATTTTGTGGAACTTAATGAGAATTTGAAGTATCTGATTTGCAAAATTCATCAAGTTTGTGGAGTTGATGAATTTGAAGTATCTGTGTAGTATCTGATTTTCAAAATTATTCAAGTCTGTATGTGAAGTTTGTGTATCTGTGTAGTATCTGTGTAGGGTCTGTGTAGTTTTTGAATTTGATGAGTTAGTGAACTTGATGGTTTGTGAAGATTTAAGATGAATTGGATATTAAATAGGTTGAATTACAATTTAAGATGAATTTGGTTTGAATTGATGAAGTATGCATGTCTATGTAGTAAAAACCAAGGATAAAAGATACCGTTATTGACGATAACGGCATCTTAATTCTGTAACGTTCTTGCGAATAACGGCATAAGTATGGATGGAAAATTATGAGATATGGAGTTTGCTGCCAATATATCTGTGTCCACAGTCGTTATCCACTTTAACGGCATCCTAAACCAATGCCGTTATTTAAGATAACGACATCTTTGTTTATTCCACCTGACTTCCAAGTTAACGGCATATTTGAAGATGGTCACAAGTATGCCGTTATCCTAGATAACGGTATCTTCAGTTTATGCCGTTTTCCAAAATAACGGCATCTACTAACTGTGTCGTTGTTCAGAATCACGGCATCAGTTAAACATCAAAATTCCAAAATTTGAGATTTCTGCCAAACTTTCTGTCTCCACAGTCGTTTTGGAGAATAACGGCATAAATAGAAGATGTCGTTATTCACAACAACGACATCTGTTGTTTGAACAGTTGTGCATGTTTCTGTGCATGTTTTGTTGTGATTTTGTATATACAACTAATTTAACTATATCCACCACCGATTCAAACCACAAATCTCATTCCAAATAATTTAAACTTAAATTACTCAACATTCAAAAACATCTTTATAATTTCATACTAACACTTACAAAGGAAAATATATAACTAACATCCAATAACAAGGAAAATATTCAAGTGCCAGTAGATTGTGAAGTCCCCCACACTTTGTGCCCTCTTACAACTGCGTCTATTGTGCCCGCTCACACCATATTTTGAACATACTTTTCCACTACTCTCACCTACTCGAGCGTCCATATCATTGCAGATGCGAGTACTCTTAGGCCTCCCCTTCACCCGACGAAGACTAGAATCAACTATTAGTACCGGTGCGCTTTGGGTAGGCCAATAAGATTCATCTGGGATAGAATTGAAAGATGGTGCCCATGTTTTTGCTAACGAATCCGTAGAGTAGAAGGGATCTATGTACGGTTGATAATCAAGCGCACGTGAAGCACATGCCCCTAACACATGAGAGCATGGAACGTGGAACAGTTGAAATTTGCCACATGTACAAGTTCAGCCTTTTAGGTCCACCGTATGCCAATGGCCACCCTTTTGATATCCACCATCCATTCTAATGCCTGTTTTCACCCCAAAAACACCATCGCGATTGTTAAACATTATGACCTCATGTAAATTGGATTTTCCACGGCGGACATCAATAAGGTCCTAAATCCGGGGTGCCCATAGTTTACCTTCAGCAATAAGTGTCTGCACGGCCTCTCGGCGGTCGGTGAAGTACATGTTGAGACGGAAAAATATCTGTTCTACAATTGCGGTGACAGGTAAGCTACGAACACCTTTTAGAACCGAGTTGAAAACTTCGGGCAGATTTGTTGTCATAATACCATATCTACGCCCACCATCAGCAGTAAGTGCCCACTTCTCAATTGCTTTTTCCTTTACCCAATTAGCCGCATCAGGATTGCTAGCTTCAAGTTATGCCATCTTTTTCTCGTACTTTTTCCACTGATTTTGACACGCAATTACCTTCAATTTATTCATCAAAAATTCCGAACCAAATTTTTTATGAAAATTGCTAGCAAAATGCCGCATACAGTACCGATGATATGCAAATGGTTCCCTCCACGTGCCAAACTCATTTCACATTGCTGATAAAATACCAGCATGTCGGTCAGAAATGACACAAAGACCTTCATGATCTGTAACAAAGCACCGAATACAGTTCATGAACCATGTCCACGTTTTTATGCTTTCACCTTCAACCAGTGCAAACGCAAACGGAAACAACCTCCCGTTTGCGTCTGGTAAAACCGCAATCAACAAACAGCCTTTGTATTTTCCGTACAAGTGAGTACCGTCTACACTTATAACTGGTCTACATGATTTAAATCCTTCGATGGAAGGACCGAATGCCCAAAAAACACCCTTAAATGTTTCTATACCCGGCCCGGTCGTAGTCTTCGCCCAATGTACAGCCGTACCCGGATTTGAAGCTTGAATTTCACTGAGTAGATATGGTAATTTAGTGTACGCTGTTTCAAAAGAACCATATAGTTTCTCAATTGCTTTATGTTTTGCCTTCCAAGCTTTCCAATATGTTATTGTGTATTGGAGCCTACCCTTCACCTGCCCAATTATGGCTCTTGGTGTTATTGAGAGTTGTTCCTTCAGAGTATCCATTATCATCATCGATACGACCGTCGAGTCAATTTTGCTGTGATCCTGAGTCAATGTAGGATTCACACATGTGTGTACACCTTCAAGCTTTTTCACCACAAAATAATCACGACCTTTGGGAACAATTGCACGCAAGCGCCATGGACAACCAACTTCATTTTGAAGTGATGGATTTTCTGCAATCTGCTCGGCTGAATGGTGGATGGGCGCATATTTACATTTCACATGGTATAGACAACGATCTGATTTTACCGTTATGAATTCTCTGTGGTTCTTCACGGCGTACATTTTCACTTGATGTTGTAGAGCATCTTTGGATGGAAATCTTTGACCAATAAAGAGTTTATCCAAGTTGGAAGAACCAATGGAAGACTGGCCATGTTCATGTACGGTGGCACGGGACATCCATTCGCTTGATTGCGATCCATGCATAGCTGCACTTGTGTCCTGACTTGGCAACACGCAGGCATTGTTAACCGGCACATGAACATTGGCATCAATAACTGGAGCTTCAACGGCAATCTCCTCATCATCATCCTCGAGACCACGTACCTCATCTTCTTTCTCTTCTACCAAGTCGTTATTTACAACGGCATTGTTAAAGTCTTCCAAAGCAATGTCAGCTACCAATAAATTTTGTGGCAATGGGGTCGGATGTACCTGCTCGTATTCGGAGGAAACAGGTTCCGTTGGAGTTGTGCTAGTATCTCCAATTGTATTTGAAATCCTTGCGTGTGACTCTGTAGATGGTTTCAAAGTCCTTGTGGGCCTTGGACTTTCGATAACAACTCTTGTAGTAATTGCAAGCCTCGTTTGATCAATATATAACTCAACTATATTCCAACCACAACTTGGATGAAGTGTCCTAAGCATGACAGACCTCAGAGAACTATCACCGTCTATGGGTACCAACATGAAGTACTGCCCATCCCCTTTACCAGCAGAATAACGGGCTCTCAGTTTCAGACTCATTTCACTTCTATCCCTATTGGTGACTTCATATATCTTATCTATTAATTCTGCGTAACCAAAATTAGGGGTAGCCCAAATAATTACCGGATCAACATCACTATAAGAATATCCAATTTTTGGATCCTTAATTACTTCACCCTATAATATAACCAAATAAGGATATCAAATTCCATACCTATGCATAAAAATTAAAACATATTCAAGTTATTCACTACTCACAATAAACAAAACATTGAAATAAAAATCAAACATAAGGTTATGATGATAATACCTTCAAATTAAACCAAAAAAACCACTGGCAAAAATTTCGTTGTGGAGGGAGACTGAAAATGAGAGTGGGAGTGAGGAGGTTGGATGTATGGAATTTTATAGGACTCAAATGGTTGGAATTTTTTGATTTTTAGATCTAGGGTTTGTGGGTAAAAGGAGCGATGCGAGAGAGAGATGTTTACGAATCAGAAGGGGAACAAAGGGGAAGAAGAGGGGTTTTTCGATTATAGAAACCTGTGCAAAACGATAATAACTGATGCCGTTATTGTGAAAAACAACATCAGTATTATATATGTCGTTCTCGTAGAGAACGACATCAGTTGCATTCAATTTGCAATTCTCTCTCGAGCCACAATTGATACTATAGAGATCTATAGACAAAAATAACTTATGCCGTTATTGGGAATAACGGCATGACAATTTTTTCAAAAAGAGATGCCGTTATTGGAAAGAACGGCATACAAATAGCTGATGCCGTTTTTCCCAGTAACGTTTGTTGCTGACGTGTCACAGACAAGGGCATCTTGCTAATTGTTTTGGAAAGTAGGGCAGGTCACTAATTATTTTTAAAAAAGAGGGCATTTCGGCAAAATTTTCAACAGCAGAAGGCCTGTTGTTGTCTAATAGATGTTGACGTCAACATCAATAGGGCCCACTGCCGTTTGAATGCGGTACACTTCATCCGAGAGAGGAAAAAGAAGAATTGAGGTAGCGATTAATCCCATATCGGTAAGTTATCAGAATAAAATATAATATAAATAATATAGCCTATGATCAACAGTCACCTAATCGGTTAACCAACTTTTGAGAGGCAGCCTGTGATGGGCAGTTGTACTACATAGTAACTAATTTGTCTTATAAATTGTATAAATTGTCTGAGCTATGGGCAGGGGCGTTACAAGATGGTATCAGAGCCTACTTTGGGTGTGTGTAACACCCTGTAAAAATTTAAAGTATAATATGTATAATATGTATAATATGTATAGTATATACGCTGTTGTCTAATAGATGTTGACGTCAACATCAATGGGGCCCACTGCCGTTTGAATGCAGTACACTCCATATCGGTAATATGTATAGTATATACGCTGTTGTCTAATAGATGTTGACGTCAACATCAATGGGGCCCACTGCCGTTTGAATGCAGTACACTCCATATCGGTAAGTTATCGGAATAAAATATAATATAAATAATATAGCCTATGATCAAGAGTCACCTAATCGGTTAACCAACTTTTGAGAGGCAGAGTGTTGTCCCGAAGGGATACATAAGTGAGACATAACGACGAGATCCTGCGAGAGGTACCTCCTGTTGGAGTGGAAGATCACTCTTCTGGAGAAGCAACTACTAGAAAATCTTTGAGGCTTTAAGTCATTTGTCGCTCTTTACTTACTGCTACCACTAAAAGAGACGAACTGAAAAACATGGTGTTTAAAAATAGCTTAGGAGCGTCTCATCTAAGAAGAACAATTCTTGAGTTTTCGGTGGTGACTCGATCAAGTGGTTCGGCATATGCAAGTGTGTCTCGTTTAAAATTTAATGTTAAGGATGACTCTTTGAAAGAGAGGCTTGTTGAACAAGAGGTCTAGAACCATCGGTTGAAGCGACTTCTTGAGGGCGGCAATGTTAGGAGCACTTCTTGCTATTGTGAAGGGTGTGCCCTAGGGAGATCATTTCATGAACTTGCTTTATGTTTGCCTGGGGTTCCATGAAATTTGGGTGACACTCTAATCAGGGTGGCCTGTTCATCTAGCAGGGCATCAATCGGAGGGGATGCACAAGCGGTAGGCCCAGAGGGTACGACCCGAACCGCAGGTTTGGATATCCCCTCAGATGGTTCAAGGGAATGGAATAGTGCTCGGGTATCTGCTGGAGCCGTAGACCTCGTGTGTCCCTCAAGAGGAGTATCCCTTTACAAATAAAGAGTAAAGATGGCACTGAATGAGATTTTGTAATCTTGTAGAGACTTATTTCTCAATAAAACATGTAATCAGATTCTTCTTGTAGAATAAAATTTCACTAAATGTTTGAGCAATATCTTTGTGAATTATACTTTTTGAACTTGTGGTTGTTTCAGGAGCACTCGAACAGCGAGACGAACTTTGCATACTTGCTCTGGGGCAAGTATCTAAAGCAGCTCTATGAACAGTGAGTGGACTCCAAATAATAGTGACGATGAGTTTTGGGAGCACTCGAATGGTGAGCTAAACTCCGTGCACTTGCTCGGGAGCATGTAACTACAGCGGCCCTATGAACCATGAATGGACTGCGCACTTATCCGGGGTGTTTCAGGAGCACTCGAATGGCGAAGCCAAACTCCGTACACTTTCTCGGGAGTATTTGGGTGAAGCCGCTGTATGCACTATGAATGGACTCCGAACAATTGTGACGATGAGTTTTGGGAGCACTCGAACGGCGAACCGAACCTTGCACTTGCTCGGATGCAAGTGGCTATAGAGACGCTAAGAACCATGACTGCACTCCTCACTTGTTCGGGGTTGTTTCAGGAGTACTCGAACGGCGAACCGAACTCCTAGAGCAGCCCTATGAACCGTAAGTGGACTTCGAACAAAGTGATGACGGGTTTTGGGAGCACTCGAATGGCGAGCTAAACCCTGCACTTTCTCGGATGCAAGTGGCTAGAGTGGATCTAAGAACCATGAATTAACTCCACACCTATCCAAAGTTGGGCACTCATACGGTGAGATATACCCCACATACTGCTCGGGGATAATTGCGAGTGAGAGGGAGGAAAGCATGAGATGTTTGGGTTTGGAATTTGGTTCGGAAGGAAAGTGAGAAGAGAGAGGAAGAGTGAGTCTACTTTTGGATCTAAGTCTGAGAGTGGAGAAGATCTGTAAGACAAAGGCGCTTCTTGGATGCTCTCCTCGGAGGAGGAGGCAGTGTGGGTGACCAGGTGGTCGATGTAGCAGGGCTATGGGGGTTGGGCCCCCAACAGCCATTGCCTTTGATGATGCTCACTATGTCTCAGTAGGAGAGGCATTTCCGCTGATAGCGGGTGTTTCAAATTTTGAAACGCTTGCACACCAAGAAAATAGCCTAATTTACTTCAGGCGGGTGTGCGTGAATCACGTGAGCGGCGTAAGAAGCTAAAATGACAAACCAACATTTGTTTGGGGCCAAGCTCTATGATTGGGCCAAGAAGGGGTCCACTACATTAATAGAGAAAATGCCTTTGGGCCTGGATATGGGGTCCAGTTCAGTTTTTGGGTTATTTTTTGGGCCTAAGAAGGGGTCCGGATTGTCCTCTTCTCTAGTGTGATGTTTCTTCGGGTCAATGGCTCACCCTCTGGGTTTTGTTGGAGGGACCGCTTTTTGTCGGCATTGGTCATATTGCTTTATGTTTTTGTCTATTATTCCATCTTTCTATGTATAACTGGAGGTCCTATGTTTTATCTTCTGTCTTGTAGGTTATATATTTAGCACAACACTTTGTGTTTGTTTTGTTAATTTACTATTAATGAAACATGGTGGCTAATGATGGTAAAAATCACAGCAGATCAGAGCCGTACAATCCCTGCACGGATCTCAAAGTGTCTACTGGCAGATTAGCCATCACAGGCTTATTTTACAGGCCTGGGCCCACTCTGAAATATGGGCTTCTCACAAGCCCATAGAGTCACCGCCAAAAAGCAGTCACAATAATTCAAAAACTGTAAACGAGCTTGAAGCCTCTACCATAACCAACTCTACCAAGAACTTCCAAACCTGACACCTCATCTTGCACCAGGTCCAAACTAGTTATCATCATGACACAATAATAGACCTGAATCCCTAGCCCGAAGTCACTCCACTTATTCAACTGAGAAAAATAGTCATGCCTAAACACATTGGTGCATCAGAAGATTCTCTTTCACTATGAAAAACAATGGGGGGCTCCCTCCAAAACAGGGAAGTCCAGCCAAGGTCTACCAAGTTGTTCGTCTGACGGCTCATCAACTTGAAGACCCGGAGAGCAAGGAGATATCAGTAGGGACTTGGAAAGTAGAGAACCTTGTGAAGTACAATGAGTTGGGTGCCAAACTTGTACACAAAAATGGCACCAAAATCATTAAAAGCTTCCTACAAGACGGGTTCGGAGCTCACATCCATAGTGCGAAGTTACTAAAGCAATTTACAATGAAACAAGTTCAGAGTGCTTCGCCATTCGATCTGCTCCTACAACCTATTAATTCATCAAAGCAAACAAAAAGCTATACGCCCAACTTACATTTAAAGCGGTGCTAGGCACTCGTTACAAGCTTTCCTCAATGCAAGTTTGGAATCTAGAACTTGGGAGTTGCAGCGTGCAAACACGCATGCTTAGAACACAACTCACTGATCAATCTTTTCCTGCAACTAGTTGAACTTCCTTAGAGGCTCTGAAACAATGAGTTGAGTGCCACACTTATACACTTAAGCAACACCAAACACTCATTGCGAGTCTCCCTGTAAGACGGATTCAGAGTCCATACCCATGGCTCGACAGAGATCTAACAATTTGCAATAACGCAAGTTCACAGTGAACATCGCCATTCGATCCCTGCACGGACCTCAAAGTGTCTACAGGCAGATTAGCCATCACAGGCCTATTTTATAGGCCTGGGCCCACTCCGAAACATGGGCTTCTCTCAAACCCATAAAAAGTGACAGGTTAGGCCCACTAAGAGAGATATCCAGCCCATGTTGGCTATGAGTCAAATCTCTTATCTCCTAACAGGGATATCTTATCTCTTCGGGCGGGAGGGGGGGACATGAAAGATCTAATGGTCATGATTCGATCTCTAGAATGTCTCTCAGACCTATAAATACCTCTCCCTCTCTTCACTCACCAGGTAATCAATAATTTGCAAGTTTTCACTCTCATACTTTCTCTCTTTCTGCATCTGACTTGATTGTCGGAGGGTCTGTCATCGGGGGACACCCCCACGGTGTTTCAGGTATTTTGCAGGTCCGTCGGCAGCATCATCTACAGTCAAATTTATATCACAGGAGGTCAATCAACGATCCTGATTCAATCTCAGGAGCTCTGACCTCTTTTAACGGCTAAGGCACATGTTTGACTTTTAGTAGTTTCCATCCATTATTAACTCACTATCTGTTTGCTCCCACACCGAAATAAGCAGCAACAGTGGCTTTATTCCAACATTACCCTAAATAAAAAAAATAAAATAAAATAAAAAAATTCTCATATTGGATTCCATTTTGGACCGAACTCGAACCGATTATCTCTTACTTAAACTTAATAAGCCTTACCAGTTGTACTGTATACAAGTGTTGGAAATGCCAGCACCAATATTAGACCCCAAATCCGAAATACCACTAGCTGCTCAAAGAAAATCAATTAATATAAGGTTTTGGTTTATGCAGGTTTGGGATTTTTTTGTTCGTTTTTTTCTTTTTTGGGGTGATTCTTTCGGTTTAGCCGAGGTGTAAATATGTTGCAAGACTTGGGGTTCTATCTGCGTGCCAAGAGGGGCGCTTATGTAGGCGTTAAGGGTCTGTTACCTCAATGGTGGGTCCACTCGTGGGGATTCGACCTACTACTGCGCTGAACTTGTAGGACAGCATTGTTTTGATAATTGATTCACGATATTAATAGACAGTTCAAGATATACTAGTGTTACCCTGTGTAAATCCTAAAATAGTTTTGAGGGACTCATAAATTTATATAGAACTCCAAAAAAGCGTGAAAAAATTGGGAGTCACAACCTAAAATAGTTTTGGGGGATTAAGAGAAACTTATGAATATCATTTCTACCGTAATTACTTAAATCTTCATTATCATTCTCATAAAGCAGATGATTTAGAGAATCACTGTCAAACCAAAATATTATCTAATTGAATATTACTAAAGCTAAAAAATGCATGCAATCAAAAGATGTCGCAAATTCAACTAATTTATATTAGGGTAAAAGGGATATGAGCAACTTGTTCATTTAGTAAATGAGCAATTGATTATATGGCATGCATGTGATACATTGGACAACTAACTCTTTAAGAATTTTCCAATCACATGTTTGCCACATCATCAATTGCTAATTTACTAAATGAGCAAGTTGCTCATACCCCTTTTTTCCTTTATATTAATATGTATATTATAACATCATAAACATTCAGTAAATAAGGTTATACATTATAAACCATGCATTATAGCACAAGTTAGAGTAAAGATGATAGACTAAGAAAAACATATAAAAATAATTTTATGAATTGCGTTTACTTAAAAAATCTAATTCTAAGCTAGGAGATAAGGGTGAATTTGATAAGAGATTTGAGATTTTGTGAGAAGTGATAAAGTGAGAGGGGAAGAGACTGTGTTTGATAGATTGAGGTTTTTATTTTATTTTATTTTGTTAATAAAATCGTGCGTAGTGAATGTATTCGTTAAATAGGAATATATCCCTACTTTTTTCTTCTGTTTCTATTTCAAAATAAAGAAATGAGAGCGGCGTGGCCTCTCTCTACTATTAGGAATATAGATATAAAACGTGACATGACAGTAAATATTATAAAAGAAAAGTACTCTTCCACTCCTTAGGGCATCCATAATCGTGATTGCCCAAAAATGGCAAAATGCATATTTACATATAGCATATATAGTGTTTGCTGCAGTATTTGAATTCTATATTATTGCAATTTAAAATAAAAAATATAAGACAGACTTTGGAGATCCGGTCGGAGGGCGAAATGCATATAAAATAAATTATTTAATATTTTTTTCGTTAGACGGATCTTGAAGATCCGTCAGAAAAAAAAAACCAAATGTCGACAAACGGACTTCGAAGGTCCGTCTGTGATTAGGGGAAGCATCGGACAGATCTTAAAGATCCGTCCAAGGGGAGGGGGTATTTTTTGGATTTTTTAATACGAAATAATATTTTTTTTAAAGCGACGGACTTTGAAGATCCGTCTGAGAAATAAAAAATAAAAAAAATTAGTGGAAGATCCGTCCTGTATAATATGCATTTTTCTTATATCGCTCTCATATATAGCCATCTACTGTTGCGAAATCGTCAAAATATGCATAAATAGTAAACGACTACAGGCGATTCGTTTGCTATAAAATGCATAAAGTAGATAAATAACAATCGACTGTGGCTCTTACTTTGGAGGCAACCGGACTAATTAAATTATTCTCAACTGTACATCTTTAAGTTAGACTTATATAAAAAGTCCACACCACCCAATCAATCTCACTACACACATTTCATATAAATATGAACCTAAATTTAAAGATTTAAAATCCCACGTAAATGATTCTGTCCACGGCCAGAAATTTCGTCTAAAAGTATGACAGGGATTAAAAGGACGTCTAAAAGTAATAGACAGATTTCTTTAAAATGGTTTCTCCGTGTAAAGAAATTGTTTACAACACTTGTACCATTCTAGAACAGCCTCTAAAGTTATAACAAATTGTTGGGTTTATATCTTGCATATGATATTAGATAAGAAGACGATAAGAAGATGGAGAGACAAAGGTGATTGAAAATGGAGTGGAGGCAAGAAACAATCAGCAACAGCTACAGCAAAAGTTGCGGTCGACCGTCCCTAATGAGGGGTCAACCGTCCCATGCAAGAAGTCTTCTAGAGGCGAGGACAGTCGACCGCCTTGTTGGTGCGGTCGACCGTTGCGGCGCTGATGGATTTCGGGCATGAGTCTGGTTGATTCGTGAAAAGCCCAACTTGCTCTTCAAGTTAGATCGTGTGGCTCCTATTGTAGGGTTATCTCTTATGTACTATCCAATGGTTACTGTAACATGATATTAACTTAGGATTTGTCTCTAGATCTATATAAACAATTGTAACGGCTCATAGATCTATGATGATTCTATTGAGTGCCGAATAGAAGAAGAGAGTACTTCATAGAAAAGGGTGAGAGAGTTCTCCATTGTAAGCTGCATTAAGTTTCATTAGGCTTGAGAGAGGATCGTGGTGAGAATTGTAATATTCTTATATCTTCTCTAGTTGAAATAATATCTCGGTTCTTCCTCCCTTGGATTAAGGCGAAAGCCCCAACCGGGACAATTCTTGTGTGCTTTGTGTATTTGGTGTGATTCAGTCTTGCTTGGTGGTTTGTGTTGATTATGTCAAAGACTCAACAACATCCTCATAACAAGTGGTGTCAGAGCAATCAGGATTCGTGGGTTTGTTCGAGTTCCTTGGAGATGGCAGATCAAAAGATGAAGATCAAGCGGTTTGACGGTAAGATCAACTTCAATCTATCAAAGGTGGACATGTATGGTGTTTTGGTTCAGAAGGACTTGCACCTTACCCTAGAAGAGAAGAATCTAACCGACATGCAACAGGAGAAGTAAGATGAGATTTGTTTAAAGGCCTTAAGTTTAATCCGGTTGCAATTGGCGGACGAAGTCAAGTGTAATATTCTTGAGGAGAAAAGTGCGGCGAGTCTATGCGCGAGACTCAAAACTGACTACTCGGAAACGTCGTTGCTAGATCGGATGTATTGGAAAAGGAAGATGTTTAGGTTCTCAATGAAGGAAGGTACCCATCTTCAAGATCATATTGTGGAGTTCAATAAAGTAATATTTGAACTGAAGGCGATTAACGCAGATGATCTTAGCAAAGAGAATAAAGCTTTCAACTTGATTTATTCATTGCCAACCTCTTATGATCACTTGATAACTACCATGCTACATGGAAAATCGGCCAAGAAGACACTTACTGTAGCCTGGGGTGATTAAGGGACTGGAGGAAGATGAACTAAGAAAGGAGACTCATAAAGGATGGTCTATTTCTTTAGGGTGTTTTGCGGTGGATGGTGATACTTCAATTGGAATTGATGTAGCACACAAGGGATAAGCTTCGTTGCCATTACTGTAGAGGAGTTAGGCATTACAAGAGAGACTGTCACAAGTGGTTGAGTCAGAAGAGAGCTACTAAAGAAGGAGAACAAGCCCATATAGTCAGCGCAACTGAGTCAAGTAATAATGTTGATTGTTGTCTTCTTGTTTCAAGTTCTTCAGATGTGGATTCAAGTTTGTATCTTGATTCGGAAAGTTCTTCTCATATTTGCTCCGAGAGGGAGATGTTTTCTACTTACAAGTCATCAACAAGCCGTAGTGTGAGAACGGGGAAGTGGTGAGATTTGTGAAGTGGTGGGTGAGGGAACAGTTGAATTGGAGACGCCAGATGGTAAAGGGTTCACACTAGAAGAGGTCATGCATATTCCATCGATACAGAAGAATCTTATATCCTTCGGTACTCTTGATGCTCGTGGATGCAGGTACACAGCTCGAGGTGGAGTTTTGACAGTTTGGGATAGTCATCGTAAGGTAATGAAGGGTAAGAGAGGGATTGGGCAGGGTCAGCACAACCTCTACCAGCTTTGTGGGAGCAGAAAAACTCGGCCGAGTGTATGGAAGCCCATTGTTCCTAAAGCATTATCTAGTAAGTCGTCACTAGAATTACCGACGTAAGACTACAACGTTCGAATACCGTTGGAAGGTGGTGAGAGCCTTGATGTAGGTGGAGTTCATGTGGAGGGGGGTACCTCCATGATTACATCTACATGGGTGTGCCCATGAGGGGGGCATATAGCTAGAGGAAAACAGGTGGGGGTTTGTTCAACTAGTAGGAGAAACCATAGAAACATGTTGTTTACAAAGCGGAGAAGAAAGGTCTAGAAGAGTTTTAAATCAAACAGGTATGGATTTATGCGTAAGCAGTCCAAGGTGGAGATTGTTGGGTTTATGTCTTGCATACGATATTGGATAAGAAGACGATAAGGCGATGGACAGACAAAGGCGATTGGAAACAGAGTGGATGCAAGAAACAGTCAGCAGCAGCTACAACAGAAGTTGCGGTTGACCATCCCTAATGAGCAGGTCGACCGTCCCATGCAAGAAGTCTTCCAGAGGGGAGGACAGTCTACCGCCTTGTTAGTGCGGACGATCGTTCGTGGCGCTGATGGGTTTCAGGCTTGAGTTTGGTTGATTCGTGAAAAGCCCAACTTGCTCTTCAAGTTAGATCGTGTGGCTCCTATCGTAGGGTTATCTCTTATGTACTATCCAATGGCTATTGTAACATGATATTAACTTAGAGTTTGTCTCTAGATCTATATAAACAATTGTAACGACTCATAGATCTATGATGATTCTATTGAGTGCCGAATAGAAGAAGAGAGTACTTCATAGAGAAGGGTGAGAGAGTTCTCCATTGTAAGCAGCATCAAGTTCCATTAGGCTTGAGAGAGGGTCGTGGTGAGAATTATAATATTCTTATATCTTCTCTAGTTGAAATAATATCTCGATTCTTCCTCCCCCAGATTAAGGCGAAAGCCCCAACCGGACAATTCTTGTGTGCTTTGTGTGTTTGGTGTGATCCAGTCTTGCTTGGTAGTTTGTGTTGATTGTGTCAAAGACTCAACAAGATCCTCATAATTCCTAACACAAACTTGTTTACATTGGTATCATTGCATCTATAGGAGTTCAAATTCATAGACCTAGTTTCAAATGAGACAACAATACACAGGAGCAAAAATCAGCTTGACCTCTAGCACTGTACAAATCCATGAGAACTTTCTATATACAATCACATCAATTAGGCTCTTCCCGCCCGCTGCTCCGAGATCTCATCTCCTACATCTCTCTCCAATTTCTCTTTCTTCTCATTGCCTACTTGTTTCTCTACCATATCCTAACTTTCCACTACCTAGACCCATTCTTGATTGGGGTTTCTATTGGTCTCCGACCGCTTAACCCAGACGAAGCTCCGGGGGGCCTGGGGAAATGAGCGTGACCTTCATTGCGGGGTGGGCAGCTCAGATGGGGCATTTGCGGTTGCGACCGACTACTGGGATGGATTTCGGGTCTGCTTGGGGGGAGCTGTTGTTGGTCTTGGCTGTGGAGCAGCAGAGGCTGCCACCGGCGACGACGATTGGCGTGCATCGCATATTCGGTGGGGTTGAAGGTGCCGAGCAACTTGCAATGTTCGAGTGGCATCGAAAATAGTCGCACCGACGCAGGGAGTCGATGACATAGGATTTGCAGCTGGTGGTGTGCTGAGGCTTATGGTTGGTTTGGTTGCCCCTATCAGGGCTGCCATCGGGGATGGCAGCAATGGGGCTAGAGTTGTGGCGGCGTCGGATAAAGTGTATTGTCCCATCACCGAAGCTATATTGCAATTATGTGTGGGATAGAGGTTGGTGTGGGGCCCAAGGAGCAGGAGATGAGATTGGATGCTCACAAATCTGCAGACTCACGTGAAGTGGGGCCCAACAATGCAAGTTGCGGCTAACCTAAGGGCTAGGTTATCAGTGGGTGATGGGCTCGATAAAGAGACAAGGGTGGGTGGGCAGGCATTTTCCAATTTCAAAAGATCAATTAGGTGCTAACATTATAAAGGGTCTGGGCCAGAATGATACTTTTGCCACAGTGGTGATTAATTAAAAAAGCTTGGGTTTGGGCTTGATAATAGACAAGAATTGTGGTGGGGTAATGTGTGCTGCCGATGAGGCATGTGGGGGAGGCCGGTGAGAGATTCTGGGGGGAACTTGATATAATTATATTTGAGAGTGTTGTGGTAGGGGGGTGTTGTAGCGGAGTCCCTAATATCCAATGTTTCCCCCTTAATATTCAAATTACAACAAATTTACAATTAGCAAGAAAATATATCATAGTTGGTGTGGGCGACTGTAGTCGAGCAAGTTTATAGTTTGGGATCAGTTTTGATCTATTCAGGTCAAAGTGAGGGCTACCTAGAGTTACTTTCATGTCATTGGGATTGGAGGTGTTTATGGAGCCATTGGAGGCGACGACAGCATCCGTTGCGAGGTGGTGTTCATAGTCAATGGGGGTCAAGCTAGGGGATGAGAATGATGTCACAACATGGACATGAGTATGTCAAATCGGTGGGTATGTGCGGTATCTTTTATATGGTGCTTGAAGTTGACAAATGGGTCACTGCTGGGGGCGACGACAGTGTGGTTGCGAGTGACGGCATGGACAAACGGAGAACAAGTAAGGGAATGAGAGAGAATGAGCTAAAATTGGCACGAGAAACTAGTTGTGGCGAGGTCGGCCAACCAGTAGGATTATGTTTTATTATATCTTTTTGTTTGTTGGTTGAGGTGTATGAGTTCCATGACCCACCTTTTTGGGTAATCTGAACTTCATAAGCCTTATTTTTTGTTGTATGTTTTAAATTTTTTTTAATGAAATATGGGAGGCCTTCAACCCACCACTGACCAAAAAAGTAAAATAATAAATAAATAAATAACCACTTTTGGACTCCCCAAAGGTGAGGCATAGAGCACAATACTCTTCAACAACCACTACAATTTGTTCAAATTTTTCTTGCAATCTTAGAATACTGATCCAACTTGCGATCCTCATTCTCATCAACTATGTGACGGCCTTCTAGTAGGTGGAGTAGAGCTGCTTCCAGCATCTGCATAAGAAGAAGCAAAATAGGGAGGTTAGTTATGTAGTTTCAAGTATATTCACCGTCCCATTTAGACTACGTATCTTATTGCTACGAACAAAAGTTTATGACTAAAGGAGAATGTATTTCGACCTAAGATTCATTTTTGAGAGGAGGCATAACACTTGCCTAGAAGCTAAAAGCACAAACATATATGAATAATGCAGATTTATATTGAAATAGGTGATATGGGTGCTTGTTTAAGAATAGAAAATCACCGGATGTTGATGGTCATGTTCATGTGCCTCCACAAGTATATCTCAGTATCCCCTCCTCCGAGTCCATGACTCCTATACAGTTTTATCCCCCCTTCAGCTGGTCATTATTTCCGAACATAAATAACATGGAAGGATATTATAGTTTAAGAATTTGATACACACTAGAAGCAAAAGAAGGAACTTCAACGGTTAAAAATCTAGCTATAAGGTGGATCCGCCTCTGGGTAAGTAGATTGAGATCAACATCGCGTAAGATATCTAAAAAGATCAGTAGAAGAAGAAATGATGCCGTCTCCATCACCTGAAGCCCCCTCACCATGCCTTCCCCTTCACCTTACCCTGAACATCTCCTCAACCGGAAGCTTCACCTGCAACTGCACACCCTTCCCCTACCCTCTGTCTTCTTTGCCCTCCTAAACACTTTGTACCTCCTCCACCATGCTCTCCGAACTCAAGTTGAGTGGGTGCGGCCCAATAAGCGGGCACGCCACCACGTCAACCTCCCCACTTCTGATGCACCCCTTCAACCATCTGCTGCTGTCCCCTACTTTACCACCCCCCCAAACGACGCACCCTAATCCTTCTCCAACCTCTGTACCCTGCATTCTGGCTACACCTATACCTCCCCCTCAACCCTTTCACCTGAACAACCCCCCTGAGGGGGATGCTCCGAGGCTCAGACAAGCACAACCCCAAGCGTGTTCACACCGAAATGCGCATCAATGACAGGAGGGGAGAGGCTATAGTCATCATCGCCGTAATGAGGGGATCTCCAGGGGACGGGCCCATAAAGGGGATCCTCCTACTGGCCCCTACGGGCATAAACCCCCCCCCCCCCCAGTCCAGTGCCACCCTCATGGAGTGGGGTACGATCAGAGGAACTACGACCATCGTCGCCACGGCCAAACTGAACTACAAAACAAGTACCTGTACCAACAAAAGAAGATGGGCCTCTACACCAAAAATGCAGATACCAGCCACCACCACAAACACCATAGAACTCACCATCACAAACCTCTACAAACTCCCCCTACTACTGACCATCACCTCAACCACTAATCTCCTCCACCACTTTAAAAGAATTCCAAACGTACACTTAAATCCAGCATCGAGCAGGGCCCACGACGGGGAACCACCTAACGGGATTACAGTGGAGGGAGAGTCTCTCGAAGGTGGGGAACGGTGGATTCAGGTTATCGGCAAAACAAGAAAGATACATAACACCTCCCCACCTCCTCCTCTCGAACACACAAAGAAACATCAGAAAGGAAAGCGCAAGCCAGTACCTTGCTTCAACTGCAGAGATTTGGGCCACTACAGGAAAGATTGCACAAAATAAGTTCGATGCCTCAAGTGTATGAAATGGCATCACCTATCATATGTGTGTACTAATGTGGTCGAGACTAGCAATGACGATGCACGCCCGATGAGCAGAGGCAGGTCACCCGATAGTCTAACCTTAATTCGGCTAGCAAAGAGCCTGGACACAATCAATAACGAAGAGAAGTTGCTCTGTCAATGGTGTGCAATTGCTAGAGTGAGGTCAGGGAGCCCATCGGAGACTCATCTCCTCCAAGCTCTAAACTCAAAGTGGCCAATAAGGGCCCACAGAGACTGGGTGGTGAAGAAAATGTGCCACCTTCAATTCCTCGTGTCCTTCCCATCGCCGGAGAAGGTGGTTGAGGTCACTGGCTTGGGAACAGTGGACTTTGGACATTTCAAGATGGAATTTTTCGAATGGTCACCTAGATTCGGATCAGAGCTACCACAAGGCGAGAATTTTTGGATATGGATCCATAACGTGTCGCTTCACTTTTGGAAGAGGGAGGCCATCCAAGAGATCATCGTCGACTTTGGCTCGATCGAAGAGATCGACGAGAAGACAGTTCGCCGCTCAGAGATTGTATCGGCGAGGATATTCATCAGGAGTGCCGACATCTCTTTAATGCCCCATTTTGCTAAAGTGTTCTCTTTCAAGGAGTCGTATCTGATCCGATTTGTGCTTGACAAGTGAGCGGAGACAGAGACGAAGGTCTTAGCCATCACTTCCCCCACTCCTTCATCTGCACTCAGAGACGGTTGGTCATACAAGCAGGTGGTCTCACCAATGTGGGACCTGACTTTAGACGGGGCTCACGAAGTGGAGCACGCGCATAGGGAACTCATCAGAGTGGCAATAGGGAAGGAACTAAGCCATGAACACACAGCGAAGCGAACAGAACTAGGGAGAGTTTCTCCGATCAAAGGTAGCTTGACCAACAGATCCAACGGCCCAGATGGATGGAAAACTGTGGATCTGCACACACCACCGGATTTGGGTAGTCTCGAAGTTCCAGATAAGCCCCTTCAAAAAGGGTGGCAACAGAAAGCCCAAAATGGCAGTCAACTCCTCGAAGTTGGTGGTGGGAAGTGGCGAGAGGAGAAGAGAGTGGAGACATGTCATACAAGAGAGGAAAATGGCAAAAGCGCCTTGGAAATCGTCATGCAAAATGACATGCAAAGTTGAACTCCAAAAGGGGAAAAGCAGGTAGCTTTGGTTCGTGAGACTACCACTTTAGGGAAGACGACGAGCAAAGGGCGGAGTGTTGACAGAGAGTCCAACCTAAAAGAGAGCAACGCAAGGTTGGGGGAAGAGATACAGGGAAAGGGGAAAGCTCGAAGAGGAAATATACAGAAGGGGAAAAAGTTGGATAATAGCAACTAAGGGGGTAACGAAGAGCCTAACTCTTCAATTCTATCGATAATCCCCTCAACTACTTTGCTCAACACATCGAGCGCAACGCCCCCCACTCAGAAGGCACCATGTGGCGTCTCCTCTGATGAAGGCATCAGAAATGGCGATCTGCTGAACCGCAGTCAAAGATTAGCATATCGTGGTCTTCACTCAGAGCGAAAGAGCGCTCAGAGTGAGAGGCTCTCGGTTGAAGAGGGTTTTAATGATGGGATCTCGAATGTAGAGTGTTTAAGAGTTGGGCCTGTGTACAGCCTTATATATGGTGGGGGGGATTTTAAATGAGGAGTTTTTAAATGGGCCCAAAAAGGGTTCCAAAATAAGGAAAACACAACCAACTGTATTCGAAAAGGGGCCCTTATGCACAAACCCAATTAATTGTATCCCTGTCTCACCCCCTGAGCTAAACGATGAAGATCGAGATGATAGACTAAATCTTAAAGATGACTATGTTTATTCAGAAGAAGAATCGATTGACTCTGAGGGACTGGCTGAAGAGCTTACGGGTATCTCACTAGAATTTGTACCCTCCACGTTCCCTCCCTCGCAACCAATGGCTCCAATCTCGACTCAAGGAAGTACAGGATTCAGGTTCAGAAAGTTGCTAAGAGGGCTATTGAGGAGTCCTTAGACGACTATCTAAATATTGCTGCAACCGCTAAGTCAGCTAAGACAAGCGACGGAGATACATGTTCTTTCCTAGCTTATATTTTTAATTTCATGACTGATACTAAGATTTTTAAGCTAGCCGAAACATGTGGTCTTGAGGTTACCAATACTGATAGGAATGTTTTCCTCCTTAACAAAATTAGAGGATGGGAGACCGGTAGGGTCAACCTTAATTCGAACTCAAATACCAAAGTGAGTCACCATCCCTTACCTAACCATGGTTAATGGAGGCTCTATTCTGGAATGTTAGAGGCCTCGGTAGCCGGGGCAACGAAAAATGGTTAAGGAGGTCATAGCAAAATCAAAGGCTAACATCATGGGTCTTCAAGAGACCAAGCTTACACACATGTCTAAACTTATTAGGTTGGGGGAAACCGAATCTCTGAATAGAGAATGTCCTCATCTATTGGGGCATCTGGGGGTATCGCTCTAGGTTTTAACCCTGATATTTTTTGTTGTCTTGACGAGCTCTACGAGAAATTTTCTTTGTCGGACTTGCTTCAACGTAAAGCTGACCTGTGGACTCAGTCAATTAGGGTGGTCTATGGTCCGCACACTTCCGCTTCTAGGATGGCTTTCTGGATAGAACTAAGAGCGATTCAAACAGACTGGCCACACCCCTGAGTGGTGCGGGGAGATTTTAACATCACTAGATTCGCCTCAGAATACAAAGGCAGATGATCCAGTGACTCTGATCGGAAAGCATTTAATGAGGTTATCACGGACCTAGAACTGGTGGACATCTCCATCTCTGATAGGCTCTTCACATGGTCAAACATGCAATCGTTGCCCATTCTAGCGAAACTTGATAGAATTTTGGTCTCCACTGCCTGGGAGACCAAATTCCCGTTGTCCGCAGCTAAATCACTTCCTAAACCCACCTCAGACCATGTACCTATTTTCCTATCCTCTGGGGAAGTTCAACCCAGAAAATCACCAAAGTTTAGATTCGAGAAGGCATGGTTAGAAATCCAAGGCTTCCACCACATGGTCTACGAGAGTTGGTCTCACCCCACTATGGGGATTGAAACTACCGCCATATGGTGTGAAAAAATCAGAAGGCTTAGGTGCAAGCTCAGGAAATGGAATTGGACCAGATTTGCACTGATTTGGACGGCTAAAGAATCACTTCTTGAAGAAATTGAGTAAATGGGGAAGACTGAGGAAACTAGAGATCTGCTACAGGAAGAGCAAAATAGGTTGCTCCAATCCAGACAAGAAATAGACCAATTCTATAGGCTCGAGGAAATTAAATGACAACAGCTGGTCCAGAATTTCGTGGCTCAAAGAGGGAGACACGAACACGGCATTCTTCAATCGAGTAGCAAGTGTCTGGCGTAGATCTAACCTCATTCACTCGATCCATTCGAACTCTGGAATGATCCAAGGCGACAAGGATATCAGAATGGCATTTCATTCCCATTTCGAACTACTCTTTGGACACAAAGCTGACCTGAGGGTCCCTCTCCGTCACGATTTCTGACAGGACTCGGCGGGCAACTTCGGACTTATGCTACAATCCCTAGAAGCTCTCTTCTGTGAGAAGGAAGTCTGAGGGGCAGTCCAACAACTTGGAAAAGACAAAGCCCCAGGTCCCGACGGTTTCCCGATGATCTTCTATCAGACATTCTGGGAGGAAATCAAAGGCAATTTGATGAGGATGTTCGCTGATTTCTACGAACATAAGATCAAACTAGGTAGAATTAGCTTTGCGAAGGTTGTGCTAATTCCTAAGAAAGAAGACTCCCGACGGGTGGGAGACTACCGCCCTATTAACTGCTCTGTTAAGATCATCACCAAGACTCTCGCTAATAGACTGGGAAAGATGATGGATGGTCTCATTAGCCACGATCAGACGGGGTTCATTCAAGGACGATGTATTCAGGACAGTATGGCCATGGCTGAAAAAACTATCCATCAATGCCACACTTCGAACTCTAAGAGCTATCTCCTGAAACTGGATTTTGAGAAAGCTTATGATTCGGTCGAATGGGACTGTCTCCTGGACGGGCTTGCTGGAAGAGGTTTTGGGGTTAGATGGATCATATGGATCCACACATGTCTTACCACTAGCAGAACTGCAATTTTGGTAAATGGGGTGGCGGGCCACCAATTTTCGTGCAAATAGGGCCTCAGACAAGGGGATCCGCTCTACCCCTTCTCTTCACCATTGTGACAGACGTACTTCGGTCCATGATGACTAATTGCAGTAGAGCAGGGTGGATTGTACCGGTGACCAAGGGAGTAAACCGCAAAGGTTGCTCAATCCTCCAATATGCAGATGATACTATCCTATTTGGTAATGGCAACCTCGGAGAAACAACCGCCTTCAAAGGTATATTATATAGTTTTGAAGCTTGGTCTGGACTCAAGGTAAACTTCCACAAAAGTGCTTTAATCCCCATTGCCCTGACAATGGAGGAGGCACTAGAACATGCCACAATTCTCAATTGTACCACTGAGAGCTTCCCCATTCAATACCTAGGGTTGCCACTAAGACCCGGGAAACTCAAAAAGGCTGATTGGCTACCCATTATTGATCGGGTTGAGAACCGTCTAGCAGGCTGGAAGGTAAAGACCTATCTTTGGGAGGGAGAGTCACGCTTATTAATGCAATCCTATCAAATCTTCCAATATATTATTTGTCCTTCTTTCAAATGCTGCGATGGGTTATTCAGAGAATTGACCGGACCCGAAAATAGTTTTTATGGAAAGGGGCAGACCCAGATCAGGGGCGACTACCACCTTATCAGATGGAAGAAGGCATGCATGAAAAAAGATACATGGAGGACTAGGTATCATTGATCTTCGAGATATGAATCTTGCTTTACTGGGTAAATGGTGGTGGAAGGTTTTTGGAAGGTTTTTCACCATAATGGAGAAGGGTGGCAAGACTTTGTTCAGGGATATCTGCATGGAAATGGAACGAGAAATTTGGGCTTCACGGTAGGCCCACGTGTCTCCTAGTCTTGGAAAGGCATCGCTAAGGCCTACGAACCCTTCATTAGCTATGTTAAATCAGTTATCGGTAACAGCAGACTCACTAGATTCTGGTAGGATAAGTGGTGTGGTAATCACACACTTAGAGCCCTTCCCCGATCTATATGATCGTGCGTCACAACCATACTGCACAATGGCCGCAGCCTGGAAAAGAGGCACCTAGAAACCGGCCTTTAAACAATCTCTCGATCTGGATTCCCAGACTAGATTCATAGAACTTCAGACCTACATCACCAATGCTGGAATTAGTTGATCTCAAGGTCCAGATAAAAAATCTTAGGGACTGAAAAAGAATGGCACGTTCACCGTTCGATCCCTGTATAACCGCATTCACTTTAGGGGATGTACCCCAAAGTGGGCATGCGTTGTCTGGAGGACGAAAGCCCTCTGGAAATCAAAGTTTTCTTATGGCTGGTGCCGAATGATGCAATTTTGACTAGAGAAAATCGCACTAAACGCCAACCGAATGTGGACTCTTGTTGCGGGTTCTGCCACGCTACCCTAGAAACTAGAGACCATCTCTTCCAACAGTGTCCTAGGAGTAAAGCGGTACTCATTGAGGTACTCACCGCCCTGGGGATGAGTTAGTACCCTGGTGTGTACGAGGACCTATGGGTAGGATCAAAATTTGCTTCCGAGAGAAGAACTATGAGAGAAGCGTGGTACATCGCTATTTCCGCAACGACCTGGGTGCTTTGGCTAGAGAGAAATAATTTTTATTTCCATAGAACTTGTAATATTATTTCTGGTAACTTGACTCACATTATGCATATTATTTCAATTTGGGCTAATGTGGCAGTAGCAGGTCCCAGGAGAAGGATATCGAGCGTATTCCAGGTTGAGGATTTTGATGATGAGGAAGTCGAGATCGGCCCGACAATCGACTGACAGCCAGCATAGTCGTTACTATTGTTAGACACCCACCGCCCCAGGGTTTGTTGGGGGGATGTGATGTAATTTGTTTAGTCACTTTTATGTTGCGGACTTTCTGGCACTCTTTTGTCCCACCCCCCATGTTTGGGGTGGAGGTTATGTACTTTCATTTTGTTTGTAGGACCTTGTAATTGGCTCGGTACTCTGAGTTTGTTTAATTAACCCCTTATTAATGAAATAGGGTGGCCGTACTCCACCTTTTCTTAAAAAAAAACAGTTAAGAATCTGGTTCGCTGGAAAGATAAATAAGTCCATCAACCAGGACATGCAAACAAGAGAAAAGAATGTGTGGATGTGAGCATAATGCACACACACACCTTACATAATTCCTGTGAAACAAAACTGATGTTGCTTGTTTTTGGGTGTGGGGGCAACAGGTGTGAGTTCTTGTAATTTGTGAAGCGGAAGGAACAGCACTGGCATTGATCTGATCCTCGGGCTGTAAGTTCGGCTCGGGAGTGGCAGGAGAGAGTTAGAGGCTGGGTGCTTGGCTCGAATCTTCGTGGCTCGGCTCGGATCTTGTTATCTGCACAATACCTAGAAACACCAGGAGAGATCCCGGCGATAGGCCCTCCGACGATCTAGTTAGTCACTGGAATAGCAACAATAACTAGGGTTCAGATGGGGAAAGGTTGATTACCTACTGTAGTGTGGAGGGGGTCTGGTATTTATACACAGGGGTAAACGGGTCAGGACCATAACGGGCCGGGTCGGACTAGTTTTCCACTGGGCCTGAGATGGAAGAAGCCCGATGGATTTCTATTGACCTGATGATTAGGGATGAGCAAAATCTGAAGAGATCTGATGGCCCTGATTGGGCCACATCATCTATACCACATCATAAACCCCCCACTCCTAGAGGGCTATGTAAACCAGTCATGGAGGAGTAGTTTATCTCTGTGGCAAGAGCGGAGTTGCGTATTTGACGAAGATTAGGTGTTGAGTCCCTGAGGAGTGCCTGGAGTTGGCACCGAGTTCATCACTATATAGTCCATGTCGGGGGCCAGGCTCGATGGGTCGGTGCCGAGCGTCAAACCTAGAAGGTCGGCACAGAGCGTGGAGCCCAGATGTTCAGCACCAGCATTTGAATGAGGCACCTGAGAGGAGTTATGTGGAGGCTCGAGGTCCATACCGAGCTCCGAGCTTTGAGGGTCGGCACTGAGCACCTCAAATGAGGCATTTACTGAGAAGCCACATTGGTGATTAAAGTCTATGCCGAGCATCGAGCTCTGAGGGTCGGCTCCGAGCATCTTGAGTGATACAATTCATGAGAGAAGCTACATTGGTGCTCGAAGTCCATGCCGAGCATCGAGCTCCGAGGGTCGGCTCCGAGCGCCTCGAGTGAGGCAATTCATGAGAGAAAATATGTTGGTGCTCAAAGTCCATGCCGAGCGTCGAGCTCTGAGGGTCGGCTCCGAGCACCTTGAGTGAGGCAATTCATGAGAGAAGCTACGTTGCTTCTCGAAGTTCATACCGAGCTCCGAGCTCTGAGGGCCGGCTCCGAGCGCCTCGACTGAGGCAATTCATGAGAGAAGTTACGTTGGTGCTCGAAATCCATGCCAAGCATCGAGCTCTGAGGGTCAGCTCCGTGAACCTCGTGTGAGGCAATTCATGAGAGAAGCTACATTGTTTCTTGAACACCATGCCGAACGTCGAGCACTGAGGGTCGGCTTCGAGCACCTCGAGTGAGGCAATTCATGAGAGAAGCTACGTTGGTGCTCGCGGTGCCTCTCTGGGCACCGTCTGACATGCCCGGGATTTTTGAAGCTATGTTGGTGCACAAAGTTCATGCCGAGCTCCGAGCTCTGAGGGTCGGCTCCAAGCTCCTCGAGGCATTTAATGAGAGAAGCTGGCTCGAAGCTCGCGGTGCAAAGCCTTGAGCTTTGAGGCAAGTTTTGTGGAAAAGCTAGGGTGATGCTCGCGGTGCTTGCCGAGCATCGAGCCAGAAAGCCTTGAGCTTTGAGGCAATTTTTGTGGAAAAGCTACAGAGACGCTCGTGGTGCATGCTAAGCGTCGAGCCAGAAAGCCTTGAGTTTTGAGGCAATTTTGTGGAAAAAGGTAGGATGACGCTCGTGGTGCATACCAAGCTTCGAGCCAGAAAACCTTGAACTTTGAGGCAATTTTGTGGAAAATCTAGGATGACGCTCGCGGTGCATGCCGAGCGTCGAGCCAGAAAGCCTTGAGCTTTGAGACAATTTTTATGGAAAAACTATGGTAACGCTCACGGTGTATGCCGAGCGTCAAGCCATAAAGTCTTGAGCTTTGAGGCAATTTTGTGGAAAAGCTAGGGTGACGCTCGCGGTACATGCCAAGCATCAAGCCAGAAAGCCTTGAGCTTTGAGGCATTTTTTTTTGGAAAAGCTAAGGTGACGTTCGCGGTGCATGCCTAGCGTCGAGCTAGAAAGCATTGAGCTTTGAGTCAATTTTTGCAGAAAGACTAGGGTGACGCTCGCTGTGCATGCCGAGTGTCAAGCCAGAAAGCCTTGAGCTTTAAGGCAATTTTCGCAGAAAGGCTAGGGTGACACTCGCGGTGCATGCCGAGCGTCAAGCCAGAAAGCCTTAAACTTTTAGGTAACTTTTGTAGAAAGGCTAGGGTGACACCGGCGGTGCATGCCGAGCGTCGACCTAGAAAGCCTTGAGCTTTGAAGCAATTTTTGTGGAAAGACTAGGGTGACGCTCGTGGTACATGCCGAGCATCGAGCCAGAAATCCTTGAGCTTTGAGGAAATTTTTACGGAAAGGCTAGGGTGACGCTCATGGTACATGCCGAGTGTAGAGCCAGAAAGCCTTGAGCTTTGAGGCAATTTTTGTGGA
This sequence comes from Hemerocallis citrina, assembly GCA_017893485.1. Lineage (NCBI taxonomy): Eukaryota > Viridiplantae > Streptophyta > Magnoliopsida > Asparagales > Asphodelaceae > Hemerocallis > Hemerocallis citrina. The sequence goes on from CM030363.1 coordinate 210,679,609, forward strand.
AAAGTTAGGGTGATGCTCGCAGTTCATGCCGAGCGTCGAGCCAGAAAATCTTGACCTTTGAGGCAATTTTCGTGGAAATTATAAGGTGACGCTCGCAGTGCATGCCAAGCGTCGAGCCAGAAAGTCTTGAGGCCATGGGGTGGCCAAAACCTTGCTTCGGTGTTTGGCGTGTCCGAAGTTCATGCCGAACTTCGAGCGTTCGAGGCTTGCTAGTTTGGGCAGCAAGTGGGCGAACAAGGGGGTGACACGGGTGTTGCTGACGTCACGTTTTTTGGGGGATTCGAGGAGTCGCGAGGTTCACTATATATCCCCTACCCCTCTCCTCGTTTCTCACTTTCGTCTTCTCTCTCCAAGCTCTCAAAATTTTCTCTCCTAGTGTATTTCAGTCACCAGCGGTGAATTTTCCGGCATCCTCCAGTACTTCAATCAGGTTAGTTTTCTTTTAATTCTGTCAAGGGCTCAGTCTGGTTCATCTGCCGCCACCACGGGTCGGGATGAGGGCCCCTGTGCCTCCGACTGAACGTCATGAGATTCTGTGAAAAAGGTTTATGACGTGGCATTGCTACACTGCAGGAGGCCATTCGTGGTAGAGTCGAGCAACTCAGAAGGGGATGTGCCCACGGTAGAAGGTGGTGAAGAGGTTGAAGTCAGTAAGAAGGATGAAGAGGAGGTTGTAGTGGTCGAGAAGGGCCAGGAATGAGGAGATGATACTTCGTCAGAGGATGACGATTTGGGGCCTTTGGCGACACCCTCTCTCCCGAGGCATCGGTCCGACGGAGGAAAATGAGATGGATTATGCCGAACAGCCTGGATGAGACGGCTCCCATAGTTAACCTTGAGGTTCCATTCGAAGTTTGGCCGTGCACTATCCGAAGGTATCCGGAGGACGTTGAGGAGTTGGTCCGGTATAAAGGTGGGGTTCAGGATGATGAGGTGGAGGCTTCCTCACCGGATAGGCAAAAGATATCTATGGAAAAGATACCAACTGTCCTAACCGCGGAAGTCCTCCCCATAATCCTGGCTAATTACTTCATCAGTCAGGAGTATGAGCTGCTAATCCACAGCCCTTGGGTCTGCCCTACGAATAAGTTGGCACCCAGCTTCTGTATGTTCCCTGTGGATGCCTTCTGCTCAGGCATGCGACTGCTGCTCCACCCGTTCATCATGGAGTTCCTAAATTGGGCGTCGCTAATCCTGATGTAGTACGGGCCCAATTCTTGGAAGTAGCTTATGTGCTTCATGCTCCTTTGCGAAGAGCAGGGGGTCCGGCCGAAGCTGAAGTACTTTCGAGCAATCCCTGGACTTAACTCATCTGGAGAGTTCGAACGGGTCGACTATATCTTGCCACACCTAAGGGAGAAGGGTTGTACACGGGCACCCTGACTCTATCAAAGGGTGGAAGGAGAAATACTTCATCGTTCGGAGCCGGATCCCATGGGTGATACCCACGGCTTGGAAGTTCCACAAGTCCAATTTGAAGGGTCCCCGCAAGTCTGATTTGACAGCCGAGGAATGGGCAGATGTCGAGATGATATGTTTAGGAAACAGCATCGGTTGGCCGAACGTAACGGAAAGACACTTGGCTCGAATCGACTGAGCCCCACTCCTATCAGTATGTTTTTTGTCTAATTTTCTTTCAAGTCTTTTCCCTCGTCTTATGAGATTCTTATTTATGCAGATATGGACAACTGAGAGATCAAAGAGAGGAGGACGATGATGAAGAAGAAGAAGGCCGAGAAGGCTGAGCAAGGAAGCATGGCAGAGTTGCTTCCGAGGCGGTTGTGGAGAAATCCCCCCAATCGACGTCAAAAAAACACAAGTCCACCAAACCAGGCCCCAGCTCCAGTAGCCAGAGGGTCACAGAAGTGGTGAGGGGCAGAATCCCACCCGTCGCTCCGTCGGACAAGAAGCTCATAGGCGAGGTGTGGCTTTGACCATAGGCCCCGGACTGGGCCATTAAGGTCGGGGACACCGTGTCGGATGGATCAGTGGCCATCGAGATGGTGGAGAAGCAAGCTCCACCTCGATATCGGAAGGCCCGGGAGTGCGACATGGCTGAGTCCAGCTACATGAAGTGGGCCATGGCGAGCGTGCAGGTAAATTCATTGGGTAACGATTATTTTGTAGTTTGTTGATTGTGTCATAATCTCGTGCAAATCTTCTAAGTTGGCTCCCCTCAGTTATAGCCCTACGTGGAGGGTGCCCAGCTCATGAAGCTATAACAGAGGGAGTTGAAGAATGAGATGAGGAACTTCCAGTGCTACGAGCGAGAGATGAAAGATCTCAAGCTAGCGAATATGGCGCTTGATGGCCAAATCCAGGCCCTGCGGGCTGAGCTGGCGAACCAGGCCGATGCCCATATGAAGCCGGTGGTCGAGCTGAAGAAAGATGCCGATCGATGGGAGAAGAAGCTGAAGCAGGCTGGGATGGAGAAGGTCATCGAGGCCCAGGAAAAAGTCTATGCCCTGGCGATGCGGCATGTCAAGCACTTCCACCCGGAGTTGGACCTTAGCGGTTTCCATTACGACCTGGAGGTGCCTGAACTTCCCTTGACTCTCGGGGCTGGTGGTGATGATGATGCTGCGGGAGCCAACCCCAACCTCGATGCTGCAGGGGCCGACGCCAACCAAGAGCCGCCGGCCGAGGAAGAGGTGGGACAACTACCATCCAATACTTTATGGACAAGTCAAAGGGACTTTGCCTGAAACTGGCGCGATTCAAGAAGCTGATAGTCGACCGTGACTTGTGCAGTATGGAAGTCCAATTTTCAATGGCTAGTACTTCCGCTTGGCAACCATCGTCCGAGTCCTTTCTTTGCGAGGTTATTGTGGAGAAGAAGTTAAAGGTGCAGTGGTATAAGATAATGCTCGGGATGTCGGGGTCTCGATCCGTCTCCTTTGGTTGGGATCGTCCTTCTGCCTATGGTTTGTTGACGACCCCGAGGATAATAGGGCCGGCAGGGCCCTGCGATGCGCAGAGATCGGTTGCCGGTGGGTCTACCCTGGCGACGCCAGGCGATCCGGCGAAGGAGCTAACTCGATCGGCTGGTCTTGAACTTTTCTGTATCAACCCTGTGGTTCCGACACAGGAGCTCTAGGCTGAGTCTGAACAATGTAATAAAGTATTCCTTTGTAACGATACAATTTTCTTAGATGAAATAATAATGAGAAGACGATTGTCTTGCTTAGACTGGTTCTTTTGTCATGTTTTTACTTCCGATTTCCGAGGACAGGTCCTCAACGTCCGGGCCGAGGAAGGGGATCCGGCTGAAGGGTGATGACGAGGGCGAGGGATTCTGAAAGCCTGGTAATAGAGGACATTTTGTCTTCCAATGTAATTAATGGCTATTTAGACGTTTTGACTTTCAATGCCATAAATGCGCATTTCCTGAAGGCTATATAACCCTCGCCCCTTCATCATAAATTTTCTCACTTCACCGTGAGTTCTCGTCGCTGGTGGCTCTCCTGCCACCCTCTGAGAATTGGGGGTAACAATTATGAGTGTTTTTTTACCCCCAGTTGCCAGTGGGTGAAAGGTAGGCTGATCTAGGAGTATAGGGCTCGGGGCACTTGCTTTAGGCAAGTGCTCTAAATGAGACTTTTGTCCGAAAATCCTGTGACCAGTGGCTCCCCTGCCACCCGTGGACAGTTAGGGGTAGTTATAAGAAAGGCTGGTCTACCCCTGGCTTCCGATGGGTGAGAGGCAAGTCGACACGTGGTTCGGGGCTCGATGGTTCTCTCCGTGGGTGAGGGCCATAAATCTTAATGAAAATTTTGGGTAGGACGTTTAGCTGAAGTCCAAGCCGATGGTTTAAGACTTGGTTGTTTGATGAAACCCCCTTCAGTGCTCGAAGTCCAAGCAGAGTGGCTAGGGAGTGGGGGGGTTGGAGATTCCCTTGTGGATGAATCTGAGCCGAGGGCTAGGAGTTGATGGATTAAGAAATTCCTCATAGGTGCTCGAAGTCCATGCCGAGTGGCGAGGATGTGCGCAGCCGATGTCCAAGCAGAGGGCTGGGACTTGAGGGATTAAAGAATCCCTCATGGGTACTCGGAGTGCATGCCGAGTGGCGAGGAAGTAGGGGGTTGGAGATCCCCTCGTGGATGTATCCGAACCGAGGGTTAGGAGTTGAGGAATTGAGAAATTCCTCATAGGTGCTCGAAGTCCATGCCGAGTAATGAGGATGTGAGCATCCGATGTCCGAGCTGCGGGCTAGGACTTGAGGGATCGAAGAATCCCTCGTGGGTGAATCGGAGCCAAGGGCTAGGAGTTAAGGGATTGAGAAATTCCTCATAGGTGCTCGAAGTCCATGCCGAGTGGGGAAGATGTGAGCAGCCGATGTCCAAGCCGAGGGATGGGACTTAAGGGATTGAAGAATCCCTCGTGGATGCTCGAACTCCATGCGGAGTGGCGAGGATGTGAGCATCCAATGTCTGAGCCGAGGGGTAAGGATGTGAGCGGTTGAAGAACCCCTTGTGGATGAATCCGAGCCGAGCAACGAGCAACACCAGCTTGTAAGGAAGCTAGGCCCTTGCTCGAAGTCAATGGCGAACGTCGAGCACCTCTAGCTTGTGAGAAATCTAGGTCCTTGCTCGAAGTCACTGCCGAGGATCAAGCATGCCAACCTTGTGAGAATACACAGAAATTTGAGCAAAAAAAAAAAAGAAAAGTTAAAGAAATAAGATTGCGCTTCATTCTTTTTACAACTTTATGTTTATACAAAAAGAGGTGGCACGTACTGCCGATTAAAAAGATCGATTACACAATCTCGGTTATACAAGAAGTCTAGTCCGGTTACAGAAGAAGTCTAGTCAGGTTATAGAAGAAGTCTAGTCTTCCCCTTCGAGGAACTTGATGAGGTGCTTAGCATTCCAGGGCCTCTTCACTACCATGCCCCCAGGTTTTCGAGTCAGAACGTGCTGGGTCATACCACTTCGGAGACCTTATATGGGCCCTCTCAGTTGGGGGCCAACTTTCTCTTCGTGTTGGGGTCGAAAATTGCTAGTTTCTTGAGCACGAGGTCACCTAGCTTGATGTTGGTGGGGTGAACCTTTTTGTTGTAGAATCTTTCGATCCGTTGTTTTTATATGCTTCTTCTGATGGTAAACTTTGCTCTGACCTAATCGATCAGATCCAAATTGGCTCTGAGGTCGGTTGAGTTTGTCTCCTCATTGAAGCCCATGATCCTAGGCGAGGGGAGCCAGATTTCCACGGGGATGACCGCTTTGGTTCCGTAGGTTAGGTTGAATGGTGATTCACCAGTGGGTATTCTCTGGGTTGTTTGGTATGACCAAAGAATGCCCGGTAGCTCCTCCACCCACAGTCCCTTGGGAGAAACATCCAACCGCTTCTTGAGCCCATCAAGGATTTGGCGATTGGCATTTTCTGCCTGGCCGTTTGACTTGGGGTGAGATATCGACGAGAAGCATTGCTGGATATCGATGTCTTTGCAGAATTTCTGAAAGTTCTTACCTGCGAATTGGGTTCCGTTATCGGTGATGAGCATCTATGGGATCCTGAACCAACAGATGATGTGCTTCTAGAAAAATTATTGAGTTTGATGCTCCATGATCGTGGCCAGGAGGTTCCGCCTCGATCCACTTGGTGAAGTAGTCGATGGCTACCACCAGGAACCGTCTTTTGCCTGAGGCTTTCAGGAAGCAGCCGAACAAGTCCATCCCTCACATGGCAAAGGGGGTCGGGCTGACCAGCGACTTGAATTTGTCTTGCAGAAGTCGTTTCCCCGAAGAGAATCTTTGGAAAGAGATGCACCTTTTGACAAGGTCCTGGATGTCTTGTAACATGGTAGGCCAGTAATAGCTGTGGTTTAGGGCTTTTCTAGCGAGAGACTTGCTCCCAATGTGGCATCCTTCAATCCCTCCGTGCAGTTCCTTCAGCGCGTATTTGACCTATCGGGGACCAAACAAAGAAGATAAGGTCTTCTGTCCACCCTTGCATATGAGCGTTTGAAGAGTGTCTCACCGATTATAGTGAATTTCTCTGAATGGATTCTGGTTCTTCTTGCCTCGGACCGGTCCGTAGGAAGTTCTCCCTCTGTCAAAAACTTTTGGATGGGCATCATCCAAGTATCTGTCTGAACCTCAACAGCGAGGCAAAGGACCTCAGAGATGTCGATGCTAGGCATTAAGAAAACTTTGATTAAGATGGTGCGGTCGAGGCCTTCGAAGGACGATGAGGTGAGTTTGGACAAAGAGTCGGCCTGAGCGTTCTGCTCTCTCGAGATCCGCTCTACCGAGGCGAAGCCAAAGGCGGTTAAGAGTTGATGGACTAGTGCCAAGTATTGGATCATCCGAGTATCACGAGCCTCATACTCCCCGGTGATCTGGTTGACCACGAGCTAGGAGTCACTGAAGGCTCTAATTTGCTTTGCCCCGCCTTATGTGCTAATGTGAGCCCTGCAATCATCGCCTCATATTCTGCCTCGTTGTTGGAGGCGGGGAAGTTTAGGCGTAGGGAATACTAGAGATCAAAGTCATTAGGTCCTCTGAGTATGACACCCGTGCTGCTTCCGACCTCGCATGACGAGCTGTCGACATAAACCTCCCACATTGGTTCCCATTCCTGAATTTCAGAAGGCTCGGTAATGGTGCACTCCATGATGAATTCGGCGAGGTCCTGTCCTTTAATATCTGTCCTGGGGTGGTAGCTGATGTCGTACTGGCTAAGCTCGATCGACCACTTGATTAAATGACCAGAATTCTCCGTATTGTGGAGGATTGCCTTGAGAGGCTGGTCCGTGAGAACCTGGACCGAGTGAGCTTGAAAGTATGGGCGGAGCTTCCGTACAGCCATGATTAGAGCATAGGTCACCTTTTCCATCTATGCGTAACGGGTCTCAGCCGAGAGTAGGACTTTGCTGATGTAGTAGAGAGGCTTCTGGACCCCATCTTCTTCTTGGACCAGCACTGCACTGAGCGTGTGTTTCGAGGCTGAAAGGTAGAGGAAGAGGGGTTCGCCCGTTCGGGCTTGCTTAGAAGTGGAGGGTTGGCGAGGTAAGTTTTCAGTTGGTCAAACGCCAGCTGCTGAAGAGTCTCCTCATTCGAAGCCTTTTGCCCCTCATAGGGCCTTGAAGAAGGGGAGCGACTTCTCCCCAGACTTGGAGAGGAAACGGACGATGGCCGCCAGTCGCCCCGTAAGTTGCTGAACCTCATTTTCATTTTTTGGAGGGGCCATGTCGATTATGGCCTGGATCTTCTCGGGGTTTGCCTCTATGCCGCATTGGCTCACCACAAACCCAATGGATTTTCCCGAGGAGGTGCCGAAGATGCATTTAGCGAGATGAAGCCTCATGTTGTGGAAGCGGAGGACGCCAAAAGCATCCTTGAGGTCGGCGACATGATCCTGCCCTCTGCTGATCTTGACGAGCATATTGTCAACGTATACCTCCATGTTCTGACCAATCTGTTCTTTGAAGACCCGTTTGAAGAGCCTCTGATGGTGGCACCGGCATTCTTTAGCCCGAAGGGCATGACCCGGTAGCAGTAGAGACCTTGGTCGGTTACGAAGGCTGTCTTGGCAATGTCAGGAGGGAACTTCCTGATTTGTTTATAGCTTGAGAAGGCATCCATGAAGGTCAGCATTTCATGACCAGATGTCGCGTGGATCAGAGCATCGATGCTCGGGAGGGGAAATAGGTCTTTGGGGCATGCCTTGTTGAGGTCTGTGAAGTTTATACAGACCTCCACTTCCCACTTGATTTTTTGACCATCATGACGTTAGCCAGCTACTCGGGATAGTTAAGCTCTTGTACGAATCGGGCGGACAGAAGTTTGTCTACCTCCTCTTTCATCGCCTGATGCCTCTCAGGAGCGAACTTACGTCACTTCTACTGGATCGGCTTGGAGCCAAGGTGGATGCTCTGTTTGTGCATGATGAGGTCTTCAGAAATCCCAGGCAAGTCAGATGGTGTCCAGGTGAAGAGGTCAATATTTCGGCGAATACACTCGATGAGGGTCGGCCTCAGATTTGGAGACAGAGATCAGCTCATGCGGAACCATTTCGATTTGTCTTCTACCTCGAAGGAGACTTCTTCCAGGTCATCCACGGGCTCCGAATTAGACTGATTCCTTTCGTACGGAAGCTCCACGGCGTCAAGGGGGAATACACCGCACCCACCGTGGTCATATAGCACGAACGTGTAGATTCCTGGTTTCCCCGGACAACACCGACTCTAAGGTCGGTGGGGAATTTCAGTTTCAGGTGGTAGGCAGAGGGAACTGCCTGAAACGAGCATAGGCTGGGTCAGCCGAGAATGGCAATATATGTGGCCTTGACAATGACCACCATGAAGTCCATAGATTTGGTTTGCTTAATCGGGTTCATCCCGGCGGTCACATCTAGTATGACGATCCCCTCAATTTGGACGGGGACGCCGGAGAACCCTTGAAGGGTGTACCCGGCTGGCTTTAACTTCTCGTAGGGGAGGTTGTGGTTATCGAAAGCTTCTAAGAAGTCAATGTTGATCGAGCTTCCATTATCCACGAGAATACAAAGAACTTCATGTTTCGCCATGCCGAGGCTGATGATGAGGGTGTCACAATGCAGGAGCCGGACGCCCTCCATGTATTCTCCTGAGAAGGAGACTACTTGTTGCTGAACTCTGGGAGGTGGTTGGTTGTAGACCGAATTTACTTCCCGCAAGAAGGCCTTACGGAAATGTTGGATCCCCCCCATGGTTCTGCCATGGACACAGTGTAAGATGGCCAGCCCCCCGGTTTCTTTGGGCTTCGGTTCTTTCTCAGGTTGTTTACTGACCGTTCGAGGAGGAGGCGAAGGCCTCCGATTCCTTGGGTCCCTTCGGTCTTTTGGGTTGATCTGAGTGAATTCCCTGAGGTACCCTTTCTGGATGAGGGCTTCAATCTCGTCTTTAAGGGCTCGGCAGTGGTCTGTTTCGTGCCCGTGGTCTGGGTGAAACCGGTAGTAGAACCTTTCGTCCCGTTTCTTATTGTTGCTCAGTTGGAAGGGTGTCGAACGATCCCTTTGTCCTCAATCTCCAAGAGAATGGCTGACAGATTCTGGGTCAGCGGTGTTACCTTTCAAAACGAGGGACCGGAAGGGGCCTCTTTTGATCGGATGCGTCCTTCAGGGTCTTCTTGACGGGCTCAGAGTCATCCGCTTTTCGCTTCCCCTTGGAAGTAACTTCTTTAACGCCTTCGGGGTGCAGAGCTTCCACAGTCCGGATATACTTCTTGACCCTGTTGAGAAGGTCGGGAAAGTCGAGGGGCGGTTTCTTTGCCAATAAGGCCTTCAACTGGCCGTGGCGGACATTATGTCGGAAAGCCGCGGAAGCGACGCCGGCGTCGAGGGAGGAGAGGACCCTTGCCTCAAACAGCGTGCCCTCCGTGATGAATGAACTAGACCGCTCCAAAAGTCGCGCCCACTGAAGATGTGTGAAGCACGTGCAAGCAAAAAGAAAAGAGAAAAAGAATTAGAAACAATGTGACGTGGTAGCGGGGCCCACCCGCACCTACTGTCTCACTGACAGTGGGCCCCACTGCGGGTGCCCACCTCCTCGACTTGCGTCATGTTGTCCTAGGAGGTGAGTGATTTCATGCGCTCTCCATCGTCTGATCTCCTCAAATTCCATTTCACTCGCGATCGACGATACAGATCCATCTCAAAATTCGCACATAGGTAATATTAATTATTAAATTTCTTTTATTTATTATAAATTTAAAAAAAATTAAAAAACCAAAAATTAATTTAAATATTTTGGAAAATTATTTTAGAAAGTCTAAAATATAATTAAAATTTGGAAAATTATTCATAAAAATCAGAAAAGTAGTTATTTGGAAAATTATCACTCGCCTGGACATTTTGTACAACATTAACTAAAGCTCAATCCTTGGTTGCTTCATACAACATGCACTACAAAATAAAGAGGAATATCTGGCGTAAATTCCCCGGCGTTTATTAAAAAGCGCCGGGGATTTCACAAATCCCCGGCGCTAGCAAACGCCGGAGAAAACCTCCCCACCCGCACACTAAATTCTCCACTTCCCTCTCTCTTTTTCACTCGCCCCTATTTACTCGCGCCCTAAATCGATAAATCACCCGCGCCCTAAACCCTATCTCTCCGAAAACACTACCTCTGATTTCGTTCCTCTTCGATTTCGACGAAACCCTACCTCTCCAACGCCCCAATCTCTACTTCGTTCCTCTTTCTTTCTTCAATTTCGATCTCGTCGCCTGCTCGATCTCGATCCCGTTGCCTGCTTGCGTTCAATCTCGCCGTCTGCCACCGTTGGATCTCGTCGCCGCCGCCGTTGGATTGGTGAAGATGGTGAGTTAGTTACCTGGTAGTATTTTGCGGATTTAGGTTTCTTGAATTTTGTTGTTTTATGGTATGGATTTTGGTTGATTATATAACAGGTAGGAGTTTAGTTAGTGAATGACGACGAGACTCTAAGGGATTGTGCACAAGGGTTCCAAACAAGCTGCAAGATTGGGCAAGGTGGATTTGGGTCTGTTTATAAGGTGACTTTCTTACCCTTAGTATTGAAGTTTGCATTTTTTCATGCTTCATGTTTAGATTATGAAGTTATTAGGTTGGAACAAGGTGGATTATGAAGTTATTAGGCTGTCATTAGGTGGATTATGAAGTTAAACATCAATTTCAAGATTGCGCAAAGTGGATTATGAAGTTATTAGGCTGTAAATTGTCACATGTGTGTATGTGCGCTTGCTCTTAACATTGTCACATGTGTATATGTGCTCTAAGAAGGTGTTGTAGATGATAAAGTTCTTAACATTCATTTTCTTCTTATGTTTGACAGAATTTTCATATGTTCCCTTATATTTTTCAGTTTGTTTGCGCACATTATATCTTTCTTTTAGGTGATTAAATTTCAATAAAAGCTAATTTTATTTTTTAATGGATAAAATTATGATTAACTGTATTTTTGCAATGAATAGATTGTTCATCATTCCATTTTGATGATATTGTGTATGTAATCATTTCATTTTGATGTTACCGTGTACATATATAGTAGGATATAACTAAATTTGAACAATATATGAATGATACTTCAAACTCGGGCATAATGATTTAAACTGCTGATAGCTAGCTAGGTTAGTTAATGCAATTGAGGATTGAGGGTTACTCAAAGATAGATTTAATTGAGGATTAAATGAAGAATTGTAGAAGTATACAGTAACATCATCGAAATATGCTTTTATACTATTAGAAGAGAACTAGAAGAGAACTAATTGCAAGACGGCAAAAACTAGTGTAGAACAAAGTTTTAGGATGAACACTCAGATCAAGTTTTGTATTACATCTATGTCAGTTTCTATTTCACTCTTAGTTCACACCATCACACCTAGAATGCGAAGTATGAATTTGATTGTTTTCAAAAGCATACCAAACCTTCATCCACTCCAAACAGCCCAGTGTTCATTAAAAAAGAATATTTTAATTTGTAAGGGTCTCAATCTCTCTTTCTGAAAAGCTATCTTTTATGAAATTTAATTTTCAGATTGAGTGATATTATTGAAATGGATAAAAGTTGGATAAGTAAGTCACGATTATGCAAAGAGTATCGAGATGGTGTTAGAGATTTCATTATCTTTGCCAAGCAACATTCTCGTGATCCCAACTTTATCCTTTGCCCATGTCGCTGATGCGTAAACTGTCATTTGCTTCCATGCTACGAAGTACAAATACATTTTGTGATTAATGGTTTTCTGCAATGGTACACACTGTGGTTCTGCCATGGAGAGCATGACACATCGGTTCCAGTTGGACAAGATTTGTTGGAAGAGAAAAATGAACCCTTAGTGAATGACGACGATAGTCTTGCCGATGAGATGCAAAATTTAGTGCGGGATGCTTTTGGGATTCACAACAATCCAATGCACACAAATAGTTCAACATGATGAACCGACCGAAACCTCACACACTGATGGAGACGAGGGTGGAGTGGAGGAGAGAAGGCAAAACTCTGAATTTAACAAAGAATTTGAAGCATTCAGAAAGTTGTTGGAGGATGCTAGTACACCCTTGTATCGTGATTGCATCAAATTTTCGAAGTTCTCATTCATCGTGAGGTTATTTCAGATCAAATGTTTGAATAGTTGGTCTGCCAAATCCTTTACAATGTTACTTAAATTGTTGAATGAAGCATTTCCTGAAATTTGTCTCCCAAATTCAACATATGGAATAAAACAATTCCTTAAATATTTTGATCTGGGGTATGAGAAGATAGTTGCATGTCGATATGATTGTATGTTATTTAGGGGGGATAAGGAGAGTCTGGAGAACTGTGAAATTTGTGGTACTTCAAAATGGAAAGGTGTTCCGAATGAAGAACAAGATGCAAGTGGGATAGTTAAATCAAGGCGGAAAAAGAAGCCAGCAAAACAGATGTGCTACTTTCCTTTGATTCCTAGGCTACAAAGGTTGTTTATGTCATCTAAGACTTCTCCTGATATGAGATGGCATGCTGAAGGTCGGAAGAATGATGAAATTCTCAGACATTCGGCGGATTCTGCTGCATGGAAAAGTTTTGATGAAATATATCCTGATTTTGCTGAAGATACTCACAACGTGCGACTTGGATTAGCCAGTGATGGTTTTAACCCATTTCGGCAAATGAGTAGTACATACAGCATATGGCCTGTATTGTTGATACCGTATAATCTACTGCCTTGGAAGTGTATGAAGCCATCGTTATTTATTTTTTTCACAATAGTTCCTTGACCGAAAAGCCCTGAAAATGATATAGATGTCTATCTCCAACCTTTAATAGATGAGCTCCAACAGTTGTAGGAGGGTGTTCCAACATATGATATAACAATTAAGAAATCATTCCGTCTTTGAGTTGCATGGACTTGGACAATCAATGATTTTCCTGCGTATGCAAATTTATCCAGTTATAGCACCAAAAGGGCGTAATGCATGTCCTTGTTGTGCTGATAAAACTACTTCACGATGGCTATATAATGGGAGAAAGTTCTGCTACATGGGTCATAGAAGATGGTTGCCCGACACACACAATTTCAGGACGGAAACTACGACTCTTGATGGGGTAGAGGAGTGGGAACATTCACCTGAAATATCGTCTGGGTCCGATGTGTTAAGGCGGCTACATGGTCATCATTTCAATTATGGTAAGGAAATAGAAGCCATAAAAAGGGGCAAGAAAAGGGCAAGGGATAACGACAACGATGAAGATGAATGTGATGACATTGTTGATTTAGGGTCCTGGAAGAAGAAGAGCATTTTCTTTACACTGCCGTACTGGGAATTCAATTTATTGCGCCATAATTTAGATGTGATGCATATCGGAAAAAATATTGGTGAAAATTGTGTAGGGACTATCATGGGAGATGATCGGAAGACAAAAGACAATCTTAAGTGTCGTCTTGATTTAGCTGCATTGGACATACGACACGAGTTGCACCCCGAATATTTACAGAATGACAGAGTGCGCCTTCCTCCAGCAATGTACTGCATGTCTAAAAAGGAGTTGGAATCGTTCTGCAAAGTTCTACAGGAGCTTAAAGTTTCCGATGGCTATTCATCTAACATAGCAAGGTGCATCAATGATAAGGAGAAGAGACTTCAGGGTCTAAAGTCACACAACTACCACATCTTGATGCAGGATCTCCTTCCTGTGGCTTTAAGGTTCCCAATGTGCGACCAAGTCACTGCCGTCATCAAGGGTCTGTGTAGCATTAATAAAGGACTTTGCTCAAGGGTTCTACGTGTTGAAGACATTAACCTGTTGGAGCAACGTGTTGATTCTTGATTTTGATGATCACAACATAGTGCAACATGTGTCTATGTTATACAGCTAACATTGCAGTGTACAGACCAAAGACAATTCTAGCTGAACAAATGAACAAGCTCAAAAGGATAACAGATGAAGACTTCAAGACAAGGATCAAGACTCAATTCAAGACTCAAAACTCAAGACTTCAAGCTCAAATGTGTTATATTGTTGTGTCTTGTAAACATTGTATTTTACTTTCTGTTAAGTCTTAGTCTGATGTAAAGCCTTGTCACACACACACACACACTCAAAATTTCATAATGTGTGTCTCTTAAAAACCCCAAAAAGAAGTCAAAACAGTTTGAAGAATTTTAACTTTTAAGTACCAGTCGACTTAAACTTCTGCCAGTCGACTGATAGTACAAAACTGTTTAAAATTATTCAAACTCTGATCAGTCGACTCATATGGCAACCCAGTCGACTGTTCGAGAGCTTTTGACCGCGAATTTTTTCAAACTCAAAAGCTCAGATCCGTTGGTTGACAGTTGAGTAACTGTTTTTCCCAACGTTCAGGAGATCAAACTCTTTAAATAGAGTTTCAGATCTCACTGAAAAGATCTACATGATTTTCATACACTCGAGCATTCTTGTGAAAAACATTCTAAGTGATTTTCTGTGAGAAACAAAGCTTTCAAGTTCATACACTTTGGTTCTCTACATTCAGTCCAGTATAGCATTGAATTCGCTCTGGACTGAGTATAGAAGTCGACCTATTTTGTTAGCCACGTGCATCAACACATACACCAACAAGGCTATAGGTTGACTGTAAAGTATTCTTGTACTCTTGCTCTCGGTTGGAGAGTGTTTTTGACTCTTGGTTGTAGAGTCGGTGTCTTTTCACTCTTGGTTGTAGAGTGGGTCTGCTTTCTCTGGTTGAGAGAAAGGACTACGGATTAGACAAGGTTGTTGTCGTAACGCCGTAGTGTATTCTTGTAATTTTTCAAGAATAGTGGAAATCTCAAGTGGGTTGCTTGGGGACTGGATGTAGGTCGGGAGGACCGAACCAGGATATATCTTGTGTACTCTGTGATTGATTATCTTGTGTTTGCATTCATTCTTGTTTATTTTAATTCTGCAAAAAGATTCTGGACAGTCGACTCATTGCACCATCAGTCGACTGGTCAGTACCGTTTGTAGTTGTAATTTCATTGTGCTTTCAGTCGTCTGTTTCATTCATCAGTCGACTGCACAGAGTTGTTACTTTCAATTATTTTTGACTTATCAGTCGACTGGTCCATAACTCAGTCGACTGCACCGAGAAAAATTTCCGCAGTTTTTATTAAACACTATTCACCCCCCCTCTAGTGTTTGTTTTCTTGCCTACAAGATCCAACACTTGGTATCAGAGCAAGGTTACAGGCTATGGCAACTACGTCAAATACAAATCAGTACCATGAAGGCCAATCTACACAACGGCCACCACTATTTGATGGAACGAACTACAATTATTGGAAGTGCCGAATGCAAATCTATCTCCAATCAATCAACTACGAGATATGGCAAATGACAGAGACGGAATACACTGCTCCTACCATTCCATATGCACAATGGAATGATGATCAAAAGAATTAGACTATGAACAATGCCAAAGCAATGAATGCCTTATTTTGTGCACTTACAAAGGAAGAATTCAACCATGTATCAAATGCTACAACCGCACATCAAATTTGGCATACACTCGAGGTAACACATGAAAAAACGAATAAAGTAAAAGAGTCTAAAATTTCTGTTCTTGTCCACAGGTTTGAGATGTTCAGAATGAAGGACAATGAGACTGTGTCTGAGATGATTACCAGATTCACAGACATCACAAACTCTCTAATGGCACTTGGAAAGATTTATACTCAAGCAGAGATGGTCAGAAAAGTCTTGCGTGCACTCACTCCAGAATGGGAGAAGAAGACCACAGCAATAGAGGAAGCAAATGACTTGTCAACACTTACTCTCGAGAATCTTGTTGGCAATCTCATGGCATATGAGGTCCAACTTGAAGATCGAAAGAAAGATACAGAATCACACCAAGCAAAGAAGAAATCATTGGCTTTTAAAGCCATGACAGATTCAGAAGATGAGGAAGAAGATGAAGAAGAAATAGCAATGTTCACTCGGAGATTCAAGAAGTTCTTAAAGAAGGGTAAGTTTCATTCTAAAGTTAAAGATTCTAATGACCCTCCTACATGTTTCAGGTGCAATAAAATAGGTCACATGAAGAAGGATTGTCCCTTAGAAAATGCAAAGAACAAGGGAAAATCATCCAACTTCAAGAAGGACAAATATCCAAAGAACAAATTTACCAAAAACAAGAAGGCTTATCAAGCTACATGGGATGATAGTGATTCATCTTCCGAAGAAGAAACGGATGAAAATAACGAAGTGGCAAATGTTTGTTTCATGGCTGCACAAGAGCATGTAAGTAATGATTATGATTTCGAAGATCTTCTTGATGCTTTTAATGAAATATTCCAAGAATTGAAGAAAGAAAAGATTAGAGTTAAGAATCTTGAGAAAGTGAATCATACACTTAATCAAGAAAATCTTAACCTTGATAAGGAAGTAAAATCCTTAAATTCTTGCATTGCAAGTTTAGATACTGATCTTGAAACTCCCAAAAAGAATTATGAAGAGATTTCAAAGAACGTATCTAAGTTTAACAAAGGCAAAGAGAATTTAAATGATATGCTTCATCATCAAGTTACATCTAGTCAAAAATATGGACTTGGTTATAAAAAATCCTCTGTAAAAGAATCTCCTGTTGTAAACACTAGTAAGACTAAATCAGCATCTATTTCTAGTATTACACACAAGTTGTATGATTTCTTTGCAAAGCCTCAGATTGTTGATTTTAGTGATAAAAGCAAAACTAACGTTCGGTTAAGTCGACTGAACCATACAACCAGTCGTCTGTCCAGAAAAAGTGGATCTTATTCGATGAGATCAAAACCTCTTATAAGTCGACCTAGTGTATCTACCAGTCGACTGATGTACACCAACAGTCGACTGAAGGACACTGGTAAGTCGACTGGACAGAACAAATTAGTATGGGTTCCAGTCAGTCTGAATCAGAATGATAGAATTGCTTATATTAACTTATATATGTTAAATGTATGTAATTCTACTTATTATATTCCTGCTTATGGAGGAAGATCAAACTCTTCATGGGTTTGGTTTCCCCCAAACTAATGTGTTTTGGACCCAATAAAAAGGGTACCATATTTACCTTAAATTTTTTATAGGTACCCAAGAAAGAACGCTGGATATTAGACAGCGGTTGTTCAAAACACATGACAGGACATGCCAACCTACTATCCACCATTCAAAGCATAGATGGAGGAACCGTCACCTTTGGAGATAACAACAAGGGCAAAGTAATAGGCATTGGCATGGTCGGTAAAACTTCTAATCCAACTATAGAAAATGTGTTATTGGTTAGTGGTTTAAAGCATAATCTTTTAAGCATTAGTCAATTATGTGATAAAGGATATAAAATAGTTTTTGAGAAAGATGCATTCTTGATTTATGACTCTACTATGCAAAATATTATTTTTCAAGATTTTCGTAAAAATAATATTTATGAATTGTGCTTGAATACAATTGATTTTTCAAATGACTTGTGTTTAATAGCCTCTAACAATGAATCTTGGTTATGGCATAGAAGATTTGGACATGTGAACATAAAAAATCTCTCAAAATTATCTAAATATAACCTAGTTAAAGGACTGCCAAAATTATCCTTTAAAAAGGATAAGTTATGTGATGCATGTCAACTAGGAAAACAAATCAAATCCACTTTTAAAACAAAAGAAGTAATTTCTACTAGTAGGCCGCTCGAATTAATTCATATGGATTTATTTGGCCTTACTAGAGTTGCTTCTTTAAATAAAAGTAGATATGTGTTTGTTTTAGTAGATGATTTTTCAAGATTCACTTGGACATTCTTTTTAAAACATAAAAATGATGCGTTTGAAGAATTTGCACATTTCTGTAAACGTGTCCAAAATCAAAGATCTCTAACCATAGTCACTATTAGAAGTGATCATGGTGGAGAATTTGAAAATAAAACATTTACAGAATATTGCAACAAGAATGGTATAACACATTCATTTGCATTTCCTAGAGCTTCACCACAAAATGGAGTGGTTGAAAGAAAAAATAGGACTTTGCAAGAATGCGCACGTACTATGCTTGTTGAAAGTAATCTACCAAAGCATTTTTGGACTGAAGCTGTTGCTACAGCTTGTTATGTTTTAAATAGAATTCTTCTAAGACCTAAACTAAAGAAGACTTGTTATGAGTTATTTTTTAATAAAATTCCTAAAATCTCTTACTTTAAGAAATTTTGGTTGTAAGTGTTTTATTCTAAACACAAAAGATAATTTAGATAAATTTGATCCTAGATCTAATGAGGGTATCTTTATAGGATACTCAAATAGGAGTAAAGCATATAGAATTTTCAATAAGTCTACAATGACTATTGAAGAATCAATGCATGTTACATTTGATGAATCCTTACCTTCATCAACCTTAAATAAAGATGATGAAACTGATTTATCACCTTTAGATAATGTGATTAAATCCTTAGAGCAAACTAATCTGTCTGATAAGTCGACTGATAAGGTCAACCAGTCGACTGACGTAAAGCAGTCGACTGAAGAACAAGTCAAGTCGACTGATCCGATTATGATATCTTCAACTTTACCAAAGTCATTTGTTGAAGTTAAAGATCATCCTCATGACTTAATAATTGGTGACATCTCCCATGGTATTCAGACACGTTCACATGTTAATATGATCTCTCATACAGCATTCTTGTCGGATTTTGAACCGAAAAATATACAAGAAGCTTGTGAGAATGAATATTGGATGAATGCCATGCAAGATGAACTAAACCAATTTATAAGAAATGATGTATGGGATTTAGTTCCTAGACCTCCTGATCAGACTATCATTGGTACCAAATGGGTATTCAAGAATAAGTTAGATGAATCAGGACAAGTTGTAAGGAACAAGGCTAGATTAGTTGCTCAAGGATATAATCAAGAAGAAGGTATAGATTTTGATGAAACATATGTTCCTGTTGCTAGACTAGAATCTATTCGTATTTTATTATCTTTTGCTTGTTTTATGAATTTTATACTCTATCAAATGGATGTGAAAAGTGCTTCTCTTAATGGGTTTATTAAGGAAAATGTTTATGTTAAACAACCACCAGGTTTTGAACATGAACAATTTCCAGATCATGTTTATAAATTGAAAAAGGCTTTATACGGTCTTAAACAAGCACCTCGTGCTTGGTATGATCGTCTGAAAACTTTTCTTTTAGAAACAGGATTTGAAATAGGTAAAGTAGACACTACTTTGTTTATCAAAAGAGTTAAGAATGATATCTTAATCATACAAATATATGTTGATGATATAATTTTTGGTTCTACTAATAATAATCTATGTCAAGAATTTGCTAATACCATGAAAAATGAATTTGAGATGAGTCACATGGGTGAACTCAATTATTTCCTTGGACTTCAAATTAAACAGTCCTCAAATGGCATATTTATCAATCAAGGCAAATATGCAAAGGAACTACTCAAACGTTTTAACATGGATAGTACTAGTAGTAAATCCACACCTATGGCTACTATTACTACTCTTGACAAAGATTTATTAGGTAAGAGTGTTGATCAAAAACTCTATCGAGGTATGATTGGTTCACTCTTATATATTACTGCAAGTAGACCAGATATTATGTTCAGCGTATGTTTATGTGCTAGATATCAATCTAGTCCTAAAGAGTCTCATTTAAAAGCAGTGAAACAAATTTTAAGATATATTAAAGGCACATCTGAATATGGTTTATTTTATCCATGCACCGATAATTTTCAACTTTTGTCATATAGCGATGCCGATTTTGCTGGAAGCAAAACTGACCGCAAGAGTACTAGTGGTACATGTCATTTTTTGGGACATTCCCTAGTCTCTTGGTGCAGTAAGAAGCAAAACTCCGTATCCCTATCAACCACAGAAGCTGAATATATCGCTGCAAGTTTGGCATGTGCACAAATCTTATGGATGAAACAAACCTTATTAGATTATGGTATTTCATTTGAGAAACCATTAATTATGTGTGATAATACCAGTGCAATTAATCTATCTAAAAATTCGATTCAACATTCATGTACAAAACATATTGATATTCGACATCACTTTCTACGTGATCATGTTTTAAAAGGAGATATATCTTTAGACTTTATCTCTACTGATAAGCAAGTAGCAGATATATTTACCAAGCCCCTTAAAGAAGATACTTTCATTAATTTAAGAAGAGAACTTGGAATTTGTGATTTTGTTGATATTTGCTGAAAATTGTTACTGTTAAGTCGACTGTATTCTTGAGTAAGTCGACTGTACTGGTTTTAAAAAAAAAAAACATACCAATTTTTTTTATCTGACCAGTCGCCTGGTTCCTAGACCAGTCGACTGATTAGTAGATATAAAATTTTTATTTTCTTCTCGACTCATTCGACTGATCTCCCTACCAGTCGACTGTCGCGAGCTCAATTTTCTTCAGCGACTATTCATCGCGTTTTTTGAGATGGAATTCACCTCTCTTTTCACCCGTGATCTCTAATCTCTACCGTCGATTTCTTTTCTCTTTGATCTCAGCCGTTAATTCGCTGTTAAAACCCTCTTTACCAGCCGTTTTAACCCCTTACCGATTTCAAGCTTTTACCCCCAATTTCAAAACCCTAGTTTTTGGAGTAGAAGGTGATCTACTTTCTCAGTGCTGATTGTGCTTGCCCCTGATCGAATCTCTCTCTTACTTAGGTAAAATCCTTTCCACTCTTTTCTCATGGCACCCAAACGATCAAAACGATCTCATGAGGGTAGTTCTTCTTCACAAGACTACACTCAATATCTCTTGAGTCCCGATCTTATTGATCGTTGGTATCTTTTTTGCACCATTACAATCTTCCCTGGAAGATTTGTAAATTTTGATGACCTAGACCGTTTTACTCTCATTCCACTATTTCAAAATTGCAGTCTTTATGACTTTCTCTCATTATCAAACCAACCTAATTACTATCCCCAACTCATTTATTTGTTTTACACAAATATGAGAGTTGTGCAAAAACCAAATGGGGATGTCTTAATCCGGTCGTCTGTGAAAAATATGAAAATGACACTCACACCGACTAGGATTAATGAGATGTTAGGTATTGATGATGTGGGATTATTTCTTGATGACATTCTTTTAGATGATGCTTC
Source organism: Hemerocallis citrina (assembly GCA_017893485.1). Lineage (NCBI taxonomy): Eukaryota > Viridiplantae > Streptophyta > Magnoliopsida > Asparagales > Asphodelaceae > Hemerocallis > Hemerocallis citrina. Next base: position 210,700,662 of record CM030363.1, read on the forward strand.
TATTTTATCTAGAATTTTCCTACCCAATCATGGCCCTCCAATGACAAGCAAAAATATCAAACCAATTGCTAAGCTTGTAGGTAGAATATTAGCCTATAACATCCTTCCTAAAAATGGTAGTTATGACCAATATTCTATTGAACTACAAAAAGCTATATATGCAATTTTTGGTAGAATTGTTGTTAATTGGGGTCAAGTTATTTTTTCTAAGCTTAATCAAGACCACTCTCATTTTCTACCTTTTGGAGGTTTTCTTACTATAGTCTTTATAGCTTTTGGTGTTGATTTAGATTCGGAGACAAATGTTGTTACTCGTTATGAGTGTTTCGATCGTGCTAGTTTGGCACGTATGAAACTCCTTGATGGTCCTACTCGATCACCCCCTAGGTCTCCTCCACTCTTCCAAGCTCCCTTAGGTTCTACTTCTAGACCTAGAGCCTCTCAACCTTCTACATCTGATGATCCACCTATTCTTCAAGCCAATTATGATGACCCTCGTACCTTGTATGACTGTGTTTCCTATCTAATGAAGCACTCAGTCTCTGTAGATACCCAACTCCATACCCTAGACTCTAAACTAGACAACCTCACTCATCTCTTCACCTCTCAATTTCATCCTCCTTCTCAAGATGTCGATGAAGACTCCGATGAAGAAGATTGAAGATTTTTTATTTCTTTTTATTATGTAATCTTCTTTTTAATGCATTTGTTTTTATGTATTAGACTTTAGCATTGTTTTCTCTTTAATGCAAACTCTTGTTACTTTGTGCTTTTTGATGATTCCAAAGGGGGAGAGAAATATCTGAGTTACATTTTGTCTATCTGTGTTATGTGTTATTTTTGTTTTGAATTGTTAACATTGTAACATTGTTCTGGTTATTGAAATTTCTCTGGTCAGTCGACTTTCCCAAGGGATACAGTCGACTGCTGCTAACTACTGCATCTGTTATGTTTTTCGTCTGTTCAGTCGCCTGATCTATTATTAAGTCGACTGATACATTCCTTATAATAACATCTATTTTATGTATGCATATTGTGTTTTTATAAGGGGGAGCATTTCATCACTATGCTTGTATATTATCTGTTTATCAGCTATTATGTTGTCATCATCAAAAAGGGGGAGAATGTTGATTCTTGATTTTGATGATCACAACATAGTGCAACATGTGTCTATGTTATACAGCTAACATTGCAGTGCACAGACCAAAGGCAATTCTAGCTGAACAAATGAACAAGCTCAAAAGGATAACAGATGAAGACTTCAAGACAAGGATCAAGACTCAATTCAAGACTCAAAACTCAAGACTTCAAGCTCAAATGTGTTATATTGTTGTGTCTTATAAACATTGTATTTTACTTTCTGTTAAGTCTTAGTCTGATGTAAAGCCTTGTCACACACACACACACACTCAAAATTTCATAATGTGTGTCTCTTAAAAACCCCAAAAAGAAGTCAAAACAGTTTGAAGAATTTTAACTTTTAAGTACCAGTCGACTTAAGCTTCTGCCAGTCGACTGATAGTACAAAACTGTTTAAAATTATTCAAACTCTGATCAGTCGACTCATATGGCAACCCAGTCGACTGTTCGAGAGCTTTTGACCGTTTTCTGTTTTTTAAAATTGAATTTTTTCAAACTCAAAAGCTCAGATCCGTTGGTTGACAGTTGAGTAACTGTTTTTCCCAACGTTCAGGAGATCAAACTCTTTAAATAGAGTTTCAGATCTCACTGAAAAGATCTACATGACTTTCATACACTCGAGCATTCTTGTGAAAAACATTCTAAGTGATTTTCTGTGAGAAACAAAGCTTTCAAGTTCATACACTTTGGTTCTCTACATTCAGTCCAGTATAGCATTGAATTCGCTCTGGACTGAGTATAGAAGTCGACCTATTTTGTTAGCCACGTGCATCAACACATACACCAACAAGGCTATAGGTTGACTGTAAAGTATTCTTGTACTCTTGCTCTCGGTTGGAGAGTGTTTTTGACTCTTGGTTGTAGAGTCGGTGTCTTTTCACTCTTGGTTGTAGAGTGGGTCTGCTTTCTCTGGTTGAGAGAAAGGACTACGGGTTAGACAAGGTTGTTGTCGTAACGCCGTAGTGTATTCTTGTAATTTTTCAAGAATAGTGGAAATCTCAAGTGGGTTGCTTGGGGACTGGATGTAGGTCGGGAGGACCGAACCAGGATATATCTTGTGTACTCTGTGATTGATTATCTTGTGTTTGCATTCATTCTTGTTTATTTTAATTCTGCAAAAAGATTCTGGACAGTCGACTCATTGCACCATCAGTCGACTGGTCAGTACCGTTTGTAGTTGTAATTTCATTGTGCTTTCAGTCGTCTGTTTCATTCATCAGTCGACTGCACAGAGTTGTTACTTTCAATTATTTTTGACTTATCAGTCGACTGGTCCATAACTCAGTCGACTGCACCGAGAAAAATTTCCGCAGTTTTTATTAAACACTATCCCCCCCCCCCTCTAGTGTTTGTTGTCTTGCCTACAGGATCCAACACAACGTGCTGCTTTGGTACTTTGTCAAATGGAGAGAACATTTCCCCCTTCGTTCTTAACTATAATGATTCACTTGGTCATTCATCTAGCAGGCGAAGCAAGACTTGGTGGGCCAGTACATTACCGGTGGATGTATCCCATTGAGAGGTAGTTATTCATATTTGTTCATTATATACCTCTAATTTGGATAATGTGCATACTTTTTTTGATCTAACCATTTGCATGTATAGGTATCTTTATTGACTTAAGGGATATATTAAAATAGATCACATCCAGAAGGCTCAATAGTAGAAGGTTATTTCTCGGAAGAGTGCTCCAATTTTTGTTTCCGATATCTTCAAGGTGTCGAGACATGTCTTACTAGACCAAGGAGAAACCCAGTTGGGTCAAACCTTGGTGAGGTACATTATCTCTTTCAAACTGCTGGAAATACCATTGATTAAGCCTTATCATATCATACTGGAGTAGGAAACCAAAGATAGGTTGATGTGCACCATTTTTGTGAAAGAATATCTTCAAGGACCACATATAGTGATGTAGCTCTCTAACAATGCACATTGTAGCTAGGATTCAAGTAATAATATTGGAAGCAACCATTACAGCCAAATACCCATAACATATAGATCCATTGGAAGTTTTTCTGCAATTTTTCTGGCTTTCATAATGAATGTATACATAAAGCAACTGAAAGCTTACTTCTTATTATTATATATATTTTATAACAAGTAAAAGCAAAATACAAAAAACCAAAGTCGATAAAAAGATCTCACTGATGCTATACAGCTTGCTCTATGAATATATGCAAGTTGAACTGAGGCATTTACAAGCATGTTCTCCATTGGTATGCCATATATTTTCTTATGCAGAATCTGAAAAATATCTTTCTTTCATTCTTGTTGACATTAATGTGGTACTATATTTAGGACACCATCGAGTAATATTATTTCATGCTGAAGAAAAGGTCGAGTTGTTATAAACAGGAAGAGGAAAAAGCCTTACTCAATCTTGTATAAGGTAGCTTTTTATCCCCATATATACTTATTGGTTGTTGAACCGTTTGAAACTGTGGATTACAACAAAGAGTTTAGTAGGATCAACCATTCAACTTGACCACTCCATGGAATTCTCTCTAGTATCTTAGCTGTCAGAATTGTATACAAGTAGGGTTAGGTATTATCATGGTTTAATGGAGAGCCAGCTTGGAAGGTGGGTGATTGTTTAGATGGCACCATTACTATTTAATCATGCATGAATGTTTCTTTCGTTACACAAATATTTTCATATTAGACTTATTACCAGCTAGCAAGTATTGATTACAACTTAAGTAGCAAATAGTATTGATCAGGACTGACACAAATATTTTGTATTCATGACTGTTTGTACCATTATTGCAGCAAAAATTTGATTACCCGGCGGTTCTTGATGCCGATTGGGTAAATAAATCTATGTCCAAGAAATAGAGAGACTATAAGGTTGAACTTAAGGCAGAATATTATGACGAGAACCGAACAATGGTTGAGAACACAAGAGTACTCCCGAGAGGTGTCGTGCGTTCTGATTGGAAATTTCTTTGTCATTTTTGGAGTACACCTGAAGGAAAGATAATCAAAAAAATGTAGTATATGATGTAATATATTTTGATATGATATTTAGCTTATTAAATATTATTGTGATTGTAATAATTTTACTTATGTGAAGAAGAGAGCTGAAAGAGGTCGTGCAAGTAGGAATGCACAGGACGTGCTGCACACTACAGGAGGTACAAGTTTTGCAAGGCGGCACGCAATAATAGTATATTTAAGTGTTTTGATCTTTATTTGAATAGTTTACGTAATTGATTTTATAATTCCCTATGTGTTCTAATATATGTAGGATGTGGAGCGAGGAGGTGCGGATCAGTATGGCGATTTAGATTTCTTCGACGCAACTCACATGAACTCACAAGGTATATTTCCGTCCTCAAAAGCAGCGACGATATCGGTATAGTTTTTCTATCTTAAATGTGCTTATTTGATGTGTAATATGCCTTAACAATGAATCACTTATCACATATTTTTGGAATTTGTTTTTTTTTTAAAAACAGACAACTGCTCGAAATAGGTATGCCGAACTATCATCCCCGCCGGCTTTCCCACAACACCGGTTGATATAGTGCAGCTTCAACACCAGGCGTTGGTCGAAAACATGGGTCCGGAGTGTTGGAATTTTATAAACACTTAAGAACATGGATAAAACATTAATAACAACCTAAAACATATTTCTATGAATATAGATCTTAATCATGTTGCAAAAGTGCTTTATAAAATCCTAAATCATGAAACTATAGATCTTTGCTAAATCAAAAGAAGAATAAAATTAAAAGCGGAAGCACTAACCTGAAGCCATTGATGGAGATTGCGCAGAGGGTTTGGATCTTCCTATATGATACGCACTTCTATGAGAGGCAGTCTTTCTCTATTCTTCTGTTGATGAGATGACAGATGGAATAAGAAGATGCGTATATATAGGGGACCATAACCCTAATTGATAAATATTGATTTACAATTTTGCCCATCACAAAATAAGAAATTTACTTTACGGTCTCTACACGTGTTATATCACACTTTAAATTATATGCTTTTAACCCATTACTTAATCTTGATTAGATCACTTTAATTTGGGTTAGACTTTAGAATAGCAATTATACATTTAGTCACATATGTGAGCCCACATAGATTATTTTCCAACAATCTCCCACTTGGGCCACATATGTTACTCCTTATAAATGTACATACTTTATGAGCTCAAAATTTTGCTATTATAACCAAAAGCATAGCCAAACAATCTCGTCCATTAATCATGCAAATATAGGATCAAAACAATTTTTGTTACATTTATCGTAACTAAATTCATCAATGGTCACATATATCAACATAATCAAATGACATAAATCAAGTGTGAATGTGTAGCATGAAAATTTCATGCAATGTGATCTATACACATGCCTATTTCCAACTGGTCCTCTTTAAAACTTAAGTGAGGTCAGAACCAAAACATGACAAATGATTGAGAAAACTGAATTCTTTATTTCTGATCAGAAAATAACCAAATGTATAAATGTCTCACACAAACATAATGCAAATAAAATACAAACTCCCACTAAATCATGATATCCTCAAAATTACAACACCCATATGAGTAGTATGCTCTTAAAAGACCTTGGGTGGTAATCCCTTTGTGAGCGGATCCGCTATCATGGAGTTTGTCCCAATGTGCTCTATGGACATCTATCCACTTTGCACTCTTTCTTTCACAACTATGAACTTTATGTCAATATGTTTCGACTTTGTCGAACTCCTGTTGTTGTTGGAATACATCAATTCTGATTTATTGTCATAAAATAACTTGAGTGGTCTTTCTATATTTTTCAAAATGCACAGTCCAGTGACAAAATTCCGCAGCTATATTCCATGATTCGATGCCTTATAGCATGCTACATACTTTGCTGCCATAGTGGAAGAAGCTATAAGTGTCTGTTTGACACTTTTCCAGGATATAGCTCCTCCAGTTAACAGGTAAATATAGCCTGATGTAGACTTTTTGCTATATTGGCACCCTAGCGAAATCAGAATCAGAATACCTTATGTCCTCCAAATGATCTGATTTCCTATATGTGAGCATGTAGTCTTTTGTTCTCTGAAGATACCTCATGACCCTTTTGGCTGCTATCCAATGGTCCATACCAGATTTTCTTAAATACCTGCCTAACATCCCAACAATGTATGCAATATCCGGACGCATACATACTTGAGCATACATTAGACTCCCAATAGCTGATGCATAGGGGATCTTTTGTATTTTCTGAATTTCAAGGTTACTTTTAGGACACTGATTGAGACTAAATTTGTCTCCTTTAGCAATAAGGGTATCCCCTGATCTACAATCTTGCATGCCAAACCATTTGAGTACTTTATCGATGTATCCCTTTTGTGATAATCCAAGAGTACCTCGAGAACGATCTCGGTATATCTGAATTCCTAATACAAAAGAGGTATCCCCAAGATCCTTCATCTCAAAATGTTTGGACAGAAACCTTTTAGTTTCGTGCAATAAATCTATATCATTAGTGACAAGCAATATGTCATCGACATATAGAACTAAGAATATATGCTTGCTCCCACTGAACTTGTGATACACACAATCATCAACTATATTCATCTCGAAACCAAATGAGATAATTACTTGATGAAACTTGTGGTACCATTGACGAGAAGCTTGCTTGAGTCCATAGATGGATTTTGTCAATTTGCAAACCATATTCTTTGAATCTCCCGACACAAAATTTTCTGGTTGCACCATATAAATTGTCTCGTCAATGTCACCATTGAGAAACGCCATCTTGACATCCATCTGATGTAGCTCAAGATCAAGATGAGCAGCAATTGCCATAATTATCCTAAACGAGTCTTTCGATGAAACTGGGGAGAAAGTCTCTGTAAAATCAATGCCTTCTTTCTGAGTATAGCCTTTAGCTACAAGACGTGCCTTATACCTCTCCACATTACCATTTACATCCCTCTTGGTCTTAAATATCCATTTACAACCAATTGGTTTTGCACCTTCTGGTAATGGGACAAGTTCCCAAACTTTATTGTCTTGCATTGACTTATACTCCTCATTCATGGCATTAATCCACTTTTGAGAGTTACAACCTTCCATGGCCTGATGAAATGTGATTGGATCATCTTCCATCATTCCATTGTCATCCTCATGTTCTTGGAGAAATACCATATAATCATCCGAAATAGCACTCCTCCTTTCTCTCGTGGATCTCCTTAATAACACTGGTTCTTGAGGTTGTTGAGTTTGTTCTTCTGGAACAATTACCACATTTTGAATATGGGTTATTCAACATTGTCTTGTTGAGGTTCCGGATTCACTTCTTGATCAATAATAGGTGTGGGAATATGAATATTGTCAAAAGTGATAGTAGGAATTGGGTTTGTAATTGAATCCAATTCCTCCTCAAAAGCAATGTCCTTAACCTTATTTCTCCCCCTAAACTCAGCTTCCTCAAAATATGTTGCAGTTCCCATCTCAAAAATATTCCTAAGCGTGGGATCATAAAACTTATAACCCCTAGATCGTTCAGAATAACCAATAAAGTAGCTGCTCACTATTTTGGAGTCCAATTTCTTTTCATATGGCCTGTAAGGCCGTGCCTCAGCTGGACATCCCCAAATGTGAGAGTGCTTTAGACTAGGCTTTCGACCTGTCCAAAGCTCATAAGGTGTTTTTGCAGCTGCTTTAGGTGGTACTCTATTGAGAATGTAAGCTGTTGTCTTTAATGCTTCTCCCCAGAGGGAATCAGGTCAGGTGGAATGAACTATCATACTCCTTACCATATCCTCAAGAGTCCTTTTCTAATCCTTAAAATTTGTCCCATTAAGCATGGGAACAAAATTGATGTTAGCAGTTATTGAGGCAGCAGATGATAAACTAGCTGAATATAGAACAAAAAACTAAACAAACAAAATAAGCTCACATGAAAATCCATATAAAACAATAAATTCAAATAATAGTTAATCTCATCTCAAGATACCAAGCACAACGTTAATATCAAGTCTTTGGACAGTAACATTAACTGTAAGCGGTACTCTTGTTGTAGTAATCAAATATTGACAATAAATCCTGTCAAATAACAAGTCATTCTTTGGACTGACTTATTGTTCACATGGAATACCTTATAATTGTCACATATTTATTACCACAGATGTGTATGAAATTCGGCCAAATACCAACTTACCTTTGGGTCAGTTAATAAATGCATAAATTACAAACACACAATCATCTTGATATTTTAAATAAATTAATCTACGCAAAAGAGGTCACTTTGGCGACATTTTGTTTCAATTAAACTATTCAAAATATTAGACATTCATAAGAAAAACCAAAACTAAAATTTGAATTTAATTGTTTCCCAAAATTTTAGCTTTTCCCTTAATATCATAATTTTACTTTATTTGTAGATGGATAATTTCAAGATAATATCTATGATAACAAAACCATAATTGAACCATATCTATCTACTGATTTGATAATATCAAATTAATTAAAATCATAACAGATAATTGAACATCATAATTCTAACCAAAAATTCAAGCACAACTATCCCACACAAATTTCTATGGGCAAAGTCTATCAATTCATAACCATATATGGATTTTTTATTTTTTTTTGTTCTGGACCTTTAGCAGCATTATTCTTGGTGAACTCAAATTTCTTTCTTTTGCCCTTTACCTTAAATGTGTTAGCCGAATGAGTACTTTTAATCTTCAAGATTGGTCTCTTTAACACATCTAAAGGTTTCTGAAATGGTTTTCATTATGACCAGAAGATCAATGCGATTAGAACACTCTCATTTCTCAAAAGTTATTTTCCCATAAAGAGAACTTGAATCTGTAACAGAAATGAGTGTCTTAATCCATGCAAGGTCTAGATCTATGCACCTAGAAAATGTCGGCAGACACCGCAGCAATATTAACTTAATGAGAACAAATGACCATATAATTCACAAAAAATCAATCAATATTCAAAACCAAATAATTGTACATCACATCTCAAGATATCAGGTGCAACATTAATATCAAGTCTTTGGACAGTAATATTAACTGCTAGAGATACTCTTGATGTAATGATCAAACATTGATAATAATGCATGTGCAATAACAAAACTCTCTTTGGATCGATTTATTATTCACAAGTGCAACCTTATAATTATCACATGTTTACCATCACAAGTGCAGATGTAATCCGGCCAAGTATAGACCTGCCTTTGGGTCGATCAATATATACACTTGCACAACATTTAATATTTTTTCATGAATAATCTTCACAAGAGAGGACACTTTGGTGTCATCATGCTTCAATTAATTCACTTAAAATATTAAATATGTACAATTTGTAAACAAAATATGAATATTGATTGAAATGACTTATATATTATGAAAGATGTTTAGTGAATTCAAAAAGGTAAATCTTAAACTGCATGGCCAAGTATTGATTTTTTATTATTATTATTAATTGGACGGGCCCCACACATTCAACCGCCACGTCATCCGCATTTCAAGGCAGCAAAGCTGCCTCACATGACCGTGGGACCCCCTTCCATGCATGCATTTCAACATAATCTTTATGGGATCAGATCTGAACCTGGGATCAGATTATTTGATATGCGCAACAAAAAAAAAATTTGGGCCCCACCCTTTTTTTTTCCTTCTGGGCCCCACCGGCTGTCCCTTCTCATTTTATTAAAAAAAAAAAACCCATATAATTTTCATACATTACTCCTATAGAAAGCTCTATAGGACAAAGCCATTAATTATCTTTAATAGAATTTAACTCTAATTGAAGCCAATTCCCGTGAGCCCCATCCAACATATTAGAAGCAGAATCTTTATATCTTGAACTAATGATTCTTTAAACTAATGATTCTTCAACTTCCTATAGAAAACATTATTAAGACATGTTTCAGAACCGTAAGCATCAAAACTTCCTAGGCCATTGATTATATAATTAGCATAATTCATCTAGAACAATCTGTTTACAATTGACAGATGGAACGGGATTTTTTTTTTTTTTTTTAATTCCAGATCTGAACGAAATTTAACCAATTCCTTCTATGAATTAAATTCATCAATCGAATTTCTTAAACAGAGATCAAATAGAACCTTAAATTTCTTAAATTTCTTAAACAAGAAATCGTAAATTTCTTTAAACAAGAAACCCTAAATTTCTTCAATTAATTCAGCAAAGATGGCTCTGATACCAATTGTTGGAATTTTATAAATACTTAAGAACATGGATAAAACATTAATAACAACCTAAAACTTGTTTCTATGAATATAGATCTTAATCATATTGCAAAAGTGCTTTATAAAATCCTAAATCATGAAACTATAGATCTTTGCTAAATCAAAAGAAGAATAAAATTAAAAGCGGAAGCACTAACCTGAAGCCATTGATGGAGATTGCGCAGAGGGTTTGGATCTTCCTATATGATACGCACTTCTATGAGAGGCAGTCTTTCTCTATTCTTCTGTTGATGAGATGACAGATGGAATAAGAAGATGCGTATATATAGGGGACCATAACCCTAATTGATAAATATTGATTTCCAATTTTGCCCATCACAAAATAAGAAATTTACTTTACGGTCTCTACACGTGTTATATCACACTTTAAATTATATGCTTTTAACCCATTACTTAATCTTGATTAGATCACTTTAATTTGGGTTAGACTTTAGAATAGCAATTATACATTTAGTCACATATGTGAGCCCACATAGATTATTTTCCAACACGGAGCGCCATGGCCGTGTGCGTGGGAAGGGGTTAGGACCTAGACTTATGCTTCTTCATCAACACAGCCGGATCCTAGAGATGAGAAGATATCTATTCTAGAGACGCAGGTCTCTCTAGAAGATATCTATTCTAGAGACGCAAGTCGCAGAGCTTAAGGCAACAGTTGCACATATAGCACATATAATGAGGAAAACAAATGTTCAAAACCCCGCTAACATACCGAGACAGGTTTGAAATTATATACAATATTGTTCTTATCTAATTGTGTGTATCAATTGCTTATGCATTTTATTTGCATTAGCATTTTATACCAATCTGACTAATTGTGTGTACCAATCTGACTCAAAGTATCTTTCATACTTATTTTTTATAGAGCAAGGTGATAGAGACCCGATATCATCCAATCGTCCGAATGAAGAGGAAGCCGATGATCGTGATCCTGTCAACGGCATCGCTAGACGTACACTGTAGGCGGGATTTTCTCATCTCTTAGGTATTACAACCTTATTAGCTTCACTTCTTCAATTAACTGCCCCACATTTTCTTTGGGGAGTTACTATGGTATACACAAACTATCTACTCTGTTAAAACCTTGTCTTTATGGTGAGGCTGCATTGTATGGTATGCTACATTGCATGCAATTGCTGCAGTTTTTTTTTTAATACAATACTCAGAAAGCAAGTAAAAATATTCCTCTGAATTGCTGTGTATGTGATACAAATAGCATATCTGAGCCTCGTTTCTTATGCATATAAAATTTTCCATGATTCTTAGCATGTTTAATTTATTTTCTTCCTATTATTTCATTGAATTAACATATTACTTTGGAATAAATTTTTATCATGTTGACAATTTATAATTTTAATAAAATAGTCAGATTAGCCTGTTATCCTAATTCCTAACTCAATTGGAAACTATCATGCCATGTACATGTTATCCACTTGTTACTAAAAAATCTCTATCATGTCAGATTTGCTAATTCTAATGGTCTGAACTGAAAAAAACATAAAAATGGGCACAAGTTAGAAGGTTTGATCAGGCCGATAAATATCCCTTGAATCAGATAGATAGGTCAGTCGATATTTAAAACTTTGGTTGTGAGTTTTGATCTTTATCAATTGAAAAGCACGCTGATATTGAAGCAGGAATAAATTAATACCCTTCCAACGACATTACATAATTTGCTAAATACAAAGAAGAAACTAGTTGATGTGAAGAGAGAGTGTTTGGCTTAGATATATATATATATATATATATATATATATATATATATATATATATATATATATAATACAGTGACTTTGGTGAGCAAATTCCCCTACTTATCATGGGAGGGAAATAAAAATTAAGGACTCAAACCATGTACAGGTGATAAATAAAATATGCGATTTAATGACTCTGCAATCCACTTGTTCTCATTTTAATGTAACACACCGTATGGAAGTTTATATAAAAACTACTTGGTTAGCAAATTGCAGTAAGCAAAAATCTGTGCATGTTATTTTATCATTTATTCCTTTATCAAACATGCATGCTGAAAATAGCTGAGAATATGTTACAGGCATACTATAGTTGCTGATTAAGTTAAGTCTGATAGCTTGCACTCACCATTGCAGTTGTTTAAACTTACTGATCATCTCCATTCTATCTGTATTTTGGATGATTGAAAGAATTGACCGAAAGCAAAAGTCCTTGTTAGTTGTTTTGCTTTCATAAGCAAGTTGATAAAACCTTGTCGAAAGTTATTTAAAGCATCTGACAATGCTGTATACTAGCAAAAAACAGCATAAAAGACATATTCACACATCTTAAGGTAGCATTACAATTTACAAACTCGTTACAATAGGACACAGTAGTAATCAGGTTGCTAGTCCCGATGGCTGTTTTGGATCGACTAGCATCTCTTACTTCTAGTTCTTTTGTACAAAGCAAAACCATCCAGTAATTAAAAGCACTCAACTGCTGATGACTCAATTGTGCGTGATGTATCAGCACTCAACTGCTAATAATAATACTCACAAAACAAAAGGTCCTACTAGTTGGGACACACTTCTGTGTTGGCTCCAATTCTGAAGTTTGAGCTGCATTTTGAGTAGAGTGATCTGGTTCATACTCCTCTTCTCGTTCCTTTTTAAGTTCCATTTCACCATTATTTTGTATATCAGGTTTTTCCAGTTCCAGTTCCTCCTTCGCATCCCATTTCCCTTTGATTTCAACTTCATGCTTCTCATCTTCACTTTCTTCTTTTGTAACTTCTGATTCAATTTCTTCAATTTTACAGTTAGCTTTGGTAGATTGCTCCACGAATTCAGAAATTTTTTAATCTTTTGGTATTTTTTTAACTATATATCTTTTGGTGTAGAAAATTATGATTAATCCATCCATATGTTATTCATAATTGTTCTCTGGACTTCTAATCTATAGTGAGTGATTGCATGAATTCTTTATAAATTTTTCTCTAACTATAGAATTTGTTCTTGTTCTTTTTGCAGGATTACCACCCGACTAGAGTTCTCACTATTGTTTATCAACCTTCATATTGACTGGGAAGCACTGGGATCTTGTTGAATGGTTGGAGAGCATTGGCTTTTAATTTCCTTTCAAGTAAACAAAGCAAGAAAAGATCTTTATGTGATGTATATTTTGAAATTGAAAGATTTTTGTTTTATGAAAGGCTAATTAGTTATGAAAGAACTTTATGTGATCTATATTTTGAAGTTGAAAAACTTTATGTGATGTATATGTAGTACTATGAAAGTTGAAAGATCTTTGTTTTATGAAAGTTTCAAGGAGTGTTTGTTTGATAATTTGTGAGTTTCATAATTTGTGGAGTAGTGGAGTTTGTGATAATTTGTGATAATTTGTGAGTTTCAACAATATGGTTATCATTCTATGGGTTTCATAATTTGTGGAGGAGTGGGAAGCAAGAATAACATATTCGCGGCGTTTATTACAATCGCCGGGGTATATTTAGTAACGGTAAGAAATTTTAAAAATTCAAAAGTAAATCGCTGGCGTTTGTTAAATGCCGGGGATTTTTCAAAACTTCCCCGGCGTTTCATTTGCACCGGGGAATCTAATAGTTTCCCCGACGAAATGCCATTCAGCCAATCGCTGGCGTTCCAAAAACGCCGGCCATTGTAGAGAAAAACGCCGGCGATATTATTAGTGTTTGTAGTGATGAACTAATGCTCTATTTTATCTCAAGTCTTATATGAATATGATATGGTTCAGTGTCAAAATTTTCATCTTATATGATATGATTAAGATCCAAGAATCAGGGTTGATGAAGAAATCAAAGTCGAACCAGATGGAACTTGAGAGAAGGATTCATGAACAACTAGCGGTTAGTTTCTTCCGCTTACAAAATTGTCTTAACAGATTCTGGCCTAATTTAAGCATTATTGTTGAATCTATTTCTCAAGGTATACAACATATTTCAACCAAAGAGAAATTGTGAAAACACAAACAGAGAGAAGAAGAGGGCAAAGTTCACTATTACCAAACATGCAAGTACGTAACACAAACGGGAGAATAATGATTTATCATTAAAAATATAATTAACTGAAGAGTTAAACTAACTTCACAACGAAACTGTATATTTCTGCACTGCCTCAGTATTGAACAGAACATAATAAACTAAAAAGAATTCATGAAATAAAGTAGCAAATCAATAACAATAGATTAAAAGATCTCAGTAAACTCGATCATCTAATGTAATGGAACGCCTACATAGTGGGCAAAGGCGACTGTGTAACCTCAACCACTCCTCAATACAATGATGATGAAATATGTGGCCGCATGGCATACGACCACACTCCTTCCCGATCACACCTTCACAAACAAACAAATCCTCAAAACAGATAGAACACTCCTTCTGCCCGTAAGAATCCCCTGTCCCGTCATACGAAATCACTTGAAGATTTCTCATGATCTCGGCAACTGATGCAGCGCCTTCTCTGCAACCCTCTCTTCTTTCGATGCTTGGGGAGTCATAAACCAACATGTCTTGGATCCTACGGTATCTTCTTGGTGCAGCACCATGATTTCTCATGATCCTGGTAGTCGATGCAGGGCCACCTCTGGAACTCTGTCCTGGTTCAATGTCGGAGGAGTTTAAGACCCATGTCTCGTCAATCATACGATAACTTCTTGGAGCAGCACCACGATTTGTCATGATCTCAGTGTCGGAGGAATTTAAGACCAATGTCCCGTCGATCACGTAATAATAAATTCTTGGACGTCCTGGATGAACCCTGAAGCCATAGGATGGCTGTCGACGAGGAATAAAGGAGGAGGGAGAGTAGTTGGTTGAGTTTAGAGGCATTGGAAATATTGGATGATAGGTGGGAGAGAGGGAGACCAATGTCCCGTCGATCACGTTGTAATAAATTCTTGGACGTCTTGGATGACCCCTGAAGCCATAGGATGGCTGTCGACGAGGAATAAAGGAGGAGGGAGAGTAGTTGTTTGAGTTAGGCATTGGAAATATTGGATGATGGGGAAGAGAGAGAGAGTAGAGAGAAGATTTGCAAGGAAGTAAAAGATGGGCAGACAGGGGTGATTAATTAATAAGAGAAAGAAAATTAAAATTTGGAAACTCTGCAGATAGATTAATTATTAGGGATTGTAAAGATATATATAGTATATATATGGTATTTATTACCATATGTGAAGTATATAGTTTTGATAGTAGGTCTTCGATCTCTTTAGTTTTTCGGATTAATTAATGAGCGCTGCTGTTGATATGTTTGTTAATCCTAAACTCTAATTAATTAATTACAAAGAAGCCCTTTTTAAATTTTCCTTCTGCAAATTAATTAATTATTATCAAAATCTGCAAATTAATTTTTGAGATTTGACGCTCAATATTGGAAATATCTACAGTATGATTTGTTGCTTGGTATCGAAGTCACGAGACTTTATTATTATTATCTTTCTTCGTTTCCATATACAATTTTATATAAAGATTTTACATCTCAAAGAAAGATTTAAATAAAGATGATTCTGTGTATATCCCTGGTTCATTTACCTATCCAATGTTATGGTATTCAACTATTCATTAGATCTCAGGATATTATCTTTTCACCTTTTTTTTTTTTTTTTTTTTTGCATTATTTGCATAATCTTTCAATTTTAATTTTCCTACCATTTGCCTAATCATACAATAGTACAACTCTGTGCAATATTGTACACTCATTTTAAGAAAAATGATCATTCTCTTAAAGCATGTTAATTGACATAATTCAATTTTAAAAATATGCACTAAGATTATCCTTAAAATAAAAAGGGTAACCAAACGTTAAAACTTAATCAACAATTCTCCTAAAATTTCGGTAGAATTTCACGAGTACATATATATATATTTTCATCGATATACATCATGTAATATTCTAAGGTTTATATATACCAAAAACATCAAACATTTCAACATTCAACAAATCCATATTTTTTTCAGATTATATAACTAAAACTAAATTATATATATTGTATAGATATCTACTGATATAGCTAAACTAAATTATCTAATGATATTATGAATAATATAAATATAGAATTCTATATCTTCTCACTTAAATAATGAAAATATTTGACTAATTAGATTCGATTTTTCATCTAGGTAGTCTAACAAACAGAGTTGACAAAAAAATATTGAGGGCGTTGCTACTTTTTTTGGTGTGGGAGCAATCAGATGATATGGATTTTTTTAGGAACAATCAAGAACTGACCCTTTGACTTTCAATGGTGTTGACTACCTTTGACTGCGATTGACTTGATGATCTGACTCGTTTGCGCCATAGGATTTGATTCGTGTGGTGACGATCGCCTCCGCTAACCTGCAAAAAGTCTGAAACACTGGGGTCGATCCCGGCGACAGACCCTTCAACGCTCAAGGCAAAAATCAAGAAAACTATGAGAGAGCTTTCGTGAAGAAAATACTGATCACCTATTTCTGGTGAAGGTAGGGATAGTCGCTTTGGTCATTTTCAAGATAATGATTTATATGGACTGCCCAGTAATTTTGGATTGAATCAGTTATCTCTTCTTCATGAAGAGATAAGAGTAGTTGAGGAGATGTTAAACTCCCTTCAAGATAAGAGATATGACTTTTGAACCACCTATTATGAATAATTTTGGGTTTAAATCGTATTTAAACAACCTGGATCCTTTCTTATTGGGATGATAGGACAACCCATTTAAACAAACCCGGTTTGGGCTGTTGGGTTTGGAAGAGACCCAATTCCCGTTTACGAACCCGTTTTTTAGTGAAATTACCATTTTACCCCTGAGTGCTTTAAGATTCGTGCCTGATTAAAACAGCCCCGATTTGGTTCTATTTTTACACATATCACAAGCCCCCCACTCCCGAAGACTGAGTTTCATAGCCTTTGAGGAGTAGTTCGCCCATTTTCATTTTTACAGGTTTACAAAACTTATCGGAGTTTTCGGGAAAGTCTGGATCTTACTCGAGGAGTAACGGTGTTATTCTGAGTTTTTAAGATACGAAAAATTAATTTTAGAATTTTTTTGACTTTCTGTGATTTTTCCAGACTTCTTTTTTTTCCAATTATTATTCATTTTCCGAAATTTATTCAATATCCGAAGTTTAAAGTTTAATAATGAATTTTCAAAATATTTTAATTAATTATTCAAAATTTAATAATTATTTTTCAGAATTTAAAAAAATATTTTTCCGCATTAATAATTTTTTTTAGAATTTTTAGAATTTTTTATTATTTTTCTGGATTTTCAAATAATTAAATAAGAGCGAGAGGACTGCGAAGAAGAGAGAGGATGTGGTTAAGGCAGTGAAGGCCGAAGCAGAGGGGTACCTGACCCTGAACAGAGAGAAGGCATATGCCATGGCTCTTCTGCACGTCAGAGCGTGAGTCCCTGGTTTCGATCGTTCGAGGTAGTCCTTGTATGAGGTCATTCCCGACTACGAAGAGGAAGAGAAGGCGGAGGAGGAAGAGCAAAATGTTATAGCGAATCCCTTGACCATGATGGTAGTGACCCCGGGGCGGTTGTGTAACACCCCGAATTCCATTTATATGTAATTCGTAGTACAACAGGATCTTTTACTTCATTTCTTATAATTTTACAAAGAAATTGAAAACTTTTCTTATTTACACAACAAGGTTTATTACAGAGTTACACAACAGAAGTTAAATAAAAATAAAACATGAAAACAACTCTAATATCAACAGCTTTAATCATGAATATAATCTTTATCATCAATCGTCTTTAAGTCCTTGCCAATCCAATCAAGCCCTGTACTGAAAATCTGTGGGCACGTCAGTTGCTTACAACCGACGCAATGTTATAAACAGCTGTAGTACCCCGATTTATTTTCTTAATATATATGAAAGGGTATTTATTTTTCTTATGATAGCCTATTATTATTACTTTCTCCATGATAAATAGAGTGTAGTATTTCCTATAAAACATTCTTCTCAAAGCCCAAATGTGACTTGTTTATTTTCTTATGTAAAAATACATATTTTGGCCCAAATGTATTTAAACCCATAAACTTAATCTTTTTCTTACACTTGTATGTGCAGCATTTTCCCTCTTATTTTCCGGGTATTTTGATGTACATTTTATAGTGGGATTTTGTGTGTACACGTGCACTCCATGTACACGTGCACAAGGCACAAACTTGGCCGGATTTGTGGAGAAGTGGCTAGGATCATGGGCGGTTATGTGAGGGTGTGGGTAGTTTCTCAAACTACCGATTGCATCTTGTCCTTTGATCTCCAACTCCCCAACGAATCTCAGCCCTCCATTTCGCCTATAATCTAGTATAAATACCCCCTCCTAATCCCTATCTTTTTACACTAAAAATTTCTAAGATTTCAAGAGAGTATCTGTGAGTTGTGTGAGAGCTTTTCTGTGGAGGCAAGCAGCATTGGTGAGGAGCTCGGCGTGGAACAGAGGAACAAGAAGTGCAGCGTGATATTGAAGGACTTGCGGGATTTCGTTATTTTCTTCACAAAAGGTGGGTGTTTCTCAGGACTTCTAATGTAGGAATAATGCTATATTTGTCATGAAGTGTTACCATGTGGCAAAAGTGAATTGAATGCTGTAGAAATTGCTTGAACATGCTATTATATTCGAGGCAAGACTGACGGCCCAGTCGACTGCCATATGAGCCAGTCGACTGATACGAGATATTTATTTTCATAATGTGCTGATAAAGTGTGTGTGAATAGCCATGATGGTGTGATCATAAAATGTATGTTTTTCCCTATGACACATATGATGGAGGGAAGGTAAACAAACAAAAAGAACTGAGGAGATAAACATTTGGAGTTGTCGGCTTAGTCGACTGACTTGGAGTTAAGTCGACTGATGCTCGTTCTGAAAGTGATTGTTTGATAGTTCCTCGAATAAAGATATTCTATTTTTGTGTAGACTCATGATGATGACTTGAAATTTATATTCCCATTGTCGTATGTAAGTATGAGCAATATGAATACAGGTTTAAAGTAGTAATTTCTCTAAAGAGCATGTTAATAACCGGGAAAATTGTGTTGTGAATGCTACTGAGCAAGGGGTATTATGTTTATGAAACATAAATTGGTATATACTGTTAATTGATATCATGATGCAAGTATATGTAAAGAAATGTAAGTAAATTCCCAAATTAAAATGGATCTGTCCAGTCGACCGATGCATGTGGCAAGTCGACTGATCTGGACTTAGAAATTATGCTGTTTGAAATATCCAGGACAGACGACTGATTACTGATCAGTCGACTGTTACGAGGATAATATTGTGAATAAGAATTGGGCGGGACAGGCGACTGGTAGTGTACTCAGTCGACTAACCCGAACGTTATGATAACCCTGTATGACTGTATAAGTCGACTGGTGCTCTTCCAAGTCGACTGTACAGAGTGAACTTTGGTATACTGGAATTCATGTTATTTTGCTGTTAGTAATGGTAAATCTTGTGATTTTAAGTCAATGAACTCTGTTATGGATGCATGAATTGTGTAAATGAATCATAGATGAGGATTGAGAATCAAATGAAATTATGAAATGTGAAATCATGATGAGGAAAGTCTGTGAGACTCTAAAATGAATTATGAGCCGATGATGCTCCTTTGGATATTGTGAATGTGAAATTGAACAGAAGAGTAGCTAAGTCTCCCCGGCAGCGAATGAAATGATATTGAGAATTAGACCAGGTTGGTCAAGTGTAATGAAATGATGAGTCCGGATGATGGAGAGGCTAACTCTAGAGGTTGATTTTCATTCATGATTCTAATTAAGTTAATACATAGTGTGGAGGTGATGAAGGTGAGAGAAAAACATGAGTATGAGAGCTAGGGTACGGTGCGGGTATGTGAGCCGCAGAAAGCATGCTTGATGAGTCAAGACATGGCGCGGGCACAACTCAGTAATGATCGGACTCTAGTCACGCTTGTGGGATGTTTTGGTGACTGCAAGAGGAGTGTGTTCAGGGAGGAGGCTGAATTATCGCAGAAGGCATGCTTGACGAGTCAAGACATGGCGCGAAATTCTACTCCAGGGGCCAGGATACATGCTTGTACTCATAGATTCATCTA
Organism: Hemerocallis citrina; assembly: GCA_017893485.1. Lineage (NCBI taxonomy): Eukaryota > Viridiplantae > Streptophyta > Magnoliopsida > Asparagales > Asphodelaceae > Hemerocallis > Hemerocallis citrina. The sequence goes on from CM030363.1 coordinate 210,721,096, forward strand.
GGATACTCATTGGAATTACAGTAGTAGAATAAGTCATGGCGGGGGATTGAACCCTACTAAAATGAAGATCGTTTAAGAGGCTTGCACTCGAACCTATGTAGTATGGGATGCATAGAATTCGAACAAGTATGCATTAGTGTCATAATTAACTAAGTAAATTGCATTAAGGATTTAAGTGCACAATCACGACACGACATCATTAAAAGTTTCCCAATTTGCATACTTATGTTGAACTGGCTTGTGATTTGTAAGAAATGAGATTCATTATACTGTTTCTGGCATAGAGAGGATGGCCATGTATAATTATCGTCGGTTGAATAAACTGACGTACCCACAGTGTTTTATGCAGGATAATCACATGTAAAAGGAATGGATGCACAAGGAGTTCATTATATTGTTGTTCATTTATGTAAATATTGTACATTTTGCTTCCGCTGTGTAAATTCAAATGTAACATGCTGTAACTCTGATGTAAAAGTAAAGATTTTAAATTCCTTGTAAAATTGTATGTGAAAAAAGCGAAAAGATCCTGAAGAACATCTCGAATTCAGTAAATTGGGATTCGGGGCGTTACAACAGCGATCCTCTCTATGCTGTATTATAACGAAATCTCTTACTTTAACAATCACAAACTTGAATGCATATAAAAGTGTAAAAAGTGACTATCCTATAATCTCTAGCCCTGGTATACGCATATACATTGGAGTACGGCCTACTATCCGCCCGACTAATCATGATCCCGGAATCTACCGTCCGATAAATCATAATCCCGGATTTAATTAAGGCTCGCCTCCATCGCAAGCAACCACAGCCCCGGAATCCACCGCCCGACTATATAGAGGCCCTCCACTCATGTTTGCCCAAGTTTACTACATTTTCACTTAGTGTCTAATTTTTAAGTTTAAACATGAATAAATTATACTACCTAGAGCTAGTTTACCCTCATACCGGTCGTACACAAAAATACCGAGAACGACAGCCCATATTGGCCACTTCTCAAAAATCAATTATTTATTTCCATTACTTTTGTCGGTACTTGGGTATCACTAAGCCTCTAGAATCAATATCTTTCCATGTTCAACAACTTGGGGTACTCATATCTTTATAACTCATGTTCATATATTCATAATTCATTTAAATTCTTTCATTCATTCTTATTTATTCATCAATAAGTACAATCTCAACCTATTCATTTTCACAATACACTTTTCATATTCATAAAAACATTCTCAATACAAGTTAATTAAGATTAAAACATAATCTCTTAAAATTCATCATTGAAAACTCATCTCATAATTATCCTTTGATTTATTTTAAACCAATTCCTAACATCATTAACCATATATATATTTTTCTTGAGTTCAAATCTCATCTAAGTATGAATATGATCTTTATTTTCTCAAAAATATAACTTAAAATAGCGAGAATATATTTTCAATCACCTCTTTTAAGTATCATTTGCAAAACAGAAAATTCAAAGTCAGAAACTGCATTTTATGCTATTTGTAAAAATCATAGAAAATCATATACTTCACGAAACTTTGCGTTATTTATATCAAAATAAAGGTGTAAAAGTGTAATACAATTTCTTAGTTATAATTTTTCTCAAAATACTGTATCTATAACCCTGAATTCTTCGAAATATACAGTAGGGTCGAAATACTGAAATACTGCCACTGTACGGTGTTGTAAAATTCATATAAAATTCATTTCTTTATGAAAATTTGATTTCTTGGACTTTTCAGAAAGGTTAACGAGTCTACTACAATTTCTTAGTTCTGAGTTTTCTCTAATTATTTCAATTATAATTCTGAATTGATCAAAAACCGAAATGTGTACAAATTTCTAACAACCAGTCAACTACTAACCAGTTCTGAGTTTAGATTTTATTTAAATAGTAAACGACCTCCAAATCTTATGTTCCTGACACATACAAGATGCTCTCAAAACAGTTTTAACTCTAGATTCCAACTATTTTATTAGACATGATTTTCTAAAGTGCAAACAAAATTCAAAACAGTAACCTTTTTGGCATTATTTAGCAACTTTGTGTACAAATTTATCTCTAATTCATTCAATATAATCATAATATATTAACATGCACCCAAACAACATCATTTTAACTTATCTACAAGATAATCTCTTAATTAACATGCATTTCATTTAAATATCATCATCACAAATTAACTACTACTCATATGTATAAACAATTTTAAATATCAATTTTCCTACACATGCATAATACTAAATTTTAGAAAGTTCAAGAAGTCACCTACCTTATCTAAAGAAAGAAAATGAACTCCTAGTAGATGACTCCTGACTCCAAGAATGAGACTCCCTTCTCCTCCTAGCAAGATTTCCTTCCTCCAAGCAAGAACTTAAACAACTCTCTTTTTCTTTTCTTATTTTTTCTTTCTTTTCCTCTTTTTCTTTTCTTATCTTTCTTATCTTTTGTTTCTTTTCTTTTGATTCTTGGTGCATTTGTTCATGAATTAGGAGTTATTTATAGGGCTAAATGGGTGCATTAAGAGACACCCACCACCCAAAAATAAATAGCCATTAACAAAATTAATCACCCACTCACCATTCCTACACAAACCCCCACATCTTCTCATTCCTTCATGAATTGGCCAACCCTTCCCACATGTGCACACTTCTCATTTAGTTAGTTATTATTTATTTGATTGTACATGTTGTTACATGACAAGAATAGGATAAAAAGTGTTTATCAAAATGTAGATTAACTAATGGGATTTTCTTTTAAATAATTTTTCTAATGGGCTTGAAGATGATTTGTAGGCCTTTGGGTTTTTAATAAGATAAAAATGACAAAATGTGAAATAAAATGAGAAAGAAATGTGCATGCCATCTTAGAAAATTTTAGAAATAAAGTGCACATAAAAATTTACGTGCAATGCATATAAATATATTAAAATTAATTTAGGAGAATGAAAACAGTCAAAATAAAAAACTTTTACATGTAATAATGTTACAAATATTTTACGTAATAGAAAATATATGTAATCGACACGTGTATTGAAAACATGTGCAATATACGTAAAAATACAAGGATTAAAATAAATGTTTGAGTTGGCTAAAGATAGGATTGAAATGAGTTTTGAGAAAACAAAAAACATATAAATAATCAGAATATGACATTTATATAAAAATACGTTACGAATATTACCGTAATGGTACAAAATATACGTGCGTAACACACAAGGACAAAATTGTCATTATCCGATTTTGCGGGGTGTTACAGGTTGAGGGAACTGGACGCGAGTCTACTCTTCCCGTTGATCAGTCGACTGAGGTAGATCATTGACTTCTCTCTTAGCTAGTTGTTTTTACTTTATTTTTTGTGTGTCCTTGTATAGATGTCTAATAGCAGACTGGCCACCGCTCAATGTATCTTTACATTGCAATGAAATCTTTTTATATTTTCGTTTCTTGCGTTGGATTTGAGCTCTTGGGATTTTGTGTATCCTGTGAGCTTGGTTGCCTCCATTAGAGTGATCCATCGTGTAACACCCCGTAAAATTTCAAAATATAATATGTATAATATGTATAGTATATATAATATAAATACTTTGAAAAAAGTATAAAAAAGTGGCTGTTCTTTGAAATGGATTTGTGTATTAATGTTATTTGAAATGGATTTGTGTGTTAATGGAATAAATGGAGTGGGGCCCACGTAATGGGAAAACAGCAGAAGGCCTGCTGTTGTCTAATAGATGTTGACGTCAACATCAATGGGGCCCACTGCCATTTGAATGCGGTACACTTCATCCGAGAGAGGAAAAAGAAGAATTGAGGTAGCGATTAATCCCATATCGGTAAGTTATCGGAATAAAATATAATATAAATAATATAGCCTATGATCAAGAGTCACCTAATCGGTTAACCAACTTTTGAGAGGCAGCCTGTATGATCAAGAGTCACCTAATCGGTTAACCAACTTTTGAGAGACCACCTGTGGTGGGCAGTTGTACTACATAGTATCAAATTTGTCTTATAAATTGTATAAATTGTCTGAGCTAGGGGTAGAGGCGTTACACATCATTCTTTTTCATTAGCAGGTTGAGTGTTGTCCCGAAGAGATACAGAAGTGAGACATAGAGAAGCAACTACTAGGAAATCTTTGAGGCTTTAAGTCATTTGTCGCTCTTTACTTGCTGCTACCACTGAAATAGACGAACTGAAAAATGTGGTGTTTAAAAGGAGCTTAGGAGCGTCTCATCTAAGAAGAACAATTCTTGAGTTTTCGGTGGGGACTCGATCGAGTGGTTCGGCATATGCAAGTGTGTCTCGTTTAAAATTTAATGTTAAGGATGACTTTTTGAAAGAGAGGCTCATTAAACAAGAGGTCTAGAACCATCGGTTGAAGCGACTTCTTGACGGAGGCAATGTTAGGAGCACTTCTTGCTATTGTGAAGAGCGTGCCCTAGGGAGATCATTTCATGAACTGACTTTACGTTTGCCTGGGGTTCCATGAAATTCGGGTGACGCTCTAAGCAGGGTGGCCTGTTCATCTAGCGGGGCGTCAATCGGAGGGGATGCACAAGCGGTAGGCCCAGAGGGTACGACCCGATCCGCAGGTTTGGATATCCCCTCAGATGGTTCGAGGGAATGGAATAGTGCTTGGGTATCTGCTGGAGCCGTAGACCTCGTGTGTCCCTCAAGAGGAGTATCCCTTTACAAAGAAAGAGTAAAGATGGCACTGAATGAGATTTTGTAATCTTGTAGTGTAGAACCCCGTATTTTCAAATATTGTTTTAATTATTTGAAAATGAATTTTTTAATGATTTTGAGTATTTGATAAATATTTTCTAGAAGATTTATCTTGTGTACACGTGCAAAACACGTGCAAATGACTTTAGAGAAGTTTGAAAAATTAAGTTTTCTTTATGAAAAATCATTATTTATTATTTGAGAATTATTTAGTATTTTTCCAGATTTTTCTGAAATTAATTAGTACTATTTGCAATTTTTGAGAAAAGAAGGACTTATTTGCAAAATTGACGTTTGGGGGTTTAAAGCGCAAAAATGCATTTGCTGGACATTCCGATCAGTATTTGTTGAAGTTTGGAAATATATTTTCTATTAGATCCTAACTTAAATGATATTTGATTTAAATTTCAAGAATAGAATTATATATGCAAGATGTATTTTGGAAAGGAGTATTTTGCAAAAGAGGGAATATAACCCTAATATTCACTCCGGCATATTTAAGGGAAATTCTTCCCAGCCGTCATTGAGTGTATTCAGAATTTCTTGAGATTATTTTGGAAGAACAAAGGAAGGATTTTTGGATCTAGCAAGGAGAACGCTTTTGTGGATTTTTCTTCAAATCAAAGGTGAGTGGTTGGTTTTGTTTGCTTTGTATTGCTAGTTTTGATTGATGAATGACGTGATATCTTTTGTTATGCTTGTTGTGATCGTTATACCATTGTTTTATTGGTCTCATGGTATGTATGATATGGATCTTTTATATTGATATGGAGGATGAGAACTTTTGTTGATATTTAGACCATGGATGAGAAATGTTAAGATTTGTTGAGGAAATGATGATTTATGAGATCGTATTGATGGAAGACATATTAAGAAGTGATTGTGTTATGATCAGATGATAAACACCCAGATCTTATGATTGTAGTTCAGATTTTTGATTGAGTTGAGGAAGACATTTTGATGAGAAAAACCCTAATGAAAGGATTAAGAGTTTAGATCGTGAATATGTGAGATTTGAGAAATTGATTGATTGAGTAATGTATCCATGATGGAGATTATTGAGAGATGTTTATTTGCCTGGACAAAATTTTAATTTCATGATCAGTGAATCTTTAGAAAACCCCTGTTTGATTTGTGTTCAGACCTATTTTTGGGAATCTGTAGCCGACAGTCGTCTGGCCTATAGAGCAGTCGACTGGCACGAGCCTACTGTGTATTTTCAGCCTTTGAGATTTGTTCGGGACAGTCGACCTAGACTGAGGTCAGTCGACTGATCCTCTGTTTGTAATTTTGTTCAGTCCTTTCGGGACAGTCGACCTATGACCTTTCAGTCGACTCACATACTTAGATTATTTTGATGAGGATTATTTGAATTTGTCTCGGGGCAGTCGACTGATGACTTGTCAAGTCGACTGGTCATGCCTTAGATTATTTTGTAAAATGTTGGGATATGTCCTCCGGACAGTCGACTGGTCCCTTATGCAGTCGACTGGTCCTGTAAGATCTTTGTATTTGATTTGAGATATTTTGTTTAGTGTTTGATTTTGAGACATTTGTTCAGTACTTGATTCTGAGATATTGTTCAGTATTCGATGTTGAGATATTTGTTCAGTATTTGATTTTGAGATGTTCAGTTAAGAACATGACTTTGAGATATTTTGTTGAGCCACTTGTTTAGTGGAATTTGTTCAGATATTTGTTTTGAGTCTCTAGAGGGAGGTGACCCTAGTATACCGGTGTTTGTTCAGTTATTTGTTGAGGCCCATCGAGGCAAATTTTCAGTTATTCAGATTTTTAGTCCGGTAGGGTACACTACTCTAGGAGATTTGTTCGGTAACCCAAACTAATAAGGACAGGCATTAGTAGTGTCATGACGAATGGGAACTTGAGTTATGCACCTCAGTATGGCTTTTGATGTAGGATTTAATCTCCTGAATTATCCAAGTAGTTAACTTGTGATGTGTGATTTATCTCCGGAATTATCCAGGTAGTTAACCTGTGATGTGAGGTATATCTCCTGAATTATCCAAGTAATTATCTTGTGATGTGGGATTGAACTACGGAATGATCAGAGTCGAGGCGATACTTTTGGGGTATTATTGTGATAAGGAACCTATGTTTAGATGTGGGATGATCTCCTGAATTATCCAGGGAAAATACCTGTGATGTGGGATCAATCTCCGGAATGATCAAGCATGGGCAAATTATCATAGTTTATCTTCATCTCTTAGTAGTCATCGTTGTCAGCATATAGTCATGATGTTTTCTTGAATCACTTTTATGCATTTGGATTTCCTGTTTTTACACACTTGGCTTTTGGTTTTGGTATCACCCATTATTCTTTGTTGTTACATCATACTTTAGTGTTTGATTGTTATTTGTTGGATATTATGTTTTAAGTTCATTTATGTTATTTGTTTGATTTGTTGCCACTCACACCATTTATGGCTGACCCCGTAGTTTTGGGGTTAGGGTTCAACTCTAGCCTCACATGTTGCAGGTTATTGCCTAGATTGGAGGTTGGATGCTTGAGTGGGCAACTTGAGATTATTGGATTATTTAGTGATTGGTGTAAAATTGTTAAGATATATTTGAATCATTATTGAGTTGTAAATAAAAGATTAATTTGTGTTGAGATGTTTAGACTTCCGCTGTAATTGTAAAATTTGTCGTAATAAAAGAAAGAAAAATTTTAGTGGTGTTGTTGGTGTTTATTGTTCTATTGAAGTGGATTGCTGGGATTTCGCCACTTATTTTCTAAGCTCTCATATTAGAAATTTGGGGCGCTACATGTAGAGACTTATTTCTCAATAAAACTTGTAATCAGATTCTTCTTGTAGAATAAAATTCTCCTAAATGTTTGAGCAATATCTTTGTGAATTGCACTTTTTGAACTTGTGGTTGTTTCAGGAGCACTCGAACAGCGAGACGAACTTCGCATACTTGCTCTGGGGCAAGTATCTAAAGCAGCTCTATGAACAGTGAGTGGACTCCGAATAATAGTGACGATGAGTTTTGGGAGCACTCAAATGGTGAGCTAAACCCTGCGCACTTGCTCGGAAGCATGTAACTACAGCGGCCCTAGCTATGAACCATGAATGGACTCTGCACTTATCCGGGGTGTTTCAGGAGCACTCGAACGGCGAGCCAAACTCCGTACACTTTCTCGGGAGTAAGTGGGTGAAGCGGCTGTATGCACTGTGAATGGACTCCGAACAATTGTGACGAGAAGTTTTGGGAGCACTCGAATGGCGAACCGAACCCTACACTTGCTCGGATGCAAGTGGCTATAGCAACGCTAGTAACCATGACTGCACTCCTCACTTGTTTGGGGTTGTTTCAGGAGTACTCGAACGACGAACCGAACTCCGCATACTTGCTCGAGGGCAAGTGGCTAGAGCGGCCCTATGAACCGTAAGTGGACTCCGAACAAAGTGATGACGGGTTTTAGGAGCACTCGAATTGTAACGACCCGGATCCCCGCTATCGGACATCCGTGACATCACCAAGATCATTGCCATTCAAATGCATCTCAACACAGTAAATAACATGGAAATCTAAACATTTTTATTGCCATCAGAGTTGTTACATTAATAATTACAAATATCAAATTGTCCTTGAACAAGGAATACAAATTACATAACTTTATTACAACTGACTACAAGAATACTTGAACATTTCTTGTGAAGCCATTGGCTGTCTTCAGATCGGTGATCCCTTGGTAACTGCCAAAACTCCGTTGAGTGGTCTATCTGCCCCCTCTGGGACCTGCCCCTCAGCTTGAGCCTTCTACTACGTGACCCTGATAATTCTGCACCCGCTCGAAGGGTAGATGTGCATACTGCCACTACTTGGATGCCCTGCTGATCTGGTGCTCTCCTATACTCGTGACCTGATATCCATGTACCTAAAAGGTGGGGTACGTCAGTAATTCTACTGACGCAATGCTGATAAGGAAACAACGATCCTCAAACTAACACATTCACAACTTCATCTTGAATGGAAAATTCAACGTGCATCCTGATTTCCTAGTGTTCGTGTATGTCATGACCTGAGACTAATGCAACAATACAGAGTGTAGAACAGATGCACTTAATCTAACCTAAAGTCTATTCAAACACAAGGTACAGAACAGATGCACTTAATCTAACGTCAGCAAGATTCTGGATGCACATGCATCCCATACTACGTGTAACCCAGGTCAAGCCAACGTACTTAGTCTAATGCAAGCGAGACTTTGGAAATGTATGCATCCCATACTACATACTTTCCAAATCAAGCCGTTGTCTCCATGTTTAGGGATTAGAACCCTTGCTATGCAATGCATTCTAATTTGGTCTACTTTCCGTTCCTGATAGTATGACATGGTTGAGGAGGTGAAAATAAAATAAAAGAATATAAGGAGGAGTGGAGAAAGCTTTGGAGGAGAATGGAAATGGAGTTTGAAATGGAGTGAAGTGAGATGGGGGTGGGGTTTATAGGGGCCGGCCAAGATGGGGAAAGGTGGAGTGTGCAGATGAGATGAAGTGGAGTGTGTGGATGAGATGAAGCCAACTCATAAGTGGAATCTTCTTGGAAGCTTCCTTGGAAACTTCATGGAAGCTTCCTTGGAGACTTCATGGAAGTTTCCTATTCCAAGTCAACTTACACATGGTGTTTTACTTCCACCATTGGATCTTTATCAAGATCAAGCCATGATCATCATGATGCTAGGGTTCCTAATCCTATGCTAGGTTAAGGAACCCTAGGTCACCATACCCTAGGTTACCATACCCTAGTGCACAAATACAACTCACATTCAATTCAAGCACTAGTTTAATTGAAATAACCAATACATATAAATTAAAATCCATAAAATACATTTTTTATAGAAATTATAATTTTCGCCCGACAATTGTCTGGTCGAAATAATCGGGACAAAACCCTAGTTTAATCGAGATGATATTCCGAGTTTACTTCATCGGATTCAGAACAGCCCGTATGTCTGAAATCTCTCAATTTAACTGATAATTTCTAGGAAAAATGTACTCGTGTGCAATATCTAGTTAATGCACGGGTTACAGTGCAAAATAGCCATATGCTATTTTGCGGGGTATTACACGAATGGCGAGCTAAACCCTGCACTTGCTCGGATGCAAGTGGCTAGAATGGATCTAAGAACCATGAATTGACTCCACACTTGTCCAAAGTTGGGCACTCATACAGTGAGATATACCCCACATGCTGCTCAGGGACAAGCGTGCCCGTGCGACTTTATTAATCCTGAAAGGATCCCGCAATTTTCCGTTGGAGTGCTTGGCGAATTGATGGTGTTTGCTCGGGGACATACCATGTGTCTAATTTATTTTATCCTTCGGTTAAACTATTTAAGGAATTGTTGAACTGTACAAGGAATTTTACAAAAGAAAAGACTAAATTTTATTTAAAAATTCAAACTTAAGCGGTTGTTTCAATGCAAGTCATTATTACATGTTGTGACCGTTATAATTATCGGTATTTATTACATGTTTAATGCTAACTTTGATGGTGTTAAACACCCTCTTTATACTTCATGAGGTGCTCTGCGTTTTAAGTCCTGGATATCTTCTTCTCCCCCAAGTCTTCAAGTTGGTAGGCCCCTAGGCAGTCTACTTGTGACACTTTATATAGTTCTTCCCAGTTAGGGGTGAGCGTCCCCTTCTTTTGGGGGTTCAATATCTCGAGCTTTCAATGGACAAGGTCTCCTTCCTAAATATTGTCCGTGCTAACACGCTTGTTGTAAAATCTATCTACCCCCTGCTGGTACACATTTCTTCGGAGGGTAGACTTTTCTCAGACTTCTTCGAGGATATCAAGATTGGCTTGAATGAAATTCGAGTTTTGCTCTTCATTGAACGGAAGGAGGCGAGGATAAGGTATTTTCACTTTTAGAGGAATGATAGTTTATGTGTCGAAAGTTAGGTTGAACGAGGATTCACCAGTGAGGAGTTTTTGTGGTTCTATAGGACCAGAGCACACTTGGGAGTTCTTCCACCCATTTTTCCTTTGGGGCTTCACCAAGCCTCGTCTTGAGACCATACAAGATTTACCGATTGGCGTTCTCGGCTTGACCATTGGTCTAGGAATACGATATTAAAGAGAAACACTGCTCAATACTTAGATCGGTGAAAATTTTGCGGAACCCCTTACCAAATAACTGAGTTTCATTATCCATGACTAGAATGCAGGGGATTCCGAACCAGTAAACCATGTTCTTCCAAAAGAACTGTTGGACTTTATGCTTAATGATTTTTGCAAGTAGTTTTGCCTCTATTCACTTTGTAAAGAAATTTATAGCGACCACTAAGAAGGACTGCTGTCTGGTACCGGGTGGAAAGGGCCCGAGCAGATCCATTCCTCACTATGCGAAGGGGATGGGGCGTGACATGGAGCTGAGGTTGGCTTGGGGGATCCGCCTGAAGGAGGAGTGTTTTTTTACTGGGGACGCATTGGCGGACATAAGCTTGAGCAACACCGAGGAAAGTGGGTCAGTAATAACCATGATTGAGTACTTTACATGTAAGGGATCTTGCGCCAATATGGTTGCCGCCTATTCCTTCATAAAATTCTTTCAAAGCATAGTTGGCTTCTTCGGGAGAGAGGCACCGAAGGTATGGTCAACCACCAACCTGAGCATAGGAGCGCTTATAGAGGAACCCTTCTACGAGTAAGCGCCTTTGAGCCCTTACTCGAATCTTTCTCGATATTTTGGTTTCCGCAGGGAGGATCCCTTTGTCGAGGAAATCGACTAGGGGCTTCATCCAACAATCTTTGGGTGCTTGAGGGGCTATAGGCATGAGCTCCAGTGTCTTTTCTTCAATGCTTGGATTAAGTAGGACTTCAATCAGCATGGTGTGCTCGAGTCCGTCCAATGATGAGGAGGCAAGCTTGGAGAGGGCATCTACTTGTTCGTTTTCTTCTCGCGGAATGTGAGTGACTTTGGCTTATTTGAAGGTGGTCATAATCTTCTTCACGTATGCCAAGTATTTGACCATATAGTCATCCCTAGCCTCATATTCTGCTATGATCTGGTTTACCACTAATTGGGAGTCACTGAATATCTCTACTCTTTGTGCCCTTACCTTCTTTGCTAAAAGGATGCCGACAATCAGGACTTCATACTCGGCCTCATTGTTAGAAGCTGGAAAACTGAGGCGCAGCGAGTATTAGAGGACGAATTGATCAGGATAGATCAAGATAGCCCCGCCTCCGCTCCCTTCGAGGCAAGAGGACCCATCCACGTAGACATTCCAAAGTTTGGGGTTGTCTCCTTCCTCGGGAGGATCAGGGATTGTGCACTCAGTGAGGCTCTTTATAAGCATATCATCTACATACACTTCCATATTTCGGCCGATCTGTTCTTTAAAGACATGGTTAACCAAGCGTTGATATATAGCTCAGGCATTATTCAGACCGAATGACAGAACTCGGTAGCAATAGATTCCTTTATTAGTGATGAAGGACATCTTCGGGATGTCTGGCGGAAATAGTGGACTTGACAAAAGGGGATGCAGAGCTGTAGGGTCGGTTCACAGGGGACTCGACAGAAGTCAAGGGGACTGCTGGCGACGAGGACGAGGGTGAAGATGGGTTTTGGCGGTGCAAGGAGGCGACCATGGCGGGGCTCGACGGCGAGGTGACTGGGGCGAGCGGCGATAGGGGAAACAAGGTGTCCGGTTGCAATGGCTGAGGAGCATCGATGGGGGAGACGAAGACGGAGGGCCGCACGCGGGAGGAAGGAGGTAGCAGTCGATTGACAGGGAGATGAAGGATGGCAGGGGGTTTACAGAGCACCATAGGGAAGAAGAGAAGTCGGGGGTGATTAGGAGTTGGCAGCTGGGAGATTAGAGAGATAATTAGGGTTAATGAGATTAGGGTTAAAGGGTTTAACATGGGTATTATATATAGGATTAGAATGGGTAGGGTTATTGGGTTAATAGGTACGGGTTGTGGGTTATTGGATTAGGATCCAATAAGAAAATGGGTTAAAGGGTTTAAGATCCAATAAGAGAGCTATAGGGTTTGGGTTTAGATTAAAAATAAATAATTAAGTGAATAAATAAATAGTAATACAATAGTACAATGAATCAAATAGTATACATTAAGTTAATACTCAAATACTAATGAATACAATAGAAGATGCGGATTCACCAAATAAATAAAATCGGGTTTGATTTAGGCTAAAATATGATGAACAGTATTATAGTAGTACATAACAATTAATTAATTCAAATAATGTACATAAACTTCATATTCCAATAGTAATAAAAATAATAATAATAATCGTAGAATTCATAACAATCATAATAATAATAATGATAATAACCATAATAATAATAATAATAATAATAATAATAATAATAATAATAATATTTGGGTTAAATAACTTACAGAATAGAAATAGACTTGTATTAAAATATATAGTCGACTGAAAATAGCCAAAAATACCATTAATGAATAAAATTGACTTTATTAGGGAATCCAACAATAAATCTTAACGAAAATAATTTAAAAGCGGAAAAATAATTTACAAAAAACCAAAATATCGAAAATACACAGAAAATACGTATTGGCGGGAACGGGGGTTACACATCCCTACACCCTCCTTAGATGGCCGACCACCCCCATACCCTCTCCCTCCATATAAATGAGTGAGTATGAAGGTGTTGGAGTTTGATTCAAAACTAACATTCACTTTTGAAGTGTATGGCTATGCTTATTGGTAGGAGTAAGGACCAAGTAAATAGGAGTGGGCTTCTCCCAAATTCTAGTGTTTTTTGTTTCTCTTCTTCAGCCTATTTAAAGCTTGTATCCGATTAAATAAAATATAGAGCATTGATAAAAAATAACTGAGCACATTCTCCCTTGCTATTGTGTTGCTACTCTCTGCTATTTGGTCTTTTGCTTTATGTTTGAGTTTAACATATTGGTATCAGAGCTTGGGTTCGTTTGAAGCTGGGAGCAAATCTTCATTGTAGGAAGCTTGCTACCGTTGCATTTGAAGGTTTGACGCATGATACTCTAGTAAGTTATTTTTTTGGAGAAAAGGTACATTTATTTTTTGTACCCCTGTTGTTTGTTTGAAGTTTTTTTTTGGTTTAAAAAATGAATATTGGAAATGGCCTCAATCTTTCACAAACTTTGATTCCTTTCTTTCATGGTGAAAATTATGGTTTTTGGAGTATCAAGATGAGAACTCTTTTCATTTCACAAGATCTTTGGGAGCTTGTTGAGAATGGTTTTGCAGAGACGGATAAGGCAGCAGAAATGAAGGATCTTCGTAAAAAAGATGCGAAGGCCCTACTCATATTGCAACAAGCGGTGAATGACTCCATCTTTCCAAGAATTGCTAATGCTCTGAAGTCAAACGATGCATGGAGAATTTTGAAGCAACAATATGAAGGTGATGGCAAGGTAAAGTCTGTCAAATTACAAACTCTTAGAAGTGATTTTGAAAATCTTCGTATGAAAGATACTGAAACAATTGATGATTATTGTACCAAAGCTTCTACTATTGTTAATCAGTTAAGAACTCTTGGCAAAGAACTTAATGATAACAAAGTAGTAGAGAAGGTTTTGAGAACTCTTGTTCCTAAATTTGATCATGTAGTAGCTGCAATAGTGGAATCAAAGGATTTATCTACTTATTCTTTTAGTGCACTAACAAGTCCTCTTCTAGCCCATGAACAAAGATTAAACAGGACTGCAGAAAAGAGCGCTGAAAGTGCATTTCAAACAAAAGTTGAAAACACAATCAAGCCTACAGGAACACATCAAGGAAGAGGATTTGGAAGAGGTGTCTATCGAGGACATAACAAAGGTAGAGGCAGAGGAAGATCTGAATGGAACAGTGATAGAGGCAATCAAGGACGATCTGATTGGAACAATCAAAGAGGAGGCAACAATGATAGGGGCAATCATCACCAAAGCCACAAGGGAAAACAATGTCATTTTTGCAAAAGGTTTGGGCACACTGAAGCTTATTGCTATGCCAAAGCCAAACAATAAGTGAACTACACAGAAAAGAGAGGTGATGAAGGTAAAGAAGATGGTAATCTCTTTATGTCTTGTTTTAATTCTGAAAGAAATAGAAGTAATGTTTGGTTTCTAGATAGTGGATGTAGTAACCATATGACAGGGGACAAAAAACTCTTTTGTGATTTGGATGAATCTGTCAAGACACAAGTTAGGCTAGGAAATAATGCAGTTAAGCAAATTGAAGGTAAAGAAACGATTGCAGTAAAAACAAAGTCATGTATGGAAAAAATAATCAATGATGTTTTTTATATTCCTAGCCTTGCCCATAATTTAATAAGTGTTGGTCAGTTGATTGCAAAAGGTTATTCAATTACTTTCAAAGATAATATATGCTTGATTATGTCTAAAAATTCAGATATACCTACGTTAAAGATTCATATGGCTGAGAACAAAATGTTTCCTCTTGAAATTTCATGTCTCGATGATCATGCTTTAGTCTCTAATGTGAAGAATGAATCTCTGTTATGGCATTTGCGTTATGGACATTTATAGTTCAATGGATTAAAGTTGTTAAGTCAAAAACAGATGGTTCTAGGCTTACAAGGAATTGAATGTGTTAATAATGTTTGTGAAGGTTGTGTTTATGGAAAACAACATCGTTCATCTTTTCCTGTCGTAAAATCATGGAGATCTACTAAGTCTTTAGAACTTATTCATGCTGACATTTGTGGTCCAATGCAGACTTTATCATTAAATAAGAAAAGATATTTTTTGCTCCTTATTGATGATTTTTCTCGAATGAGTTGGGTATATTTTTTAACAAAAAAGTCTGAAGCATTTGCTAAGTTTCAAGAGTTCAAGGCATTAGTTGAAAATCAAAGTGGACATGCTATAAAAATCCTCAGAACTGATAGAGGGGGAGAATTTTTATCAACTGAGTTTAACATTTTTTGTAAGAAAAATGGTATATGCAGGCAGCTTACAGTGAAGTACACACCTGAACAAAATGGAGTCGCCGAGAGAAAGAACAGAACCATTGTAGAGATGGCTCGGAGCATGATGAAAGAAAAGAGTCTTCCTAATGATTTTTGGGCGGAAGCTGTAGCAACTTCAGTATATCTTCTAAATCGCTCGCCAACAAAAGCTGTACAAAATATGACACCATATGAAGCATGGTTTGAAAGAAAACCAGGAGTAAGTCATCTCAAGGTATTTGGTCGTATTGCTTATGCATTTGTTCACCCTCAAATTCGTAGAAAGTTAGATAATAAAAGTGAAAAATGCATTCTTCTTGGCTATAGTAGTGAATCAAAAGCTTATCGATTATATAATTCGATAACCAAGAAGTTGATTATTAATAGAGATGTGATATTTGATGAAAATGCTAGTTGGATGTGGAATGATAGCCAACAGGTTCAAAAGATTGGTGAAGGGCAAAACTCATCCATACCACATCCTTCAAATGAAGAAGTTGTGACTCAACCAACATCTTCGACATCGATCGCATCTCCATCAACAAGTACTTCTCCTATAAATAGAAGTCCTCCAACATCTTCGACATCGATCGCATCTACATCTGCAGCTTCAACAAGTACTTCTCCTATAAATAGAAGTTCTCTACCTTCTGATGAAGAAAGTCCTCCAAGAAAGGTAAAATCCTTGTCAGAGATTTATGCATCATGTCAATTTGCTTTAATGGTTGCAGAGCCAATTTGCTATGAAGAAGCATATGGAAAAGAAGAATGGGAGACTTCCATGAAAGAAGAAATTACCGCAATTGAAAAAAACCAAACATGGGAGTTGACAGATTTGCCCCCTGGAAAAGATGCAATCGGGGTAAAATGGGTGTACAAGATAAAATATGACGGAGAAGGTAATGTTAAAAGGTATAAAGCACGTTTAGTTGCTAAAGGGTATGTGCAAGTCTACGGTGTAGATTTTTATGAAACTTTTTCACCTGTTGCTCGTTTAGAAACTGTTAGACTAATTTTAGCTTTTGCAGCTCAAAAAGATGGGATGTTTTTCAATTTGATGTTAAATCTGCATTTCTAAATGGATATTTGAATGAGGATGTCTATGTTGAGCAGCCACAAGGATTTGTGGTCAAAGGAATGGAGGAGAAAGTCTATAAACTCAAGAAGGCACTATACAGACTGAAACAAGCACCACGGGCATGGTATAGTCGTCTTGACTCTTATCTTCTTAAACATGGATTTCATAGAAGTGATAATGAACCTACACTATATGTGAAGACACAAGGTAAAGATAAAATACTTATTGTTTGTGTATATGTGGATGACATAATCTACACGGGTTCTTCTCTATCTCTTATTGAAAACTTTAGGACCATTATGATGACTGAATTTGAAATGTCAGATCTTGGATTGTTGCAATATTTTCTTGGTCTTCAGGTCCAACAAACATCAGATGGTATTTTTATTTCTCAAGAGAGGTATGCTTTCAACCTTCTCAATAATATTCAGATGCAAAATTGTAAAGGATGTTCAACCCCAATGAATGCAAATGAGAAGCTGGTTCTAGAAGATGGCACAGAGAAAGTTGTGAAAAATACTTTAGAGGGCTTGTTGGTGGATTAATGTTCTTAACTCATTCTCATCCTGACATTGTGTTTGCAGTAAGTCTGATATCAAGGTTCATGCATAATCCTTCCAAACATCATCTTGGAGCAGCAAAACGTATTCTCTGCTACGTTCGAGCAACCACGAACTATGGGATCTGGTATCATCTTTCCTCTCATTTTAATTTAGTTGGTTTTACTTACAGTGATTAGGCAGGTTCCTTAGACAACCGGAAGAGTACAGGTGGATTCATTTTCAACCTTGGTTCGGGTGCGGTTTCATGGATGTCAAAGAAGCAAGAAAGTACTGCCTTATCGTCTTCAGAAGCTGAGTATGTTGCTGCGACATCTACTGTCTGTCAAGCTATGTGGATGAGAAGAATCATGGAGGATTTGTTCGAGATTCAGACATCTCCAACACTTGTATACTGCGACAACAAGGCGGCAATATGTATGGCAAAGAATCCGTCCTTCCATGGCAGAACAAAGCATATTGAGCTCCGTTACCATTTCATACGTGAAGCTGTTACAAAAGGAGTCGTTGAACTGAAGTTCTGTCCTACAAATGATCAAATTGGCGATGGATTTACTAAAGCACTATCTTACGAGAAGTTTTTCAAATTCAGAAAGCTTCTTGGTGTAGTAGATTTTGAATCAAGGGGGAGTGTTGGAGTTTGATTCAAAACTAACGTTCACTTTTGAATTGTATGGCTATGCTTATTGGTAGGAGTAAGGACCAAGTAAATAGGAGTGGGCTTCTCCCAAATTCTAGTATTTTTTGTTTCTTTTCTTCAGCCTATTTAAAGCTTGTATCCGATTAAATAAAATATAGAGCATTGATAAAAAATAACTGAGCACATTCTCCCTTGCTATTGTGTTGTTACTCTCTGCTATTTGGTCTTTTGCTTTATGTTTGAGTTTAACAGAAGGAACCGTAACTCATTTTCCTTACTCCCTAGTTCTTTTTTCCATATTTTCATACTTCATTCTTATTCCATATTTCCATTCACTCCCACTTTATACTTCACTTCACTCTCTACTTCACTTCAAACATTCCCTTAGTTTTTCCTAAAGCTTTATTTGGCTATTTGGAGCAAGGAGTAGAAGGGCCAACGAGCAAGAAGTAGCAAGGAGGAGAAGTGCATACTAGGAGAAGCTTGGAGCTTGGAGATTTCATTCTTGTCAACACTTAAAGGTGGGTTTTCTACTAACCATGTATGTTAATTTCTTGGTTGTTTAGTTAATTGTTTGATGATGTTTAGTTGCTTGTTTGATGATGTAGTTCATGTGGAATGGAAGATTGCTAGTAAATTGAATTGTAGTATGCTTAAAGTTCATGTTTAGTAAAACTAAGTTGAAGAAATTGCTTGTAAATGACATTAAAATATTTGCATAGGAGAATTGTAAGATAATGCACAATTGTATTAGGGTTTTGTTGTGTGTATGTTGTATGTTGAAGTTCATAACCAAGAATAAATTCCAACCACTATGTTAAGTTTTATGTTTTAAATATTGAATTCATAATCTTGTGATTAAGAATAATTGCATAAAACAATTGTGTAAATATACATATGTATATTAGGATTTTTGTTGATGTATAGTAAGATGCACATGGGGTGTTTGATGAAATGTCAAAATGAGGATATGTTCATGTATGAGTGAAAAAGTTTAGTAGAAGTTAAAGGTTATGATAAATAAAGTTGCAAATAAGGTATTTAGCTTTATGTGAATGAGAATTAGTACATAGACATGTGGGAAATAACCCAGTGGAAGAAATGTAATAAGCATGACTCCCTATGAAGTGTTCGATCAAATGCTTGTATATGTTCACGTACATGATATGTAGTGTAATTAGATAGTAGAACATAGTTGAGGGTGACTTAGTGTTGTACGTTGTGTGTGCTAACTGGTACTTGCTCTGGCTCGAATTAATCTTCGGAATGGATTCAAGAAGAGTTCATTAATGGCAGATAAAGATTTATCATATGATGTTTCTCGTTCCGAAGTGTCGCGGTTTTTCATTGGGCCGAATTTGGGCCAACTCTTGGCATGTTTTGGATAGCCAGGTTGAACCCTAATTAAGTTGAGTTTAGATGACATGAACTTACTAGGTTGATTAACATATAAAATTAGGTTGGATTCATTTAGTGTTCGATTATTAAGTTACCCTAGTTAAGTAAACTTGTAGGATAATAAATGCTGTAACTAACAGCACGGTTAAATTAACTAAGAGTATAATGTCTTAGATGAAAAACTAGAGACGGTAATAATAAGAGTTATTTGAATCGGGTAAATCTAGTTAATAAATGAACTGATCTAATGATTATTGAATTAACTACCTTCAGTAGTTCTAATGCACCTTAGAACATGGGTTGTCGTAGAAGCCCTAGTATGTTCAATTAGCTAGGAGGCAACCCTTGTTGCAACTGGAAGTCCAGGAGGCAACCTTGCAACCAGATCTTAAAGAAGGCAAACTTACAACCTGTAACGCCCCGATTTTCATATACTGGGAAACCATGACATAAGCTAGAATTTTACATTCAATTAGCCACAATACAGAGAAAAACAGGAAAATTTAAAACTTTTTACTTAATATAGTATTACAAGACGAGTGCTCCAATTGTTCAATATATATTACATCAGAGTATACAAGAATAAAACAATAAACATTAGTTCTTCACTTGGAAGCCATGCCTTGACTAGAGTTCTCCGGAGATGGGTATCCTGTATCTACAACCTATTAAAATGGGGACGTCAGTACATATACTGATGCTTAAAGGCTGATGACTAGTAGCGAATCTCTAAAAACAAACATATCGAGCATGGTAAATGTGTCGGTGTAGTTTAAGTGTTCGTGAGTGCAATGTTTTAAAATCTAATACAATGTCAACTAAGCTAGGATGCTCTTATTCTAATGCAAGCGAGAATCTGGAGTCGTATACATCCCATAACTACATACATCCATATCAAGCCGTTCTCCATATTTAGGGATTTGAACCCGCGTTATGAATTTCTACTTTTGTACACAACCTGTTCCTGACAGATACAACGTGACTGATGAGGTTGCAAACGTGGTCAAGTCCCACCAAAGCAGTACGCTCATGGTGTTTATGTTTACCACTACTACCCGGCGCATCGGACCTCACTCAAAAACCAGACGAACCCTCGGAGTTACTGCAGCACACGTTAGCTCGAAGCATCCCCTGCGGCCCCCTAACTCATAGATTGTAGTCTATGGCCTGTTCGCTTCCCCGGCATAGAACATGACGGAGTTCCGGTGGTCCATCCCCTAGCTCTGCCCGCCCTTATTATGGTACTTCAGGAATTAACAGTGTGAGATATGCAACCCGTGCTCCCAACTCGTGAGAAGGCACCGTGCGTATCCCTTTGACGGGAAGGTACAACCCAATAACACCACCTAGTGTCGACCTATAGGACGAGTTGGGTCATAAGGTATCACCCCTAATACCAACTCCTCTCTTTTGGAAAAATGGTTAAGTAAAGATCTTTATAAGTTACTACCCTAATGATGTCACTAATCCTAAACCATCTTACATGATTTCAACTTAGATTATCATGGTCCATCGATCCAAGACACTAGTGACGGGATCTCCCTCACTCATCACAACCCCTAACTCGGATCTTATCTACACTCTCGGCCCACGATCAACCTATACCGGTTAAGATCCGTCGGTGCCCGATGTGAGATTCATCCATAATCTCCAAGGTGTGGTAAGATGCGCGTCTTGATGGTCGATGATATGGCTAAAAATGGGGTTAAATCGAGACCGTCCAGATCGAGCACGAATCTTGAAGCATGGGGGTAAAAAGGTAATTTCACATACAGATGGATCCAAAACGGGTATTGGGCCTCTTTTTCACAGAACCAACCGCCCGCGAATAGATCCACTCCAACTGGGCACGGGTCCCGACCCGATACAAGCCCAGTTCACCATAGGGAGAATCAAGGCCACTGATTTGACTAAATCAAATCAATAAGCCTGATTGGCTCCTACCAGGGAATCAGGGCCTGATTTCCCAAAACAGAATAGGAGAATTTTCCTCCTGGCTGTTAGGCAGGAAATCAGGACCCTAACCGTTCCAAAGGCGACTATAAATACAACCCCTCTACCACCAAGACGAGGTTAATCACTTCTTCACCACTTAAGCTCTTTCTTAATCTTTTTCTGATTACTGACAAGAGCGTCGGAGGATGCGTCGCCGGAATCAACCCCGGTGTCTCGCACTTCCTTGCAGGTTGCGGCGGGAGCAAGAAGGCTGAGTCAACTGTTCAGGTTTTTCTCGGACTTACAAATTCTATCTGTTTACCCCCACACCGAAATCAGTGGTAACAGATTGGCGCCGTCTGTGGGAACACCACACGAACAACCTCAGCCCCTTCTCCGCCGTCCTCGACAGTCATGCCGCCGAAGAAGGTCAGATCCAGAGGGTCGAACCGTGTGGGCAACCTCGCCGACCCGACGAATGAAGCCCCAGTCAACCCCATTCCTCAGTCCGAACTACCTCCGACGGCCCAGCAGGTCCCACCTCCTCCTCCCAAGCAGCAGCCCAACAATGGTCCGTCCGGTCATAACGGTCGGAAGGAGAAGCAGCCCCTCAATCCGGCCCATGTCTCGGTCCATAATGGGTCCTCGGACTCGATGGCCTCTCATCATCCCGACCTCCGTATCACACTCCTGAACCGCCAGAAGGACGACGACCTCCGCACCCATCTTGACGAGAGGCGGGCCCGAGAGGGAGCCTCCCGCCAGCGTCAGGGTGAGCGGTCCCCACGTCGCCGAGACACCAGAAGGTCCCCGGACCGCAGAGGCCGAGCAGCGTCCCCCGAGCACCGAAGGAGGAAGTCCCGCTCCCCCGGGGATCGACGCCGTCCGAGGGACCGAGACGTGCCTATCAGTCGAGCCGAATTCCTCCAGTTTCAGGAGACCGTTCTGCAGGCTCTCAATCTTCGGCAGAACGTCTAGAATGCACAAAGGGCTCCGACGTCCCCCAGGAATCCCAGTCCTCGGCGCAGAACCCGGAGCCCTTCCCCGGCTCCCAGCCGCCAGCAGCGGGAACAAAGCCCTCGCCGGTCCCAGGACTACCGGCGCCGCAGTCCGCGCTCCCCTTCCTATGAAGAGGAGTCCGGGGGGTCATACGATTACCAGCGGAGGGACGATGCCCTCATCCGCCGTCTCCATGAGGTGGAAAGGCGTATCGGCCGTATGGACAGGGAGGAAGAGTCCCGAGCAGGAACCTTCCGTCCCAGCCGACCCCCCTTCTCACGGTCGATCATGGAGGCCCACATACCGAGGAGTTTCAAACCGCCGCAGTTTGAAACATACTCAGGGGAATCCGACCCGGTCGATCACGTCGAAAGCTTCAAGACCCTGATGCTGATCCATCAAGCTTCCGACGCGGTGCTCTGCAGGACCTTCCCTGCCACCCTCAGGGGGTCGGCTCGGGAATGGTATTTCAGGCTCGCCCCCTCATCCATCTTCTCATTCGAGCAGTTCGAGACGCTGTTCATTACTCACTTCGTGAGTAGCCGGCGAGCCGAGAAGACAAGCCTTTTCCTACTGAACCTGCGGCAGGAGAAGGAAGAAAAGTTGCGGGACTATGTGAAAAGGTTCACCGCAGAAGTCAGGTCAATTGCCTCCCTAGACCAGTCTGTGGCCACCGTGGCGTTCTAGTCGAACGTCCTTAACGCCAACCTCCGATCATCCCTGGCCAAGAAGCCCCCGCATGACTTCGCCGACCTCCTCCTGAGGTGCGAGAAGTACATCCGAGCAGAAGAGGCCGAAGCCCTTCCCAGCTTTGGGGGACCCTCCGCAGGGTCGAAAAGGAAGGCGACGGGGGAAGAAGGGTCCAAGAAAGCTCAGAAGGACATGGGCGGTCAACGCCGCCCTCCCCCCAGGTTCGAGAAGTTCACTCCCCTCACCACTAATGTCTCTACTATCCTCATGGAGGTGGAGAAGGAGGGGGTCATCCCTCCAGCTCCGAGGATGCACACCCCGGCGAAGAGGAGGGACAAAGATAAGTGGTGTCGGTACCACCGAGACCACGGGCACGATACGAATGACTGCCGGGCTTTGAGAGATGAGATCGAAGCCCTCATTCGAAGGGGGTAGTTGGCCAAGTTCGTGAAGGCTAACGATCGGACAGATCGCCACACCCCTCCGCCTCGGGGGGCTAACAAGCGCTCCGAGCGGCGCGAAGAGACACCCGAGTTCGAGGAGGAACGGGTTCTGCACTTGATCCACGGAGGCCCCATGGGGGGCTCCTCTAATTCCTTCCGGAAGGCCTTCATCCGAGAGGTCAACTCGGTCCATAGTGCCCCTCCCCCGAAAGGTCTCGGTGTCTCTGTGTCTTTCTCCGATGCCGACCTCGAAGGAGTCCGAACCCCCCACTGCGATGCCCTCGTCATCGACCTCCGCATGGCCAACTTCAAGGTGCAGAGGATTTTGGTGGACAACGGGAGTTCGGTCAATATCCTTTTCCTCTCGGCTTTCCGAGGCCTGCAGCTGTCCCGAGACCGTCTCAAGCCGACCGAATATACTCTCCACGGGTTCACGGGGGTCCCGGTAACCGTCGAAGGGGTGATAACCCTGGACGTTACTGCGGGAAGCACCCCTACTACCCGGACCGAGCCGATGGACTTCATGGTCGTCGACGTCCCGGTAGCATATAATGTCATCCTAGGCCGCCCCGGCCTAGCCGCCCTGGAGGCTGTCCCCTCGGCATACCATTTGAAAATGAAGTTCCCCACTCGGTCGGGAGTAGGGGAAGTCAGGGGAAGCCAGGAAACAGCCCGGAAGTGCTACCTGACTTCCACCGGGGGACCAGTGCTCTCGCTCGAGACACTGGAGATCCCCGAGCCGAAGACCCGCCAGACGTCCGAACCGGCAGACGAATTAGAAGAAATGCTCTTCTTGGACGAGGATCCGAGCCGGAAATTCCTCATCAGCAAATCCTTGCCGACCGCACTGTGTTCGGACCTGATTAAATGCATCCGGGACAACTGTGACCTGTTTGCATGGTCAGTCGCGGACATGCCCGGCATTTCCGAGGATCTCCTCGTCCATCGCTTAAGCGTCGAACCGGGGTGCAAACCGGTTCAGCAGAAGAGGCGAAAGTTCGCTCCCGAGCGACAGCAGGCCATCAAGGAAGAGGTTGATAAACTTCTAAAGGCCAAGTTCATACAGGAGGTAAATTACCCCGAGTGGCTGTCGAACGTTGTAATGGTCAAGAAGTCCAATGGCTCGTGGAGGATATGCATTGACTTCACCGACCTGAACAAGGCGTGTCCGAAGGATCCCTTCCCGCTCCCGAACATCGACACCCTTATCGATGCCACCTCGGGCCATGAGCTCCTCAGCTTCATGGATGCCTTCTCGGGGTACAATCAAATCCGAATGTTCCCTCCGGACATTCCGAAGACTTCCTTCGTCACCGACCAAGGCCTCTACTGCTACCGGGTAATGCCGTTCGGCCTGAAGAATGCGGGCGCCACCTACCAGCGCCTCGTCAACAAGGTCTTCCAGAACCAGATCGGCCGAAACATGGAGGTGTACGTTGACGACATGCTCGTCAAAAGCATCCGCGGCACCGATCATGTAGCCGACCTCCAGGAAGCCTTCGGCGTGTTGAGGAAGCACAGCATGCGGCTGAACCTGAACAAGTGTGCATTCGGTGTCTCCTCGGGAAAATTCCTTGGCTTCATGGTAAGCCAGCGAGGAATCGAAGCTAATCCCGAAAAGATTAAGGCCATATTAGACATGGCCCCGCCTCGGAACGTCAAGAAGGTGCAAAAGCTCACTGGCCGGCTCGCTGCTATCGGCCGGTTCCTTTCCAAGTCGGGGGAAAAGTGCCTTCCCTTCTTCAAAGCCCTCAGGGGGGCCAAAGGTTTTGAATGGGGCCAACCGCAACAGGAATCATTCGACCAGCTGAAGGCTTATTTGGTGAACCCCCCCTGCTCAGCAAACCGGTCCCGGGCGAGACTCTCTTCGTCTACTTGGCAGCCTCCGAGCAGACCCTAAGTGCTGTCTTAGTGAGAGAGGAAGACCGGACCCAAAGGCCTATCTACTACGTGAGCAAGGTGCTCCGGGACGCCGAGCTCCGCTATCCGAGGATAGAGAAGATAGCCTACGCTCTGATCATGGCTGCGAGAAAGCTTCGGCCGTACTTTCAATCCCACTCGGTCGTTGTCCTCACCGATCAACCCCTCAAGCAGATCCTCCACAAGCCTGAGACCTCGGGCCGGCTGATGAAGTGGTCCATAGAGCTAAGTCAGCACGACATCTCTTATCAGCCTCGGACGGCAATTAAGGCGCAAGCTCTCGCCGACTTCATCGTATAATCCACTATCCCCGAGGTCGGCCACGTCCCGAATGGGCCCCCCATTTGGATCGTTTTTGTGGACAGATCCTCTTGTAATGAAGGAAGCGGTGCCGAAATCATACTGAACGGCCCTGACAACTTCGTCCTCCAGTACGCTATCCGCATGAACTTCAAAGCCTCGAACAACGAGGCGGAGTACGAAGCGCTCATCGCCGGGCTAGGTCTCGTCCGAAGTGCTGGGGCCCAGCGCCTCTGGATTCACAGTGATTCCCAACTAGTCGTGAACCAGGTCTCGGGGGAATATGAGGCCCGAGACGAGCGAATGGCGAAGTACCTCGCCAAGGTCCGGGACCTCCTGAACCGGTTCGAAGAGGCCACCATCAAACGAGTCCCTCGGGAAGAAAACTCACAGGCCGATGCCCTCTCCAAATTGGCTTCGTCCTCACTTCAAGGTCTCGAACAGACCGTGCTGATCGAAGTCCTCTCTAAGTCGAGCATCGAGGATGAGCCGTCCGCCTCGGCGGAGTCTTTGCCAGTCATGCTACAAGACGATTGGATGAAGCCATTGATAGAATTCTTAAGGGATGGAGTTCTGCCTTCGGATCCCAAAGAGGCTCGCCGAGTCAGGACCCGGGCCGAGCGGTTTGTCCTAATCGAGGGTATCCTGTACAAACGCTCTTTCTCTCAGATAGACGGCCGACCGTACTTAAGGTGCCTCTCTCCGGATCAAGCCGAATATGCCCTGCGAGAGCTCCACGAAGGCATCGGAGGGGCGCACTCAGGATTTAGGTCCTTGGCCCGAAAAGCTTTGAATTATGGGTATTTCTGGCCGACCCTTCTTCAAGACGCCGAGCGACACGTTCGGCAATGCAGTTCCTGTCAGAGACACTCTAACATCCGACGCCTCCCTCAGGCCAACCTCGCCTCCCTATCAAGTCCCATCCCCTTCGCAATGTGGGGCATGGACTTACTAGGGCCCTTCCCTCCAGCTCCAGGTCAGCTCAGGTTCTTGGTCGTAGCCATCGACTACTTCTCGAAGTGGGTCGAGGCCGAGCCCCTCGCCACTATAACCGAGAACAAGGTGGTACAGTTCTTCTGGAAGAGCATCATATGCAGGTTCGGAGTCCCCCGGGTCCTAGTAACGGACAACGGGACTCAGTTCACAGGCGCAGTGTTCCGAGCTCTATGCGACGACCTGGCCATTCAGCAACGCTTCTCGTCCGTCTCCCATCCTCAGTCGAACGGACAGGCAGAAAACGCCAATCGGCAGATCCTCGCAGGTATCAAGAAAAGGCTCGACAAAAGCTCCAAGGGCTTATGGGTCGACCAACTCCCCAACGTCCTGTGGAACTACCGCACGACCAAACGGACCCCCACAGGCGAGTCCCCCTTCAACCTCACCTATGGGTCCGAGGCCGTGATACCTCTTGAGGTCGGAATACCATCCCCTCGGCTCACAGCCTTTGACGAAGCACAGAATGCCAGAGACCTCAGAGCAGAATTGGACTTGATAGACGAGCTGAGGGAAAGGGCATCGATTCGGCAGCAGATCTACCGAAGAAGAGTTGAACTGGCGTACAACAGGAAGGTCCGACCTGCCAACCTTAAGCGAGGAGATTTGGTCTTGAGAAAGCCAGCTATATCCCTCCCCAGTCAGAAGAGCAAGCTTGCTCCGAACTGGGAAGGGCCGTACAGGATCACAAGGGTAGTTCGGCCCGGAACATATCGCCTCGAAGACCTAGAGGGCAGAGAGCTTCCGAGGACCTGGAATGCGACCACCTCCTAAAATACCAAGAGAGCGCTCCGACGCCACTCTAAGTAACAAGGAGTATCGAGCCATTCCGGTCTTTCGACTTGTAACCCATTTTTTCATAAATTGTACTATGTAAGACGGTTCGCCGTCAAATATCAATAAAGAAAGCCCTATTATGTTTGTGAATCCGCATGTTTTTCTCCCCTCTTATCCCCTGCCTTTTATATTGTGATTTCAACCAATGGTTCAGAGTCCACGTTCGGCTCGGCCTCGTTCCCTCGGTTCGTCTCCGGACGTAACAGAGGAAGACCGCCGTTCCGAACTGCTCCCGCAGCCATTGAACTATACCGATGGTTCGGAGTCCAAGACTCGGCTCGACTTTACCTCCTCGGCTCGTCTCCGGATGAACCAGGGGTAGATCGCCGTTCGGAATTGCTCCCACAGCCGTTGAACTATACCGATGGTTCGGAGTCCAACACTCGGCTCGACTTTACCTCCTCGGCTCGTCTCCGGACGAACCAGGGGTAGATCGCCGTTCGGAATTGCTCCCACAGCCGTTGAACTATACCGATGGTTCGGAGTCCAACACTCGGCTCGACTTTACCTCCTCGGCTCGTCTCCGGACGAACCAGGGGTAGATCACCGTTCGGAATTGCTCCCACAGCCGTTGAACTATACCGATGGTTCGGAGTCCAACACTCGGCTCGACTTTACCTCCTCGGCTCGTCTCCGGACGAACCAGGGGTAGATCGCCGTTCGGAATTGCTCCCACAGTGTTGAACTATACCGATGGTTCGGAGTCCAAGACACGGCTCGACTTTACATCCTCGGCTCGTCTCCGGACGAACCAGGGGTAGATCGCCGTTCGGAATTGCTCCCACAGCCGTTGAACTATACCCAAGGTCCGGAACACATAATCCGAACTCTCCTAACTCTTAGCCGAAGCCTGAAGACCCACACATTCGGTCGGCTCCCGAGTAAGTGCCTTCCCGAGCATGTAAACGGGGAAAACGCACTTTCCCCTCAACTTTCGTGCATGATCTCGATCAGACGACTCGGATCTTGCCACCTGCGCTAAACGACAAGATAACGTTTTCTTGGGGACTGAGCCGCCTCGAGATTCGCGCCCACGTTCAACGGCTCAGATCTCGCCACCTGCTCTAGACGACAAAATAGCACTTTCTTGGGCGCGGAGCCGCCTAGGAATTTGCAGCCGTACTGCGTCAGAGCCGCTAAACGACAAAATACCCATGGGGACCTGTTCGGTTAAACAAACACGCTCGGTTCAAAGATCACAGCACGACCGACACAGTTATGAGCAAAGACAACTATGCAAAGCAATGAAAGGGAATTTTATTAATGGTCGGCGCATAATACAAAACATTCCATTACAAAGTGTTGGCAAACAAAACACACAACGCCCAACCCACTACACTTGTCTCTCATATAGACACATCCTCACTAGACTGTTCGTCCTCCTCGGTGGGCAGCTCCTCTGCGTCCCCCCGGAGCTTCGCCATCACGGCCTGCAAGTGCCGAATCTCCGAAAGCAAGTCATCCCGCTCGACAATAATCTTCGACTGGTTGTGCCGAATGCATTTGACCCGAAGAGCGTTGCTAAATGCAGTTTGCGAGTCTTCATCCTCTCCTGCGGGGCTCAGCTCGACGATCCTATTCTCCAAGCGTTGGATCTCGGCTTCCCGGAGACTGGGGACGGACGAAAGGTGGGCCCACTCACTCTCTGCCCGGCATAACTTCAGATCGGCACTCCTAGGGCTCAGAACCACCGTCCCAGAGGTGGCCTCGGATTCGGAGTCATCATTCGAACGTTCGGAGTCCGAGTCATGGATCGTCACCACGAGCTGAAAGAAAGGGAAAACGAATAACACAACTTCAATACACTGCCGATGTCTAACACTTGAAAATTTTCCAAAAGATTTGCATTCAAACATAATAGTGTTACAGACAGCCGGACCGACCCCATAATTAGGTTTTTACAACAACCAACAGAAATGGAAAACGACATGATTAGGGCCTCTTCGGAAGGGGAATGCTTCGGTTTAGGGAAACGCGAGGATGACGAGGCCTGCCCTCCGAGCTCGACCCTAAACCAACGAAGCGTGATCCCCCTTCACTGCTGGTCCTAACAGCGGCGCCGACCGAGGCACCGCTCGACGAGACAGCCGCGCTACTTTGAGCATCGGCCGGACTCCGCCTAGTCATAGGCGAGCGCGTCGCAAGTTCGTAAAACGTGATCCCCCTCTCGCTCTCCTCGCGAGTGCACGACGTGCTGCGGACATTAGCTCTCTCCGGCACGGGCTTTAGCGACGCGATCTCCTCCTCTAGTTCGATAATTCTATCCCTCAAGACGTCGTCCTTCGCCAATTTCTTCGGTCGAGGGGCCCTCAACGTGTCCGAGGCATTGGCGCTATCAGTCGCGAGCCGTCGGTAATGGGTGACCTCAATTCCCCTATCTATTGTGATCCTTCTGAGCCTGTCGACTTCGGCCGATAGCCTCTTGCGCTCGGTTGACGCTTTCTCCAGTTCGGAAGTCATCTTCTCTCTCTCCGCCGAACGTTCTTTCTCCTCTAACTCCAAGTATTGGACCTCAGCCAAGAGATCGTCGTTCTTCTGCTCGGTGGCAGCGAGCTCTCTACGGAGACTCTCGACTTCGCCTTCGGGACAAGGAGCCGGGGGGCGCTTCTGTAGTTGCCACAGCTCGCTACAATACCTCCGCAGAGCTGCCTTCGTGTCCTCCAGCCTGCCGAGCAGGAGAAATCGATTATACCGGCCCTGAAAGAGCTCATCCTTCGTTTTCGCCAGCTCCTTCCGAAGGTATTCAACCTCCGTGATTGGGCCGAATCTCACCTGAAAAGAAGAGATAAATCCGAGGCCCAACACGAAGAAATTTACGCCAAATCAGACACTAAGTCCGAGACTCAACACTTGGACAAATTTTGGCCAAACAAAACATTTTTCCATTCAAGATTCAAAGAGTTCTACAATAGCGGTGGCCAGTCCGCAGTTAGGCTTACAAAAACAAAGACAAAAAAAGAAAAAAGACAACCGAGTCAGGGGTCGACCTTTTTGTCGTTCGGGTCCATCGACCCCTCGACCTTGTCCTCGCCCTCGCCCCCGCCTCCGCCTTCGCTCCTGCTCTCCACCTCGGAGTCGTCCTCCTCTTCCTCCTCGGCCTCGGCCTTCCACGGGTCCTCGACGGGCTCCATCTCCCCCTCGGGGTCGAGCAACCCTTCGGGAATGCCCTCCTCCCCTTCCACGAGGTCGTAAAAGTTGTAGGAGGACGTGTCGAAGCCCGGGTTCTTGGCGACCACATGTTGCAGGGCTCGGCCGTAGGCATCCACCATGTTCTGGAGCATGTGCAGTGCGGCCTCCTCCTGCATGGCCTTCTTCACCCTCTTCACCTTCCTGAGGTGTTTGGCCTTGATCTTCTCGGCCCTCTTCCGAGCTTCCTCCGCTTCCGACCGAGTCTTGGCCAGCTCCTCCTTCAGCCCGGCCGCCTCCTTCACCGACGCCTCCAGCTTGGCCGTCGTATCCTTCAGCTCGGCCACCTCCTTCTCCGAGGCCTCGAGCTTGGACGCCGTGTCCTTTGACAGCTGAACGGCGTCGGCCAGCTGCTTCTTCAACCCTCCTACTTCGGCAGCTCTCTTCGTCGAGAGAAGCAGCTCGTCATCAAGCTGCTTCGCGACCTTGACGCGCTCCGCCCTCTCCCAGTCCTTCTCCTGATCCTTATTCGCCAACTCCTCGACTAGGAAATTGAAGTGGCAGAGGGTCTGAAAAGAGAACAACACGTTAAAATCCGAACCTAAGAACTTAGAGAAATTCCAAGGAAGAAATATGGACGAAGAAGGGTTCGGCCTACTTACTGACATGGTATTCCGGGAAATCTGCATCACGGCGTCCCCTGCCATCCCGGCCTTCAGGGTCGCTCGATCCTTCGGAGTCGGCAGGTGCCTCACCGCCTCCATGCAGATGTTCCCGTCGCCCAAAAATCCATCGACGTTCATCACCTGCCAGTCGGGGACGAAGATCTGCTTGTGACGCTCGGTCAAGATCTTCTCCGCATCGGCGGTAAGGGGCGGAACTGGGAGGAACAACGCATCCTTCACCCCGAACACGCTGCTCGACGGACCGGGAGCATCCGCCTCCGGGGTAGGTGCAGGTGCATCCGAGGCGAGGGGATCGGGGACCACGACCCCCCCTGCTCGGGGATCGCGACCTTCGTTGGAGAGACAAGGACCTCGATCTCCCCCTCCTTGAGGACCGCGACCTTCGGTTGGTCGGCAGTCTTCACAACCGAGGCCTTCTTCGAAGCTCGGCAGTCCTGAGGCGCTGCCGACGGCCTCTTCTTCTTCTCCTGCTCTGCCCTGCCCTTCGCCACCAGAGCCTTGTAATCTAGCTTCATCGTCTCTACAAAAGCCGAATGAAAAAACTTAGAAAGATTTTCATAAACTTTAAACAAAGAGTATAAATACCAGAAGCATACGAGGTTCGATCGGACTGAGACCCCCACGGAACAGATGCTCCTCCGTGATATCTTTCCAGTTTAGCGTCGGCAGGGCGAGGAGCTTCTTCTGGACCTCCTTGTCCTCATCACTCAACGGCACCTCTCTCTTGGTCCGCTTGGGCAGACCCTCCTTTGCCCAAACCGTCGGTATCACCCATGGCATCAGAGTTCGGACGAGGAAGTATTTGTCCTTCCAATGTTTGATCGAGTCCGGGTTCTCGATCAACTTAACTCCCGTCCGAGGAGAAAGGAAAAACCTCTGCTCGTCCCGCCTCGGCTGGCAAGGTCGGAAGAGACTCCGAAAGAGGAACATAGTCGGCTTGGCGCCGACCTCTTGGCATCGAAGGACGAACGCCACGACGTGCCTCCATGTGTTCGGCATCAGTTGGGCGGGGCTCAAACCGTACCAGACCAAGACTTCGACCACGAACGGGTGGAAGGGAAAGCGGAGTCCGGCAATAAGGGAGTCGACCGGAAAGACACATACGTCCGACGAGGACTTTGTGTTGGCTCGGAACCCCGGCCCAGGAAGGAGCAGTACATACTCAAGCGGGATCTGGAAACCCTCTCGGATCAGACGAAGATCGGTCTCGGTAAGAGTCGAGATCCTATGGTCAACCTCGGACAGCTCCCTAGGCTCATTCTCCTCCACCAGCTTAGCCGTACCTTGAGTGACCCTCTCCAAGGTATCCTCGGCGTAATCCCGGACGCCTCCCACGCTCGACACAGCGATGGGCTGTCGACCAAACGCCCCCGCTCTCTTCGGTGTCTCCACTATCGTGACCACGCCTTTGCCCTTTCGGGACTCGGCCACAACTTCCTCGGGCACTTCGGCCACTTCACCCTCTTTATCCGGACGAACGACGACTTGCTCGCTCGGCTCCACTACTCCCTTCCCTTTATCCCCTCGGCCAACGGCTTGCTCCGAGGCAGGGGGTCTCAACCGAAATCTTAACCATTTTTTCCTAAAAAGAGAAGGGAAAGAGACTGACCTTGAAGTGACAGGTGCGATCGGAAAGTTCGCCGGAACTAGGAACGCTACCGCAACAGCTAGCAACGCCACCAGAGAGCTAAAAACTTCGAAGCAAAGTAAAAACTGAGGAGAGAGAGTAAAAGTGAAAAGTGAGACTTGGTCTTAGGGGGGGTGAAGATTTATAGTAAAATTGGGACGTCCCTTGGACTTCCAAACGAAAGTTTGCGACTCTTGGGCTGCTCTCGAAACGTCGCGAAGGCCCATCACCACTGTCTCCTTCACCAAGTGAGCTAGTTCGGCTCCAGGAAATCCGAATCCGAGCCACAAGCAAACCGAACTTGTCTGCAACAGGGTCCGCTCGGAATCCGAGCAAGTGCCTTCCCGAGCGTGTAAACGGGAAAACACACTTTCCCCTCAACTTTCGTGCATGATCTCAATCAGACGGTTTAGATCTTCCCACCTGCACTAAACGACAAGATAACGTTTTCTTGGGGACTGAGCCGCCTCGAGATTCGCACCTACATTCAACGGCTCAGATCTCGCCGAGAGCACTAAACGACAAGATAGTGTTTTCTTGGGAGCTGCGCCCGTCTCGAGATGCGCGCCATCATCCAACGGCTCAGGGTGCGCCACGTCGCTCGGACGATTGAACCCTCGGACGCCCCACCTATGATTAAAAGACCCAGAAAAATTTTGATTTAAAGTTTTAAGGCACCGCCCTCGGCGAGCACCCCCCGGGTCCCGTGCCTCAGTCGGTATTCCGCCGACCCACGGGCCCCGGTCAAAAACAGATCGGCACTCCCCCCATCTCTAACTCCTTCGGGCTGACATCCATCAGAAGCCATCAGCCCGGAAGGAAGACAGAGATGGGAGGGGGGCCATCCACACTCAGAGATCAGGAGAAGCGAACCATTCCGAACTCGTTGGTTGCAACTGGAAGGCTCGGTTCGTCAGAGGACTCTGACAACGGCGCCTTCACAGCTGCAAACAACGAGCTCGGACGGTCCGGAAGCCCGAGCCACGACTCATGATGGAGAAGCGCACCATCCCGAGCTAGTTGGTTGCAACTGGAAGGCTCGGCTTGTCAGAGAACTCTGGCAACGGCGCCTTCACAGTTGCAACAAACGGACTCGGATGGTCCGGAAATCGGCCTCGGACATGGATCATCACCTCTTCCACCAAGGTCTCCGCCTACCTAGGCACCCGCTTCGGAGCGACCAAAGAAGGCCGAAGATCTTGGTGGAAGAACGACCACCCGTCCTTCCGAAGTGGCGCACACCCCGGGTCCGGACTATAGTCGTCGCCACTACTGCCTTATCCCCTCCCGCTCCTGACATCCCCTTCGGAGCAGTGAGGAACGGGAGAAGAATAAGACAACAGGGCGACCACCCGTCCTTCTGAAGTAACTCATCCCTCGGGTCCGGACTATGGTCGTCGCCACTACTGCCTTGTCCCCCCCCCCCCCCCCCGCTCCTGACATCCACTTTGGGGCCGTCAGGAACAAAGGGAAAACCAGGCAGAAGAGCAACCACCCCGGACCTCAAAAGAGAAGCTACTCATGGCAGATACCTCCGAGGTATGAAACTCTATGCTGATGGTGATTGAAATGACAAGGGGAGTGGGGTACTTATAGCCTGCCCCCAAGAACCAGCCATTATGACCCTCGGAAGTTGAAACACCGCGTATTAATTAAGGGAATTATCCTTAATGACATTGGGAAGGCGGAACGCCGTGCAAGTCCCGAAGCACTGTTAATGCCATTGGGAACAGAGCCATCTCGGATTGCCAAAAACCACAGGCCCTCGGTCGGCCGCCGAGCAAGTGCCTTCCCGAGCGTGTAAACGGGGAAAACTCACTTTCCCCTCAACTTTCGCGCCTGATCTCAATCAGACGGCCCAGATCTCGCCGAGAGCACTAAAAGATAAGATAGTATTTTCTTGGGAGCTGCGCCCGTCTCGAGATGCGCGCTAATATCCAACAGCTCAGATAGCGCCACGTCGCTCGGATGACCGAAGCCACGCCCCCTCGGTCGGCTTCCGAGCAAGTGCCTTCCCGAGCTGGTAAATGGAGAAAAAAGACACCGAGCTACTTAAACCGTTGGATCTCTCAGAAATTCGCGCTCCCAATGATGAACGGCCCAGATTGCGCCACGTGCGCTAAAAGACAAGATAGTGTTTTCTTGGGAACCGCGCCCGTCTCGAGATGCGCACCAGCATCCGACAGCTCAGATAGCGCCACGTCGCTCGGCCTGCCGAACCCCATACCTCCGGTCGGCAGCCGAGCAAGCGCCTTTCCGAACTCGTAAACGGAGAAAAACGCTGCCGAGCGGTAACAGCCATCAGATCTTTCCGAAATTCGCGCTCGTCCATGATCAACGGCTCAGATCGAGCCACGTCATCAATCGGTATTTAAAATCGTTTTTTATTTATTTAAATCATTTTATTTATTTAAAAATTGAGAAAAAATTGCTAAAAATTCGGGAAAATTAACTAAAAATTCTGGAAAATAATTGGAAATTTGGGGGGACATTCTCGAACCCCTAAACGAACAATTATTACCCAGAAGGAACAGTTAAAGGCCCCCGAACGATTAGTGAACACGTCGCAAAATTAAATAAATGGTCCGAAAAAATAGATAAAAACCCTTAAATACCCGATGTGACCAGAGAGCAGCCAGCGGCATCAAAAGTTACCTCACTACCCCCTTTCTAGATTCAAAATCCCACATTTGGACTCCGATACAACTCCACCAGCCACTAAAACAGCTAAACTACTCCTCAAAGTCTGATCACACTCAGTCTTTAGGAGTGGGGGGCTCGTGATATGGCTAAAAATGGGGTTAAATCGAGACCGTCCAGATCGAGCACGAATCTTGAAGCATGGGGGTAAAAAGGTAATTTCACATACAGATGGATCCAAAACGGGTATTGGGCCTCTTTTTCACAGAACCAACCGTCCGCGAATAGATCCACTCCAACTGGGCACGGGTCCCGACCCGATACAAGCCCAGTTCACCATGGGGAGAATCAAGGCCACTGATTTGACTAAATCAAATCAATAAGCCTGATTGGCTCCCACCAGGGAATCAGGGCCTAATTTCCCAAAACAGAATAGGAGGATTTTCCTCCTGGCTGTTAGGCAGGAAATCAGGACCCTAACCGTTCCAAAGGCGACTATAAATACAACCCCTCTACCACCAAGACGAGGTTAATCACTTCTTCACCACTTAAGCTCTTTCTTAATCTTTTTCTGATTACTGACAAGAGCGTCGGAGGGTGCGTCGCCGGAATCAACCCCG
The DNA here is from genome assembly GCA_017893485.1 of Hemerocallis citrina. Taxonomy (NCBI): domain Eukaryota; kingdom Viridiplantae; phylum Streptophyta; class Magnoliopsida; order Asparagales; family Asphodelaceae; genus Hemerocallis; species Hemerocallis citrina. The sequence continues at coordinate 210,757,289 of CM030363.1, forward strand.
GTGTCTCGCACTTCCTTGCAGGTTGCGGCGGGAGCAAGAAGGCTGAGTCAACTGTTCAGGTTTTTCTCGGACTTACAAATTCTATCTGTTTACCCCGCACACCGAAATCAGTGGTAACAGTCGATGATGCTTAGGGTAATTAGAAGTGTAACACCCCGTAATTTTCAAAAAAGAGTATAAATAATATATATATATATATATATATATATATATATATATATATATATATATATATATGTTCAAAGTATAAATGAATGGGCTGTTTGGTAGGAAAATATATGCCAATGTCATGATGGTAATTATATTGAAATTGGATGGTGGAGAGGGGCCCATGTGATGGAGAACAGCATTAACGTGTGCTGTTGTGCTTCCATTCTGGGGTGACGTCATCCCCATTAGGGCCCACCCAAAATGCTTGTTGTTGTACACTCTCGGATGAGAGGGAGAACAGGAGAGAGGTAAGATTAAATTGTCCCATATCGGGATTTGACTTGAATAAAATAATATATAAATATAATTGCCTATAATCAAGAGTCACCAATTCGGTTAATCACCTTTTGAGAGGCAGTCTGTGGTGGGCAGTTGTACTACATAGTATTTAATTTGTCTTCTAAATTGTATAAATTGTTTGAGCTAGGGGCAGGGGCGTTACAAGAAGACCCTGGACTAGCTTTTATCAAGCTAACAATTATTAGTGACTTTCCCAGCCTTTATTACCCATGAAGATGAAGAATGTTCACATGATATGGTCCAATTTTAATTAGAACCTCATACAACTAGAATCCATGGGTTCTTTTTCCCAAATTGAACTAGAACTACATGTAACTAGATTCTTAGGTTCTTTCTCAAGTTTGCGCTAGAATCACCTAGAAACTAAATGCATGGGTTCTCTTATCAATTGAGCAAGGACTACCATGGTGCTAGTCTCATGGGTTTCTTTTTAAAGTCGACTAGAACAAACATGGAACATAGATTTATTTCAATAGTTAAACTAGAACATATAGCTCAAGCATGGGTTCATGGGTTCCTTTTAATCCTTCACTACAGTACTACCATATACAATTCAAGCATGGGTTCTATTAACTAGAATGCCACAATATACCATTCAAGTATGCATGGCTCTTTTGACTCTAGAATAACTATACATGTTACTCAAGCACGAATGGGTTCTTTTGAGTCTAGAATAATTACAACTCAAACATGATGGGTTCTTTACAACAACTCAAACATGATGGGTTCTTTAATAAAATACTACAATAACCCAAGCATGGTTTCTACATATAACTCAAGCATGATTCTTTAACTCAAGCATGGATTCTACATATAACTCAAGCATGATTCTTTAACTCAAGCATGAATTCTACATATAACTCAAGTATGATTCTTTACTACAACGCAAGCATGATTCTTTTACTACTACTTAAGCATGATTCTTCTACTACTACTTAAGCATGAGTCTTTACTACTACTTAAGCATGATTCTTCTACTACTACTTAAGCTTGGATCTTTACTACTACTTAAGCATGATTCTTTTACTACCACTTAAGCATGGATCTTTATTACTACTTAAGCATGATTCTTCTACTACTGCTTAAGCATGGATCTTTACTACTACTTAAGCATGATTCTTTTACTACCACTTAAGCATGGATCTTTATTACTTTTCCACAAGTGTCTACCACAAGTGTCTGTTTGACACTTTTCCAGGATATAGCTCCTCCAGTTAACAGGTAAATATAGCCTGATGTAGACTTTCTGCTATCTTGGCACCCAGCGAAATCAGAATCAGAATATCCTACGAACTCCAAATGATCTGATTTCCTATATGTGAGCATATAATCTTTTGTTCTCTGAAGATACCTCATAATCCTCTTGGCTTCTATCTAATGGTCCATACCAGGTTTGCTTAAATACCTGCCTAACATCCCAACAATGTACGCAATATCCGGATGCGTACATACTTAAGCATACATTAGACTCCCAATAGCTGATGCGTAGGAGATCTTTTGCATTTCCTGAATTTCAAGGATACTTTTAGGGCACTAAATGAGACTAAATTTGTATCCTTTAGCAACAAGGGTATCCCCTAGTCTACAATCTTGCATGCCAAACCTTTTGAGTACTTTATCGATGTATCCCTTTTGTGATAATTCAAGAATACCTCGAGAACGATCTCGGTGTATCTGAATTCCTAATACAAAAGAGGCATCCCTAAGATCTTTCATCTCAAAATGCTTGGACAAAAACCTCTTTGTTTTTTGCAACAAGTCCATATCATTAGTGGCAAGCAATATTTCATCGACATACAAAACTAGGAATATATGTTTACTCCTACTGAACTTGTGATACACACAATCATCATCAACATTCATCTCAAAACCGAATAAGATAATTACTTGATGAAACTTGTGGTACCTTGACGAGAAGCCTGCTTGAGTCCATAGATGGATTTCATCAATCTGCAAACCATATTCTTTGGGTCTTCCGACACAAAGTTTTCTGGTTGTACCATATAAATTGTCTCGTCAATGTCGCCATTGAGAAACGCCGTCTTGACATCCATCTGATGTAGCTTAAGGTCAAGATGAGCAACAAGTGCCATAATTGTCCTAAACGAGTCTTTCGATAAAACTAGAGAGAAATTCTCTGTAAAATCGATGCCTTCTTTCTGAGTGTAGCCTTTAGCTAGAAGACGTGCCTTATACCTCTCCACATTACCATTTGCATCCCTCTTGGTCTTAAATATCCATTTACAACCAATTGGTTTTGCACCTTCTGGTAATGGGACAAGTTTCCAAACTTTGTTGTCTTGCATAGACTTATTCTCCTCATTCATGGCATTCATCCACTTTTGAGATTTATAAATTTTCATAGCCTGATGAAATGTGATTGGATCATCTTCCATCATTCCATTGTCATCCTCATGTTCTTGGAGAAATACCATATAATCATCCGGAATAGCACTCCTCCTTTCTCTCGTGGATCTCCTTAATAACACTGGTTCTTGAGGTTGTTGAGTTTGTTCTTCTGGAATAATTACCACATTTTGAATAGGGGTTATTCAACATTGTCTTGTTGAGGTTCCGGATTCACTTCTTAATCAATAATAGGTGTGGGAACATGAATATTGTCAAAAATGATAGTAGGAATTGGGTTTGTAATTGAATCCAATTCCTCCTCAAAAGCAATGTCCTTAACCTTATTTCTCCCCCTAAACTCAGCTTCCTCAAAATATGTTGCAGTTTTCGTCCAAAAATATTCCTAAATGTGGGATCATAAAACTTATAGCCCCTAGATCGCTCAGAATAACCAATAAAGTAGCTGCTCACTATTTTGGAGTCCAATTTCTTTTCATGTGGCCTGTAATGTCTTGCCTCGGCTGGACATCCCCAAATGTGAAAGTGTTTTAGACTAGGCTTTCAACCTGTTCAAAGTTCATAAGGTAATTTTGCAGCTACTTTAGTTGGTACTCTATTGAGAATGTAAGCTGCTATCTTTAATGCTTCTCCCCAGAGGGACTCGGGTAAGGTGGAATGAGCAATCATACTCCTTACCATATCCTTAAGAATCCTATTTCATCTTTCAGCAACACCATTCATGCTAGGTGATCCTTTCATGTTGTACTGTGGAACAATACCGCATTCCTCTAGGAATTTAGCAAACGGTACTAGACGTCGTTCACCTGAGCTATCATATCTATCATAGTACTCACCAGTACGATCAGATCTGACATTTTTAATCCTTTTGTTGAGTTGATTCTAAACTTCAGCTTTATAAGCTTTGAACACATCCAGAGACTGTAATTTTTCATGAATGAGATATAGGTATCCATAACGTGAGTAATCATCTATGAACGATATAAAATATTGTTGACTATTCAAAGATGCCGAATGGAATGGCCTACAAATATCTGTATGAATCAATTCTAAGATGCCTGAAGATCTATTATCACCCAATCTCTTAGTTTTGGTCTGTTTTCCCTTTATGCAGTCTACACAGACATCAAAGTCTGTGAAGTCCAGCGACTCCAAAATGCCATCAGACACAAGACGCTCAACTCTACATTTTGAGATATGACCTAAGCGTTTATACCATAATGACACCGAATTTTCTTTATTTAATTTACGTTTAGTACTATGTAACTCTACATGCAAGGTTTCACTATAGGATTCAATTATTTTGAGCAAACAAAGGTTGTCATAAGTATTCAAATAACCAGTTCCAACAACATTCGAATTTAAAGACAAACTAAACTGATTGTTTCCAAATGAACAATAATAACCAAATTTGTCCAACAAAGAAACATAAATTAAATTTCTTCTAAAAGACGGTATAAAAAAAGTGTCTTTCAAATCCAAATAAAAACCAGTTCCTAATAACAACCTAAAATGTCCAACTGCTTCCACTTCCACCAATTTTCCATCGCCCACGAAGATGTGTCTTTCACCATCATTTGACTTTCGACAACTCAGGCAACCCTGCATAGAAATATTTATGTGAGTAGTAGCACCAGAATCTATCCACCAAGTGTTTCTAGGTACTGAAGATAAATTAACCTCAGAACAGATCAAAGTAAGAAACATACTTTTCTTTGCATGCCATGCATGATATTTGGTACATTTGTTTTTCATATGTCCAGGCTTGTTACAAAAAAAAACAACTCTCTGTATCCTTCTATTATTTCTTTTGAGCTGAACCCTTAGCTTTTTTATTCTCAGATTTCATTTTCTTGCCCTTATCCTTAGAAGCATTGACCAAGTGAGAACTTTCAGTCTTATCTTGTTTCAACCTTTCTTCCTCTTACACACAGTGAGAAATGAGCTCATTTAGAGTCCATTTTTTCCTTTCGACAGTTGTAACTGATCTTGAATTGATTGAACTGTACAGGAAGCGATACCAAAATCATAAGCACAAGCAATTCCTCAGGAAATTCAAGCTTGAGTGCCTTAAGTCTTGAAACAATATGGTACATTTCTATAATGTACTCCCTTACATTTTCTCGATCCTTATACTTCTTAGACATCAAAGAAGTCAGAAGTGTAGTCATTTCAACCTTATCATTTTTGGCAAAACGTTTCTCAATTTGATCGAGTGGTTTGTGTGCCCCTAAAGGCTTCTGGAATGCTGTGTTTCATAATCATTAGACTCATGCGATTTGAACGATCCCACCTCTCAAAATCTCTTTTATCATCAGGAGTGCTTTTCGCAGTGAGAGGTGGAGGTTGTTCCTCCCTTAATACATGGTCTAATTCCATACAGCCAAAAGTTATAAGTAAGGTCCCTTTCCAATCCTTAAAATTGGTCCCATTAACAATAGGAATAGAATCGATGTTAGCAGTTATTGAGGCAGCAGAAGATACACTGGCTGAATATAGAACAAAAAACAAACAAAATAAGCTTCACATAAAAGTCCATATAAAACAATAAATTCAAATAATGGTCAATCCCATCTCAAGATACCAGGCACAACATTAATATCAAGTCTTTGGACAGTAACATTAACTGTAAGCGGTACTCTTGTTGTAGAAATTAAATATTGACAATAAATCATGTCAAATAATAAGTTATTCTTTGGACTGACGTATTGTTCACATGGAATACCTTATAATTATCACATATTTATTATCACAGATGTATATGAAATTCGGCCAAATATCAACTTACCTTTGGTTTAGTTAATAAACGCATGAATTACAAACACACAATCATCTTGATATTTTAAATAAATTAATCTACACAAAAGATTTCACTTTGGCAACATTATGTTTCAATTAATTTATTCAGAATATTAGACATAAGAAAATCCAAAACCAATATTTGAATTTGATTGTTATTCAGAAAGAATATCTCTTTCCTTAACTTTACAATTTTACTATACTTTAGATAGATAATGTCAATTATCAATCAGCGGGATTATCAACATACTGATTAAAACCATAACAGAAAATTAAACGATATCAACATCCATAATATTTGTTGTCAGATCATGCATCGGATGAATGTCAACATACTGATCATATTCAACTAATATCCAACTACTAATATATCAGATGGATGTATGTTGTTTAAACCTTAACAGAAACTAATATCCAACTAATATAACAAAAGTAATATCCAATTAATATAACAGAAACTATATCAGATGATAATAACGAAAATCCGGAATATCAAATAAATCCAAATCAACATTCGGATCCAATTTAACAGAATATTAAATATTGTCATCTATCCAATTCAACATCCAGAATATCAAATAAATATTGTCAACATCAATTATAATTAGAAGACATTGATGTTGTAGATTAGTCGGTCTAACAATTAGCCTTTACATATCAAATTCAATTAATTTATTTCTGGATCTGAATTTTAGAAGACAAATATCATAAAAGGAACATAAAAAAAGAAACCCTAAATTTCTTAAATTTCTTAAACAAGAAACCCTAAATTCTTCAATTAATTCAACAAAAATGGCTCTGATACCAATTGATGAAATTTTATATATACTTAAGCAACATGCATAAAACATTGATAACAACCTTAATCATGTTTCTATGGAACTAGATCTTAATCATGTTAAAAAAGTGCTTTAACATAAAATCCTAAATCATGAAACTATGGATTCTTTGCTAAATCAAAAGAAGAAGAATATTAAAAGCGGAAGCACTAACCTGAAGCTATTGATGGAGATTGCGAAGAGGGTTTGGATCTTCTATATAATACGCACTTCTATGAGAGGTCGTCTCTCTTTTCTTTTCTGTTCATGGGATGGCAGATTGAATAAGAAGATACGTATATATAGGAGACCACAAACCTAATAGTTCGTTATTGATTTCCAATTTTGCCCATCACAAAATTAGAAATTTACTTTATGGTTTCTACACGTAATATATCACATTTTAAATTATATGCTTTTAACCCATTACTTAATCTTGATCCACTACAAGAAAAATCCTTTTTTCGCAACAAGGTTTTGGCAACGACTTTTTAGTCGTTGTGAAAATTAGTTACGGCAACGCGAAAGTCGTTGCTAAAAATAAAATAAAATTTTCCTCCTCCAAAATGCCTTGTGCGGGCCTTTGCAAATCCCCCCGCTAGATTATGTAAATTGAAAACGATAAATGTCGTTGCGTATATTTCCTTATATCTACTGCAACGACTGTATTGTTGCCAAAAATATAAAAAAAATAAATAACAATTATAATAAACTCCCGTATATTCACTCTTTCTCTCCCAAATTCCAATCTACCCTCTCTCTCCTTTTGTTTTCCTTTTCGCCCAAATAGAAATGTACCCTCCCCCACTCTGCCCCTCCCCGGTCCTCTTCAACTCCTCCCCGTCGTCGTCGTCACCGTCGCCGTCTTCGTCCCTCACTCTCTCTCCAAATTCCCACCCCCAATCCATTTCCCTCCTCCCCCTCTCTATCCCCGTCCCCGATGAAGCTCTACACGGACCTGAAGTCGTTGTTGGACCGCAAGGCCAAGGGTAGGAGTGCCGATAAGGCCAAGGGGAAGTTCTTCACTGAGGAGGTTTCTGCTAGCGCTGCTGCTTCGCTCCAAGAGGTCGATTAATTTTGTTTTTGATTTTGGTTTAGGGTTTTCTGTTTTTCGTGAGTGGGAATTTGATGGAATCTAGTAATATTTTTTGTTTTTTTAAAATATGGGTTTTGTGATGGATCTATCTATGTTAAGATGATTTTTGTTTCTATTCTAAATTTGGAGAGATTTGAGATTGCTTAGTAACTGTTTGATAAAATGCCTGAACGGCCAATGATTGAAGCTTATTGTTTGAAGCCTGTAGCCAATGATTGAAGCTTGTTGAATGATTGAATTTTGATTTATCAGGTTTCAAGTGAGAAAGAAGCAGTTTTTTCGCAACTTCATGACAATTATGCTATTTGGTGCGGCTGGGACCCTCATCTCCTTCTCTATAATTTTTGCCGGTAAGATCTTATTGTTTATCTTAGTATGTGTTCTTTTTGTATCCAGAGATTGTTATTTATCTTAAATTAAATAGCCAGTAGCAAACTTAAAACACGACAAATTATATTAAGGTGGTAATACAGTCATATGAAGAAGAGGAACTTGAAGAGAGTTGGTTAGGCATAATGCTTATAACCAGAAGCTAAAAAACTTACAATCTGTATAGATTTCAGTAGATCCTTCTGTTAATGGGCAATCATGTTTGATAAAAACTCATTTGGATTTGACTCATATACTTTTTTCGATTTTCCATCTTGTAAATTTAGATACAGCTTATGAAGTACAAACAAAATTACTTGAAACCTTTTGAGTTTTCACTTATTGAAAGAAAAAGAGGCATACAAAGGTTTATCTATTGTCGGCCAGTTCATGTATGCTGCCTTTTTTAGTTTTTATAGTTATTTATGTATCATCACTGAGTATCAACTAAAAACTATTCAATTAATATTCTAATACTTTACCTATTAAACATTTTAAGTATGTCCCATTCAGTAGTTCTGCTGATGCTCAATTTTTTCTGCATTTTCCTATCTAGTTTTACTAAAATCATACATTCTATTTCTTATCTTAAACCAGGTGCAATTGAATTATTTAAGAAGATGGATGTAGGCCCACTAGAGATTGGAGATTTTCTTGGTAATTTCTCAACTTTTTATTTATTACTCCCTCATATCCTTCTGCTCTCTATGCTCATCCGAATTTACATTTGTATATTTGCAGCAATTGGGGCAATCTTTTCTGCAAGCGATTCTGTTTGCACCTTGCAGGTTCGAAAACTTGTCGAGATTTTGTTTATGATGAGTTAATTAATGTATCCATTTTGTAATTCAAAATCTTTTACTCTTAAATAGGTTCTTAATCAAGATGAGACACCTCTATTGTATAGCTTGGTCTTTGGTGAGGGTGTTGTCAATGATGCCACATCGGTCGTGCTTTTCAATGCAATCCAGAACTTTGATCTTGAACACATTGATGTTGGCGTGGTACTGAAGTTTGTAGGGAACTTCTTTTATTTATTTTCAACCAGCATGCTCTTAGGGGCATTTGTAAGTCTTATGTATCTATCAAGTGTCTTTTACTTTTCGGTCTTCCATTACTTTCTAGGAAGCAAATATTGGCTAATAATTTTGTTCTTGTCTGCAGGGTGGACTACTTAGTGCTTATATCTTTAAAAAATTGTATTTTGGCAGGTCAGTTAAAGATCTTAGTTCTTGTTGTATAGCTTTTATTTCAGTTTATGTTTTGAATTGGATGTATAGGTGAAAATTTCAACTTCCTTTTGGTAAATAACCACTTTAACCTATGTAATCCATGGTGAATCTGGCATGTGCTCCTTAATTAAATGCAGTGGCAGTGTAATAGACTATACTCCCAAATTCTTATGATTTGTTCCTGCAAAATGGTTAAGGCACTAACTTATCTTCTATTCTCAGGCATTCTACTGATCGGGAAGTTGCACTTATGATGCTTATGGCTTATCTTTCTTATATGCTGGCTGAGGTGAGGATCTTCTCAAATATCATTAGATATGTTTTTTTTTTTCCAGCTGAAAGTTATTAGTTTGGTAATTCCACTCTCTTAAATTGAGGAGAAAATTCCTTGAAATATTGTTATATTTTACTCAGTATCTACTTATAAACCTGTTACCTCAGATATTAGCAACCCTGAGGTGTTAAATTGAACACCTCAGGGTTCAATTTGATACCAAGCCAGTTTTTGAATGACCTTGGCGATTGTAAATAGCAATGGAGACCACAAAAGGTGGTTGATATATTAGATTTAGTCAGCTTCCCCTATGAACAAAGAGGTAACTAATAACTCTCTCCTGCCTCGTGTAATGGTATTCTTCTTCTGAGTTTTCCTTTCCTCACTGATATTATGTAAGATTATTCTGAGAGAATGGGCGTATGACATTGATTATGGATAGATGTTAACATGGATATGAGAGTGACAGAAGCCAGTTAACTTTCTCTGATGAAACTCTCAAAGAAAATCATGTTCTTGGCCTTCTTTAGCAAATACTCTTCGACAAGTTCAAGATGATTAGGCACAAACTTGAATCCAGGGGGAAAGTTATCCCTCTCATACTCTGCTAATTCATCAAGATCAAGATAAGAAGAAGGACTCACTCCTTCAGCTGCGTCCTCCACATGATTCTCTTCCTTGTTCATCTTCTCAGCCTTCGCCTTCATCGTGATTCAACACAACACTAATTCCTTCAACTGCAATAATATTATTCAAATATGATAAATTAAGTAAGAAACCAAATTAGATCAAAATCTTGAAACTGGTAATTAAACTTAATATGCACAATGGTTAAGGATAACTTATTTAAGACAATGATTATTTCAAATATGCACAATGATTAAGGTTAACTTATTATAAGATTATACAGAGTAGTAAGGTTTAGATTTTCCTATATTACTGTAAATATAGGAAAATTTACTGTAATATTTATTTCTTATGCATAATTCCTGGAAGGCAAGTCTCATGGTACATAATAAAGGTTAAATAAAGGAAGAGAATATTTTAGCGATATTTTTGTAAGATATTTTTGTAAGATGCTTCATGGTAAATTTTAGGTTATTGTAAAGGAAGACATCAACTTGAACAACAAAACTCGATCAATGAGCAACAAAAGAAGATTGAAGAGCAGCAGAAAATGATAAAGGAGTTGCAAGAAACTCAAGAAAGAACAACAAGACAAATTGAACAACAAAAGGAAGATATGCAGCGTGCAATGGATGCAATGGATGCAATGAAACAAGAATTGTTGGCACAACTTACAAATAGAGGTGCATGAAATTCCTCAACTGATCAAGGTACTATTAATTTTAGTGGCACTATTATGCTGTATTGTTTTGTGCATACATATTTCAATAATTTTGGCAATCTTTCATAGTTTCATTGTATACTGCTGGACTAATCATTATTTCAAATATGTAGGTACCACGAGAAGGAACTGTATTTGGAGAATTAGGGAATGAAGCCATTGGTCCGGGAGCATATTTTGTATCATATTTTGACAGTGTATGATTTAGTTATATCTTATATGAGTTAGCTGTTGGTTTAGGTTATTAACTCTCCAACATCAACCCCAATTTTTTGCTACTTGTATTTTCTGAGAATATTCATCCCAAAATGTTCTTTTGTTCTAAGTTGATTCAGTTCTTTCAATCTTGCATTCAATTTTGTTGCAATGTTTAGAAGTTAAGAGAATATTAGAAAACATGGTTAAGCTTATTATGCACAATGGAAATGATTATGAGATACTTAGATATCTTTATGAGAAGTTGATGGTTGTAATATTTTGGGCATTCCTTCTTATATGTGACATAAATGTAATATGTTGGACAAGGTTAATATTATAGTTTTTGGAATGATGTTGGTTTTTAATGTTTTTGAAGTGTATGTTACTTTGGATAGGGCTGATGCAACTACAATATATAATTTGTCTCGAAAAGAATTAAACTTTCGCAACGACAATTGGTAGCTTTAGCAACGACTATAATTGTTACCAAAAAACAAGTAATGCAAAGCAATTATAAAAATAATCGCAAAACAGTCGAGCTTTGTCAATGACAGTAGTCGTTGCCAAAATAGAAAATGTAAGGCAACGATAATATTTCATTGCGAAAAAAATATCTTTAGCAACGACATGAGTCGTTGCCAAATATATGAAGTATGTTTGGCAACGACAAAGGTTGCTGCGATTGATTTTATACCATAGCACGGGTGGAATTTGGTATGGCAACGACAACATATATTGCAACGGCAATGTCGTTGCGAAAAAATCTATGTTTGGCAACGACAGCAAGTCGTAGTCAAAATCTTTCGCGACGCCCGGACGCGCAATGACCTTGCAACGACAAATGTCGTTGTCAAAAATATTTTTCGCAACGACAAACGAGTTTTAGCAACGACATTTGGCGTTGCGAAAAAGGGTTTTTCGTGTAGTGATTAGATCACTTTAATTTGGGTTAGACTTTAGAATAGAAATTATACATTTAGTCACATATGTGAGCCCATATAGATTATTTTCCAACATTAGTAACTCAAATTTCTATGTTTGTGGTAAGTTTTGGGTAAAATTTTTGACGTTGGTATGTTAATTTCTACTTATTTTACATACAAAAGACTATACTCATTTTTGTTAAATAATATAGATCCCTCTGAGTATGATTGTGGCCTAGATAATGGGAATTGAAATGGATCTTGATTTCAAATTATTAGAGACTGGGTCATTGATTGTAGCAATACTTGTTACATGTTTCGTTCTTCATGTATTAATTTTTATGATACAATACCCTTAGAAGAAATGTTTCAAATTTGAAGAAGATTAATTTATTGCATCGCCATACTTAATTATAACAAGCAATATTATTTTATAGGATGGGAATTCACACTACTTGAAAGATTTTGTATGCTACTTTGTTACTTTGTTATCGGTGCCTGCTTCTTCGTGCTGAAAAGTCCACCTGGTAAGAGTATCCACATTCGTTTGCTATATTTGTCAATTTGTCATTTTTTGAGAAACAAGATGCTGCAGTCGTTTTCTATTTTACCATATTTTGACAAAATTGCTACAGTCGCTTCTTATTTTTGAGAAACGAAATTGCGATTCTCAAATTATAAGAGATGGGAAAACATTTCTCATCCCAATTTATTTTATTATTTTTTTTAATAACGTCGGACGATACAACATGTATCGTCCCAATTATTTTATTTTTTTTAATAAAGTCAGACGATACAACATGTATCGTCCCAATTTTTTTTTTTTTTTTTTTTTAGATCGAACGGTCAGATTCGCCGGAAAATAAAAAAAAATTTGAAAAATTCTCAGACGGGACAACATGTCCCGTCCAGGTTTTGAGGAAGGATTAGTGGGTAGGTTAGGTCCTTTTAATTAGGTTTAGTGGGTTTTTAATTAGGTTTAGGTAATATTATATTATTTAATTTGTTTAATTAACATATTTTAATAGTTAATTAGTAATTAATTAAATCTTTAAAAAAAAACGGTTGGACGAAACATCATGCCTCGTCTTTCTCAAAAATATAGCAAACGACCACTGCAGAATATTTCGCTATTTGCTTTTACTATAGCTGCTATTTTTTAAAAATGAGAAACACCACATAGCGTCCTTTTGAGTTGTATTTATTTCATGTTATTATCTAATAACATTATTCTACTCTCATCTAAACTTGAATATCAGACAAACTGAATGCCATTAAATTAGTTGTTTTTCCAACCAATCCGGGGGTTATGGCAGCCTAATTGGTAGGCATGTATCAAATTTAGAATAACAAGTATTTTCAAGTTTTTAAGATATAGAAATGTTGCTTCTGTAAAACATGCTAACATTTATTTCTGATGCTAACACGTATTTCTGATCTGTCGATACGTCTGCAGATTGTTTATTGGTTTGGTCAAAGAATGCTCATTCGGATAAAAAGTATTGTCTGTTTGATTTTAATTGTGATCAACTGAATTTTTGGATAATTTATATGTAATTATTGGAATTATTGGAATCAATTGAATTTGTTTATATACTAGGTTTGCCTGTTGGCACGTCTTCGGAACGAAGCACCTTGTTTGATCATATAAAATAGTTTTGGAGGTCGAGCAAATTAATTTAAGTAGCAAACATATTATATGAGAAACTTTTGGGGGTCCAGCAAAAAACATATTATATGATTTTTTTGAATTATTTTTAAAGTTTTTAAAGTTTTAATTTTTTTAGTTTTTTAGTATTTTAATTTTTTTTATTTTTTTCAAATTTTGATTTTCTTAATTTTTTGAATAGAAGATGGAGGGAGAGAGAGAGAGAAAATAAAAAATTTAAATAAATATAGGTGTTGTTTTGGGTGGGGGATTTGAATTTGAGTTTTGGGGGAAAACTTTTGGGAGGGAAAATATGTTTTGTGATGTTAGATCTGGACCTTTGATTTTTTGGGAATTGAAGGAGAGCCACTTGATAGCTTTCTTTGTGTTTTATTATATAGATGTAATTATTGGAATCGAATTTGTGGATAATTTGATTTTCATTGTTTAATTAGTGGAATAAATTTGTGTTCAAAAGTTAATTTATATTGTTTATTATGGTTCATGAATTAGTAGAATATTTTGAATTGAATTGCTTCTATTTTGATTTGATAAAATCCCTTCACAACACACAGACACAGACGCAGACGCAGACGCAGACGCAGACGCAGACACAGACACACACACACACACACACAAACCATCTATTCCGTCGTTTTAAAACGTCAGGATAGGTGTTATTAAGGAAAAAATAAAATAAATGAAAATTATTCTATCCCGGCGTTTCCAAACACCGGGATAGCGTAAAATACAACCCCGACATTTGAAAACGCTGGGAAAAGTTTTTCGCATCCCCGGCGGGGACAAATTCGGTGCTTGCGGTAGCGTTTCGGGGAGTGTCCGGGGCCATCAACGCAACGTATTTAAACGCCGAAAATTCCGTGTTCGTTTGTAGTGTATGCTCCTCGTTTTTTAAGAATCTCGCAAAGTTGTGCAAGCTATTATATTATTAAATAAATGAAAATGTAGCTTCATTACACTACTATGCTCACACCATCCAAATTCCTAGATCTTACATGTGATGCGAAGATTTCTCTCGAAGTCATTACATGTGATGACTTTCCTCTTGCAGGCATTTTGGTGCCTAAAGAAAAACTCTTGAACAATATTTAAAATGGTGTAGTTTAACAAAAAAAATTGTAGCAATATAAATTTAATTAAAAAAATCAAAAATTAAGTTTACGACGAGAATGAAAGTAAGAAAAAATAAAACTCATCCAGTTGCATTTATAAAGAGCATAATCTAGTTACATTAAAAAGCATAATGCAGTTACATTAATAAGAGTTACGTACCTCAAAAAGATATTTGTCTCGCCTTTTGACCCCCAAAGTTACTAATTATGTTTTCAAATTCAAGATTAGATACCATATCTTTTTCAATCGACAATAAATCTAATGGTTCGCTTGGTAGATGTTAGATATTATGTTAGACATTATGAGAGTTATTAGTTTAGTCCCATATCGAATATTAGTGTTCTCTTCTCTCTTATATATAGAAGACATATTGTTCTCAGTCAATCAATCAGTAAAGAATATTTTCCCACCCCTAATTCTATCATGGTATCAGAACATGTACTCCTATCAAGCCTATACTAATATTTTCCTCATCGTCGAGGTGGAGTGGTTCTCGCCTTCATCGGAATCACTCCACCTCTCGACATCCCCCTTCCTCTACCAAACAAATCTCAAAACCCTAATCTCCCCCACTAATCAAATCAGCTGCCAAACCCAAATCCTAATCCACAACAACACCAAGAGCGGCTACACCAACAACGGCATGACAACAACCTTTCCTTCAACAATCAACAACCAACAACAGCAGCAGCAACTCACCTCAACTCCGGCAACGTCTGAGAGATCAACAACCAACAACAACAGCGGCAACTCTCCTCATTTCCTACAAGAGCAACCCTGATCTTCATCTCTGAATACAACGACATCCTCCAAACACATCCTCCAACACCCCGTAGACCTCTACCATCTACATCGAAACCCATCCTTGGAGACACAACTCCAAGACACCATCGTCTTTCGAGACCCATCGTTCGACAACTCAACTTTCACCGCCGCAACTATCCAGTCCCAGCTCCAAACCCGAATCCATCCCTCCTCATCAGATCCTGTCATCAACATCCCAAAACCCTAAACCACGAGCAACCCGAGCAGCACCTTCCTCATCGGCAACCTCCCATTTTCCTCTTCATCAACAAACCCCACCACCAAACTGCTGAACCGCACCTTCCAAAAACCCCGCCATCACCAACACCTTCTATTTCAATTCCTAACGATGCCATCACCGTCGTCCATCCCGACCGACAACCCTAGCCGCCAATTACCCCAAACACCAACCGCCAACTCTAACCCCAAAACCTAAACTTTTGAAATTTTTTGTTTTCCCCTCAAAACCCGACCCGTTTCTTGTTCATAACCCTACCCGGTTTCCTAAAAAAAATCTGTCTTGCAGGTTCTTCAGCTTCTACTTCCGCATCCAGATCTAGATATAACCTTACACTGGTTAATCCATTGTGAGTTTGAGAGGGGGAGATATCAACATCATCATAGTTTCCGTCTCCCACACCTTCCGTCGACGTCCACCATCTTCTACATTCAGTTCTCAGCATTAGGGACAATTCTCAACTCAAGGGTGAGATCTCATCAGGGGACAATTCTCAAGTCAGGGGTGAGATCCAATTACAGTTCGGAATATGGAGATCCCACCACAGTTCGGGATATGCAGATCCCAACAGTGTGCCACCAATACTTCCTTCCACTACTACTACATCTCAAAGCAGATGTGAGATCTCATCATAGTTCGGGATATAGAGATTCCACCACAGTTCGGGATATGGAGATCCCAACAGTGTGCCACCACTACTTCATTCACAACTACTACCACGTCTCAATTTAGCGGTCAGATCACATCACAGTTCGGGATAAATACGGGTTCAACATCAAGTTTCTCTGTAATCTTCTTAGCATCGATCATAGCAAAAATAAATCATTTTTCTCTATAACTTTTGAAGTATTTAATGAGCTCTTGTAACTGATCTATAGCAACATCAATATGCATATTTTTACTTTGAAGGAATTTGCTAACATCATTAACCACTCTTAACATGTCGAACCAAATGCATAAGCCAATTAAGCGGAAACTTCAATGTCATTTTTCACTAAACTAGTATCTTCATTCATTGCCTTAGGATCTCGGCTAGTATTTGCTAAGTGAACTAATGCATCTCTCATATAGCAAGCTTGAAATCTTACGGCTCTAAGACTCTCGACATGACTCTCCCAACGTGTTTGACTTAGTGGCTTGAGTATCAAGCCAAAGCCACTCACATGATCCTTAAGTACCTGCCACCGTTGTGCAGAAGATGAAAAAAATGTGTATAGGCATTGAATCACACCAAAACAAAGTGGATGCTCTAACACAAGAGTTCCCCATATCATAAAATGGAAGGTTTAGACTATGAAAACCACGTGGTGTGTAAAAAGCTCTGCTATTTTTGTTCAACAGTCTTGTTGAAACCCATTTGCATCTTCCTTTCATATTAACGTCATTGTTATACCCATGTCCTCTTATATCATCGATGTCAAGTTCAAGAGTTCTTAATACAGCTTCATGACTTGTAAACAAACCTTCACCTGAACTATCACCCACCTTCAAAAATTCCAAGAACAAATCATCCACATTTATCGGACTTGTTGAAATACCTACACATCGGATAATAAGGGACATTTGTTCTTCACAACTTACATCAGGAGTGCAATCAAGTATAACTAAAAAGAACTTTGCTTCTTTTATCTTCTTTAAAATAGCACATGACCTCACTTGCTAATGTAAGAATTAATTCCTTCTGACTTATGTGACTAAGATAATGGACAATAGTCTCATTTGACATAAAACGCTGAATGTGCTCTTTCATTACAGGATCAAACTCCGCAATCTTCTCATTGAATTGTAAAAAATTTCCATTGTTAGCTTCATAAATCTTCTCACTATCCCTATGAAATGCCAAGTTATTGCTAGCAAGAGTTTTCACAACAGCTACTATTCTCACCAGTACCTCTCTCCAGTGCTCTTTCTCTCTATTGATTTGATCTTGTATACTTTTATCTAGTGTTTTATTTTGTCTTAATGTTGTTTCCAACTCAATCCAAGCACTCATGTTGAGAAGATGGTAATTAGAAGTTTCATGTAGTTTCAACTTGGAGCAGAGGTTGCGCCAATCATTAACTCCTCCATTAGCTAAGTTTGACTTCATTTTGTTTATACTAAACAACTTGCAGCAAAAATAAAATACCTTATCTAGCACATTCGAACTCACAAGCCACCTTCTATCTTATTTTTCACCACTAGGCAACTCACGAATATAATGGAAGCAAGAAAAGTGTCGATTGATATGATTTGTTGGAAAAGAAGCATCATTTCTAATGACTCTTATAGGACCTCTTTCCACTAGTAGATCTCTCAATGATTGATCAATTATCTTCCAATTTCTCGGATCATTAAGATCATCATTTGATGCCCTGAGTTCTTCATTAACAGTGGGGGGTATAGGTTATTACCTCTTCATTAGAGCCTGCTGGTTCTTCAGTGACATTGGGTGAGTTTGGTGCTTCAGCCATTACCTCTTCATTAGAGCCAATCGGTTCTTTAGTAGTATTGGGTGCCTTTGGTACTTCATCCATTATCTCTTCATTAGAGACTATTGGTTCTTCATTTACATTTTGTGCATTTGGTTCTTCATTCGTTCCCTCTTCATCTTCATCATAGCCAGTTAATTCTACAATAAGATCAGGTGTCGTACTTCCTTCAAGAATATTCTCATTAGTTTCTTCATTTTGTTCTTCATTAATTAAACCTTCATTCGAGTCCATTGCTTGGGTTACTTTCAACAAATACTTATCAAAAGATCCATCTTGAGACTTAGTTAATTCCGCGAATCTTTTCTGTTTTTGTCTAGCATGCCCGAATTCTTACTTTCGCTTCATTAGGAACCAATTGCAATTAACCGTTCCACTAATTTAATCAACCATCTACATACAACAATTCCTTAAATTCTCAACCCCTAACTTATTACTTAAAATTAAAAATTGGTCATTTATCATGGGAGTTAAAAGAAATATCAAAGAGAACAAGAACAGGATGTTTGAATCTAAATCAATCTCTAAACGATCGATTCACCGGAGCTGGAGATGAAAGGGGCAACCAGACAGCAAACTAGTCTTCCACCTTTGTATTTTCCTTCTCCTATTTTTGATTTGATAATAAGGAATTTAACCTAATTCTAATTAGCCATTAAAATCTCTAATCAGTCCCTTAAAATTTGTAATCAGAAGTGAAATAGAAGTGGGCTTGTTGTCGGGCCTTTTTCTTTATTTTAAGTTATTTTGGTCTTTTTAAATTTAAATTGAATGTGCCTATTATTGAACTTATGCTACAAGAATGGTGCCCCAACAAAAATTCCAGACCTTAGGGACCAAAGCCTGTGCTTTGGTGGCTTTGGGCCAAAACTAGGTCTGTCCTCACGTGCACTCGCAACTCTGAACTGCGGTGAGCTAATTATCAACCTGACCTGGTTTTTGAAAATATTTATCAAAACAACCATGTTTTGAAAATAATTCCACTTATGATCTAGTTTGTAATTAAATCTTTATAATACATTTCCTATAATATTTTCTATAGGATGTGTGACCTTATTTTAAATTCTAAAACTTTTTTGGGTTTTAGGATAATTTCTATTAAATCTTTCATTTCTTATTCTACAGGTTATAGATTAGTGTTTAATTTGTGAAAAAATTGTAGAAATTAAGTAAAAATTACTTACCCTGAACAGACTCTTATACCACCTTGGTGTGAAGCGTGAAATGTGTGAAATTGTAGTAATTACATGTAAAGAGAAATAAACAGCGTATCAAATAACTTCAAAGAAGATATCCTTCTATAAAATAATATTCTTGAAAATAATGTGCATTATCAATGTCAAAAATACTAAAGTAATCAAGCACTTCAAAATTTCTCATGGCTTCTGATTCTGTTTCTGATACTTCACTATCATATGGGGGTTCCTTTGGGTTCTTCCATATGTTCATTTTCTTCCTCAACATATTCGTTTTCTTCCTCTATATATTAATTTTCTTCTGGAAATTGTCTAGATGTTGTTGTATGACTCCAGATATAGCTACTAAATTCTCTATTTTCATAAAATAATAAAGTTCTTTCATAAAGTTTAAGTCATCAATTATTTGAACAATTATATTACTAGTTTCTCCATGATTAATTTGATTTATCGTAATAATTATTACTCGTTGTACACTAAAGAAAAATAATTTAAACTCATAAAAACCATACATGCTTGTCACTCTTTGAGGATAATAAACATTAAATACCAACATTCTATCACTTCCTTGATAGTTAGTCATTAATTCATAAATTTATGAGGCAAGACTGAAACTATTATTATCCATTTTTTTTAGTGATTCTGTGATCTAAAACAATAAGTATGAAATCGGGAGTAGGGATAGGTTTCTAAGGATACCATAAAAATCAGAACAAAATGGCTCATCATTCTTCCGACCTAGTTAAGTTTCTTTGAGTTGCTCTGTACCAGTTACTACCAGTGGATAAAAGACTTCTGGTCTGCACCCCGATTTTAGTGCTCCTTTTACGTTCCTCCCATCTCCGGACTACTATGCTCTTAAAGAGAGCTTCATCCAAGAGATACGTCTGGAACAACTAGTAGCACTTCGGTACATACAACCACAACCTAGCTCGTTTCCTACTACTAGGTGTACAGCAAAACTCTATAATGTTAAAAATTGGTCTTTTTGCAAGATCCTTCAGGCAGAGCCTTACAAAACTCTCCCTAAGGAAAAGATATTTAGTTATTCATACCTTATATTCTATTAGAACCGATAGATGTTAGAACTGATAGAAAGATAATTTTTATTTTTATTTTTTTCAAACTTCTTACAGACATAGCTTTTCTTACAAGATTATATGAATTTTTTTTCCTCTTGAATTTTTTGCCCTCTTCTCGACTCAGCCTACCCTTTTGTAGACCAAGGGATCAGCTTACAATAAGTTTACATGCACCACTACTTACATCATATGTCTAATAATTACTACAAATACGTCATTGCTTACATCAGCCTTCAATAATTTCTCTGATTACATTGTGGACTACTCTAGAAAAAGAGATTTCTCCTAGCCGACATCTTCACATGCTCCATATTGACGTTGATGCCCTGTCTCCATCATGCTACAATAGTATCCAGCTGTCTGTTCTGTCATCACCATTGCTCCTGTAGACAGTATCTGATACCAGCTGTCAAACAATGCACGTTTATCTTGTGGTTGTTTATTTTTGCTATACTATACATTGTTATTTTCTCTGGGTCTGGACTATCATAGATCCATATGCTGTTGTCTCTTGACTTTATGTCTTTTAATTCACAACACATGTTCTGAATCCCATTGGCCATCTTTCTGGGATTAGTTTCTTAAATTTTTCAGCTTTGTTTGGTATAATGTTGGATTCTCCATAAATCACTTGGGTAGTAATCCCTTTTTTTATAACATGTTCGGCTGGAAGTTGTTCATTTTCTTCAAGATACTCAGGACTTACTCAATACATTCTGACATATATTTTTTAGACATTTGTGAGGCCAAAATAGCTCTTGGGTGCTTTACAAATTTCTCTTAGCAAGTGGATAAGTTCTTCACATTCTCTGGATGGATAGATGCAATGAATAAGTCATCTTTCGAACAGTGACCTAGTTGTTCTTGGATTAGCTCCTGGTAGGATGATGGCCTTGTTCATATGTTACTCTGATATGGTTTTGATGAATTAGTTCACCTCGGTTACTTAGCATAATTTCTCAATATGTTGTAAAAATAATATTTTCTTTGATACTTTGATAGGAGATTTCTCATTGAGTAGTGTCTCCTTATATGTAGTCTTATTTGAAGATGTAATTGCATCTTTTTTTAAGGAATGAGTAGGTTCGCCCATCTCACTCATTTTTTCGCTAACATTGTCCACCATATTTTATGTAGTCACATGCTGACTTACATGTTGGTAGAACAAACTTTGGAGTCTGCATATTTGTAACTGTAATTGATTAAATTCTCCTTTTATTTGCTCCATGGTTCCCTTGAGAAAAACTATATCCTGTTCTATTTGCTGGACTCTAGTTTCCATTTTGCAACAAATGAAACGGTTAATATTTTGATAGAAAATTAGCTAAAATTTTATCTTTTTATTTTATGTTTTTGATTGTAAAATCATAATGTGTAGTTCCATTTGCCATCTTATCAGTCTTTTATTGGCTATGGTTGGGTCTATTATTTTGTTTATCCATGATTTTGCTTGCGTATTATCTGTCTTTACTAAGAATTTTGTACGAATTATAAATAATTCAAACTTTTTATTGCTTTTAAGATCACTATTAATTCTTTTTCATTTATGCGGTAGTTTTGTTGGGTCTGTGTGAATGATCCGCTATTGTATCTGGCTAAGCTTTCCTTCTTTTCATCTATTTCAATAAATTTTAACACTACTCCTCAATTATCTTCACATGCATATGTTTCTATTATCCATGTGCATTTTTTAACAGGTAGTTAAAACTTATTTAATTCTGAAGTTTGTTGTTTAAATATTTTAAGTTTTCTTCATCTTTTGCGGTCCATTCCCATTTTTTGAACCTTTTCAGTTTTTTTTGTAGCCAATTTATTTTTACTGACAAATTTGGTATGTATCGTCTTGTTTGATTTAGTAGTCCAATTATAGCTTGTACTTCTCTTTTTTCTTATAAAATATTTGGGAATGTCATTATTTTCTCTACTATATGTGGTTGTAGTTCTATTCCTTCATGTGATAATTTTATCCTAAGAATTCTATCTGTTTTGAATAATTCCATTTTCTTTTTTAATAGTATAATTCCTGCATTTTTTACTATTTCTATGAATTTTAGTAAATACTCTTTATGCTGTTCTTCGTTATCAGATCCTATTAGAATATCATCTACATATACTAGTATAAAGTTATTGTATTTTTCAAATATTCTATCTATATATTCTTGAAATACTCCTAGACTATTTTTATACCCAAATGGCAACACATTCCATTCATAAAATTCTTGTGGTGTACTAAATGTTGTTAACTATTTTGACTATTCTGTTAATTTTACGTGGTAAAATCCTGATTTCTAATCAAATTTAGAATATTTTTTTCTTATTTTTACTGTGTTTAGTGGTATTTGCATATCTGGTAATAGATATCAAAATCTTTTAGTATTTTTATTTAATTCTTTATAATATACTACCATTCTAGTTTTACCTCATTTTTCTTCTGAATGTTTTCTTACTATGAATGCTGGTGATGAATGTCGACTTCATGATTTTCTTATGTAATTATTTTACATTAGTTCTTTTATATGTATTTTGAATTCTTCTAAATCTGTAGGATTATGTCTTATAGGTTTAACTTTTATTGTTTTGTCCTTGTCTACTAATTCTATATGATATGTGAGTTTACTTAAATGTCATTTTGCTAAAGGGTCTTCTCGACAGAGATCTTCTAGTTGTTTTTGTAAAATTTCTTGTGTAATTGTTACTTGTACTTGTTGTATTCTAGTGTTATTTGGTAAATATTGGTTTTGACCACGCTCGGCTGAAGAAACTCTGATACGTGGTAGGTTTGTCCTAGAATAAGGTTGTGTATTCGTCTTGCAATTGCTTTGGGTTTACAAGGTGCTGTAAATATAACTGATTTGTGTGATATAGTTATAGGATAGTTTTGTTGGAAAAATTCATTTCCTAATAGTACATCATTATTCATATCATCAAATTGGTATATTATTGGTATTTGTTTGATGTAATTTCCTATTTGTATAGTGACATTTTGTTGGTACTTGTCAAGTATAACGGTTTGTCATGTAAATCCAGTCATTGCTTTTTTATTATTCTCATATTGTTTCCATTTTGGTAATATATTTTCACGGTATAAGCTAGTCCCTACTCCAGTGTCTATTAGACTATGATAGTTTCTTTATTTATATCCTTCATATATAAATTCTGTTAGAATGTATAAGATATTTTTTATTGCTCTTAATGGATTTATTTACACAATATTCTATTTATTACTATACTTTCATTGTTTATTGTTATTGTTATTTTTCTTGTTGTATTGAGAATGATTGCATTTACTAATGTAAGGAAGTCAGTTCCTATTAACATTTCATAAACATTGTGTTCTGGATCTATATGTAAATATAATAGCATTTCATTTCTACTATTTATCCTTAGTTGCAATATTATTTTATGGAAAATTGGATGTCTATTATTATAATAGTCTAAGTAGTAATATGAGTTCTCTAATGGTATTAATTTTGTTGTCTTTAAATTTTTTGTTTAATATATGACATGGTAGCTTATGTATCAACAAGAGCTATTTGTTTGTTCCATTTACCACTTTCGTAATATTCTATTTCTATCTTAAATTTGTTATTATTTTGGTTATCTAATGTATTTATTATTCGTATTAATTCTAGTGCTCGTTGTTTGTTTCTTATTGATAGTGATCTCTTTCCAAACATTGTTTATCAAATTCTATATAATTTGGTATATTCATTTCAGGGTTTTCTCTAGCTGGTTTGCATCTTATAATTTCTTTGAATAGTGGTTATATCTTAAAGTTATCTGTATTTCTGTTTTTTACTTCATGCTTACTAGTGAAAGCATAAATATTTTTTATATCTATACTCATAACCATATTCTTTTCTATCATTTCTATTCCCGATAATCTATGATACATGACTAGAATTTTGTCTTTATTTTCTACTGCCATACTTATAAAGAAATTATGTTTTATTGTAAATTTTAATTTTTGGTACATTAAATTTTCTTCTACTATTCCTATTAGAGCATCTTGTGAACTTGATATTATTCTATATCCATTAAGTATATTTCTAAGAGAGTATTTATTCCTTCCTTAAAATAAGCCTCTATTATTATTTGTATTGCTCCAAAATGTATATGTCAGAATGTTTTTCTAGTTTTTTCACTTATTTTTTTCATTCCTTGCCTTATTATTCTTTCTGTTATTAATAGAATTATGGTTTCTCCTTGGGCTTATTCAATATCTATAGGTTATTCATTATTTCTAGCTATTATTATGGTATTTCTTTTTCTTTCGAATATTAGAAGTTTAAATATTTCTTTCAGGTTTATGTCTAGTTTGGTCACTCTTATTTTATCATATTTTTGTACATCAAAGCTCATTCTTTCTTTTACTTCTTCATTATTTTCCTCTCTTTCTAGTTGTTTCTCATATTTCTGTTATATTTGTTATCAAACTTATTTCGCATTCATTGTTTCACCTTCACTACTTTCGTTATTTTCTTCCATAACCATTATTTCTTCATCTTCACTTATTTCTTACCATTCTTCTTCATATTCTATGGTTCATAGTTTATGTTGTTCATTTTTTCAAGTTCTTCTAAATATTTTACATTTTCTTTTTTCATTCTTTTAGGATAATTTGGTGATATACGTCATACTTCTCCATATATATAACAATTACATTTCTTTGGATTTTTAGGATATTGTTTGTTTTTATTTATTCTTCTGAAGTATCTTTTATACATTTTTTTATCTTTAAAATTTTTTTCTATTTTTGGTTTATATTTTTGAAATTTGTGTTTACGTTTTTTTTATATAATTATAGCAATTATTACATCCCCAATCATTTTGTCTTGCTTCATCACAACAAATTCTTTGTTTTTGTTCTATAGTATTTAATGATTGATTTAGCTTCTTGGCATACTTCATCTCTATAATCTCTTACAATTTGTGTTTTATACTGTAAAAGATCAATTTCTGGTTTTACTTTCTCATTTACATATGCATTATATATGTTTATACTCCACGGATCTGACAATTTTAGCTAGGTAAAATGAGTCTAGTATTAGATCCTTTTTTTTCTTTTGCAAATATAATAATTCATGGTAATATTTTTTGAATTCACAAGCATAGTTATCCAAATAACACATATTACAAATTTCTAAATTGTTTAATCTCTATCTTGCTTAGTTCTTTTATATGTATTATGCCCTTTTGTTTTTCCGTAGACACTAAATCAGTTCTTATTGCTATCTCGTAATTTGTAATTATTTCTTTTAATCCTAGTGTTCTTTGTGCTGAAGTTTCTTGAGTACCTTTATCATCAACTAGCTTTGATTTTCTGATAATACTTCTTTCTTCTTCTGTTAATCCATTCCATCATTCCGCTACAACTCCTATAAAGGTTGCTTCTATAAATTTTTCAAATGTATTTCCTGAGAGGTTCTGCCTAAATCCTACTATTAGAGATGTTTTTACCCACTCCTCTATCATTCTATCTACATCTTTTACACAGTCTAATCTAGACGTCCGCCATTTCCTACTATTCCTTTTTCATAGTGTTTTGTGGGATCATATTTTGGTGTTTCTTTCTTTACCTCGTCATTTCCATGGTAGGTCATAAGATCTTTTATTAGGTGGTGGTTTTAACTATTCGTACATATTAGTTGGAATTTCTGTAGGTTTTATTATGATCTTATCCTTTTCTTGATCCATTTTTATTTCTTCATTTGTTATACTAGATATTTTTAAGGCTTCTTCTACTTTCTCTGAATTGGGATTTGTCATTATATATTCTATTTCTAAAATATTTATAAGTTTTGTTATGGCTTCTAACTCCTTCAATTTTCCTTCTTCTGTTATGTCTAATCCATCTTCTGTGTCTTCTGTTATATATCTACTTAATTCTTTTATGTTCTTATTTATGATTTTTAAATCTTTTCTTATAGTTCCTACAAATTCTGGACCATTGTAATATTCTTCTAACTCTTGAATGTTTATTTGTAACCCCCGTTTCTGGCTGTACAAAAATTTTCTACGTATTTTTGTGATTCGATTTCATTTTTAAAAAAATTCCCCTTTCTCTTAAATATTTTTTTTTGTATGAGGTTCATCGTTTGAATCTCTTATTGAAGCACATTCTACTATTATTGCAACTATTTTATTTATCCTAGTCATTCTATAAATTATTTAATTCTTTATGAAGCTCAATCCTAGTTCATTCTATAATTTGTCTAAATTATTTATTTGTTAAACCAGATTTAATTCCTAGTCCACATTATAATTATTTTGTTATTATTGATTGAAGCTCAATCGTATATTCCTTCTATTTGTATTGTTTAATTTTGGAAGCCCAAACATAAATTCCGATTTGAAAAGCATAAATTCCGTTTCAACTTCAAGCATAAATTCCGATTTGAAAAGTTTTGGCTGCAAGATCAGCTGTTCGTTAATCTTGTTTCTGAATGTCTTGCTTCGGTTACTGGTTCATCCGGGTTAGGCAACATCCTGCTTAAGCTTCACGCCATAAAGCACGGTTGCAAAATCTGGAGATCGGAGAGACAAAGCAACACCAATTTCCTTAAGAATTTTCTGTTGCAAACCATTGCTTCCATCGATAGGATGGAAGAGTTAGGCCCTTTATCCGAGTCTTGTAGATCGGAACGCCGATCTTGCAAGCATGAATATGAGGACATTCTTCACCAGGATCATCTTAAATGGGCTCAAAGAGCTCGTGTCAACTGGATCAAGGAGGGTGATGCAAATACCGCTTTCTTTCATAACTTCGCTTTCCATAGACAACGTTGCAACCGCATTTCTTCCACCTCTGCTCAGGGAGTGGAACTGACGTTCGATGAATCCATTCATCGGGAATTTCTTTCTTTCTACAAAAATCTTATTGGTTCGAAGAAGCATCGTATGATTGAGCTCAATTGGGTCCAACTTTATGGTCTCCAACAGCATGATCTTTCTTCCCTCGAAGCCCCTTTCTCCCTTGAGGAGATCGAATCGGCCGTCTTCGCTTTAAAAAGTGATTCGGCTCCCGGGCCCGGACGGTTTTCCTGCTTTCTTTTTCCAAAAATTTTGGGATCTGCTTAAGGCAGACCTTCTCAAAATGTTTCAAGACCTTCACCAAGGGTCCTTTTCTTTCGACCGTATCAATTACACCTACATTGTTCTTATCCCGAAGTTAGTAGGGGCTCATCTAGTCTCTGAGTTCAGACCTATCAGTCTCATCAACACTTCTTTCAAAATCATTATGAAAGTTCTTTCATCCAGATTGAGTGCTATCATCTCCCCGATGATTGACTCGGCTCAGTCGGGATTTATCAAAGATCGATTCATCCTCGATAGTGTAGCTTCGGCTCAGGAAATTATTTCCCATTGTCATAGATCCCAATCGGAGGGCATTCTCCTTAAGCTTGATTTTCAAAAAGCCTATGACAATGTTAATTGGGATTTCCTCTTGGACATTCTTATCTTTCGTGGATTCGGTCCCAAATGGATAGCTTGGATCAAATCCAGTTTATACTCTGGAACCTCATCCATTTTTATCAACGGGGCGGAAGGTCACAAATTCAAACTCAAATGTGGACTCCGCCAAGGAGACCCCCTATCTTCGCTGCTTTTCTCTCTTATTGCTGATGTTTTTAGCAAACTTCTCAGGAATGCTTGGAACTTGAACATGATTGAAGGTCTAGGCAGCTCTCCCATCTTTGAGGGAGTGCTCAACCTTTAATATGCGAACGACACTATTATTTTCACCAAACCAAACACCCACTCTCTTCGTAATCTCAAGCTTCTCCTCTACTGTTTTGAAATGGCTTCTGGTTTATCGATTAACTTCCAAAAATCCTCCGTACTCTGGTTAGGTGGATCCCCCAATCGCCAAGAGGAAGTTTCCAACTTTTTAATTGCCCAGTAGCTTCTTTCCCGATTACTTACCTAGGCATTCTCCTTCGCTGGGGTAAGCTGCATAGATCGGATTGGCTCCCTCTTGTTGATAAAGTTGAGTCTAGGCTTAATGTTTGGTCAAGAAAACTCTTGTCTAGAGCTGGTAGGCTGACTCTTATTAACTCAGTGATTTCAGCCATGCTTCTTTATCTTATGTCTTTCTACTATTTACCCACCTGGGTGATAAAAAAGATTGATCAAATTCGTAGTAACTTTTTTTGGAACGGTTCTTCTTCCTTTAAACCGGGGTCCCACCTGTGTCAGTGGAAACTGATCTGTACCTCCAAGGAGGAAGGGGGCCTCGGTGTCTTGGACATTCGTGATCATAACATTGCTCTTTTAGGTAAATGGTTGTGGAAACTCCATAACCGTGATCATTTGCCATGGATTAAGTGCGTTAGAGGTCTTAGATCCAGCGCCTTCCAATGGTGGGAATTTCCCGAGGCAACTTATCACAACGCTTCCTCCTTTTGGAAGGGTATTTGGAAGGCAGCTTCCGCTTTTCAGTGTGGTATTTATCGTATTTGCCATGATGGTGGAAGAGCCAAATTTTGGACTGATCTTTGGATTGGTAACACCATGCTAGCCACGGCTTTCCCTTTTCTATTTAATTTGGCTGTTTATCCGATGGCGTCTATTGCGGACTCTTTTGTCTTGATCGATAATGATCGTTTCTGGTTTATAACTTTCTCTATTGATCTTCCCCAATCGTTGGCTGAGGCCTTTGAGGAGCTCATCTTATCTCTCAATAATTACGAATGGAAAACTTCAGAGGGCATCGGTTGGCACTGGTCAACTACGGGCACGTTTTCTGTTAAATTTTTTTATAAATTCCTTAATTCGAGAGGGGTAAGATCTCCAGTAGCTAAATACTTATGGGATAGTTCGGCTCCTCTTAAGGTGATTATCACTTCTTGGCTTGCCTTTAATAATAAGTTACTCACGGTTGATATTCTTAACAAAAGGAATTTAGCCTGGGGTCAACTTTGTGCGTTGTGCACTCAGCATGCTGAAGATGCGAATCATCTCTTTACTCAATGCCCTATTGTCCTTCCGTTGTGGAAGATTTGCTCTCTGGCTTGGGACACTGGATCAATTCCCCCTGACTTATCTTCTTGCTGGAACGCTAAGCCTTCGAACCCCCAGTTCAGTAAGTTTGAATTCTGTCGATTCATATCATTATTTGGATTATTTGGAAAGAGAGGAACTCCATCTTGTTCCAGCATCGCAGACACTCTATGGCCGCGATGATAGATGATTTTTTGTTTCTTTTCAAACTCTGGTCGTCGGAGTTGAAAACTACTGATTTAATCGTTTCTGCTGACCATAAATTAGTAGATGCTTACCTTTGTCTTCGTACTCTTCAAAGCTTATAGCTTGCCTGCACTTTTAATGCTTTGATTATGATATTTTACATGGTTCATCTCCCTTCTTTTGCAGACTTGAATCTTTCTTTAAAGAGCGGTTGCCAGATCAGTTTTGTGCTTTTCCTGGTGTTCATGCTACTTGATTGGGACACCTTTTATGAGCTTTGGCTCTTGGTTTTGCTTGCTCTGGCAGCGGTTAATCTCTCTTCTGTTTCTTTTAACTTACTGATGATCCTATTTTGTTACTGATGTTAGCTATCATCAGCTTATTTAGATTCTGTAATGAACATCCTTTCTTTTGGTACTCTCTTTAATGGGATGGATTAATATCAGATGTTTCTATCCTCTCTAGGTATTAACATTTGTTCTGTTGGTAGATCTATGTTTTTCTGTGGCTCAGAGCAATTCTATTTAGTTAGTTGTGGATCTGCTATATGCTTTCTTTGATCCGCTCTTTGTGTGATGAATACTGCATTATATGTTTGACTGTCTCTTCGGATGGTCTTTTCACTTAGTTTGCGTCTCTTTGAAGTTGGCTGCTGACTCTGAGACGTTCTTGCGTTCTCTGATCCTTTTCTGTTGCATTTCTGCAGTTGTTGCTCTGTTTTGCTTGCTTTGTCTTGTTAGTTCAGGTTCTCCTCCAGCAGCTGGACCCAAGCCTTGAGAGCTTATTCCCTTCTTTTGGCTGGCGGAGTCCGTCATCCGTTCAGTGGGTTGGAGGATCAGTTCGGTGCTTCGTTATAGTGTTTGAGGCGGCTTTTTTCTCCATCATCGTCGATGCGAGCTCGGTTCTTTTGTCTGCGCTTGCGGATCTGATCCTGTTGCAGCATCATAGCTTTCTTTTTCTGTTCGCTGATGTATCTTTGTTATCCCTGTTATTGTTGTACTCTTTGCGTGTTTTGTGCTCATTTTACAGCTTGTAAAATTTATTTGTTACTGACGGTTAATTGCTTTTATATTATGATATTCTGATGGCTGGGGTCGTAAGGCCCTATCCGGTTCATCAAAAAAAAAAATTGGAAGCCCAAACAAAAAGAAATACAAACCCATACAATTCCTAGCCCAAGCCCATACACAAACTCAAGCCCACATATTGCAACTATTTTATTTATCCTAGTCATTCGATAAATTATTTAATTCTTTATGAAGCTCAATCCTAGTTCATTCTATAATTTGTCTAAATTATTTATTTTTTGAACCAGATGTAATTCCTAGTCAACATTATAATTATTTTGTTATTATTGATTGAAGCTCAATCGTATATTCCTTCTATTTGTATTGTTTAATTTTGGAAGCCCAAACAAAAAGAAATACAAACCCATACAAATCCTAGCCCAAGCCCATACACAAACCCAAGCCCACATTTTCAAACCCTACACAATTTCTGTTGGAGCCTAACCCAAACTCGTTAACCCAAATACAATCCTACCCAAAAATCTCCCACCCAAACTGCATAACTCCCCATTATCCCCTTAAAATCTAACTAACCCCCACTAACCCCCTTAATCACCTCCTAATCACCCCTAATCTCATATTATCTCTAACTAACCCCCTAATTAATTAACATAATCCCCCCCCCCCTAATCATCATCTTCTTCAACCAGTCGTTCTTTCTCTCTCCCCGACTCCTTATCTCCCCCTGTTTCCACCTCCACCCCACCCGTCGCTGCCTGCACCTCCGCACCTTTCGCCTCATCTTCACCTCCATCCCCATCGTCGCAGTCATCCCACAAGTTGTAGCCCCTCATTGCCCTCGCCCTCTGATGTGCACCACAGAACCCATCGAAGCTCACCCTGCTCACCATTGCCACCCTCCTCGTCGCCCAAGCCATCGCCTCCACTCTCGCTGCCACCGACTACCTGCGACCTCCTTCGCTAGCCTCGCAACCGACCACCATTACCATCATCTCCAAACACCCCGATCATCTCCCTCACCCTGTTCTCCATTGCCTCGATGCCAGCTTGCATGTGACCTCCGCACACCCGCAGCACCACCACTGTGACCTTCGACCACAGCCCTCCTTCTCCTCCTTCCCCCCGAAGATCCCCGGCTGCACACGCCGCTCGCCTCGCCTGCACGCTACCCGAGCGCCACCCAAACCGCCACCATCTCGACGCAAAACCCTCACCACGTCCGCAACCAGCAATGCCAGCTCCTCCTCGAGCCCCCTTGTTGCTGCTGCCCACCGCCGTCAACAACCCCGTCGCCCTCCTTCACCGCAAGCCTCACCCTCACCCTCACCCCTACTGTCTCCTACCCTGCTCGTCACCGTCAATAACCCTGTCGCCTCCCATCGCAACCAGCCCGTCTCACCACCTCGCCTCCGCCTTCCTTGCTTGTTGCCTTCCATCGGAACCGCCTTACTGTGTGTTGCCGCCGTGTCTCACTCTTGTCGCCGCTGTCTCTCGCGGTGTGCTGTCGCCGCTGTCTCTTGCTGTGCATTCCCGCTGCCCCTTGTGGTTGTTGTTGCTCTTGCTGTGGTCGCCATTGTCTCTTGTTGTTGTGCGTCGTTGCTCTCACTCGAGTTCTCGTCGCACGTGCAAACACCGTAATAAGGCAAGCATCTCTTGTACACTCTTTATTCCGTGCAAGCATTTTCTTTGAAATCTGGAATGTAGTCATTTAATCAAATATCGTATTTAATTGAATTCTATTATTGATTCATTATTTTCTTGATAGTACCATGCTATTTATTTTTTAGTCGTCTTATTTTGACATTTTTATTGATTTAAAACTTGAATCGTAAACTTATCGTATTATATATTGAAGATTCAAATGTGCTACCCTGTCGTTTGCCCAAGTTTCAACTGAGGTGTCGACCCAGTTCCTGACATCGAAATTTGGAACCTTGTACATAAAAATTGTAACACACTTTGTCTAGTTTCTTGAACATCATACGGATTCTCAATCTGATTTATAGATTGTAAGTTATCACTGTTTTAGTACTGGCATGTTATAATTTCCAAAACCGAGACTGTGCACGAAACCCGTAAAGAATTGATTGATCGATATAACTTCTATAACTATAATGTATTGTGTAAATATGCGATGGAACCGGCAGAGAGTCTACTTTCTATTATCTCTGAAGGAATCAAACTTTTATTCCCGTAGCAGCGGGAAGTGAATTTGAGTATCGATAGGTGTTGTTGTCCAGAACTTGCAGTGTTATGTTTTTGCTTATAAACCCACTATTTTTCCATATTTAATGAATTGAACTATGTATATTTCATGTATTGCATAGACTTAATATCTTCTTGATATTGTACTACCGTTCGCATTGATTGTACCTATTGAATAATTCTTGATACCATCGTTCTCATTGAGCGTATTGATTACATGTCTATAATTGATCGTAATAAAATAATAACAAGCCGGGGGTAATAATGATCGACTTAGTACTGGACAATATAGGAGAGTGTACTCGGAATGAGTTATTGGTCACAGTCCATATTGGTCATTGTTATCGATCATATTGGTCATCGATTGATTGTGAATTACTGACTATAGTATCCTGATTTATCGTGTATTGGTCATCGGTCATCGGTCATCGGTCATTGATATTGCACGACCCGAGTACATGAACCAGTAGAATTCACCACTATAGTCTAAACGTTCACTTGACTGTATGCATCTGAACCTGTGGTATGGGACACAGGATTGCGTGCATTAGTTAGGATTGATAAAAGATAGATAAACTTAAGATTAACACTGAACACGTGCATGACTCATGTTTGCAAGTTATATTACTCATGGTTACAAATTACATGTTATCTGTTACAAGTTATAAGATTCATGTTTACAAGATTACAAAATTCCTGTTTACATGACATGTTTCCCGATTGGTTATTTTGAGACTTGTTTCAGTTGTACTTGCATTAAACTTGATCATGTTACATTACAATTACATCGCCAGTTCTTGTTTCTCTTCTTGTTCAGTTATGTTTCTTTTCTTATTACATATATTGTTTCTCGCGTTATCATGCTTGTTCCAAAATTGAATTTCCAGTTCTTATTGCTTTCCCTGTTATGCCTGCGTCTTGTTCTTATTTTGCTTTCTACTACTTGTCGTCCGTGGCTTGCTCTAACCAGTATTTCCCTCATCTCTAGATGTTGATATTACAGGTATCACGGAGGAATCAACTGAAGGACTTGGAGAACTAATCTACTAAAGATTGGAGTGGAATTAATAGTCTATGACAGATAGTTATTTCATTCATGTTATTTTATTTCCAGCATTGTGTTAATATCGTACAGTATATTCCGGGTTTTGGTGACCCGAAGCTTATTTTCTTTCTAGATGTTGGTTATTTATGAGACATTTTATGATTATTTATGTTTATGTGATTATTCTATTGCATGCGTGGTTATTGTTATATTTCCTATTATTGAGTAAAATATTACAGCTCATGGATGATGTACACATCATTCGCTGGCCTCAGTTACGTGCATGTGTTTCCGTATAACGGGAAGCGGGGCGTGACATTATCATATAAACTTCTGAGTGTATTGATGATTATATTTTTGTAATATTATCCATCTTAACTTAATTCTTGTAGTTTAATATTTTTGTGTAATAACAACTTATTTTTTCATTTCTATAGTCTAATACCTTGTATGATATTTCTTTTTGTATTTTCTTAGAGCATCCACAGTGGTTTACTATAAATGGCAATCTGCCATATTATAGCAAACGTACCGCTGCAACGGTTTCTCATTTTGCCATTTTTTAGCAAATGACCTATATTCGTTTCTCATATTTGAGAAACAGAATAGCGATTCTCAAATTATAGAGGACGGGATATCATTGATATGATATCCCGTCTGATCTATTTTTATTCATTTTTTAATAAAAAAACACCTCTCAAACGGGAGATCATATCCCGTCTCAATCAGACGGGATATCCCGTCTGAGGGATGTTTTTTATTTATCTATTTTTTTTTTCTTTTTTATTAAAACTAACGGCCATGATTGGTCCGATTAGGGAGAAAAAAAAAAAAAAAAAAAACCAAATGGTCAGACGGGGAATGAATTCCCCGTCTGCCAAAAGAATTCAAAAAGTCAACAAGTCAGTAGGTTTAGTTCAGTAGGTTAAGTAGTTAAAAGTAGGTTATGTAGTTGTATAAGTAAGTTTAGTTATTATTATATTAATTAATTTATTTAATTAATAAGTTTAATAGTTAATAAGTAATTAACTATTTTAATTTATATTCAAAACGACAGACGGTAAATCATATACCGTCCCACTCAATTTTGACAAACAGTATAGCAAACGACCACTGCAGCGATTGCTTCTATTTGTTATTACTGTAGCAGCCATTTTTTGGCAAATGAGAAACACCACTGTGGATGCTCTTAGGTAGGTTTTTGGTTACTCTACTAGTTATTAGTAAATATTCTGTTGTTTCTTTATCAGTTGTAAGCTTCTTTTCTATCAATCTTTTGTCAACGTGTAGTATTTTAAATTGTGAAAGTTTTTTAATCTTAGTATTTTTATTTTTTGTAAAGTATCCAATTTTATAAAGCTTAAAGGATATTAGTTGATAATTTCTAAAGTATGGTTATATAGAAGAAAAAAAAATTAATATTAACTGGATCAGTTGGAGGTAATATTTTTGGAAAGTGGGTTAGTTGGTTAATTGTTTTGGAAAGTGGGTTGGTTGCTTACAATCATTCAGCTGCGGTTAAGTACAAATAAACTCTCAATGCGCTTAAGTACAACTAAACTCTCAATTCTGAACAGCATGAAATAATTGTTTATAACAAATTTAAATAATAGAATTCATAGTAATGTGTATTCATTTGGACTAGAGACACCGGCGTTGAGAGTTATTTGTATTCTGGTTGCAGAGTTATTTGTATTCTGGTTGCAGTTTGGAAGTGAGAGTATGATGAGAAGAGTAATCACGTGTAACAACGTTGTAGCGAAGCTTAATATGGGATATTTTTTTCAAAATGAGGTTTAGCTTAATACGGGATATTTTTTCAAACGGAGGTTTAGCTTCATTGAAACTCCAAAGTCTTATATCAACACACTCATTTGAGTGGACTGTAAGCCTTTTTATTGATGAGGAAGAGGTCGAGAGTTTGAATTCCACATCTATCTAAAAAATTCACAGTTAATATATATTCGAGATAAAAAGTGGGTATGAGACTATGACCTTATTTCAACAACAACGCAACGAAAAAATACGCTCATCTGATACATGTTTAGTAGACTTGAATTGAGCACATGTTATACATGTGACAGAAGGGTGGTATATAGCCTTCTGCCAAAAAACCTACAGAATTAAAAAAATAATTTTAAAATTACAAAATTATCTTAGTTAAAGTATAATACTAAATAGTATATACTAAAAAAAATATCTACATTCAGCAAGACCTGCATTATTCACATGCCAAACACCCAACTTTAGATCAATATAATACAGGAAGCGATGATTGAATTCATTAAACTGTAAACTAAATGGTTTCTAAGTGATATAATTGCTTAACAAAATTATGAGAATCATTCAACCATATATTGAATTTGGAGATCAGAATATATGCCCCATACGCTTGTTCTTTAATTTCTATGACTACTTTATTGAAATCAATATTAGCCGACACGCATGTCACAGCTTGCATCATTTCAGTTAGATAGATTTTTTTATTTTTTTTTTATTTTTTTATTTTTTGAGAAAAAGGTGACCACATCACTGCTTCATTAATAAAATATTAA
This sequence comes from Hemerocallis citrina, assembly GCA_017893485.1. NCBI lineage: Eukaryota > Viridiplantae > Streptophyta > Magnoliopsida > Asparagales > Asphodelaceae > Hemerocallis > Hemerocallis citrina. The sequence continues at coordinate 210,793,818 of CM030363.1, forward strand.
CGAAATAAAGATTACAAAAATATACATCAGTGTTCCTAAATCGGAACACTGGAAAACAATTACATAGCTCACTCTACAATATAAATTAGTCCCTCCCCTAGCCACTCTTGTAGACGAAAGCATCTGCACATATTCTCCCACCCATCAAAACCAGATGAAATTCGAATTTCAACCAATTAAATATTCGAATTCCGTTCACCCCATAGACTCACCCTACCTTCCCCCGAACGTTCGCCTTGGCCACAACCACAACCACTATCTAAAGGCGGCATGCTTCCATCACACCCAACGAGCCCACCCATCCATCCCCACCGCGACGCCATCTTCGATTGCGTCAAATCCAGCCCTCAACAGTAGTCATTGTTCTCGACCGACACGCCAACGCTCTCGACGAACTTCCCTCCGACGTTCACTTCCGCCTTGGCAGCTTATCTTTGGAGATCCCCCTCTTAGCCCATCGCTTCTCCCACCCGATTAGAATTTCAAACAATCTAATTAGAAATTCACAAGACAAACCAGCGATCCTCTCTCCACCATCCACATAAGTTTTGAATTTCAACAATCTAAATTGAAATTCTGAACGGCTCTAAATCTCCTCTTCTAAATAATTTTGACTTTCAAAAGTCTATATTGAAATTCAAAATACAAATTAGCCTCCACTTCCACACCTATTCAAATTCGAAAATAATATTTTGAATTTCAAACACTCTAAATTGAAATTCAATATTCAAATTAACCTCCACCTCCGCCTCTATATGAAATTCAAAACACTACTTTGAATTTCAAAATAGAACCCAATCTCCCCCTCCTTATGTGTGCTGAATTTCATAATCTAAATTTAAAATTCAAAAATCAATCAAATCTTTTCCAAATCTAATTTTGAATTTCGAACCTCTAATTTGAAATTCAAAAATCAAATTTCAACCCCATCTCTCATTCCTCATCACAATCCGGCTCCTCTTCTCCACCTCAACACCTCCCACAGTTGTTGTCACCATCCTCCTTCCGTTGCTCCCGTCAAACATGTCGTCAATTCGCCATCCACATGTCGCTCCGATGATACTCACACCACCGCACAGCGCCGAGTGCCCCCCATGCTGCGGCGCTCTCTGCGCCCGCCGCCGAGCGAAGCCCTGCTCCAGATCTAAATGTCCCAAACCCTAATTGGAAACACGACGAACAACTTATGCACCACTCCGGCGAATGCTGGTAGGAGTCTCGATGAGCCCAACCCCTACACATCTCTCCAAACCTCCCCATCCCCTCACCGACAGCCGTCTATACTGTCGACGAGTCATAACTCCCCAACCGAAATCGAAGACCATCATCGTCCCTGATCATCTCTCTCACTTCTCCTCCTCTTCTACAGCGGCGCTGCTCCACCGTCGTCCTAGTCCTTGTAGAGGCGACCATCCTCATAGCGCCGCTCCGCATCTATTCGACCGACCAACACCCTAAGTCGGTGGCACCATCGCTTCTCTGTTGATGGGCGAAAGGGGCTGGGGGGAAGGGAGAGGAGGTTAGGGAGGACGAGGGAGTCCTCCCTCCTCCCCGGCTGGATCGATTTGGGAGGTTTTTTTTTGTGGTTTTTTGAGGGGAGGGCTTCTCTATCTAGGATTCTAGAGAGAGAAGCTCTGAGATTCTTTATTAGTTAGATAGATGTTATGTTTCTCATGTGTAATTTCAATGGTTTAGATTAGTTTGTGTTTATTTTATTGTGTAGTGTAGATTGCTTCTTGTAGCTTATAAATACCCCCTTTGTATTTGAGTTTATCATCCAAGAATAAAAGCTTAATAATAAGCCTTGAAAGCTTTCCTAAGTGTTCTTCTTCTTTACAATTTTGTGAGGTTCTTCTAAAGAGTAATTTTCTTCTTCTTGATTAATTACAGTTTTATACTCTATTTATTCGACATTTGGTATCAGAGCTTTGGTTGTAAGGTCTTTTGAAATTCCAAGTATACTCTGTGGTTGCAGTTTTTAACTGATCCTCCACATCAGAAAAGATTTCTTGAGATTATTGTCGGGGTTATTACATTACTTGTGGAGCTTCTTTATGTTGAGAGTAGTTTAGTACTCTGCAAGTTTGTCACTCAAGCTTGTTCGGTGTAGTCAAAGTCTTGCTAGTATGATGGGTGATCTTCAAGTCGTTGGAGGAATCAAGAATCTCAACAACCAAAACTACAATACGTGGGCAACGTGTATAGAGTCTTACCTAAAAGGTCAAGTTTTTTTGGAGGTTGTCGATGGTAGTGAAGTTACACAACCGGCAACAGAAGATGTCAACGACATCTTGTGAAAGTGGAAAATTAAAGCAAGCCAGCGATGTTTGCTTTAAAGACCACAATAGAAGAAAAAATGCTAGAGCACATTCAGGATGCCAAAACACCGAAAGAAGCGTGGGACACATTCGCTACACTCTTTTCAAAGAAGATCGATACAAAATTGCAACTTCTCGAGAACGAACTACTATCGATGGTGCAACGTGACATGATGGTTGCACAATACTTTCACAAGATGAAGTCAATATGCTGCGAAATTTCAGAGTTAGATCTGACACCTACTATTGGGGAAGCTAGGAGAAAAAGAATAATTTTCCATGGTTTGAGACCTGAATATCGAGGCTTTGTTGCTGTAGTACAAGGATGACCGACACAGCCATCTCTTGTTAAGTTTAAGAATTTGCTGGCCATTCAAGAAGCTATGGCTAAGCAAATGAGAGGAGTCTCGCTAAAGGGTGAGGAGGAAGCGCTCTACACCAACCAAAGCAAAGGCGGTTCAAAACATCACAACAAAGGTGAATCTAGAAAGATCGATGAAAAAACAAAAAGTCATCAGGGAGGGTGCAGCTCTTGTCAAGGGGGAGCTTCGAAAAATCACCAACAATAGAAGGTTTGATGGTGAGTGTTACAAATGCGGGAAGAAGGGCCACATGAAGAAAGATTGTTGGTTCAAGAAGAAGTCTACTAAGAGCAATATTGCTACTTCCAGCTCTAAAGAAGATAGCAAAGATAGTTGGGATGCCGAAGCATTACTCGCTATGGAAGAAGAAGAACTAGCTCTCATGGTAACAACACCAGAAAGAATTGACTACGAGAATGATTGGATCATAGACTCAGGCTGCTCAAATCATATGACGGGTGATAGGTAGAAGTTGCAAAACTTATCTGAGTAGAAGGAAAATTGTGTGGTGGTAACGACTGACAACTCAAGGTTACCAACAGTTCACATCGGTAAAGCAATAGTTACACTTCGGTATAATCCCAACCAGGTGCCACTCCAAGATGTCTACCATGTTCCAAGAATGAAGAAAATTTTGATATCTATGGCTCAATTGACATCATCAGGCCACTATGTCCTGTTCGGTCCTCAAGATGTGAAGGTGTATGGAGACCTCAAGATCTCAGAGAGACGACGGTTGGAGTCAGTTTACGTAATGTTAGCAAGTCTGCATACATAGATAAGACAAGAAGAAACGAGACAACAGATTTGTGGCACATGCGGCTGGGTCATGTTAGCTATTCCAAGCTAAGTGTGATGGTTAAGACGTCGATGCTTAAGGGTTACTCAGCTTGACATGAGTGTTGTGCAATCTAGATACCTAAATAAATAGATAAACTAGACACAAATTAAAACCTCGCAAGTGTACGAATCATTTATAGAAGCGTAGCAATAGCAAGGGTCGATCCCATAGAGATTGTAGAAATTAACTTACTAATCAATAAAAAGAATAAGAATCATAAAGAGTTGTTCTAAAAGTCTAAAAAAAATGAAAAAGGTGAAGACTAAATTAAGAAGTGCTGGTTCACAAATGTCTATTAAGTAGTTGGGTTTAGATCTCCACCAATAGTCAATAATGCTAAGTCACCTTCTGAAATTCTTCTTATTACTCATGTTTGTTCTCTTCAAGGGCATGGTATCTACTCCTTAAAGTTAATGTTTCCCTAAGCCAAGAATTAGGCATGGTATCTACTCTAATTCGTTTCTTTCTTTAAGTATTTAGCATGGTATCTACTAAGTTGCACTTAAAGAAAGCATAAGAACAGTGGAAACGAACAAACACTTGAAGTTCTAGAAATTGGTATCAAATCTAGATCCTTCAAGTTGATTAAACCAAGAACCCCTAAAGATTCCCTTGTTACAAGTTATGAACACGAGATACGGGTCGTCTCAATATGCTCATATAACAGATTCAGATAGATGGTATGCAAACTTGATATTCTCAAGTTCTGTATGTCAGTCGACTGGCTGTCACCTCAGTCGACTGCTCTCAGAATTTGAGAACAAGTTTGATTATCATAAATCTATATCAATTCAATCAGATTCAATTGATAAGTAAAATAGAAGGATTCAGAAGAATATAGCATCACATAACTACGGTTTCAATCTACCCAACTATGAAATTAGTTCCACATAATAAGACTTTTATTGATCAACAAGTTCGAATACATGGTTAACATAAAAGAATTATAAAAAGAGAAGGAATACACTGATGTAGTTCGGCCAGATGGTCGGCTGGCTGTTACACAGTCGATCGGCCGTTCCTTTCCTTGCACTTGATCTCCTTTCTCCTTCTTCTATGCTGATACCGTACTGCTCTTTGTTGATGACTTGACGATCCAGAAACTCTTGTGATCTGGCTGATGGTGTGTGCGGAGGAGCGTGAGAGGAGGAGACCCCGAATAATGCTTCTTGGTTGGTATTTATAGAACACGGCTCGAGAATTAGGGTTTGCACTCTTCTTTTTATAGAAAAGTCCTTTTCTTTTATTTATTTCCTCCCTCGTTGCCCTGCGTGTTATTTCTTTCTCTTTTCTTCTATTCTTCCTTTTCTGTTCTGATTTGGATTAGATTTGGACGAATCTTCAAATATCTTATCTTTTAACTCTGCCGCCTACCAGTCGACTTGTCTTCGAACCAATCGACTGTGTCGAGACTTCTGAAGATTTCATAATTGATCATCTAAGTCGACTGTTCTTGGAGTAAGTCGACTGTACCGAGCGGCTGTGGAAAATCAACTTCTCTGGCCAGTCGCCTGTTGTAAGGGACCAGTCGACCGATGATCTGCAGTTTTCTGTGTATCATCCTTAAAATCCTGAATCTGCTTCGTTTCTCTGTTTTAGGCTGTTTCTTATGGAAAAGAGAAAATAAGAGTTAAATACCACATATATAGCTTTTAAATGTCTAATTGCATTAAGATTATTGCTCCTAAATGTGAATAATATTGTGTTCATCAAATACCCCCAAACTTAGCTTTTGCTTTGTTTCAAGCAAAAAGTGAATTTATGAACAAGGGGAAAATAATAGTACTCTCAACCACCAAGAATTCTTATTATGTGAGCATAAAAAAATATAAACAATTTCAGATAAAGTAAAACTAAACATACCTACTTTCTCCAGTGCAATTATTTGTTCATAATCTCCAAACTCAATCATATTTGTCATGCAATTAATGTAGTTATAGTATGCAACTACTCAATCTGTGATTATCCCCTTTCTCTACTACAAACCGAGTAGCAAACTAGAGTTTTTTTTTTTTTTTTTTTTTTTTTAGTCTCTTCTTTAAAGCTGTCACTTGCCTTTTGACGCGAATACAAAATATTTGTGATGAATCCACCCGGTTACTCAACAATTCACAAACTTTAAAGTGCTTTGCATACTCATATTTCAAGTTGCCGTTTGACGTAAAGGTAAACATTGGTGATGAATACCCCTAGTTACTAAGCACTCAAAACATTGGAGTAGATTGACTTATTCAAATATATATATATATATATATATATATATATATATATATATATATATATATATATATATATATATTATCACTTTATTTACTTAAACTCAATTTAGGACTAGATCTAAAGGGAATAATCACCAGAAAAAGCATCACATTTGTTTATTATGTATAATCGCATGACTCATACAATTTTGTAGGAAATTCTGAAACTCAACAATCCTAAAGTAAATAAGTATCCTTACTCTTACTTTATAAGAAATTGTTTATCCTAAAAAAAATATGAAAAATCTCCTTAAAAAAATATGAAAAATCTCCTAATGTAACTAACTAACTACCCCCAAACTTAGATGGAACATTGTCCTCAATGTTCGAAAGAAAATTTAAAAATAGGCATGTATCACCATCTAGTAAGAAGGAGAGACTGAAATTAAAAAAAATGAATAACTAAAAGAAAATGAAGGGAAAGTGTAAATACTCCCCTAAAAATTGGGTTGCCTCCTAATAAGCGCTGTGTTTTCTGTCTTCAGCTAGACTTGATGAGTTCATGCAATGTATTGAATGGTTTGAAGATTCACATCTTCCTCGTGCGGCTCTAAACTCATCTCCATGTACGGCTTTGCCCTATGCCCGTTCACCTTGAATGTTTGATTTTGCTCTTTGCTATGAACCTCCAACGCACCATGTGGAAAAACTTTTGTAACAATGTATGGCCCATACCACCTTGACATAAGCTTGCCTGGAAAAAGTCTTAATCTTGAGTTGTATAGCAATACCTTCTGTCCTTCATAAAACTCCTTCCTTGCTAACTGTTTATCATGGTACAACTTGGTCCTTTCCTTGTACGATTTTGCATTTTCATATGCGTCAAGTCTCAACTCTTCAAGCTCGTTCAGTTGCAATCTTCTTTTGTCACCTGCTTATTTCATATCAAAATTGAACCTTTTAATGGCCCAATAAGCTTTGTGTTCCCATTCTACAGGAAGATGACATGCTTTTCCAAAGACCAAACGATATGGTGACATGCCAATGGGTGTCTTGCATGCGGTTCTGTAGGCCCATAATGCATCATTTAAGCGTAGCGACCAATCCCTTCTGCTTGTATTTACTGTCTTTTCCAAAATGCTCTTGATTTCTCTGTTGCTAATCTCCACTTGCCCACTAGTTTGAGGATGATATGGAGTGCCCACTCTATGTGTAATACCATACTTCTTCATCAAAGAAGCAAACGGAAAGTTATTGAAGTGGCTTCCTCCATCACTAATTATTGCTCGTGGTGTCCCAAACCTAGTGAAAATGTTCTCCTGCAAAAACTTGACAACAACTTTGTGATCATTAGTTTTTGAGGGGACAGCCTCGACCCATTTAGACACATAATCCACACCCACAAGAATATATAAATAACCAAATGAGTTAGGAAAGGGACCCATGAAGTCGATTCCCCAAACGTCAAACAGCTCGATTACTTGGATATTTTGCAGTGGCATTTGATTTCTAGAAGAGATATTTCCTGTCCTTTGGCATTTGTCACAAGTCCTGCAAAAAGAAAAAGCATCTTTGAATACATTAGGCCAATAAAATCCAGATTGTAATACCTTAAGTGCTGTTCTTTTTGGTCCAAAATGTCCTCCACATGCATATTGGTGGCAATGTTGTAGAATACTCATTTGTTCCTCTTCTGCCACACATCTTCTTATAATTTGATCAGGGCAAAATTTGAACAAATAAGGATCATCCCAATAATAGTGCTTGCACATGGCCACCAGTCTCTTTCTTTTCTGACTTGTCATACCTGGAGGGAAAACATGGGCAGTGAGATAATTTGCAATATCTGCAAACCATGAAAAATATGAGCAGTGAGATACCAGTCGACTGGTTCCGTTACCAGTCGACTGCCCCTGTGGTAAATTTATTTCAAATAACTGTTCATCTGGGAAATTTTCATTCAGTGGGGGTACAATTCTTTCTTTCTCATGCAGTAGTCTGGACATGTGATCTGCCACAACATTGTCGCTTCCTTTCTTGTCTCTAATCTCAAGATCGAATTCTTGAAGCAACAGCACCCATCTGATCAACCTAGGCTTAGCATCCTTTTTAGCAAACAAATATCTCAAAGCAGCATGGTCAGTGAAAACAATAACTTTAGAACCAATCAAATATGATCTAAACTTCTCTACAGCAAAAATAACAGCTAACATTTCTTTTCAGTAGTGGAATAATTAAGCTGTGCATCATTTAAAGTTCGAGAAGCATAGTAGATAACATGGGGTACCTTATTGATTCTCTGACCTAAAACAGCTCCTAAAGCATAATCACTTGCATCACACATAAGCTCAAAAGGATGGCTCCAATCTGGTGCCATGACAATAGGTGCAGAAATGAGAAGATTTTTTAATGTAATAAAAGCATTTGTGCATTCTTCTGTCCATGCAAACTCAACATCCTTAGCCAACAATTCACAAAGGGGTTTGGAGATTTTTGAGAAATCCTTTATAAATCTTCTATAGAACCCTGCATGTCCAAGAAAACTCCTAACACCCTTGACTGTAGTGGGAGGGGGTAACTTTGATATGATGTCAATTTTTGCCTTGTCCACCTCTATGCCTCTTTTTGACACCACATGACCTAAGACAATACCTTGTTGTACCATAAAATGGCACTTTTCCCAATTCAGCACCAAATTGCATTCTTCACATCTCTTAAGTACAAGCTGCAAATGGTTAAGGCATTCATCAAAACAATATCCAAAAATACTAAAATCATCCATAAATACTTCAATGAACCTTTCCACCATGTCTGAAAATATACTCATCATGCATCTCTGAAATGTCGCTGGTGCATTGCACAATCCAAAGGGCATCCTCCTGTATGCAAAAGTACCAAAAGGACATGTAAAAGTGGTTTTTTCTTGATATTCTGGAGCAATAGCAATTTGATTATAGCCACTATAACCATCTAAAAAACAATAATGACTATATCCTGCTAATCTTTCTAACATTTGATCAATAAAAGAAAGAGGGAAGTGATCTTTCCTGGTTTCATTATTCAGTTTCCTGTAGTCAATGCATACCGTCCATCCGGTGGTCATTCTTGTCGGGATAAGTTCATTCTTTTCATTCTTCACCACTGTGACTCCACTTTTCTTAGGCACTACATGTATAGGGCTCACCCATTTTCTATCTGAGATAGGGTAGATGATGCCAACATCTAGTAGCTTCAGAATCTCTGCTCTTACCACTTTCTTCATGTTTGGATTTAGCCTTCTCTGTGCCTCCCTGCTAGGTTTTGCATTGTCTTCAAGGAGTATTTTATGCATGCATTTGGATGGACTTATTCCCTTGATGTCTGCAATGGTCCATCCTATTGCACTCTTGTGTTCTCGTAACACCCTTAACAGCTTATCTTCTTCCTGTGCACTCAGGTTCGCAGCAATTATCACAGGTAGCATCTGGTTCTCGCCCAAGTATGCATGCTTCAAATGGTTGGGCAGCTGCTTAAGCTCTACGTCTGGAAGTCTGGGTACATTCGACTGGTTCCTGGTAGTAGTCGACTGGTTCTGTTCACCAGTCGACTGATCTGAGGAAACACAAATATTATCAGACACCAACTTTTCAAATACCGGTGCAAGCTTACCTGAATATGACTTTGGAGTTTCAAGGTGATGTACTGTCTCTGCAATCCCCCAGTCATCGTATTCCTGTTCAACATTAGATAAAGTTAGAGATTGTGTAATTGCGGCTTGTAGTGGTTCAACGCTATGTACCTGAAATGTCTGATCAACAATCTCCTGAACCACATCAACGTTATAGCATTCATGATCATCATGTGGTAATTTAAGCGTATCGAACATTTTAAATTCAACTTTTTCTCCGTTTATCTTCATACTTATAATACCCTTTTTAACACAAATTTTTATATCAGCTGTACTCATAAAGGGCCTACCTAGGATGATCGGTAGAGACGATGGCATTGAAGATTCCTCCATATCTAACACAACAAAATCAGCAGGCAAAATAAAATCATTTACCTGAACTAGGACATCTTCCAAAATACCTCTAGGTCTTTTGATGTTGCGATCTGCCAACTGCAAAGTGATGGATGTTGGTTTAAGTTCTCCCAATCCTAGCTTTTCATAAACAGAGTAAGGAAGAAGATTGATGCTTGCCCCCAAGTCTAGCAGTGCCTTTTCAAAGAAGTGCTCACCAACCCTGCAAGGAATGGTAAAACTACCTGGATCCTTCAATTTAGGAGGTAATTTTCTTAATAATACAGCGCTCACTTCCTCTGTCAAAGCCACATCCTCCTTAACCTGAAATGTTCTTTTGTGAGTACAACATTCTTTCAAAAATTTGGCATAAGAAGGAATTTGTTTAATAGCATCAAGGAGGGGGATATTAATTTCTACCTTTCTGAGAGTTTCAAAGATGTCAAATAAATGTTGTTCTTTCTTTTACTTGACTAACCTTTGAGGGAATGGTGGCAAAACTGTTCTTTCTTTTTCACTTACCTTGTTGGAACCCAAAACTTTTGATGGTTGTGTTTCTGTGTGTGTTCCAACTTTGTTGTCAATCACCCTACCGCTTCTTAATGTTGTCACTGCCTTGAGCTGTTCTTGGCCTCCAGGGTTTGGTATAGTTTGTGATGGGATTTCACCTGCCTTTCGTTCGCTTAATTCTTTCGCAATTTGACCAATTTGTGTCTCCAACTTTTGAATGGCCTGTCCTTGTTGGTTGCTGGTTTGATGTTGTTGCTGAAGCAATTGAAGAACGGTGGATTCAAAATCCAACTTCTTCTGTTCTTGGACTGGTCGATCAAACCCACTCCCCATCTGAAGGTTCCGTGCATGTCCTTGTGTGAATTGAGTCCCTTGATTATTCTGATTATTGCTCCAGGAGAAGTTTGGATGGTTCCTCCATCCTGGGTTGTATGTGTTCGACAAGGGATTGTTCTTTGGTGGAAACACTCCTCGACCTACATAGTTTGCATGCTCCTGATCTGTGAAAGAAGACATGGGACATGTATCAGTGGTATGATCTACATGAGAACAAATTGCACAAATTTCGTTCGTTTGATTTTTAACTCCACCCATCATCGACATTGCATTAACAAGCATATCAATTTTCTTATTCATGTTTACCATTTCTAATTGAATGTTATTGCTATTAGAAATTTCGTAAACTCCCTGTTTTTTCGAAGGGCCCCTCCTTGTTGAGAATTGCTGTGAGTTCTCACTAAGTTCTTCAAATAATTCAATGGCCTCCTCACCACTTTTCCTCATCAAGATCCCGTTGCAAGCTGAATCCACAATTGCCTTATTAGTATCATTTAAACCTTCATAAAACGCTTGTACCTGATCATCTTTAGGCATGTTGTGCGTAGGACACTTGAGAAGTTTGTTCTTGAAATCTTTCCATGCTTCGAAAAATAAATCTCCATCCTTTTGTTGGAAGAGTTGAATCTCCCTTTTTAGCTGTTTGGTCTTTTTGGACTGGAAAGAACTCTTTTAAGAACTTTGTCGCCAATTGTTCCCATGAATTAATTGATCCTGGTTCCAAGGAATTATGTAGCGCCCCGAATTTCTAATATGAGAGCTTAGAAAATACGTGGCACATTCCCAGTGATCCACTTCAATATAACAATAAACACAACCAAACACCACTAGAATTTTCAACATTTATTACAACAAAACTTTTACATATCACAGCGGAAGACTAAACAACTCAAAATTAGCTCAACATGTCTTTACAAATTAACACCAAACACTTAATGGTCCATTTATCCCAAAAGCTAACTCAAGCATCCAATCTCCAACTCTAAGCAATAACCTGCAACAAGTGAGGCTAGAGTTGAACCCTAACCCCCAAACTAAAGGGGTCAGCCATAAATGGTGTGAGTGGCATAAAAATCAAACAACAATATAAATGAACTTAAAACATAGTATCCAACCAATGGTAACCAAAGGTGTAAAGTGTGAAATAGCAAGAAATGTAAACAACAAGTAATATCCAAAACCAAAAGTCAAGAGTGGGAAAGCAGGAAATCCAAATGCAGAAAAGTGAGTCAAGAAAACATGATGACTAAATGCTGACAACGATGACTACTAAGAGATGAAGATAAACTATGATAATTTGTCCATGCTTGATCATTCAGGAGATAGATCCCACATCTCAGGTATTTTCCCTGGATAATTCAGGAGGTCTTCCCAGATCTAAACATAGTCTCATCATCACAAGGATACCACAAAAGCGTCGCCTCGACCTTGATAATTCAGGAGTTCAATCCCACATCTCAAGATAATTACTTGGATAATTCAGGAGATATACCTCACATCTCAGGTTAACTACCTGGATAATTCAGGAGATAAACCTCACATCTCAAGTTAACTTCTTGGATAATTCAGGAGATTAAGTCTCACATCTAAAGCCTTACTGAGGTGCATAACTCATGTTCCCATTCGTCATGACACTACTAATGCCTGTCCTTATTAATTTGGTTTACTAAACAAATCTCCTAGAGTAGTGTACCCTACCGGACTAAAAATCTGAATAACTGAAAATTTGCCTCAATGGGCCTCAACAAATAACTCAACAAATATCTCAACACCGGTATACTAGGGTCACGTACCTCTAGAGACTCAAAAAAACAAATATCTGAACAAAATCCCACTAACCAAGTGGCTCAACTGAATATCTCAAAATCATATTCTTAAAGAATATCTCAAAAACAAATTACTGAACAGAATAACTTAAATTCCAATACTGAACTGAATATCCAACAATCAAATACGAAGATCCTTCAGGACCAGTCGACTTATGCTGAGGCAAGTCGACTGTCCAGAGGACAATTTTCCAACATTTTACAAAAATAAACTAAGGCATAATCGGTCGTCTGGGAAGTCATCAGTCGACTGCCCCGAGACAAATACAAATAATTCTCATCAAAATATTCTAAGTATATAAGTCGACTGATAGGTTCACAGGTCGACTGTCCCAAAGGGACTAAACAAATTCACAATCAGCAGACCAGTCGACTGACATAGTCCAAGTCGACTGTCCCAAACAATTCTCAAAAGACTAAAGATAATCAGTAGCATCGTACCAGTCGACTGAACAGAAGGCAAGTCGACTGTCGGCCTACAGTTTTCCAAAATAGAACTGAATACAAATCAAACTGAAGATCTCTACAGAATCATGGTTCATTGTTTATCAATCAATAGTTCGTACACAAGCCAATGATAACTCTCAAAACAATGTCCAATACGGATATAATGCTCATCAATCAATTCCTCAAATCTCAACTTCTCAAGATCTAAATCACTAATCTTTCATTAGGGTTTCTCAACAAAATTCCTTCCTCAACTCATAATCAAATTCTGAATTAAAATCATAAGATCTAGATGTCTATCATCCGATCACAACCTAATCAATTCTTAACATGATTTCCAACAATACGATTCCATAGATCAATATTTCCTCAACAATTCTTGATAGTTTCTCATACATAGTCCAAATATCAATAAGTGTTCTCATCATCCATTTCAAATAAAAGGTCCATATTATGCATACAATGAGACAAACAAAACAACATCATACCGATCTCATACAAAGTGTAACAAAGATCTTGCGTCATTCATCAATCAAACAAACAAAACAAATCAAGCAAAACAAAAACAAACCACTCACCTTGTTTTGAAGAAAAATCCACAAAAATGCTCTCCTTCTTGCTAGATCCAAAATCCTCTTCTTGCTCCTCAAAACAATTCTCAAAAATCTGTATATTGTAAATGACGGCTGGAGAAAAGAAATCCCTTATATATGACGGATAAAATATTAGGGTTTTACTCACACTTTGCAAAACAATCCTTCCCAAAAATACAACTTGCATATATATACATTAGTCTTGTAAATTCTATAAAACTCCTTTAAATTAGGATCTAATAGAAAATGTCCTTCAAAACCTCAGTCAATACTGCTCAAAACGTTCAGAATGCCAATTTTGCATTTCAACCCTTGAAAATGTCAGTTTTGCAAATAAGTCCTTCTTTTCTCAAAAATTGCAAATAGTATCAATTAATTTCAGAAAAATCTGTAAAAATACTAAATAAATTCTAAATAATAAATAATGATTTTTCATAAAGAAATATTAATTTTTTCAAACTTCTACAAAGTCATTTGCACGTGTATTGCACGTGTACAAAAGAGAAATTTCTTAGAAAATATTAATTAAATCTCCCAAAAATCATTTAAATTCATTTTCAAATAATTAAAATAATATTTGAAAATATGGGGTTCTACAAATTATACCACAACTTAGCATTAAGTTTTAAAGAAAAAGGAAACAAGATTAACCTGATTTGTTCAGGGGTAAGCCCTTGGACGCTTTGTGTCCTGCAAAGATCGAAAAAGTCTTGCAGATGGAGATGAGGCTCTTCATCTGGTTTACCACTAAAGTGGGGAACCATGCTAAGTAACTGAGGAGATAGATGCATGTTCCCTGTGACATTAGGTTGATATGCAATACAGGAAGGTTGCTCGATATTCTTAGGCGTGAATTTGTCCTGCATTGGCACTCGATTTGGCATTTCCTCACCCATTGCTGTATGTGAATTGGGTCTCTGTGCAGTCGTCTGGTTTGTAGCGACAGTCGACTGGTTTGCTGCAAACAGCTTACCTAGTCTGTGCAAAGTGCGTCTGTTTCTGCGTCAATAGGTAGTAGCTCTGGACGAAGTGATCGTCTCCCGTGCATTCACCAAAATCCTGTAACCCAAAAGAAAAATACTTATTAATAAAATTAAAAGAAAGAAAATAAAAGCTTTCTACTGATCTGTAAGTTAAAATACTAGACAATCCCCGGCAACGGCGCCAAAAACTTGTTGTGCAATCTAGATACCTAAATAAATAGATAAACTAGACACAAATTAAAACCTCGCAAGTGTACGAATCGTTTATAGAAGCGTAGCAATAGCAAGGGTCGATCCCACAGAGATTGTAGAAATTAACTTACTAATCAATAAAAAGAATAAGAATCATAAAGAGTTGTTCTAAAAGTCTAAAAGAAATGAAAAAGGTTAAGACTAAATTAAGAAGTGCTGGTTCACAAATGTCTATTAAGTAGTTGGGTTTAGATCTCCACCAATAGTCAATAATGCTAAGTCACCTTCTGAACTTCTTCTTATTACTCATGTTTGTTCTCTTCAAGGGCATGGTATCTACTCCTTAAAGTTAATGTTTCCCTAAGCCAAGAATTAGGCATGGTATCTACTCTAATTCGTTTCTTTTTTTAAGTATTTAGCATGGTATCTACTAAGTTGCACTTAAAGAAAGCATAAGAACAGTGGAAACGAACAAACACTTGAAGTTCTAGAAATTGGTATCAAATCTAGATTCTTCAAGTTGATTAAACCAAGAACCCCTAAAGATTCCCTTGTTACAAGTTATGAACACGAGATACGGGTCGTCTCAATATGCTCATATAACAGATTCAGATAGATGGTATGCAAACTTGATATTCTCAAGTTCTGTATGTCAGTCGACTGGCTGTCACCTCAGTCGACTGCTCTCAGAATTTGAAAACAAGTTTGATTATCATAAATCTATATCAATTCAATCAGATTCAATCAATAAGTAAAATAGAAGGATTCAGAAGAATATAGCATCACATAACTACGGTTTCAATCTACCCAACTATGAAATTAGTTCCACATAATAAGACTTTTATTGATCAACAAGTTCGAATACATGGTTAACATAAAAGAATTAGAAAGAAAAGGAATAAATTGATGTAGTTCGGCCAGATGGTCGGCTGGCTGTCACACAGTCGATCGGCCGTTCCTTTCCTTGCACTTGATCTCCTTTCTCCTTCTTCTATGCTGATACCGTACTGCTCTTTGTTGATGACTTGACGATCCAGAAACTCTTGTGATCTAGCTGATGGTGTGTGCGGAGGAGCGTGAGAGGAGGAGACCCCGAATAATGCTTCTTGGTTGGTATTTATAGAACACGGCTCGAGAATTAGGGTTTGCACTCTTCTTTTTATAGAAAAGTCCTTTTCTTTTATTTATTTCCTCCCTCGTTGCCCTGCGTGTTATTTCTTTCTCTTTTCTTCTATTCTTCCTTTTCTGTTCTGATTTGGATTAGATTTGGACGAATCTTCAAATATCTTATCTTTTAACTCTGCCGCCTACCAGTCGACTTGTCTTCGAACCAGTCGACTGTGTCGAGACTTCTGAAGATTTCATAATTGATCATCTAAGTCGACTGTTCTTGGAGTAAGTCGACTATACCGAGCAGCTGTGGAAAATCAACTTCTCTAGCCAGTCGCCTGTTGTAAGGGACCAATTGACCGATGATCTGCAGTTTTCTGTGTATCATCCTTAAAATCCTGAATCTGCTTCGTTTCTCTGTTTTAGGCTATTTCCTATGGAAAAGAGAAAATAAGAGTTAAATACCACATATAGAGCTTTTAAATGTCTAATTGCATTAAGATTATTGCTCCTAAATGTGAATAATATTGTGTTCATCAATGAGAACGGATACAGTCTGCGCGGGATGTCAGTATGGTAAAGCATATCAATTGTCATATGAGGAATCAAAGTTTAAAGCAAAGAAACCATTAGAGATAATTCACTCTAATGTGTTCGGACCCGTTAAGCAACCATCAATTGGCAGAATGTGGTATATGGTGACGTTCATTGATTATTTCTCCAGATATATGTAGGTTTTCTTCCTAGAAAAAAAATCTGAAACATTCTTGAATTTTAAAGAGTTCAAAGAGATAGCCGAAGGAGAAGTGGAATAGAAGATTTTGTGCTTATGCACAGACAGCGGGGGAGAGTATAGCCCCGAAGAGTTTTCTCAATACCTACTTGAAATGAAAAATACATCATCAGTATACTTGTGCTAATATGCCACAATAGAATGGTGTAGCGGAAAGGAAGAACCGACATCTTGCAGAAATTTGTTGAAGTATGCTACATGCGAAGAACGTACCTAGAAGATTTTGGGCCAAAGCTATGAGAACTAGAGCGCATGTCAGCAACAAACTTCCTCAACCACCCTTTGATAAATTGTGGGACAAGAGACCTTCAGTTAGCTACCTTCAAGTATTCCGCCTTGTATGCTATGCATTTGTTCCTCACCATCTACGTAGAAAGATTGATAAGAAAGCAGTCAGATGTATCTTCGTGGGATAGGATAGCCAGCGAAAAGGGTAGAAGTGTTGCGATCCAATTAGTGGAAGGTGCTACACATCACGTGATGTGGTGTTCGATGTAGCATCCTCATGGTGGACCTCAGAAAAGGAAGTGTTTCCAGACTCAAAAGAATTTGAAGACAGGCTGCAACAAAAGATGGGGGAGCATACTGTCCAAATTCAACTAAGTTCAGACAAAGCTGACGAGCAAAGAGTAACTCAGATGCCTTGGCAAACAGGCGTGTATCAACAACCAGACAAAGAAGGCATGCGCAGTGAAACGGAAGAATCAACTCTACTATGAAGGTCAACAAGAACACGAAGGACTAACCCCAAATACGCCAATGCAGTCAGAGTTGAAGAAGCAATTGCAGTAGAACCTAAGACGTTCGAAGGAGCATCGCGGAGTTCGGAGTGGATTACAGCTATGAATGAAGATATTGCTGCACTTGAGCAAAATCGGACTTGGGAACTAGTGTCAAAGCCAAGAGATGTGAAACCCATATCCTGCAAATGGATTTACAAAATGAAGCGCCGTCCAGATGGGTCAATCGAGAGATATAAGGCTCGATTGGTAGGTTGTGGCTTCTCTTAAAAATATGGAAAAGACTATGACGAAACGGTTGTAACGTTTACAACCGTACGAGTCCTACTTGCACTTGCAGCCAACAAAAACTGAAACTTATGGCAGATGGATGTGAAGAATGCCTTTCTTCATGGAGAGCTTGATCAGGAGATCTACATGATTCAACCAATGGGTTTTCAGAACCAAGGTTTTCCTTAGTATGTGTGTAAGCTGCGGAAAGCTCTCTACGGGCTAAAACAAGCACATATGGCGTGGTATGGTAAGATTGCTGAAATTCTGACTCAAAGTGGTTATCAGTAACATCTGCAGACTCCAGCTTGTTTGCTAAGGCTAAAGGAGGAAAGATAGCTGTCATACTTGTGTACGTAGATGATCTAATCATCACTGGAGATGATGTTGAAGAAACTTTTCGAACAAAGGATAACTTGTTAGTTCATTTTTAGATGAAAGAACCTGGACAACTTTAGCACTTTCTTGGGCTAGAGGTTGATCAGACGCAAGAAGTGATATTTCTCTATCAACAGAAATATGCCAAAGATATGTTGAAGAAGTTCGGGATTAGGGATGGTAACTGGGCCGGGTCAACCGGCGACCCACCCGCGACCCGGCCCACCAACCCGGCCCGGTTAGCTGCTTGGCGGGTTCGGGTCGAACCCGGTGAACAGTACCGGGTCGACCTGGGTCGCAATTTACGTGAATTGAACTCGCAAAACTCGGCCCACGAACCCGGCCCAACTCGCGAATTCAACCCGCCAACCCGCAGGTCGACCCGCGGTTTCGACCCGTTAGACCCGTACGGGTCGAACGTTCGACCCGTGACGGGTCGACCGTTGACCTGCGGGTCGAACGGTCGAAATTTTCGCTGCAGCGCTGCTTGCGGTCTGTCTGGGACAGAGCCGTTTGGAACGGCTCTTTGAGCTGTTGGTTTGTTTTCTTTTTTGTTTTTTTTTCCCACATATTTAGCGTATAAATATTCCCAAAAATCTCATAAAAAATCACACCTCACTCTCTTACTCTCTCTACTATTATACATCATTTGTAAAGAATTTTTGAACAATTGTAGTATTCATCAAACAAGTGTACAAGGAGGCATATACACGATCAAATTTCGGTCGTATCGGAATCAAAATTCAACTTCTTCAACGTCCTCAACTCTCTTCAACCCTCGTCAAATCTACTTCAACCTCTTCTCAACTCTTCAATTGCGGAATCGGCAAAGCGCTCCTCCATCTTTTCTATTCTATTCTTATTTTCACGGTTTTTTTTACATACGCGTATTCCACGGTGAACGGTATCAAAATATCTCTATCTCTCTTGTTAATTTTTTTTTTTTTGCGTTGTAGTTAAAATTATTGTTCGTTTTTTGAACTTCTCTATCTCAACCCTCTTGTTTTTTAGATTTTTTTTGTATAATTCACCGCTCCTACATTGTATATTTTTTTTACATACTTTAGCACATTACTATATTATGTCTAGATCACGCGGTAGCGGTCGTAGCGGATAAGATTCCTCCTCCTCTTCACGTAGGCCACCAATTGTCCCAACTAGTGAGCCCGCCCAAGATTACATTGATCCTACTATGGAACAATGGGGTACACACGACGATGTTGTAGGTGACATACAATTAGAAGAAGAAGAACAACAACAACAAACCGAAACCACACAACCCCGTAGTAGTAGGAAAAGTAGAGGAGAAACTAGCGATTGGCATAAGTTTTATGATTATATCCCGGACGAACATACTCCGGGTATAGGTTTGAAAGTGTGTAAAATATGTAGTAAAACATACAAATTCAAGAGGAGTGACGGCACTGGTACAATTAGTACGCACATCCAACATAATCATAAAGAACTTCTTGATCAAATACAAGACCAACAAAAAATCAACCCTAGGACTGGTCAAGTTGATAGCCACCCTTATGATCCCGAACTTGTTCGTCGGGAAATGGCCCGATTAGTCATTAAGGAAGAATTACCATTTTCCTATCCCGAGAGTGGGAACTTGAAAAATTTTAATCAAATGGCCTTAAACCCTCATTTTAAAAGAATTCCGAGAAATACTTGCAAATCGGATTGTTTTAAAGTGTACATGGAAATGAAGGACGCTTTGACTGCAATTTTATGGAGTTTAACTTGTAGGGTTAGTTTAACTTCGGATTGTTGGACGGGTGTCAACAATATTTCAACGATGGGAATAACCTGTCATTGAATCGACAATGATTGGATTCTTCAAAAAAGAATCATATCACTTGCGGCGTTGCCGTATCCCCATAGTGGCGTTGAAATAGCAAACCGTATTATAGAAATTTGTGATATTTTTCATATTCACGATAAAATTATGGCTATTAGTTTTGATAATACATCTAACAACAATGTAGCAATTACTACTTTAAAATCTGTATTAAACCCTCCATCTGACAATATTTTTCATGTTAGATGTGTATGTCATATTATAAATTTATGTGTTCAAGATGCATTAAGAATAGCCGATCCATATATAGTTAAAATTAGAAATTGTGTACATTTCATTGTATTAAGTCCAAGCATTTTAGAAGAATGGAAAGCTTGGTGTAGGGTTAGAAATGTTCCTTTTAGAAAATTTCCAAAGGATGTTAGACACCGATGGAATTCTACTTTTGATTTACTAAATGTTGTCACCGATTATAAAGCAGTTGTAAATGATTTTTGTATCGCAAAAAATATGCACAATTTTGAAATGACTCCCCCCGATTGGTTTTTTGCCAAATCTTTGTTGAAATTTTTAGAACCTTTTAAAACCGCAACTTTAAAATTTTCAAAAACATATGAATCTACTTCTAGTAGCATTTTTATTGAATTAGTTAGCATGATGCAAATATTTAACGAAATGTTAAATGATCCCTATATTAGTGACATTGTAAAACCTGCATTTCAAAAATTTTTGAAGTATTATTTTCCTCCTCCTATATTGATTTGTGTTGCCACTGTTATGGATCCTCATATCAAATTAGAAGGTACGAATAATTTGATAGAAATGTTTTTTGGATATTTAGAGGTAAATGTAGAATTAACAATTGATTGCGCTACTTTTTTAGTTCAGTTTGAATCTACGTTAAATAACTTGTATGATTATTATGATAGACGTTTTGCTTCTAATAGTATAACTTCTGTAGTTAGTTCTTCTTCTGGTAGTTCTAAAGGTAAGGGTAAAAGTAGAATTGGTGATAGAACATTTAGTTACTTGAACAAATTCAATCTAAAAAACCTAGGACTAATCAACCAAATGAATTAAATTGGTATAACCAACAGGATACTGAGCCTACTCTTTCTGCACTAGATATTTTACAATGGTGGAAAGAACATGAACACACTTTTAGTATTCTGTCAATTATGGCTAAATATTTACTAACTCTTCCTGTCTCTACAGTTGCTTCTGAGAGTGCATTTTATACAAGTGGCAGGGTTCTATCTGATTACAGGAATCGCTTGAAGCCCGAGGCGTTAGAGATGCTCGTTTGCACAGAAAACTGGCTAAAGGCTGAAGATAGGACACAAGGGAAAGCACTATCAAGTTCCACAAGTGGGAGCAACTCGCCCGAAGAACAACAACAACAACAACAACAATAGCTTTGCTTGTTATGTCGAATTAGAAAATTTGTACTCAATTAAAATTGTATATAAGAAATATGTTATTGTATAAAACTTATTTGTGAAAACTTGTACTCATTTCATTATTAATTGTTAAAATTGTATAACTTAAATTCATATGAATAATATTTCAAAATTTGTTGTCAATTTCACTCTTTCAATCTTATTATTATTATTTAGATTTTTATTGTTTATTAGTATTATTACTTACTTAGTATTATAATTATTATTATTATTATTTTAAGGCTTTAAGTTACCAAAAATAAAAATAAATAAATAAATAAATATATATATATATATATATATATATATATATATATATATATATATATTAAACGGGCCAACCCGCGGGTCGACTCGGCCCAACCCGGGTTGAACCCTAAAGGGTTCACGGGTTGGGCGGGCCACCCAAAAGAAATCTCAACCCAGCCCGGCCCGGCCCGGATAAGAGCCCAACCCGGCCTGAGCCCGCGAATTATACGTGCCAACCCGTTCGGGTTGGGCCCGGCCCGGCCCACTCGACCCGTTCGCCATCCCTATTCGGGATGCTAGAATGTTAGCCAATCTCAACACTGATGGAACTAAATGCCAAGATGTGTGCATACGAAGGCAAAGATTTGGAAGATGCATCGATGTTTCGACAGTTGGTAGGTAGTCTAATCTACTTGACCTTGACTCGACCTGATATTTCTTATGAAGTTGGTGTAATGACTCGATACATGCAAAATCCAAAGAAGTCTAATTTTGAAGTGGTTCGGTGAATACTCATATATGTGACGAGTACAATAGACCATGGTCTTTTGTACAAGAAAGGTGCAAATTGCAAGCTAGTTGGCTATTGTGGTGCTGACTATGCAGGAGATCACGATACTCGTAGATCAACTACTGGGTATATGTTTACCCTTGGATCTGAAACGATTTCTTAGTGTAGCAAAAGACAACTGACTGTGTCCTTGTCAACGACGGAAGCAGGGTACCGAGCAACAGCAGCAATGGCAGCTCAAGAGAGCACGTGGCTGATACAGTTGATGAATAATCTACATTAACCAGTAGATTGCGCGGTCCCGTTGTACTATGACAACCAATCGGCAATTTTTCTGGCGAAGAATCCAGTCTTTTATTCAAGAACTAAACATGTGGAAGTGCATTATCACTTTGTTAGAGAAAAAGTTCTGCAAGAGATTGAGATGAGGCAAGTCAAAACAGATGAGCAAGTTGCTAACTTGTTCACAAAAAACTTGAGTATTGGAAAGTTTGAAAACTTCTGTCGTCAGCTTGACGTGGTTCAAAGAATGGGGAATGACATTGAGGGGGAGTGTTCAAATCAATATGAACTCACACTCATGTCAATTCTTGCATCATTTTAGTTGGGTGGATGTTATATTTCTCATGTGTAATTTCAATGATCTAGATTAGTTTGTGTTTATTTTATTGTGTGGTGTAGATTGCTTCTTGTAACCCATAAATACCCCCCTTGTATTTTAGTTTGTCATCCAATAATAAAAGCTTAATAATAAGCCTTGAATGCTTTCCTAAGTATTTTTTATAATTTTGTGAAAGTTTTCTAATGAGTGGTTTTCTTCTTCTCGATAAATTACAGTTTTATACTCTATTTATTCGACATACTTTCCATCCGAACTTTATTCCCTTTGATCCCAAACCACCAAACTTCTTATGACACTTGCCTACATATGGAAATAAAATAGTTACCAGACCAAACAAGCATCTCATCTGGCATTGATTAATAGGTCCTCAGCGTACTATCCAACAGAAAGATCACAAGACAAGTTAGTAAGAAATACTTTTTAATTCCCATGTGTTACAAGTTTTGGGTCTTGTTGGTCATAAGTATATATTATCACCCACTCTCAAACATCACAGTATTAATGGAAGATCACCAAACATTCCTCCACTTGGTTAGGATTGAGCTAGTACACTAGGGTTTCCAGGTCATTGGTCCTCTGACTCTCTCAGTCCTTTTGCTGTGCCTGGTATATCTAATTTCCTATACCAAAACTACCATCCTTGTTTTTTGATGATACGGATTGAGTCAGAAAGATTCCAGCCATCATTTGATATATAAAGAATAGTAAATGTACAAAAAGAATTTTACAAGCAGTAAAACGAACAAACAGCCAGAATACAAAACCAAGCCTATAGGAATTAGCCTTCCTTACTATGAACAAACAGACAGGAATACAACACGAATAACATCCTCCTAAACTCTATTTCAACAATCAGGAGAGGAACAACTCAACCGTCGAGGAAGCAGCAGGGAAGAAGAGATGCGTACTCGAGAGAGCCGCACTTCGGACGGAGACTTTCCCCACCGAAGGTCGCAAGTCATCGCTCCCCATTCCTCAACCAGCGGAGAAGGAAAATATAGCTCGCAACAAGTTGCATGAGCGATCACGCTGCAGACAAGCGCTGCACAACTTGCCGCCCCCTCCTACTAAATCAAGAGCGAAACCGGCCTCCCAATCATAAGACATTAAACAAACGTGCTGTGAACTCCGATGAAGCATAAAAACTTCAATGAGAGGAAATCCTCAAAGAGACCAATGATATCATTCAGAACAAAACCCAGACCACAAGACAAGCACTGGATTTAAAGAAGCTAGGTTAATCCGAAACGAAGAAGAACTGGAAGCGATCAGCAATAACAAACAAAAGTTGAAACCATCCATCACATACCAACCCCACTGAAATTAGACCATGAAGCAAACATAAACATAGAAATATTCCAATTACATAAGTGGGATAGAAATCATCGAATACATCACCGCAGAGAACAGCTAGCATTAAAAGAGAGATAGATTATCATCGAATACATCACTGCAGAGCACCGCAGAGAGCATCGAATCCATCAGCGGGAGTACAAAAGAGAGATAGATTTCATATCCCATAGGGCATAAGCTAGTAAAAGGTAATTAGATAGATTTCATATCCCATAAGACAAGATTTCATAGAAGCATCAGTAATTAGAAGGTGATACAGATCATAATCCAGTGGGCTAAAACCCAACAAACTTCAACCCACTGCCTCATAGAACCACTTATCAGTTCATCGATGTAGTCATCAAGCAATAGAAAAAGCATCAGTAAAAAAGAGATAATACCAGCATGATAAAGAGCAGAACTAATAAAAAGGAACAGATTAAAAGAAGGGAAATCAACACCACACAGATTAAAAGGAGGGAAATCAGAATAAAAAGAAACACACAAAAAAACTTCTTAAAACTCGCCGACTACCTCCTTAAAGCGCATCTAGAGTACGAAGGCACTGATGTGCCGACTCCAGTCTATCGATTCTAAGAGAATCTCTAGCGTCTGAATTTAAACTAGACGACCATAAATCAAAGAGAAATAAAAACTCGTCAATGATGGAACGAGAAGATGAGGAGATGTGTCGGAAAATTCTTTTATTTTTTTCCATCCATATAACCCACACTATGATTTGAAACGATAGAAACCACGACTTGTGGTAGATGCTATTAGAGGGGGAGCAATGTCCGACATCCGAAAGGTTAAGCGGGGTTGCCGGAACTTCCCAAGCTAGGACCGCTATTTTCCACAAGGGAAGAGCGAATTCACAACAGGTGAAAAGATGGTTGGCATTTTCCGGTTCTGATGCACAAAGAGGACATAATTGGCCCCAGGCTATATCCCTCTTGTTGAGGCTATACCCCAGGCTATACCCCTCTTGTTAAGGATCTTTGTTAATACTACTTTCTTAGCTTAAGGAAAACTTGATGTTACAAAAAAGGCGGTACACGAAATTAAGTGTTTCTTGGCAGCATTCCGGATATCCCGTGCTTATGCGAATGCATATATGCGGTTGGGATTTTGAAGAGCGTCTGGATTGGGGATGGGTTATTAACAATTTGGCTTTATAACTGGATTGGTTTTTCATGATTTACAACTATTATCCTATTTTTACAATACATATACATGCATAAACTGGACTGTGTTTAAAATTGGGGATGGGTTACCAAGATTTTGAAACTTGGGATCAGGGGTTTCCCAAATATTTGGATCGGGATCAGTATGATCAGTCAGATCGGTAGTATTGGATCGGTGTATTGGATTTTTTTGATTCGGGCAATTTAATATTAGGAAAATTAAATAAAATATTTGTATAATTATGTTTTAAAAATAATTAATCTTAAAAAAATTTGAATTGATTTAAATAATTCTTTTTACAAATTTAATATTTTTAATTACAAACATGGAACATTTTAATTAGTTTCAAAGAAATATTAATTTCGAACAAAACTAGAACAATAGAAATAAGTACACCAATGATACAAATTGTATTTATATACAAGAATAAAAACTATATATGAACTATAAATGAAATAATGTTCATTACACAATTACAGCTTCATTGTTTGGATGAAGAAAATCCACAAGAATGGAAAATTCAAATATTGAATCTTTTAATTATCAGATCGGTGGTTTTGGGTTGGGATCGGGCCGATCCATCTGATCCAATTGCTAACTCAGCCGATCCCGGAGTCATCTTTGATCTCGCTAACTTTGAGATTTAGGGATTGAATCATAGCCACCCCTTGAAAAACAATCTGGCTTGGCTAGATCCGATCGGGATCAGCCAATCTTTAAATCTTTCTATTTTTTTAATTATGGTGGTGTTATTTTTCCCTTTTACAAGTTCATATTGCAAAATATTTCACATTTAAAGGTGAAAACTTTAACATGACTTGTAGTCCTATTAATTGTTGATAATTTAAACAAAAATGGGCTAGCTACTAGTCAAAAATGTGTTCTGTGTCGAACTCATTCAGAAACTGCTACTCACTTGTTTATTCAATGTCCCTTCACTAATCATTTTTGGCT
Source organism: Hemerocallis citrina (assembly GCA_017893485.1). Classification (NCBI taxonomy): domain Eukaryota; kingdom Viridiplantae; phylum Streptophyta; class Magnoliopsida; order Asparagales; family Asphodelaceae; genus Hemerocallis; species Hemerocallis citrina. The sequence continues at coordinate 210,819,811 of CM030363.1, forward strand.
CCTTTTTAAAACTGTGGCATATTATAGGGAAATCAGGCTCTATATTCATGCTTGGTGGAGTTCTTCGAGGAAAAGATGAGTGAAGGCTGATAGTAGATTAGCTTGGGACTTAGCTACGAGGAAAAGTATAGTGAAGGCTGATAGAAGAGAAAATTTTGCCGTACTACCCCTTTTTGAAAATATTTGGCGTTCTGACCCACTTTCCAAAACAATTAGCGATATACCCTTGTTTAGAACACGTCAGCAAGAAACGTTATTGAAAAAAACGGCATAAATTATTTCGATGCCGTTCTTCCCAATAACGGCATCTGTTTGAAAAAAAAATGTCATGCCGTTATTTGGAATAACGGCATAGGTTGTTTTATTTTTCGACAGCTTGTAGTCTCCACTTAGAGAAAAAATTGCAAGTGTGAAAACCTTATAACAGATGCCGTTATTTCTAATAACGGCATTCTCAATACTGATGCCGTTATTTGGAATAACGGCATCAGTTATAAATTTTTTGTTAGGATTTGAATGGGTTGTGGATTGTTAGGGTTTGAGAAGATGGAAGAGAAGAGAGGAAGAAGAAGAGCCGGCTCTGTGTGAGAGAGAGATTAGGGCAAAAATATTGATTAGTATTCATTTGATTCTAAGTATTACATATATGAAGATACTAAGCCCAATGGGCCCTAAGAGCAATTTGGGTCATAACATAACAATCTCCACATTGAACCAAATTGTATCTAAAACAAACTAAAACATAAAGCAAACATAACCTAAAACAAACTAGCAACATGCTAGAAACAAAACTAGCTCAAACTAGCTAGAAACAAACCGACATCAAACTTGAACAAAGCTTGAACTTTGCAATTGGAAGAGGCTTTGTGAGCATATCGGCCGGATTCGATTCGGTACCAATCTTCTTCACGGCAACCTTGCCTTCCGAGATCACATTTCGAACAAAATGGTATCGAATGTCAATGTGCTTCGTCTTCTCATGGTACATGCGGTCCTTAGTCAAATGGATCGCGCTTTGGTTGTCACAAAACACCTCAACAGGACCCTTAAGTGAAGACATCTCACCAACAAACGCCTTGAGCCATATAGCCTCCTTAATAGCCTCAGTAATCTCCATATATTCGGCCTCAGTGCTTGAGAGTACAACGGTGGCTTGAAGTGTAGACTTCCAACTAATTGCACAATCTCCAAGGGTAAAGACATAACCCGTCAAGGAACGCCTCTTGTCCAAATCACCCGCAAAATCCGCATCCACAAAGCCCGTCAGTTTCTTGCCATTACCAAACTCCAAGCAAGCATCAATAGTACCTCTCAAATAGCGGAAGATCCACTTCACTGCTTTTCAATGCCCTTTCCCCGGACAAGAGAGATATCTACTTACCACACTAACGGCTTGAGCAATGTCGGGCCGAGTACACACCATCAAGTACATGAGACTCCTGACTGCACTTGAATATGGAACCTTTTCCATATATTTCTTCTCATCATCGGATTTTGGGCTTAAAGCGGCCGAAAGCTTGAAATGCGCCGCAAGAGGTGTTGAAACAACTTTCGCTTTCTCCATGCCAAAACGGCGTAGCACTTTCTCGGCAAAACTCCTTTGTGAAAGAAGTAACTTTCTCTTGGACCTATCCCTTGTGATCTCTATCCCGAGAATCCTTTTGGCGGCCCCCAAATCTTTCATCTCAAATGCCGAACTTAGTTGCTCTTTCAACCTCCTAACTTCTTTCAAGTTTGAGGATGCAATCAACATGTCATCCACATAGAGCAACAAGTAAATAAAATCCCCACCATCCAACTTCTTGAAGTAAACACAACTGTCATAATTGGAACGATGGAAATTAATACTCACCATGAATGAGTCAAACTTCTTATACCAGTGCCGCGGCGATTGCTTAAGGCCATAAAGGGACTTCTTCAAAAGACACACACGGTCCTCCTTTCCCGCAACCTCAAAACCCTCCGGTTGGCTCATGTAAATTTGCTCCTCCAAATCACCATGCAAGAAGGCAGTTTTCACATCCATTTGCTCCAATTCCAAATCCTTCATTGCCACCAAAGAGAGCAAAACTCGAATGGAGGTGTGCTTAACTACAGGAGAGAACACATCATTGAAGTCCACACCTTGGACTTGACTGTACCCTTTAGCCACTAGCCTTGCCTTGTATCGAAAATCTGCGGAATTTGAGCCATCAATCTTCCTCTTAAACACCCACTTGCAACCCACAATCCTCTTACCACTGGGAGGCTTCACAAGAGACCAAGTCTCATTTTGTTGCAAAGATTGTAACTCTTCATTCATAGCGGCAACCCAATTGGCCGCATCTTTAGAAGAAATAGCTTCTCTGTACGAAGATGGCTCACAATACTCCACATCCTCTGCAATTGCCAAACAATAAGCAAAGTCGGAGTATCCATACCACGTAGGTGGTCTTGTTTCTCTTCTAGTTCGGTCCCTTGTCAATGCATATGGTTGTACCTCTTCTTGGGCTTCCTCCAAATTGACATCATCATGTGAGATCAAATCATCACCTTCTTGGACCGGCACCTCAAACTCCACCTTCTTCTCAACCTTCTCATTCTCCTTAATAGTCGGCTCGGGTGCAACATCATTTGCCTTCAACATGGCCGACTCATTGAAAATGACATCTCTTGAAATAAGGAACTTGGATGATTCGGGACACCACAACTTATACCCCTTCACATTTCTGGGATACCCAACAAAAATACACTTCTTCGATCTAGGCTCCAACTTTCCTTCATTCACATGTACATAAGCGGGACAGCCAAACACCCTCAAATTCGAATAATCGGCCGTCTTACCCGACCGCACTTCTTCGGGTGTCTTCAACTCAATTGAAGTGGTAGGAGATCAATTCACCAAATAGCAGGATGTGTTAATGGCTTCCGCCCAAAACTCCTTACCCAAACCCGCATTTGAAAGCATACTTCTAGATCTTTCAAGTAGTGTCCTATTCATCCTTTCTGCAACACCATTTTGTTGTGGAGTGTTGACCACCGTCTTGTGCCGAACAATCCCTTCAGCCTTGCAAAAATTATCAAACTCACGGTTGCAAAACTCCAAACCGTTATCGGTTCTCAACCTCTTAACTTTCTTTACTGTTTGGTTCTCCAAAAGTGACTTCCATTCTTTGAAGGTGCTAAACACATCACTTTTCTCTTTCAAGAAATAAACCCAAACCTTCCTTGAGAAATCATCAATGAAAGTAAGCATATAACGAGAACCATTACCTTTGGAAGGCTCATGAGAAGGTCCCCAAAGATCCGAATGGATGTAGTCAAGTGTTCTCTTGGTCGAATGAATGGCCGTGGAGAAGCTCAACCTCTTATGCTTGCCAAATACACAATGCTCACAAAACTCCAAGTTGCCCGTGCATTGGCCACACAACAAGCCTCTCTTGCTCAAAATGGTCATTCCTCGCTCGCTCATATGCCCCAATCTCATATGCCAAAGCCTAGTAGTCTCCTCATCCGACATAGTACCCGAACGTGCAATGGCAGTCGAGCCCGTGACCGTGGAACCTTGTAAGAAATAAAGAGTTCCAATTCTCTTCGCCTTCATGGTTGTGAGAGCCCCTTTAGAGACTCTGAGGACTCCACCTTCACTTTGGAACTTACACCCCTTTTCTTCAAGAGACCCCAAAGAAATCAAATTCTTAGACAAATCGGGTATATGCCTCACACCCGTCAACCTTCGGACCTTTCCATCATGGAACTTAATTGTCACCGAACTAATCCCGGCAACCTTACACATATTGTTGTTCCCCATGAGAACCTTACCATCCGTAGGCTCATAAGTCTCAAACCAATCTCTATTCGGAGTCATGTGTTGCGAAGCACCCGTATCCATCACCCAACAATGCATATCATCAACATTAGTATCTGTCACACAAAGAGTATCAACCGTGTCACATTCAGCCACATTGGCCTCCTCCGAAGAAGAACCTTTACTATCCGCCTTCTGTTTATTTTTGAGCTTGAAACAATCGGCCTTAATGTGTCCCTTCTTCTTACAATAGTTGCACGTCAAATTCTTGTGCCTAGACTTCGAACGGGTCCTTGTATCTTTCGAGTTTCGGTCCCATGACCTACCTCGATCAACAACTAAACCAACACCTTGGCTCCCTTTCTCATTATTGGTCATCTCACTATCAATGTGCAACTTGGCTTGCAAATTGCTCTTAACATCCTCTAGAGAAATTTTATCTCTACTATAAATCAACATGTCTCTAAAAGCCTTGTATGATGCGGGCAATGAGCATAATAACAAAAGGGCTTGGTCCTCATCCTCCACCTTAACATCAATCTTACTTAAATCATTCAAAATAGATGCAAACTCCGTAATATGATCGGAAATTGATGTACCTTCAACCATGCGAAGAGTGTAGAGGCGCAACTTCAACCACAGTCGATTGGTGAGGGACTTCTTCATGTAGATGTTCTCCAACTTCTCCCACAAAGCCTTAGCGGTCTTCTCCGATAGGACCTCTTGCAATGTCGAATCGCTCAAACACAATTGGATAATAGAGAGCGCTTTATCATCCATCTCTCTCCATTTCTTATCCGGCACCGCATCAATCAACTTTTCTCGACCAAAAATGGCATCCTTAACGCCTTGGCTCGACAAAATTGCTGCCATACGTACTTGCCATAATGCAAAACTCGTCTTCCCATCATACTTCTCAATATCATATTTCCCCGACATATCCATACAAATTTCTTGAACCCAATTCAACAAAACACCAAAGTTTTCTCCCCCAAAAATTGATTACTTAAATCACAAAAAACAATCAAACCTTCCTTCTTGAAGCAATCACCGCGGGATGGAGATCCAGACTGGACGATCTGGACTGGACGAAGTCGACGGACTGAGATCTAGATCAGATCTGATCTGGACGAACGGAGCGGCACCAAATCTGGAACGGAAGGGCTCGACGACAGATCTGATCTGGACGAACGGAAGGGCTCGACGACGGATCTAGAGCGGATCGGGCTCGACGACGGGCTCGACAGGCGGAAGTGATCGGGACTGATCTGGGCGGTCAGTTGGCCGGATCTGGATCGGAAGTGATCGGGAGAAGGTAGCGGAAGTGATTGGGAGTAGGGATCGGAGTTTGGTGTTGGGCTCTGATACCAGTTTGTTAGGATTTGAATGGGTTGTGGATTGTTAGGGTTTGAGAAGATGGAAGAGAAGAGAGGAAGAAGAAGAGCCGGCTATGTGTGAGAGAGAGATTAGGGCAAAAATGTTGATTAGTATTCATTTGATTCTAAGTATTACATATATGAAGATACTACGCCCAATGGGCCCTAAGAGCAATTTGGGTCATAACATAACATTTTTTTTATAAAAAAGTAACTTACTATTCATCCTCTCTGATGAATAAGTTTTTAGAAAAAAAAAAAAAATTATAACTGATGCCGTTATTCCAAATAACGGCATCAGTTATAATTTTTTTTTCTTTCTGTTTCCAAACAACGACTAGAGTTCATATTTATATATAATTGATGTCATTATCTCCAATAACGGCATCAGTCATTCGAATGTCGTTATTCAGGATAACGGCATTATTTATAAAAAAATTTCACACTTAGAACTTTTTAAAGTTAGAAGATTCCCACTTGTAAGAAAAATATACTGATGCCGTTATTCCAAATAACGGCATGAACAACTTCAGGGTCTTCTGTAGAAAAAGATAGGGAAACCATCAGGTCCCGGTGCTTTGTCCTGTCCCAACCCCCACACGGCTGCCTTTACCTCCTCCATAGTGAATGGGTCTTGCAGGGCCTCCATTCTGTGTAAGATATCACCTTGCGGAACATCCCATAGATCCTCATTGGATTCGCTTTGACTCTCCCTATTCTGTCCAAGAAGTTCTTTGAACTTAGAATCCACATGTTGCCTTATCTGAATCTCATTTTCCACCGACCTGCCGTCGATATCCAATGAGTGGATGAAGTTGTTCCTGCGTCGCATATTAGCGACCTTGTGGAAGTATTTAGTGTTAGCATCCCCTTCTTTCAGCCATCTCACCCTGGATCGTTGCCGCCACATTATCTCCTCATTGATGTATAGATAATGTGGCGGCAACGATCCAGGGTGAGATAGCTGAAAGAATGGGATGCTAACACTAAATACTTCCACAAGGTCGCTAATATGCGACGCAGGAACAACTTCATCCACTCATTGGATATCGACGACAGGTCGGTGGAAAATGAGATTCAGATAAGGCAACATGTGGATTCTAAGTTCAAAGAACTTCTTGGACAGAACAGGGAGAGTCAAAGCGAATCCAATGAGGATCTATGGGATGTTCCGCAAGGTGATATCTTACACAGAATGGAGGCCCTGCAAGACCCATTCACTATGGAAGAGGTAAAGGCAGCCGTGTGGGGGTTGGGACAGGACAAAGCACCGGGACCTGATGGTTTCCCTATCTTTTTCTACAGAAGATTCTGGGAAACTGTGAAGCATGACGTTATGGCTATCATGAATGCTCTTTACGACGGTACCCTAAACCTGGAGCGTATCAACTACGCTCATGTCTGCCTTATCCCCAAAAAACTAGCAGCAAGAGATGTAAATGACTTTAGGCCGATCAGTCTGATCAATTGCTCAGTTAAAATCATCACAAAGGTCCTCACTAACAGACTGGGAAGCATTATCGGGGACATCATAGAGGACTATCAAACTGGTTTTATTGCCGGAAGAGACATTCTGGAAGGAGTCGCGTTAGTACAGGAAGTCATCCAGGATACGAAGAGACGTAAGAAGGCGGGATTCATGCTAAAACTTGATTTCGAGAAGGCATACGATAAGGTCGAATGGAAATGCTTATTGGAGATCCTCCATAGAAGAGGCTTTGGTAACAGATGGATTGGATGGATACAGGCTTGGCTAACTACTTCCAAGTTCAGTGTTTTGGTTAATGGGGAACCAGGTAAGGAAATTAGATGCAGGAGGGGACTGAGACAAGGTGATCCTCTGTCACCACTCTTGTTCACCCTAGTAGGGGACGGTCTGCATAGAATGCTACACGCTTACAGAGTACATGGGCTAGTCAATGGATTAGGTATGAGGAGGGGTATCTCGACAGTTATGAATGTCCAATATGCAGACGATACCGTCATTTTTGGGGAGTGTGATACGGCGCAAGCAATGCTCATTAAATGGGGCCTCTACTTATTTGAAGAATGGTCAGGATTAAAAGTGAACTATAACAAAAGCTCCATTACACTGTTAGGGGAATCGGGGGAAGCAGGGATCAATACTGCGAATATTCTAAATTGCCCGATCCAGAAGCTACCGATAAAATACCTGGGCTTGCCAATCAGAACAGAAAATATTAAGAGGGGAGATTGGCATGGCATCATTGACAGAATAGCAAGCAAGCTAGAGGGTTGGAAAGGTAAAATGTTATCGTTCAGAGGAAGACTAATTTTGCTTAATTCCGTCGTCAGCCATATCCCACTTTACTTTATGTCTTTCTACCAAATTCCAGTCTGGGTAATCAAAAAGATTGATAGACTGAGGAGACGGTTCTTATGGCATGGGGCAGGGGATGGAAAAGGGTATGCCTTAATCAAATGGGGCATAGTATGCAGAAAAAAAGAGTTTGGAGGGTTAGGGATCGTCAATATTCGTCAAATGAACCAAGCCTTGCTATGCAAATGGTGGTGGAAACTCAAATCGAAAACAAAGACTAAATGGGGAACTATGGTAAAAGCATCGTATTTGAAGAATGACTACATATACAAGAAACAAAAAAACAATGATTCAGCATTCGGTTTCTGGAGAGGGGTGAATAACACTAGAGACATCTTCATCTCCGGGGCGACTTTCTCAATTGGGAACAGAGAATCGACGTGCTTCTGGAAGGATAAATGGTGTGGCACTATTAACCTTAAGAGGAGATTCCCATAAGCTTACAGGTTTGCTACCGATAAATATGATCGGGTGGCAAAAAATTGGAGGAATGAGGAGTGGAGACCAAGATTAATAGGCAGACTCACTAACGAGGCTAGAAGACAGAAACGGGAGATCATTGACTTCTTACAGAATTGGAAGCCAACGGGAAATGATCAGGAGGACAAAGTTAAATGGGAAGCGGAAAAAGGGGGGGTCTTCTCAGTAAGATCTACGTATAAAAAGTTAAATGATGAAGGGGTGAGAGTATTCGATCCAGTATGGAAGGCACATGCACCACTTAAAGTGAAGACTTTTAACTGGCTGGCATGTAGAAACGCCATCCTTACACGGGATAACTTGGTCAGGAGACGATGGCAAGGACCGATCAACTGCGTCATGTGCAATCAGGAGGATGAAACGGTTGACCACTTACTGGTTACGTGCAGCTTTGCGATGCCAATTTGGAAGGATCTACTTACAAGACTGGGTATCTGCGGAGCAGGTCCGGAAACAGTACTGCAAGCTTGGGGGGAGGGGGGAGGATAGGTGGAGAGAAGGAAACATCCATAGCAATATAACATGTACTTGGGATACGGGGGTGGCGGCTATATGTTGGGGCATATGGCTGGAAAGGAACAATGGAATTTTTAGAAGCACACACAGACACATCATACATCAACAATTGCTGCTCCAGATTATTGCTAATATTATGTTCTGGTCTAAAACGGTAGGTGATGAACAGACAAAGAGGATCAAGGACACTTACAAGGACATTGCCACCAGCCAGGGTCAAGTACAGGAAGGGGATGGCACAGCAGAAGAGGCGTGAACCCATGGCATCACAAGGGGGCAATATGCAAGCAGGAGGACTGCTTTATCTTTTGGCTTCAGGATATATTTTGATGTATTGTGGGTATCTTTAGATTTCTTGTATGTATATGGATGGACTTGATGGGTCCGGGGGCAAGCTATGTTGGGGATATTTATTTTGGGTGGACAATGAGTATCATGGCCCGAATGTGGGTGACATGAACATCATTGTCCGTGATGGTTTTTGTGTTTTATTAAAAGCTTTTTAATGAAACTAGGGGGGGGCCTAGGCCAACCTTTTCAGATAAAAAAAAAATAACGGCATGAAAAAGAAAAGTAAAATAGATGTCGTTATTGGAAATAACGGCACGTAAATAACCTATGTCGTTATTTCCAATAACGGTTTATGCTGAGGTGTTCTAAACAAGGACAGATCGCTAATTGTTTTGGGAAGTAGGGCAGAGCGCTAAATATTTTCAAAAAGTGGGACAATACGGCAAAATTTTTGATAGAAGATTAGCTTGGGACTTAGCTATGATGACCTTAATATGGATGATTTGGTCCGAGAAAAATAATAGAATTTTCGCCTTAAAAAGTGTGTTTTATCTTCTTTACTTGATAACTTTTTATTTTATATGCACTCTTGGAAAGCCAAGATGCATCTCTCTCCAATCGATGATGCAGTTTCTTCTCTTATTCAAACTGGACTGCAGCAGCAGCAGTAGCAAGCCCCTACTGTTTCAACTTTGGTGGTGAGTAGAAGATAGATTTCAAGCTTCTTGCATTTTCAATTGCTGCTGCAAGCTTCTATTTTGCTGAAGAATGTGAGATGAATACTTCAAGCTTTGGTGCTACTGATTCTGAGTGGATATTCTGGGACTTACATGCTGATCTGATGCTGATCACTGATGCTGATAGTGTTGTGGTTTTCCTCAACTGCTGCTGTTTTGTTGTTCTTTTCTTTGTTTGGCCTACTTTGTTTTGTTTCTGAACTATATTTTGCAGCCTGAACTTCTGTTGGCTCTCTTATCTTTGTACTAAGATTCTTCTAGTTTTAATTCAAGTTGGCTGGAGCTCTTCTATCTATTTTATCAACAAATAAAATAACTTAGAAGTTACAGGAAGAATGTTGGGTCCCGTTTCATCCCCGTTTCCAATTTTTTCCTATATACACCAATGTATGCATCGGCGTCCCTTCATGTTCTTTATAAGCTATATGGGGACACGGGATTGCGGCGCACAGTGCATAGATTGTTAAGATAAATCAGGGAGAAATGAAAACAATACTGAATATTGAATTGAGTTTAACCAAGTACAATACCACCTATATATAGGAGGTGAACAAATATCAAAACAACTCTACCACCAATATGGGACTATAATATCTAACACCCTCTCTCAAACTCACGATGGGTCAAACAATGTGAGTTTGCCTACTAAGTGTCGGAATCTTTGAACTGTATGGGATTTAGTGAAGAAGTCTGCACTCTGCTGGGAAGAGGTAACAGAATGGAAAGAGATGGTCCCTGCCTCAAAACGCTCGCGAACATAATGACAATCAATCTCAATATGCTTCGTTCGCTCATGAAAGACCGGGTTGCTTGCAATATGCAATGCACTCCGGTTATCACAATAAAGTAGAGTAGCTCTTGTAAGGGTAATACCCATATCTGATAACAGCCAACGAACATGAACAATCTCTCTAGTAGTAGCTGCCATTGCTCTGTACTCAGCCTCGGTGGAAGAACATGCAACAACTGCCTGTTTCTTGCTCCGTCATGAGATCAGCGAATCACCAAGAAATAGACAGAAACCTGTGGTAGACCTTCTGGTAGTCGGATCCCCTGCCCAATCTGAATCAGAATATGCATGCTCTAGTTTGGATGTAGAAGGCATGAATAATGAGCGAGTGATAGTGCCCCGAGGATATCTGAGGATCCGAAGAAGAGCACCGTAGTGAACTGATGTAGGAGCAGAAACAAACTGGCTGACAATACTAACTGCATGAGCAATATCGGGTCTGGTCATGGATAAATAGACAAGCTGTCCAACAATCTGCCTGTATCTAGTGGGATCAGGAAGGAGCTCACCATATGTGGGACGAAGCTTCACATGAAGCTCTAAGGGTGTATCAGCTGATCGACTGTCAGAGAGGCATGCAGCGGAAATAATATCTGATGTGTATTTCTGCTGAGAAATGAGTATCCCCTGAGATCCATGAGCAATCTCTAAACCCAGAAAGTAACGTTGCTTACCAAGGTCTTTCATATAACTTTTTTTTTTTTGGGAAGAAATTTGTATAACTTTGGCTGTTGGAATTTGAGAATTTTTGGATGGAAAAATTTTAAGAGAAGAAAATTTGAGTAATTGGCTCTGATACCATGTTAAGATAAATCAGAGAGAAATGAAAACAATACTGAATATTGAATTGAGTTTAACTAAGTACATTACCACCTATATATAGGAGGTGAACAAATATCAAAACAACTCTACCACCAATATGAGACTATAATATCTAACATAGATAAACAACATGAAAAAACATAAGATACACATTTTCTAAGTGTAACTATCAATTGTGTTTCAAGAGTGAAAATAGTTTGCTCGACAAGTTGCTTTCGAATATTATGCCTAATTCCTTTCATCTACAAAGTTTGACTTAGAGCTAGAAGTGGAGGGTTGATACCTTCGATCAGGTATATGATTGAGAACAGAGCTGTACTTCAAATATTATTCCTTTTATGTTAAAGTAATGCATATAGAAGCAGAATGGGTCTTTCCCTTATGCATGTTTACTAACTTTATTCTTTTCCAGAAGAGAAAAAAAAGCAGGACCCATGAAAGTATGATCTTGCAATGATGGATTCTTTCGGCACACACTTCATGCTCTACATATAGTAAAGGAACAGAGTAATGACAGGTTTGATTAAACCTCTACCTACCAATGAGGACCATCCAAAGATCTATATAAGTTGAACCAATTCCAACTCCAATATCATATCATACACAAGACTATACAAAGAGAAAGAGGGGGAGAGAGAAGAGTATAAACCTAGCTACTTGTAAATATGGCTATCAGGCATATTAACTCCAGTCACGAAATGAGTTTGGATGAGTTCAAGGAGTGGCTCAAGAAATTCGACAACAATGGGGATGGTCGAATCAGCAAGGAGGAGCTCCGCCAGGCTATCAGAACCATGGGAAAGCGGTTCAGTGGCTGGAAGAGCAGCATGGGACTCTGCAAGGCCGACACTAATCGGAATGGGTTGATTGATGACAGCGAGATTGCTAATTTGGTGTCCTTTGCCCAAAAGAATTTAGGGATGATGATTGCCCCATACTAGCTAGATATAATATAACTAGTTTAATATAACAATATTGATCGAACTTGGTTGATGTTCTCCCTAGTGTAAACTTGGTTGATGTTCAATATAACAATATTGTTCTTGAGGGTGTTTCCCTTCTTCGTTGAATGTAATTGCCTCTCCAACTGCAATATTTGTTCAAGAGTAGCCCAGTGGTGTTGACATGCTGTTTGCAGTCCATGTTTAGATAACTCTTTATGCGCTGCTTATGCTAGTTTTGATTTAAGGGTGTTTACATGTATAGCACTCTGTATTATAGCCAACGTTAAAACATCAGGAACGCCTATTGTGCCCTATTTTAAGACCACTCCTCGCTGTCAGTATACACTCCATTTTCATGGCCTTACCAGAAGCAGCTTACACAATGCTACGTGCAGGTTCGCAATACGTTTAGGTTCGTGATAGAGGTACGGGATCGCGATTCGTTACATTGTAGGGTACATTGTATAGAAGGGGTAGGATGAGTTTAGGCTCTAATTGAGTCATATTTAAACATATGTGTGTGAGTAGAGATTGAGAACGAGATAAAATTTATATATAAAAGCATGAGTTACATGCATTGATGAATATAATAGTAATAATCTTATTAAACTCCAAGACTAATTGAGAAGAATTGAAAGAGAAATTTATGTTCTAATGAATCACCCACTGTAACGGCAAACAGGTGAGTGAATGCCTAAACTGTAACGGCAAACAAAACCGTTTCTACATTGATTTCGGCCGTTATAGATCAGAAAAATTAAAAGTGGTGCAAAAAAAATTCCCGCACGGGGTGAGGTTCAGTTGGTCCGGCATTCGTGTTCGCGAGACGTGCGGGCGCACACAAGCCGCATGTAATTTAACTGTTCTCTCACTCACTACTTCACAAATCTCATCAATCGCCGTTCTCACGTTGTGAACTGCTGTAGACTTATAAATAGAAAAATATCTTCTTCTCGGAGTAAATATGAAAAGAACTCTCCAAATAGTAATATTAACTAATCCGTGTGCCGGTATGTAGATAGCTAGTTTAAGAGATCCGGATAGGAACCAACAATAAAATTCGATTGCAAGATCCGGATCGATCATGGTTCAGAGGGGTGAGGACTACCTGGTAACGGTCAGCTTAATTACATTTATCAAATCACAAGAAGTTAATTACATGAAAAGATGCTCATATTCAAACATGTACGTAAGCCCCCTATTCTTATACAAGAAGTAAACATTCATATCCACCCCCATGAATGGCATTCATCATATCAAATCTTCACACGTATGAATAAATCAAAAACCAACAACTCGTTACCCACATAATTACACGTATTCATAAACATGACTAATTAACGAATAAACGAAAATCTTGGAAGTTGCTTAAGTACTCCTCAAAGGTTAATAACAATTATAAAAGAAAGAGGGTATCACAAATTTGTTGGAGATACCCCTCCGGGCCCTCCTTCCATCCCTCCCTCCCTCCTTCCCCGCCCATCCATCCCCGCCCCTCCTTCCCCCTCCCTCCCCGTAAGATTTGAAATTTCAGAGTTTTTTCCTACATAGGCCACTTTTTGAAAATATTTGCGTTTTTAGGCCAGTTGCCAAACTATTAGCGTTTTTGGCTACTTTGTACCACGTCAGCAGCGGCTGCTATTTCCAATAGCGGCCTCTTCATTTAGAGGTCGCTAATGGGAATAGCGACCTATGTTTTAATTTTTTTTGAATTTTTTTTTTGCCGTCGCTATTCCCACTAGCGACCTTAATATAATGAGGTCGATGGGGAGATTGTGTTTCCTACTGAGGTCGCTAATGGGAATAGCGACCTTAGTATAATATACTAAGGTCGCTATTCCCAATAGCGACCTCAATTTTAAATTTTTAGGAAAAGCTTTTTAGAACTCGCTAAGTGTCTCAATACATTCATTCGAGCTCACTAACCTCATTATACTAAGGTCGCTAGTGGGAAAAGCAACAGCAAATAAAAAATTCAAAAAATTAAAATAAAACATAGGTCGTTATTCCCATTAACAAACTCTAAATGAAGAGGCCGCTATTAGGAATAGCGGTCGCTGCTGACGTGGCACAAAGTAACCCAAAAGCGTTAATAGTTGGGAAACAGCCCCAAAACGCAAATATTTTCAAAAAGTGGCCTATAACGGCAAAAAATTCAAAATTTCATATCTGAAATTCAGATCTGAGTTTCAGACCTCCTCCTCCCTCCTCGACTTTCCACCCCCCTCCCACCCTTCTCCTCCTCGTCATCCTTGACCTTCCTCCCTCCCTCCCTCCCTCCCTCCCGATCCATCTCTGCCCCTCCTTCTCCCTCCCTCACTGTCAGATTTGAAATTTCATATCTGAAATTCAGATCTTAGTTTCAGCCTTCCTCCTCCTTCATTGACTTCCCACCCTCCTCCTCTCTCACCACCTTTAACCCCTCCTCCTCCTTCCTTTCTCCTTATCTCCTCGTCTGAAACCCCTCCTCCTTCCTACCTCCTTATATGAAACCCCTCCTCGCTCCCCCTCTCTCCCCCCATCTCCCTCTTTGACTGACTAGGTACTAATTTGGGGAGGAGAGGAGGTCACTGACTCAACTCTCCTACCTTTCCCATCCAAAATATCTCCCCTCATATTCAAATAACCAAAATCATCCAATAATCAAGAAAATTAATCCTACTTATAGGGCAACGGTGGGCAAGCTAGTTCAAATTTTGGGCTCAATTTTGTTCTATTCATATCAGATTGGATTTGTGTCTAGAGTCTCTCTCGTGTGAGTGGACTTAGAGGTGACATTGGTGTTACCGTTGGGGGCGACGGCAGTTGTGGTTCCAGTTGGAGGTGACAATGAACGATGGACAAGTTTGGTAATAAGAGAAAGGGTTCCATTTTGACCTATCCATGTCAGACTAGGTGAGTGTCCGGGATTTCTCTCGTGCCAGTGGGCTTGGAGTTGGCGTTCGTGTTACTGTTGAGCTGATGGCAAGTGGAAATTGCAATTGTGGGTAACAGTAGACGATGAACAAACTAGGCAATGACATAAACGGCTCAATATTTACCTATTCATGTCATATTGGAGGGATGGGTGTTGTTTCTCCCATATCTAGGTCTTGGATGTGGCATTTGTGTTACCTTTGGAGGCGACGACAGCTGTGGTTGTAGGCGGCGGTGATAGTAAACAGTGGTCAAGCAAGGGGATAAGAGCAATGACTCAATTTGGACATATTCAGGTCAGATTTGTGGGTGGTTGTGGTATCTCTCATCTCGATGAGCTTGGCGATGGCGTTTGTGTTATTTCTTGGGGGCGACGGTAGTTGTGGTTATAAATGGTGGCGAGGATAAACGGTGTGCAAGCGAGGGGATGAGAGAAATAGCTCAACTTTCTGACCTATTCAGGTCAGATTGGGTTGGTACGGGGGGACATGCGTTGGCTAGGTTAGAGTTGGAAACCGGGTCGGGTCAACCTGTGACCCGCCCGGGCCCTCCCGCTTTCGACCCAAATCAATTTGACCTGGTCTGGGTTCAGGTCAAACCCGACAATTTAAATGGGTCATACCGGGTCAAGAAAACACTTAAAAAACCCGCTCGACTCAGCCCGTTTAACCCGTAACCTGACATAACCCAACTTGCAACCCTACTCGCAACCCATCGGGTTGTCAATGGTCAACTTGACGGGCCAACCCGACGGGTCGAACGTTGGACCCTGATGGGTCCAACAGTTCCAAATGCAGCCGTTGCTGCTGTAGTAGCTTTTTTTAATATAAAAACCCTCTAAATTCACTCAATTTTTTCACAAATTTACTCTACTCTCCATCTATCAACTCTCTTACTCTCTCAACTCTTTACTAATACTACTACTACTACTACTCTCAATCTACATCAACAAAGAAGGAACAAAAAAGTGATGAATTTCGATCATGTCCAAGCTACTACATCTACTTCCAACTCTCTCTACTACTTATATTCTAGAAGTGAAGAATTTCGATCATGTCCAAGCTACTACGTATACTTCCAACTCTCTCTACTACTTATATTCTTATCGAAGCTCAATCTCTCTCTACGACTCTACTACATATTTTTTCAAGTGAAGAAGCTCAATCGCTTGAATTCTTGTCGTCTAATCAACTCTCCTTATTATTTTCTCTCTCAACTCTATATTCATATAGTACGGTATCAAAATTTCTCAACTCTCTCAACTCTTTATTATTGTTTTAGTTTTAGGATTTTTTAGTAAACGTTGATGTTGTTTTTACGCTACTCTCTTTACTCTCTCAACCCTCCTATTGTTTTTTAGATTTTATTTTCACATACACTACTACTACCTCGGCTCCCTCAACTCTCCTATATTATTTTTTTTGTTTTTTCACATACACTACTACTACACTACATTTATCATGTCACGATCACGAGGTAGCGGTCGTAGCCAAAGTGGACAAGAATCCACTAGTTCATATCGTCGGCCTCCAAAGCCAATGTAGATAGCCATTGCTATGATCCTGAAATTGTTCGTCGGGAAATGGATAAATTAGTTATTAAGGAGTTTCTATTTTCCTATTTCGAGAGTATGAATAGAGGCCTTTAACCTAAATGCACTAAATCCACATTTCAAAAGAATTCCTAGAAACACACTTAAGGCCGATTGTTTTAAACTTTATTCTGAAATGAGAGATGCTTTAATTTCAATTTTGTATTCTTTAACATCTAGATTATTGCAGCCGATTATTGGAAAGGTTGTAACGATATTCTAATGATGAGCCTAACAAGTCATTGGATCGATAGTGATTAGCTCATTCAAAAGAGAATCATATCATTTGCCGCTTTGTCATACCCCCATATTGGTATGGTAATCGCAACATGTATTTGAAAAGTTTGTGATTTATTTCATATTGGCGATAAAAAAAATTCAATTAGTTTTGATCATGCCTCCAATAACACTAATTCGATTAGTACCTTACAACAACAATTAGCTCCTCCATGTCTTAAAATTTTTCATGTTAGATGTGCATATCATATTCTTAATTTATGTGTACAAGATGCTTTTAAAGTAGCTGATCCATATATAAATGCAATTAAAAATTGTGAACATTTTATCGCTTTGAGTGGTACTGTGCTTCAACAATTTAAACAACTGTGTAATCTTAAGATAGTACATTTTTGAAAATCTCTTAGAGATTTTAAACACCGATGAATTCTACTTTCGACTTATTAAATGTTGTTACTCAATTCAAAGCAGTTATAGATGATTTTTGTCTTGCAAAAAATATGGAAACCTTTCAAATGACTCTCGAATCATGGTATTTTACCGAAAGTTTGTTAAAATTTTTGGAACCTTTTAAAATTGCAACTGTTAAGTTTTCAAAATTTTATGATTCCACTTTTAGTAGATATTTACAATGATGCAAACTTTACAAGAAATGCTTTCCGACTACATTAGCCATATTGTTATTCCGGCTTATGATAAATTTTGAAAAGTATTTTAATCATCCTCCTATGTTATATTGTACTGCTATTGTAATAGATCCTCGTATGAAATTAGCGGGTACGAAGAGCTTGATTGAAATATTTTTTAGTTTACTTCAAGAAGACTATCAATATTAATGTAATGAATATTTAGCTACATTCGAGTCGACTTTGAATAACTTGTATGATTTTTATGATTGAATTATGCATCTAGTGGTACAACACACCAAACTAGTACAACAACAACAACTTTTTCTTCTTCTAGAGGTAAGGGTGAGAGTACATTAGAAGATGCCAATGCTAATTTACTTGCTCGTATTCAATCAAAAAACCTAGAACTAATGCACTTAATGAATTAAACTGGTATAATTCACAAGATAGTGAGAGTTCTAGTTCTAAGGTTGAAGTGTTACAATAGTGGAAAGAACATGATACTCTTTTTCCAATTCTTTTACATATGGATAGATATCTACTAACCCCTCATGTGTCTACAGTTGTATCATAAAGTACTTTTTCTTCAAGCGACAGGGTTTTAACAGATTACAGGAATCGATTGAAGCTAGATTCATTGGAGATGCTAGTGTGCACCAAAGATTGGATGAAAGCTGAAGACGTGACTCAAAGATTAGTAGTAGACACTCTCAACAAGTGGAAGTACCTTACCTGAAGATCAACAAGTTGTGTAGGGAATTTAGGGCGATGAGATTCTGGATTTAGGTTAAGTAGAGGTGCACGACAGTAGTCCAATGTCATCTCTTCAATCTAACTCTAGGCTATCTTGACCTCTAGATTATCTCCATAAGCATGTAATTCAATAAATTTGTATGAATTTTTAGTTTTTTTCAAAATATATTTGTATGTAATTTGATTATTGTAAAACCTTATTCAAGTTGAAATGAATAATATCTACAATTTTGTTTCATTCTTAAACATGTTCAACATTTATTTATTTTTTATTTTTTTGGAGTTCAAGTGTTAAACAAAGCAAAACAAAACAAAAAATTGAAATTTACCAGGCCAACCCGGCCTGGGTCGGTTTAGACCCGTAAAGGTTCGCGGATCAGATCTGGTCGAGGATTTGGAATTCAAACTCGACCCGGACCGGCCCAGGTTTTCACCCAATTCGGCCCGGGACCTCCCCTTACCCAGGCAAACCTGTCGAGTTAGGGCCTGAACCGGCCCGAATGCCAACCCTAGGCTGAGTCATTCGACAAGTAGGATTAGGTTCTGTTATATTATTTAATTGTTGTTTGTTATTATATTTTGTAAGGAACTCCCCTTTGAGGGCGAGTTATCTTTTTTTGCGGATTATGAGTTTCATGACCCAGCCTGTGGGTTTCATGAACTTCATAATCCATCTTTGGGTGTATGTTTCGTTAAACTCTTTTTAATGGAATGCAGGAGATTCTTACCCACAGTTAATGATAAAAATAAAAAAATAAAAAAAAGTACTCCTCAAGAACGTTTCTAGCTTGCCATATGTATTTTCCATCGTACACATTGCCTGCGAGTGACTGAGTGAGAAACCCCTCTCCTCCTTAAATTATTCCATCAAACCAGATCAAATAAAAGTTATCTTGTTTTTACTGAACTGAAAAGAAACAAAAAAAAAATACAAATAATTGTTCTTCTTCAAGTTGAAACATTTACCTTTGAAGACTCCATTTTTAACTTCAAACTTTCTCAAAGTCTCCTCCTTTTTGTGTGATTTCAAAGCATAAGTGGCTAGAGAACGATTTTTTTGCCGTACTAAGCCACTTTTTGAAACTAAAAGTAGGCCAATTCTTAAACTATTGGCAAGTTTGAGCTAGTTGGTGCCACGTCAGTAGCAGCCAGTATTCCCACTAAGTGCATGTAACACCCCGAATTTCAAATAAGGATAAATTCGAGATTTCACAGGATCTTTACTTCACTTCGTATAATTTTACAAGGAATTTAAAACTTTTCATTCACAATACATTAGAGTTTCTTTACACTTGGTTTTTACACAGCGGAAGACTAAAAGATTACAGCAATGAAATACAACTTGTATAACTTTAACATCATTTGCAATATCTTTAACTTCTAAACAGCAACAGCATATCCACTTTATAACTCCATGAATAGTTCATTACTTGCATGTCAATTTGTGGGCACGTCAGTTATTTACAACTGACGAAATGTTATACACAGCTATCCTCTCTATGCCGGGAATAGTATAACGATCTCATACTTTAACAAATCACAAAAAAGATTGAATGAACAAGTAAAGTGTCAAAGGTGATTATTCTAAACATAAGTGTATGTCATGTCTTAATGCCTAATGCATACCATTCTACACTAGGATGACACTAATGCACACTTGTTCGGATTCTATGCATCCCATACTATATAGGTCCGAGGGCAAGTGCCTACGTTCTCCACAATAAAGGGCTTGATCCCTCGCCACGAAAACTACTCGGTAGCAAAATAAAGTTCAGACTATTCCACGAATTTGAATCCCAGCCTTGGAGTCCACCGGCGGCTGTTATAACATATTCCACATCGTGCGAATCGTCCCGTATGTGACCCTCTAGCCCAGTATATATATATATATATATATATACATTGGAGACGGTAAACACCAAAATTCATCCGTCCGACTACTCAAGATCCCGGAGTCCACCGCTGACCCGTCCTCATAGTCCCGGATTAAAATATAATAATCCGTCTCCCACAGGGCAACCTCAGTCCACCAACTGGGTCTATAGTCTTGGAGTCCACCGCCGACTATATAGAGCACCCCACTTACGTTTCCCTAAGTTTACTACATCTTCACTTATGTGCCTAAATTTTCTTAAGTTCAAGACATGAATAATTTCCATTCAAAGAATTAGTTTTACCTCCTACCGGACTTAATCAACAAATGCGAGATAGCCCCATGGCCATATCTCCAAATCATATCTCAAATATTTCTTTCAATAATGCCGGTATCGAGGTCTTACTAACTCTAAATCATAAACTTTTATGTACAAGAAACATGGGTACATATACCCTTTAATAATCATGTCTTAAACCTAAATAATTTCATCTTTCAATTCATTTCACAAAAATAATCAAATCTTGTCACTATTTATAATCTATTCATTTATTCATCAACCTTATAAGCATAAATAATTTCTTTCAAGCAAACAATTTCATCGCATGAACCAATTCAAGCTCTCACATTTTCTCAATTCACATAAAATATTCTTAAACCAAAACGATTGCACAATTTCTTCAAATGAAAATTTAACTCACACAATCAATACTTTACTCTTCTAAAAATATTATCATGCTCTTTATTAATTAAATCACAATCAAAGTGACATTTCAATTTCTCCTCTTTAAATTCTCAATTATACAAAAGAAATTCTAAAACTATATTTGATGAATTATATTCCATTTTTATTCCATTATTATCCAAATTTCATTCTTTATTAAAAATGCTAGATGAAAACAACGTTAGAAGATTTTATAAACCAGTAAGGGTCTTTCAAAAAAATATATATATGTTTACAAATCAACTCCAAGTCAGAGACTCCTCAAAAAAATATAAAAAAAAATGTTTGGAAACCAAAACAAAAAAATGCTTAGAATCCCAAGTCAGAGACTCCAAAAATTTGTTTAGAAACCAAGTCAGAGGCTTCCACAAAGATTCGAACCCACCATCAGCAAGAAGAAAGCCCAGACACCAAGCCGATAGGCCAAGTGCTCCCACGTGACTAAAGTATGCATGGGTCTTTAAGTACCCAGACTCTGCCTAAATACTCCCTGGTTAAAAATTTCTCTTTTCTAAAAAAAACAATTTACGACCCCAACTGTCGAACCCACACACTCTAAAAATTATTCGAGAACAGTATACTGAACTCTAGGGCGACAAAAAGTTCATACAATTGAAAATTTCTACCGCGTGAAGAGTAACTCAACTTTCGCTATAATTTGTGAAAAATATATTTTTGTATGTCCATTAGCAATAAGAAAATATTTCTCATTTGTTATCTCTAGCATGGATTTTTATCTACACATTTCTCATCACATTCAATTCATACTAGTCATATAAAATAATTAGCATGCAATTTCTACAATTAGAAAGCATAGGATCACCCACGAACATAATGTTAATTCATTTGTTAACATAGCATGATTCACTATTAGTCTCACCACATTCATAGTATAGTTATTCTATTTTATCACCTCAAAACTACTCATTCATTTTTATTAGCATGCACATTCTAAAAATTAGAAAGTAAGAGAACACCCACCTTAGTTGTAGATTGAACAATTTGTTTGAAGCCCTCCTAGCTTCTCTAGCACTTCCTTGGTCGTCTTCTTCTAGCAAGACTCCTCCAAACACAAACTCTCACTCTTTTTTTTTTTCTTTCTTTCTTTCTTCTCTTTTCTTTTCTCTCTTTCTTTCTTATTCTTATGTATTTTTTTGGTGTGGACAAAAGAGAAGAGGATGGGACTATTTATAGGATTTTGCTAGGGTTCAATTTACAAAATTACACACCTAATAAATTACAAAAATTAATTTACCAACTCTTCATATTCATAACTCTCCTAACCCCTCACTTTTCATCTCCCCACCTCCTAATTAACCATCCAAATTATAACTCCTCCTAATTTAATCCTCCTATTCTCTCATGTGTGCAATCCGACCACTACTCAAACCCCCAACCCTTTATCTTCCCATTACTCTAAAAACTTAACCCCCACTTCAAATGCACGATGAAGCCATCAATCAGTACACCCAATTGTGCTGCTCTTCATCGTGGGCCCCCAACAATCAACCAAGGCACAATGTGCTGCGGTTGTACCGTGGGCTTCCCCATTCTCATACACTTACTCACAAATTATTCACTACACCAATTATGCATTTTATTATTCAGTTCCCAACAGTGCCATGTTGTTCTTCAACCAGGCCGTGGGCCCCATTCACAATACCAATACACATTTGATTACATATATGCTAACGGGCCATACATTTTAATACATATACACTAATCAGTTTTATAATAAATGCTATTACATACATACTACACCATATATTATATTACAAAATGTTGTCCACACTCCAAAATTTATTTTGAAAATCAATATGCTCAAAACACGTTTACCGAAAACACGTGCGTTGTACGTACAAAATTATCTTAATAAAAAATAGGAAAAATGAATTTCCGTTTTATAAAATAGATTTGAAAACATAAAATAAATAATTGGAACCTAGAAATTATCACCTGTAGCGGCGGAAAATATGTAATTAATACGTGCATTGAAAAACACGTAAAAAGCACGTAGAATACAAAGATTGAAATATTATATTTTAGTTGACTCAAAATAGAGAAAAATCAATACTGAAAATATATAAATAGTCGGTAATCAAAATACGGGATGAAAACACGTTACAAAATACACGTGCGTAACACACAAGGGCAAAATTGTAATTTCAATTTTGCGAGGTGTTACAGTGCATCTTACTTTCGAAGATCGCTAATGGGAATAGAGGACACTCGTTTAATTTTTTGTATATTTTGGTTTGTTGTCGCTAGTCCCTTAGCAACCACGGCATATGTAACGTCACTGATGGGAATAACGACCTTATTTAAGAAGTATTTAGACACTTAGCGAATTCCAAAAGATAATTCTCTATGTGAAAGAAAAAAAATTAAAATTGAGGTCGCTAGTGGAAATAGCGACCCACTAGCGATCACAAGTGGCACCTAACCGCTAATAAGGTCGGGCTCTCACTCTTTCTCTCTCTAATTCATTTTATTTCTTCTTCTTCTTCCCCAAATCCAACTCTGAAACCTCAAAAACACTAACCCCCAAATCCTCCGAAATCTCCACTCATTTTCACTGATTTAATCTCTAATCGGGACTCCTCTCACTTCATCTCTCCCATATCTCTCTCCTCCAACTTTGAATTTCATATTATTCCAACTCTCGAAAGCTCCAAATCCATCTTCCAAATCTGAAACCCTAAAGAGGTATGAATCATATTTACCATTTCTAATGTTTGATTGATGTTGTTGGTTATGGTTATTTTACTTCTCGTTAAAAATA
The DNA here is from genome assembly GCA_017893485.1 of Hemerocallis citrina. Taxonomy (NCBI): domain Eukaryota; kingdom Viridiplantae; phylum Streptophyta; class Magnoliopsida; order Asparagales; family Asphodelaceae; genus Hemerocallis; species Hemerocallis citrina. Next base: position 210,843,400 of record CM030363.1, read on the forward strand.
TACTTAAATTTTAAATTTTGCCTATCATTTAGTGTTGAATGTTACTTAGTCACTTATATATACAAATTTGGTGAATGAGCATATAAATGATAATTATTTACTACTTACATCTCGGATGACCCCGTATAAGTAGGCAGTCATAGAGGTGGGTGATAGATGCAGTGAATGTTGCGATGTTGTCTCCCATCAGGGTGTACTTGGGGGGGTGGGGGTACACACGTGGAGAGACAACCCACGTGGGGTGGTGACTTACTACAGAGACGAGCTTGATATGTTGCGAGATGAGTTCATTATATGGCAGCCGTACACACCCGCGAGATTTTGGAGAGGCTACCACCCGTTTGTACGGCACATATGAAGCTATGGCTGACGAGAGCCTCACTTGTCAACGTTAGTGTCGTAAAGATGTACTATCCAAACCGAGTGCTTCGAAAATTTGGACTCCAGCAGTTCATCTTGGCGCCACGATTATATGACACTCTCCTGCACAATGTTAAAGAGGTTGGTCATGTGTCCGATCACAGTGAGCGTCCCACCATCAAGCTCATATCAAATCTTTCAACTGAGGTTGCTAGTGGGAATAGCGACCTCAGTTGAGAAATGAAGTCATTGTTACCAATAACGACCTCAGTTGGGATGAATTCTTCTTGCTCTGTGTTAGCTATGTAAATTTTTAACACAGCTGGCGACCACTGTATACTATGGCCGTTAATCCTAATAGCAACCACAGTTGTGTGAGATTTTGACTAGCTCTTTGTTAGCTCTGTTAGATTTGCAAAGAAATCCTCCCAAACTACGGTCACTAGTGAGAATAGCGACCACAGTATATAGTTCTAAACTTTTTTTTGTTTTTCCCCAAAGAGCACTAGCTCTCTGGAATTCGGCAAGTGTTTAAATACTTCTCAAATAAGGTCGATATTTCCATTAGCAACTTTAAATATGTTGTAGTCGTTAATGGGAATAGCGACAACAAACCAAAATTTCAAAACAAAAAAAAAAAAAATTAAACAAGTGCCTGCTATTCCTTTTAGCGATATTTGAAAGGAAGATGCCACTAACGAGAATAGCGGTCGCTACTGATGTGACAATGACTAGCTAAAACTTGCCAATAGTTTTGGAAGTGACGTACTTCTACAAATAGTTTCAAAAAGTGACTTAGTATGACAAAAAATTCCTAGAGATGGTGGCATCACATGTGTTTGGTGATGGCATTGAGAGATTCTTTTTTTTAATGGGTTTTTTCCACCTAGGTCCCTAACAAGTACTGAAATTCCACATTCGTCCCCCCACAATTATTGAAATTCTATTTTAGTCCATCGACCAACTCCCAAAGTGAACCGTCAGTGCCTCAATTGCAGTGTCATAAAAAATTTGATCAATCGAATGTACTTTCGAGAAAATATCTTAAGTGAAAGAATCTCATTTTCTCAAAATAGTCTTTCTACCATTTTAATATTATTCTTTTCTAGATCATTCTAGATCATTCTGCTAAAGGTTTTTTTCTCCAAAATTGGTCTAATAGATTAAAATTTATATAATGTTGCACTTGACTTTCACTTGCTTTTTACCACTTTTAAATTTGAGTGAAGGACTAATATGGAATTAAAAAATGTGAGGGACAGAGATTGAATTTCAATATTTGTTAGGGACCTGTGTAGAAAAACTCTTTTTTTAATATAGATTTATTTTTGCAAGTGTCAATATGGTCCACTAGTAAGCATCTTTCCTAGTGAGCAAGATCTAGGGAGTTCGAATCCCGCTTGCATCAAAAAGTCCCCAAATAAATATATGAAATAAAGTATGGGTGTATCCGTGGATGTGGGTACGGCCATGTTGCAACCAAAAAAAGTATATAGGGTTTTTTCCACATAGATCCTCAACAGTGAGAGAAATTCCATATTAGTATCCCATAGTTTTCTAAACTCATATTAGTCCCTTGATCATCCTCAAAAGTGAACCGTCAATTGTAACACCATGTAAATTCTAGCCCATTGTTCAGAAGAAAGAAAAAATCTTAAGTGGAATGATCTCAATATTTCAAAATAGAGTTTTTATCCTTCCAATCATATTTTTATCTAGACCATTATGCTTAAAATAAATTCACCAAAATTGGTTTAATAATTCATAATTTTTATAATGTGGCACTTGGCTCTCAAACTGATCACTTTTGAAATCGATCAAGGGACTACTATGAAATTAGCAAATTGTGGAAACTAATATAAAATTTTACTATTTGTCGGGGGATCTGTGTAGGGAAAAACCTTTTATGTATTTCTTTTTCCGTCACTTTTGGATTGCCTTCACCGGAACGAAAACAGTGTGGGAGGAGGGATAATGATTATAATGATGATAGGGTTGGAAACCGGGCTAGTCTGGCCTGCGGCCTGCCTATATCAGCCCGGAACGGGCCGGACCGCCATTAGGCGAACCGGGCCCGGTCTGGCCTGGAAAAAATTAGCAGGCCGGTCTGAGTCAAATTTTGGCCAAATTGGCCTTGTCTGACGCAGAACACATATTGAACCGGCCCACTCGGGCTTGGACTGGACTGCAACGGTTCAACTCAGTGGGCTTAAGGGTCGGCCCAGCCCAGCTAGCCATTGGATTTAGGGTTTTTTTTATAATAATTAATTATAAATTACCTATTTACCCCCCTAACGGCTTTAAAACGGCTAGTTTTTAAGTTAAAATAGGAAACCCGAATTATATAACTCTATAAATATACACCCTTTCCATACAATTTTCTTCACACCAAAACTTACAATACTCTCTCAATTCATTCCAAACAATTTTCTCAAGTTTCCAACAATTCATTCCAAACAATTTTCTCAAGTTTCCAACAATTCATTCCGAATTAAGTCTCAACTCTCTCAAGTCTCAAATCACAATCTAGTGATCTTCTCTTGCAATTTGTGAATAAACGAAGTGATCAAGTAAAGAAACTTTCAATAAGCTTTCTCAATTTTTAAGTCTCAAGTCTCAAGTCTCAATCTAGTTATCTACTCTTGCAACTCTTTAAGTGTGAGATTATTTTTATAGTTCAATTAATATTTGGTAGTTGTTAATTTGTAGCTTGTTAATTTCTTATATACTTATTTCTTATATCAATTATTTAATTTTATAATTTTCTTATTCTAATGAAATCACCATGATCACGTAGTGGCCGTAGCCAAAGTGGACAAGAATCCACCAATACATCTCGCACTCCTTATGTTTCACAATTTGAGACCGATACTATTACAGATTTTGATAGTATTCCCGACTTTCCACTCACACACAATGATGAAATTCTAGTTGAAAAAATCCAAACACAAGACACTGAGCTACCGCAACCCTCTTCTTCTCGAAAACAATGACAAGTAACTACTGAAGTCCACCAATATTATATATTTATCCCATCATAGTCCAGTCCAAAAGAGGGACAAAAAGTATGTAACAAGTGCCAAACCACTTACAATTGAAAAATGGGTGTCGGAACGAGTACTCTTAAGCGACTCTTGGAGAGATCATACACAAACATATTGCAAGACCATCTAACCATACAAAAGATCAACCCTAAGACCGATCATGTAGGTAGTTATTCCTACGATCATGATCTCATGGAAGGAAAATGGTTAGACTCGTTATTACGGATGGGTTATCATTTTCTTATTCCAACAGTAGAAACCTAGACACATTTAACCAAACTGCTCTAAACCCCCATCAGAAACAAAATCCTAGAAACACCATAAAGTTTGATTGATATAAAATCTATAATGATCTTAACAATTTTTTAATTGCTACTTTTTATGGTTTGACTTCTAAGGTTTCATTAATGGCCAATGGTTGGAAAGTTTTAAACGATGTTCCAATGATGTGTGTAACTTGTCATTAGATCGATAGTGATTGGATCCTTCAAAAGAGGATCATATCATTTGGATATTTAACGTATCCCCATAATGGTGCGGCTATCGAATCACATATCTTACAAGTATGCACTAATTATCATATCGTGATAAAAACAAATTTCTATTAGTTTTGATTGTGGGATTCGCCTTAATTTTGTAACTTTGTATGTATTATTAGTTTATTATATTTTTATTTTTTTTCGTTGTAAGGAATGATTCCACTCTTAAACAATTGAGAAAAATAATATATACTTTTTAAATATGATTCTTGTAAATCTGAATTTCCTACAATTTTATTTTCGTTTTATCTATTTCATCTATTGATTTTGCTCTTAACTAGTAAAAGGGGAGGGAAAAAAACACTAGTAATTTTTTTTTTAAAATCTATGAAACTGAAACCCCGGGGAAAGAAAACAAAGTAAAATAATAAAAATACAAATTATAGTCCGGTCCTGCCTGGCTCAGCTTGGGACCAGGGGTGTGCGGGTTGGGGTGATGGTCCGGACTGGAGTTTCACTCCATTAGGATTGGCCCCACCAGAACCGATCCCAGTGGTAGCTCGGCTCGGGACTGACCACTACAAGGTCGAGCCCAGCCAGTTGTGGCCTGGACCAGCCTGTTCAGACAGGTTGGCACCCCTAAATGATGATTATGATGTTGGGAAAATGGAGAAAGAGAAAGAGTTTGGGTTTTTTGTAGTCTTTGGCGGTAGATTCTTTACAGGGTAAATTTCAACAAACTCGACTCAGGTTTCACCAATTTACAGATAAGTATATTATAAAAAAAAATTCTGGTTCATTCATAGGAAAAAAGTTGTTTCGGTTCACTTTACTCTTGGCTGACGCCATTAATTTTGGTGTAAAATACTCATTGTAAATTACAAAAGTTCAGCAGGTTTTCTGCATATATATATATCTATATAATAAATTACAAAGAAAGCTATCAAGTGAATCCCCTTCAATCTCCCCCAAAATCAATGGCCCAGATTCATTCTCACAAAACATATTTTCCCGCCCAAAATTTCAAACCCCACAATTTCAAAACCCTCTCTCTCTCTCTTTCTAAATTCTCACTGTCTCTCTCTCTCCCTCTCTCTCTTTCTAAATTCTCATTGTCTCTCTCTCTCCATCTCCACCTCCTATCTCTCTCTCTCCTTCACTGTCTCCCTCTCTCTTCCCGCTCTCTCTCTCCCTGCTATCTCTATATCTCCAGCCACCAAAACCCAAGTCCCCTGTTCTCCTTCAACCTCCCGATGTTGCCTCTCGCTCACCTCCAGACTCTGAAACCCCCTTAACCTCCATCTCTCTCCCCGCTCTCTCTCATCGATCCTGTCTCTCTCTCTCATCGATCTGACCCACTTTTTCTTAAGCTCTGGAATAGAATGGAACGGTATGAATATCGGTTCTTGATTTTTTTTTTCTTTCTTTTTAAATTGGTTCGTGTTTGATTGAGAATTTGGGTTAATTCTGTGTTTGTTTTTGACAGTGTTGGAACTGATAACCCAACGATTGAAGTGAGATATGAGAAATTGAACATAGATGCAGAGGCTTATGTTGGTGACAGGGGAATTCCGACCTTCCTCAACTTTTTCTTTAACAAGCTCGCTGTAAGAATTTTTTTATTTTATTACTATAGCATGTTAAGTTTTGATCAGTGAATGTTTTGATCTGAATATCTGAACAAAAATTGATTGTTTAAGGGTTTTTGAGTTCCCTTCACATTTTACCAAGTAGGAAGAGGCCAATTTTGGTCCTTCATGGTATCAGTGGAATTATCAGGCCTTGCAAGTGGGCATAGAAGCAGAATTCGAATGAAATTGTTACATTAGATTTCTAAGAAGCAAATCCTACATAAAACTCGTTGTAAAAATATTAAATTTTTGGAGAAATTATAAGTTAACTAAATTTGAACATTAATGTTGTATGTTGTGTGCAGAATGACTTTGCTTCTAGGCCCTCCAGGGTCTGGGAAGACTACTTTCTTATTGGCTTTGGCTGGAAAGCTGGATTTGACACTAAAGGTATTTAAAACATTAAAAAAAGAAGAATACTTTCTTATTGGCTTTGGCTGGAAATTTCAAACTTACCCAGTTGAAATAATAATTCATACGAAGGATTTTGCAACTGTTTAATCAAGTAAAAGGGAGGGTTACTTACAATGGCCATGACCTGAATGAGTTCGTCCCTCAAAGAACCTCGGCTTATATAGGTCAGCATGATGTTCATATCGGAGAGATGACGGTGAGAGAAACTTTGGATTTCTCTGCAAGATGCCAAGGTGTTGGAACTCGATATGGTAAGCAAATTCACGACGTTAGAGAGGTAGACAATCATGTGAAAATATCACAGATATTATGAAAAAAAAATTAATATCAAATTGTGTTGAATTGTAGATATGCTGACTGAATTTTCAAAACAGGAGAAGGAAGCAAACATTAAGCCAGATCCAGATATCGATGTCTACATGAAGGTGAGTGCCAAATATCTACCGTTATTCCAAGTTTTAGGCAGCTCAATTTGTCAAAGATTGAGCTTGAATAGGATGTCTTTACATGAAAGATTCTGAAAAAGCTATAATCAACTCAAGATATATATCAGCTCTATCCAAAGAATTCTATCTAACTTGGAGAAATATTTTTACCCGTTGACTTGATCCTACAATTTTATCCCTAAATCCCATATGTTGTTTTATGTATGATTGAGAAACAAAGTGTTGTCATTTGTCTTCCCTTGCTAGCATTATTGTCCTCTTAAGTCTGATTTCGACTAAAAGTAATAAGTTAAAACATGTTAAGATCAATCCAAGTTGACCTTATAAAGAAAGCAAACAAATTTGAGGTTGAAAATTTCTTCAATAATGTTTAGCTAGGCATTTCTTTATATTTTCTCTTATTAAGATCCTACATTATTTCCTAAAAATAATAATAATAATAATAATAATCAACGATGGTTTAAGAGGGTTTAAGATCCTACACTATTTCTTTATATTTTTTAAGAGGGTTGATTTCTTGCAACTTATCGATGGTTATGCAAAACCCTCATCCTAATCTGATCTCCTACAGGCCATATCTATGGAAGGGCAAGAGAGCGTGGTTACTGATTACATCCTAAAGCAAGTTTTTGTGGCATCATCACGTTAACATTAACAAAATCTATATAATTTTTTTTTACTAAACAACTTAATTAATTAATCGTTCTTTGCTATGACGTGTCGTCGTGTCCACGGGCATACCTAGTTGTAACCCCTTTTTTCATTAATACGTATTTTCTTAAAGTATTTTTCCATATTTTAAATTATTAATATCTTATAACTATTCTTTCTTATTTATTATATTATTCAAACTATTTTATGAGCCCAATTGTTTAAGTATTTTTTATTAAAAGCCCAAGTTTGTATTTTGAATTTATTATTTGTTAATCTGAGCCCAAAGTATAGCCTAATACCCTAATTGATTTAATTAAATATTTTGAAGCCCAACCCAGTCAATAATACTATTATTATTTTATTTTACCTTGAGCCCATCTATTAAAGCCCATTCTGGCTATTGGATCTCCTTGACCCATTATTAAAGCCCAAACCCAGTACCCATATTTGTACAGACTTACCCTACACACTTACCCGTATACAATTTCTTCACACCCCCACTTTTCAATTTCCATACTCCAACTCTCCACTTTGCAGATACATGTCCCCCATCACCTCGTAACTCCCTCACTCTCTCACCACGTTCCCCCACTTTCTCTCCCCTCTGTTTAAAACAGAGAGAAAAGCCCCGTACTCTTTTTCTCCCACTCTGTTTCCCAACCCTATTCACTCTCTCTCTCTCCCCATCTCACTCTCCATTCTCTGTCTCCAAACAAAACAGAGAACCCAAATATTCCCCCGTCTTCCTCCTTCTTCATCCCGCTCCTCCGCCGTCACGCCATTTCCCTCCGCCCTCGAGTGCTTCTCGCTCAAGCGCCGTATACCCGTCGCCCTCTCCGCTCGAACCCCATCGCTGCCACCATTGCCACGACCCTCGAAGCTCCGCTCTCCATCCGCCATTGCCAACCCACCGCGAAGCACCATCGTCTCAAACTCCGACCTCGAGCGCCTCTGCCATCCTCCTCCTTCCTCCAATCGACCTCCGTCGAAGAACCAGTGTCGCTCTCCGCTCAACCTCCGTCACCATTGCTCTTCCCGTCCAGCTTCCTTCCGACGCCATTGCCTCCTCCTCATCGTAGCTCCGTCCAGTCATCATCGCTTGCCTCGCCACTGTGTAGCCTCCCTGCATCGTCTCCAACCTCCAGACGAGCGCCTCTCGACCCATTCGACTGCTCCACAATCTCCGTCGAGAACCTTTCCCTGAGCACGCCGCTGCCTGAGCCCTCACCTCCAGCCAATCGTTGTCCTCTGCTCACTCTCGCGGCTCGTCGACACCCTGAGCTCCTGCCTTCCCGTCGAGCGCCTTCTTCCTCCTCACCACTCGTCTTCTTCCTTTCCCCGAGCGCTGCTCCTCGACCACCCTCGCCTTGCTGCCAGTCCCCGTCGCCATTATCTTCTACCATCTCGCTCTCTATCTGTGTGTGTGTGTATTGATGTGAAGAAGAAGGTGAAGATCGGGTGTGTGTTTGATTGCTCTTTGGGTGTTTGCTATTGTATTGGAGTTATTGGGTTGTTGTGTGGTGTGTGGGTTTTATTGGTGTTTGGTGTTCTGGGCACAGTAGATCCAATCGGGTGTTGGTATTTTGTGTGCTTGATTCCAAGTTGCTATTTGCAGAAGATTGGGTTGTGGAGTTGCTGTTGCTATTTTGGAGTTGGCTATTTTGGCATGGTTGCCACGTATCTTGCACGTGCTCTGCTGCCCGGGATTCTGATCCCGTTATTCTTGTTTTCAATTTCATCATCATCGACTAACAGGCAAGTATCTTTTTGTACAATCCGTTTGTTCTTGTACAAGCTTTCTTTGCAAAATACCGCAAGTATATTCTTTGACTCTATTTGTACTATACATAATCTGTTGATCCCGTATTCGTATATGATCGCGAATACTTTATTGTCATATGCATTGCATGAACACGATACACACATATATACTCTTAGAACTATACAGGATGTTGTGCCTGAATTGCTTGTCTTATTACTAGTTTGAATTTTGTTATGATATCTAGTTATTCTTAATTAATTTTTGCATATGCTATTGATCACATCAACATGTTTTATAAACCCTGAAATATGTTTTCCTGCATTGCATAAGTCTTGATACTCGATCCTGTCATGTTACCTGTTTTGTTGTTGTATGTAGATGGTTACCGATCCAGTTATTGTTCATATTTGATTAAAATAAAAAGATAACAAGCCGGGGTATAAGGGTAAATATTTAGTAGTGGGCAATATAGAATAGCGTACTCGGACGGGAGCTTATGGTTTTCCGATGCAAGTTGCAAGTTACAAGTTGCAAGTTTGCAAATTATATGTTTATATGTTTCACGCTACAAGTTACACTATGTTCCATATTGCACGTATCTTGATACAAGATATAATTGACATGTTTTTCGGAGTACGTGACCTATAGAATCCACCACTAGTCTAAACGTTCACTTGATTGTGAGTAGCAACAATGTGGTATGAGACGCATGAAGTGCTACCTAGATAGAATTGACAAAAGACATGAGATTAACACGTACACTTGCATGATCCAATTACATGTTACATGTTCCTATTGACTTGCTTACTTATTTACATGTTATACGTTCATGTTGACTTGTTTACTTGCTTACTGGTTTACATGTTATATGTTCCTATTGATTTGTTACTTGGTTCACATGCATGCCACTTATCTCATGATGTCTTGCACCTGATTATGTTTACATGTTGTATTTCCCTATTACATGATTCTTGGTTCCTTGCTCTTTCCCTGCTTTGTTTCGTTTTGTAATTGTTCGCTTAGCTTGTAACACTTGCGGCCCGTGACTTGCATTAACGGGTACCTCCTTGTTTCTTCTTTTTTGTAATAATGTACTTGCAGGACCAGATGGACAATTACCCGAAGGAGTTGCCGAACAAATATTTTAGTCTTATTATTTTCATGTTGCTTTAGTTCTTGTTTTATTCATGTAATCTTTATTGTAATTCAGGCATGTTTGGCCTGTAACTACTTTGTATTTTCCAGTTGTTGGTTATGTCATGTATTATGTCATGTACTATGTCATGTACTTTCGTTGTTCTATTGTGATTTTACATGCTTGCGTGGTTGTTATTGCTATCTTGTTGTTGAGTTACCTGTACAGCTTATGAATGGTGTATTCGCATCATTCTCTGAGCCTCAGTCATGGACTCGTATTCCCGTATTTTGGGAAGCGGGACGTGACACCTAGTATAAAATGAGCCTCAGTCATGGACTCGTATTCCCGTATTTGGGAAGCGGGACGTGACACCTAGTATATATATATATATATATATATATATATATATATATACACACACACACGCACACACAATAATAATAATAATAATAAAACACAAAGAAAGCTATCAGGTGGCTCTCATTCATTTGGAAGAAAATTAACGGTCTAGATTTTTACTCCCAAAAGACATTTTCCCTCTCAAATGTTTCCCCCCAAAATTCAAAATTCCTCCCCCCCCCCCCCCCCCAAAACAAAACAACTCCTTCATTTATTACTCTCTCTCTCTCTTCCCCCTCTTTTCTCCTTTTTCATTATTCTCTCTCTCTTTCTTCTCATTTTTTTTAAACCCAGGTATGTCGATATAAAAAAAACATTGAATGTTTTTTTTTTGGTTATGCAATTTCAGATTATGCTTGTTTTTATTATTTCAAATTTTTAATTATGTTTTTTTTCGGATTATGCTTTCATAACTCAATAACATTCACTTCCATTTAATTGCTTTTGAATTACCATATTTGATCTTGATTGTATTATACTTTACTGAGTAATCGTTATAGATTAAAATACTTCACTAAGTTAATTTTGATTAGAATGGTTTTTTTTATTATGCAATTTCGGATTATGCTTTTTTAGAGTATTTGGGCATTTGCTGCTTGGAAAGATCATTGCAGATTCTTTAATTAACTCGCTTGATTGTGCTTTTATGGACAAATCCATGCTTAATACCTGTATTTCTGGTTTTGTAGCTGCAAAATTGTATCTTGATCTGCTTTGCTGCAATTTCACTTCACGTATACATCAAAACAAATTTTCTCTTTTAAATTCATACATGGTTAACTACATAAAAAAATAAACAAGGGAGAACTAACTCATGCAGTTTGATGCGTTAACCGTAACTCATGCAGTTAGAAAATGAATTGCTACTATGTTAGACTCCAAATCAAAAAAAAAATCTCTTACGCTCAAGTCACACATAGCAAAGAATTTTCGATTCACTACTATTGTGGATTCAATACTATTTTTGAATCCCGAGCTGCTGACAAATAATCGTTCAATATAAAAACCAATAAACATCAAGGTCACTTCATAATCATACTTCAATGTATATCAATACATCAACGTCTACTAGCAAATAAACATCTATATAAATCATCCCTTATTGTTTACATGATTTTTCATATGTTGTATCGTTCCGAATACGTGCCGTAGGAACGTGCCCCCGGGCATGCCTAGTGTGTGTGTATATATATATATATATATATATATATATAGGCTTCTTCGGTTGGGTCGGTGTGCACAGACCCATGCGAACTTTAATCTGGGCCGTTGGATCTTTGATCCAGCGGCCCATATATTTTTTTTATAAAATTTAGCCTTAACCCGTCGTTCCCAAAAACGGGTTAAGGCATAGATATAATCTCAGAACTGTATACAGTTCATCTTCCTCGTCGACTTCTCCCCATTCTCAAATTTGTTTTTGGATGAACCCAAACCTAGTTTTATCTCTGAAATCGTGAATTTCTCACTCCTGCGACTCCTTTCTCACTTCCCTCCTCTACCATTAAGGCGATTCTCTCTCTCTCTCTCTCTCTCTCTCTCTCTCTCTCTCTCTCTCTCTCTCTCTTCCGTCCGTTTGCTCCGTTTGCCCCATTCCCAAATTGAAACCTCTCCTCCACCTCAATCCGCTCCTCCTCCTCTCGATCCCCATATAATCTCTCTCTCCCAATCTCTATTCCAAAGTTTCAAACCCAACTCTATCATCGCAAAAACGGAACCCTAGTTCGGCCACGAGACCTACATTGGCGAAATTCAGATATATTTTGTAAGGTAATTATTAAATCTTTGCCTTAGTAATTGTAATTGTATTGATTTTTAAATTGTTTGTCGCTTTCCAAAATTTTACCATATATGAAAATTGTCTAAAAAATTTATAGATATAGAAATTTCTGAGTAGTATTTTGATGAACTTACACGGTGCAATAGTTGTTGATTGGTTAACAATATTGTAGATTGAGTTGTATTCTTAATCGTGCTGTACATATTAAATTACTTAGAACATTTACAGTACGGTTAGACTAGAAAACCCTGCAAACGATCTAAAAAAATATGAAACATTGCGAGTAGGATGGTTTCACATAGTGGAAGCAACCACAACTTGTAGAAGTTAGTTTCAACTCACGGTTCGAGAGATACGGCCATGTATCGCTTTCGGTTGAAAAAAAACAAAAAATAAAGTGATACACAGCCATATCTTTCGAAATGTTAGTCGAAACTCACTTCTACAAGTTGGGATGGCTTGTACTAGGTGAATTAAAGCAAGTTGCAAAGTTTTATAAATTTTGGATGTCATTTGTGTGGTTTTATCACGTTCCTCGCATTATAATTAAATGACTTAGAAAGCATTTAGTACGGTTAGAGTAGAAAACCCTTCAAACGACCTCCAAAAAATACGAAACTTTGCGAGTAGGATAGTCTCACGTAGCACAAGCAACCCCAACTTGTAGAGTAGCTTTTTGACTCACGGTTGGAGAGATCTGGGCCCGTATCGCTTTTGCTTAAAAAAACCCATAAAGCAATACACGGCCATATCTTTCGAACCGTTAGTCGAAACTCACTTCTACAAGTTGGGATAGCTTGTGCTAGGTTAATTCAAGCTAGGTGCAAAGTTATAAAAATTTTGGATGTCGTTTGTGCAGTTTTGTAATTCCTCACATGAAGAACAAAATTACTTAGAACTTTTTCAGTGCAGTTAGAGTAGAAAACCCTTCTAATGACCTCCAAAAAATACAAAACTTTGCGAGTATGATGGTCTCACATAGCACAAGCAACCCCAACTTGTAGATGTTAGTCTTGACTGACGGTTGGTGAGATACGGGCATGTATCGCTTGTGGTTGATAAAACCCAAATAAAGCGATACACACCCTATCTGTCGAATCCTTAGTCAAAACTCACTTCTCCAAGTTGGAGTGACTTGTGTTAGGTGAATTGAACCGAGTTGTAAAGTTTAATAAATTTTGGATGTCTTTGGTTCGGTTCTCTCATGTTACTCTATTAATAAGTAAATAAAGTTAGAAATTTTTCATCACATTCCGTAACGGGTTTAGTAACCCTAATTGTTCTCTTTTTTGTTTTCTTAGATATGGACAGTTTTGAAGGAAGTTTGCTGCCGGAGAAAAATTTGTGAGGGTACAACGAATTGACGAGTTTTTTTCTTATGTTGACGAGCACCTAAAACCGAAGATTGGTATGACATTTCCCACTTTAGAGGAAGCGGAAAAATTTTATTCATCATACTGTAGATGTGCAGGTTTCGCTATGCATAAGGGTGAAAATAAATACAAGAAAAATGATGTAGTGGATAAATCATATGTATATAATAAAGTCAGGGAGTCACTGAATAATCAGAATGAAGCTAGACGGGGAACTACTTCTAGAACGGGTTGCAAAGCTTTCGTTCATATCAAACTAAACTCACAAAGTAATTCGTAGATTATTTATTCATTTAATAAACCACACAATCACGAATTTACTTCACCCGGTAGACATCACTTGCTACCTGCAAACCGTGTATTGACAGATACAGATAAAAAAGTAATTGGTCAACTTACCAAAGCTAATGTCCCCATATGCAAACAAATTCTTTTCATCGAAGGTGCAAGTGGAGGTAATGAGAAAATTGGATTCACTGAAACTTATGTTAGAAATCTAAGGAGAGACGAGATGGAAGGTTTAAAAAGACACGATGGGCAAATGCTACTTGAGTTCTTTGAATCCAAAAAAAAGACCGATCCTTTATTTTTTTATGATTACCAATGTGATCCCGAATGGTGATTGTCCCATTGTATTTGGGTGGATGGTATCGCTCGAAAGAATTTCGACGTATTTGAGAGTGTTGTTTGCTTTGATGCTACCTACAACACAAACCGATACGGGATGCTATTCGTACATTTGTTGGAGTCAACCATCATTGGCAATCAATATTCCTGGGTTGCGGGTTCATTCCAAATGAGAAAGCATCCTCACTTCAGTTGTTCTACGAAAAGTGGCGAGTAGTAATGGCTTGTGATCCAGTGGGTATAGTGACAGATGAGGATCGTGCAATAAGTGCTTCAGTTAAGAAAGTCTTCCCAGGCACTGAACATAGGTATTGCATTTGGCATATTATGGATAAGTTACCTGCATGAAGTGCATATGTCGAATAACACTGATGAGTTTAGGGATGCTTTGAAGACTATCATCTACACGTCGGAATATAAAACTGAATTTGAACAGAAGTGGAAAATTTTGATTTCGCAGTACAATCTTGAGAGCAACAAATGGTTGAACGATAAATTTGAGATTCGCGAGAAATGGGCTCCCGTGTATGCAAGAGAGTCATATTGGGACGGCATGTTGAGTACCCAACCTAGCGAATCGCTAAAGTTATCCTTGAAGCAACATACTCATAAGAAGTACTCATTGCATGAATTTGCCGTCATCTTCGACCGAGTCTTAGTAAAACAAAGATACGAAGAACTTAAAGATACTCATCGTAATCGCGAGGAGATGCCAAAATTGAAGACCGAATGGGCGTTGAAGTCACAAATGGCCGGAACATACACACTAAAGAGTTTCTACAAATTCCAACAAGAACTCGTAAAAAGCTTATTACTTAATGTGAGTGTCATTGCAAGTATGGATACACCGGATAGTTCAGCTTTTTCTGTCACGATTTGTGGTAATTCAAAACCGAGGAAGGTGATTTCTTATTGCAAAATTAGTAAATTGGTTAAATGCACTTGTTCCATGTATGAATTCGTAGGCATTCCATGCAAACATCTATTGGCGGTTCTTCGGTTCACCGATCAAACTGCACTACCGGATCAATATATTTGTAGACGATGGACCCGGGATCAACTAACAAGAAGCAGTACACCCGTTCCCAATAGTATGGGCGATAATTTTGCCTCTCGTTACTGTGAATTGAATATTCACTCAAAACAGTTGGTCAATCTTGGTTGTTCTTCAGAGGGAGCTTACAAGTACATGCTCGTCCACATGCTTAAGGGGATCGATGGCTTTTCTCACATTCAATCCAGAAATAGCACACCACACAAAGGTAGCGCACAACCGGAGAGTGGTGGACATGCACATTCACATGCACCAGGTGGGGGACCCTGTACAATGCACCACAAAGGGGACGACTAGAGGGAAGAGGTTGAAGTCATTAAGAGAATCCCATAAAATGAAGAGACCTAGACTTTGCAGGACTTGCCTTCGTGTCGTATGTCACGATTCAAGAAATTACCAAAAAAATATTGCAAGATAATATATCCAAGACTAAGTATTTGTTAATTTGACTCAATCAATCAGAACTTGTTGTTGATGACACTAACTCGGACTTCTCTCTCATTTAGTGGATCAGTAGCGCATGAAGAAATTCCAATCGCTGGAGAGAATGATGATGATGAAGGTGAAGATTCGTGCTAAGGGGTTTTCCGTATTATGTATGTCGTATTAAATTTTGAAGTTAATGTAACACCCCAATTTTTTTTTTTTTGAAAACTAAGTCTCCAAATTCAATTCTTTCAATTTCTATATCACTTTGATCATAAACTAAGAAAGTTATATTTCAGGAAAAATTTTGACAGAATCTCCCCTGTAAATTTCGCCCCGAAACACAAAAAGCTTACGGAATTCTGCTCAAAATTCCGTAGCTCACAATCCACATAATAATTTCATGGGCTCCCCAGGCCAAAATGAGCAGATACACACAGGCAATATAATATAATGCTCTGGGGGCCAAACTCATCACGGATTATCAGATATCAATTAAAAACTATGAATTTCTTTGAAAAACGAGGTAAAATCTTAGAAAAATCATTGTAAAACTTACCACAGAGCCTGGTACTCCACGACGAGATGGGTACGGGTCACCTACATACCACACCATCTCACACTATACTCATCATCGTCATATACAGGCTTATACACTCATAATACAATTTAAATCATAAATTTCACTATTCCTATAACTAAATAATACAAATTTTTAAAATAAAAAGTTATACTACCACTCCACGCCTCACCTCTGCACTGATGAGAACCTGCAACAGTGGGGGACCTAGGGTAGTCCTCAGACTCCCCTAACCCCCCAAACACTAAGGGATTAGCCATTTCTGGTGTGAGTATAGTTATTAATCAAATAACAAATTAAAATAGTATAAAGAAAATAAATTAAACTTACGAATGCCAAATTAAAATAAGGCAACCTGAATCTTGAATACAAAAACATCGTCACTACAATGACATATCAATTACTCTGCCAAACCTGCATTCAACTATTTAATTATCCATAACTTCCCACATTTTATAATATACTTCACTTCAACCTTGTATATATATATATACATACTTATTCGACATCCGTATAGTACGAATACACATACCATCCATTACTCTTCAATTTAACTACTCTAACCCAATAGTCATTCTTCCACAAGTATCATCACAATAGTATTATAACCATTTGTATGTTATTACTCTTTTCATTAATAACAATTTGTACGAATACAACTCATAATACACATACTCTCTTAATAACCAATTTCATAACCAATCCCATAATACGGTGATTTATTTTATTATGTCCTATCCAGTATTATTTCTTACAATGGCTTATATTCTCTTACACCACATTCATTCAAGTCTCATACATACTACATCAAAAACATGCTTTATTCCATCTCATTATACCACTTTAGAAATTCTCATTCTTATAAGTAATATATCTTATTATCATTTTCACTTAATCCCCTAACGCAATCTGGGGCCACAACATATCACATCCCATAGCCGATAGCTTGGGTAATAATCACTGTACATCAGACACACAGGTTGGGTAATATCACATCACATCTCAAGCCGATAGCTTGGTTATTAATTTACTTCAATCACTTATCATCTTCACTTCACTTTATTTCTCATTTCCATCAATCATTACCACTATCATATCAACTCACCCTGCGAATTATGCAAAGGCAGGTAGTTCCCACCATTTCCACAGAAATAGCGGGCAGGTAGTTCCTTGACACAATTCCAAGGTACAACTCACATCAACTGTATTTTACTTTAATGATCACACACATAATACCATTACTTCGTATTATTCATAAGAACACATGTCTCTTCTATTATTATCATTTTAAATTAACCACGCACTGCATTTATCACTTCTTTTCATACACTAACTCATAACTCATTTTCTTTCACATTTACTTCATTCACAACCACTTTCTTTCTCATCCACAATTCACATTCCACTATCCACTTTCTTTACTATCACATTTATTATTAACACTTAGTTATTTTATTAGTTTGTCGACCAGTGAGCCACAGTATCCCAACATACTGAAAGCCGACAGCCCAGTAAACACGCGGTCCGATGCTCACACAGAGTCTTACTCGTCCGAGGCTACGTCTTCCTCCTAGCCAAACTAGCAAGGGAAAAACCACGCCCCAGGTAAACTGGGTACTTCCTCGCGACGTCTGTCATCGAGGGAAAAACCACGTCCCAGGTAAACTGGGTACTTCCTCCCAGCCGATAGCCAGGAGGGAAAAACCACGCCCCAGATAAACTGGGTACTTCCTCGCGACGTCTGTCATCGAGGGAAAATCCACGTCCCAGGTAAACTGGGTACTTCCTCCCAGCCGATAGCTAGGAGGGAAAAACCACGCCCCAGATAAACTGGGTACTTCCTCGCGACAACTGTCATCGAGGGAAACCGGGCCTCAAGCCGATAGCTTGGGCTATAAAATCCACGCACCCCAAACATAGTTTGGGTCCACTATTCCCAAGCCGGTCCTTGGGCATTAGGAGGTCTAGCCCGAACCCCCAGGATTGTTGTAGGTACTGGTCAACAAAACCATTTATTATTAGCATTAATCATTTCATCTTTTCAGCTTACTTTATCAACACACGCATTTCACTTATGAATTCAATAATTGCCACACCTTGACTTTACTCACAAAAATAATAACACATTTTATTAACACTTACCATCTCACCTTTTATCTTGCATTTGATGCACATCTGATGTCCACGATATTGATTATCATCTCGTTGTATCATATATATATATGCATACACCATGTCATTTAACATAGAAACCATCATGTTATTTAATTTACCATAACATCACCCATTATGAATACCTTGCTATTCGCTACTTCATTAAATCCCATATAAACATACACCAAGTCATTTATCATATAAACCAACATATCATATTATTGCCCATTAATTCATTTCAAACATAATTAAAATGTAAACATGCACCCACTTATTTAATTTCATCAATTATTGCATCACACATCATAATCATCTCTATATATATTACAAATAAACATCACACATGCGGGTTTCCCATCATAAGGGGCCAAAACCACTTATTTCCTCTAATTAAGTCTTATAATATCTAATTATAGCATACTAGCTCATACATCCTGTTTCATATAAGTAAAATCACTTATAAGGGCTTATATGCCCCAAAACATGCACAAACGTGTACTATAATTACACAGATCTTCAAAACATGATCACAATCACTAAATTCGTCTAATTACATCTTATAACATCCATCCATGACATGCTAGCCCTATACACCAGGCTCCGCATATACCCGATTGCTTATATCGGCCTATATGCCCCAAAAACATGCACAAAACATGCACGGGGTAAAAATACGCATAAATAATTTAATATATTTAGTTTTTATACTTCAACACGTCACATTAACCCATAATATAGGTTTTATACACTTAAAATAGTCAATTTCACCACATATCACAAAAACCCATTTTCGGGCCCCAAAAATCCGTATTTTCCTTGAAAATCAATTTTTGCTATAACTTTTACAAAATATATCAAAAAGCCACGAAATTTGGCCACAATATAAAATATTTATAATTACAATATACTCACCTGACGGATCGAGCAACCAATGTCCCACGTCCGTCCTGTAGCCAGTCGAAGTTCGACTTTTTCCACCTAATTGGAAAATTATAGAGCCGGTTAGCTTAAAACTCAAAACTCAACCTACGGACCTCCAAATTCGAATCTGTCTTCATCCACGCGTCACAAATGACGTACGTAGGTGAGCTACATCGATAAATTTTGAATTCGGATCCCAATACAAACACTTCCTTATTGATCGGAGGCTTTCTAATAAGAAAAATTCATATTTTCTAATTTCTTTAATCCTCTTTATCCTAGTTTCTCAAATTAGGGTTAATAATAATAATAGAACTCAATTATACCTCCGAACCCATCAAATTTTCACCTAAACCTCGCTCGGGCATTTCACCGAATACCCGGCGTGCATAAATAGTGTACCCGTAGTTTTTGAGATTCCGACGGATTTCTAACTCCATAAAATTCTCACTAAACCCATTCTAAATTATTTCCCCTTAATACACAACAATTTCTATAATCCATACTTATCAATTATTCTATTTATTATCCAAATTCTAAAGCCAACACACTAATTAATTTATAACTCACAAACCACTCAATTTCTCACCAATCTTTCTTCTCTATAATTACTAGCATCACCTAATTACCCTACTATATCATTTTCTAGCACTAAAACTCAAAATCATATTTTTCCATAAACTAAACTTCATAATTTCTTACCTTACAAGCCTTCTCTTTGCAAATAGACTCCGGAAATGAGTAGAGCACCTCCAAATTAGCTAAGACCCTCAAATTTTCTTCAAAAATTTGTTGGAATCTCTAGGGTTTTGAAACCCTAGGTCATGGTCGGTGGTGGGGAGTTTGCTGGCCGAAATCTGAAGGAGGGGGAGGAGAAAGAGTATGGAGAAGTAAATAAAAGGGCAAAATTTCATATAAGCCCCTAATTGACCATATATTTATATATACACCCTTCTAGTTAACTCTTCTAGGGTTTTTCATGTAAAAATCACTCCATAGTATACTTAAATTCATCTCAAACATAAAATAAAATAGAAATGCATTTGTATGCATAATTGTAATCAAAATCAATAGTTACGAACGGTAGCAATACATATAAATATGTATATAGACGAATATCGCAATATTTCAGAAAAATACCTTCAGCTTCAAACTATAATTTAATAACTCGAAATTTAAATCCCCTATCATGAAAAAATGCCCTAGAAAAATTTCGGGTCAAATCGGATTCGTCTCCTCCGAGAAAACTCATCTCAAAAATCCTATATTGTCAATTTTTCCCGTTTACCCCAAAATATCAATTTAATCATTCTAATACTAATAAAATTAATTAATAGGGGTAAATATACTCAGAAACATATTTAAAAATAATTTAAAACAAATAATTAAGGAATTAAAAAAAAGACAGATGTTACAGTTAAACTTTCTGTAATTGCTTATTTTTTTCTTTCGATGTGAAAAGAATTATTAATTTGAACTTTATTATGTTTTTATGTGTAGGTCCGGAATTAAAGCTGATTGTGTCCATGGAAGGAATCAATTATTGCAAAGTTCTATACTTTAGATTGTATATATATGCTCAATTCAGCAATTTTTAAATTTATAAATAGATTACTGGTGTATTTAATCTTAGTGCAAATTGTGTATGTGTGCACTTTCTGTAGATGTGAATTATATATGTTGTTGTGGATGTTGATGTTGTAATTGGTTAGCGAATGTTTATTTCTGTTGAAATATGTGATTTTATCTATTTATGCAAATTGTGTATTTGTGCACTATATATATGCTGTGTGTTTTTTTTATTTGTGGAAATTTGTGGAAACTTAAATTTTGAAGATAATAAACTGCCAACATCTTCCAACCTAGCCCGTTATTTAGGATAACGGGTTACGATAAGTTAACCTGTTATCCACATTAACGGGTTAGGTTGATTGATATTTGCAAAGAAGATAAAGTTCGGCCAATATTGGGATACTTAACCCGTTATTGGAGATAACGGGTTAGTGAGCCTATCTCCAATAATGGGTTAGGTTGGTAGCTAATTCCAGTGTATTTGGTTTTTGTTGTACAAACTGGACATTTTGAATATAAAGCTCGGCCAATTTATTCTACCCTAATCCGTTGTTGGTAATAACGGGTTAAGCTCACTTAACCCGTTATCACCAATAACGGATTAAGGTGGATATATTTTTCCTAAGCATAATCTGTTCATACAATGTTTATACTTCTAAAATTGATTAATTAGTATAAGGTTATAGGTTAAAGTTAGGGTTAGGGTTAGGGTTAGTATTAGGGTTACGGGTTATATCTTATAACAGCTTTGTACTTCATACAATAGAAACTGGTAAATACATGTAAATTGAACATACATAGAATGCATACATAACTAAATCAAAAGGCTATTACAAACTCATTCTTTGACACTTTTACCATAATTTACAATTAATTTAGTATACAAGTACATGCTGGGTTTCTTCTCAACGGGTAGGAAGGACTGCTGACTCTGCCTTTTTTTGAATGCATAAGTAGCAGTTATCTCCCTGCGTACACTTTAGTTTACTACTATTGCACAGAGGCAGCAATTCTCTGGTTCGTAGGATGTAGTAGTAGTGGGTGTAACCGTATATTCAAAGTACTTAACAACTTCTTGACACGCACTCCTCATATTCATACTATTTGTTGCATGATTGTGAGGTGTGCATGCCAAGAAGTTGAAAAGTACCATGAATACATTGTGACACCCACCACTACTCCGTCCTACGAAGCCAGAGAATTGTTGCACTCTGTGTAACAGTGGAGAACGAATGTGTATGAGGAGAGAAGAATTGCTACTTCTGCATTCAGTAAAAAAGCCCCAAAAGAAGAGTTAGGGAAAAGGAAAAAAAAAAGGCACTCCTCCCTACCCATTGAGGGAAACCCAGCATGCATTTGTACGCTAACGTAGACATACATCTGTCTCTCTACTTTTGCATCTTGAGCTTCGTTCTGAAACTTTTTTCCCATTCATATTCTACAAACAAAGTTATGAAGAATGATGAAGGAGACTCTCTTTGAACTCAAATTTTTTTTCTTCTGAAACTTCTTCCCCCTTCTTTCTGAAACTTCTGCATCTGTCTCCTCCCTCTTTTTTTCTTTCTTTTCTTTCATCTTATGTCTTTTCTTCATTGAACTCAGGCAGGCTAAGTTATAGGGAAATGAAGAAAGTAAGAAAACAAGCGCAAGAAAACAAGAAGGCATTGATACACTTTTCAAAATCCAATAACAACAAGTGCAACAAAACAAAGAAGCAACAACCACAGACCAAGGAGAAGCCAACATTAAATTTTGAATGAAAGAAATCTAGTTCCAGCTGCAGCAATAGCATTAAATTTAGAAGAAACCAGCATGAACAACAACAATAGTATCAGCTCATCAAAAGGAGCAATATGATACACTTCTCAAAATGCAGCAATAGCGACAGCAACAGCTAAATCAGAAGGTACAGAAGAGCTTCGATGTTCACAGACTAAGTATTCATAAAGTTCTGCCAATATATCTATACTTAAGCCGTTATTGGCGATGACTTAACCTGTCATCCCCAATAACGGGGTAAGTAGAGATATATTGGCAAAACATTATGAATACTTGGTCTGTAGATGATGAAGTTCTACCAATATCTCTCTACTTAACCCATTATTGGTGATGACAGGTTAAGTGTACTTAACCCGTCATCACCAATAACAGGTTAAGTAGAGATATATTGGCAGAACATTATGAATACTTGGTCTGTAGATGATGAAGTTCTGCCAATATACCTCTACTTAACCCGTTATTGGTGATCACCAATAACGGGTTAAGTAGAGGTATATTGGCAGAACTTCATCATCTAATAATTTTAACATTGTTTGTAAAAAAAGATATCAAAATGTTTGTAAATCTAATAAATAATATAGTTCAATAAATAAAATAGTTTATTATAAATTATTCAAACCCTACTATAACCCTACTAAAACTCTCTAACCTAGGCACGTTAAAAGGTTAGAGTAGGTTTAGAGATATATCTCGACTTGGGGATCTAGTTTTTTACCAACTTCTATTTACAGATAAGGTTAAAGATGAGGTTAGAGTAGGTATAGAGATAAGGTTAGAGTATGATTAAGACAATTTTGAATAAACTTTTTCCATTTTTGAACTATATTATTTATTTTGATATTGTTTAAAATTACTCTAACTCTACGAACTCATGTAACCCTACTGTAACCCTAGCCGGGTTAAGTAGTCTTAACTCGTCATTGTCAATAACGGGTTAAGTAGAGAGATATTGGCAGAACATTTCAGTCTACAGACCAAGTATCCATAAAGTTGTTTGTAAATCTAATAAAAATATTCAGAAAATACATTATCAAAATAAATAATATAGTCCAAAAATGTTTCTTCTCAATATTTTTGATAGCGTTTCTTTCATTTTTGAATTATTGAATTTATTTTGATAATGTTTCTTCTTAATATTTTTATTAGAATTACAAACAATTTCAGAATTTTTGGTTTTTAATATAAACTTTTTCCTTTTTTTTGAGTAAAAAAATTCTCTTCAGAAAAAATTATATAATCACCTATCTACAGAAATTGGTTACAGCATATGATCTTTTAAAGTAAATAAATAAATATTAATAACAATTACTTTCATTCATCAAATTCGGTTTAAAACTTACAGTGTGAACGGGTTACGGCTAGGGTTAGAGGGTACAGTAGGGTTACGGCTAGATTAGAGAGTTAAAGCAGGGTTACAGCTAGGGTTAGAGAGTTAGAGATAGGGCTCAACTTGGGAATCTAGTTTTTTACCGACTTGGGGATCACGTTAAAAGGTTAGAGTAGGTATTTCCCATATTTTATTTTTAATATATTATTTTTTATTTATTTTGATATTGTTTAAAATTACTCTAACACTACGAACTGATGTAACCCTACTGTAACCCTAGCCGGGTTAAGTAGTCCTAACCCGTTATTGTCAATAACGGGTTGAGCAGAGTGATATTGGCAGAACATTTCACTATACAGACCAAGTATTCATAAAGTTGTTTGTAAATCTAATAAAAATATTCAGAAAATACATTATCAAAATATATATGATACGACTAGATAATATGACATTATAGTAGGGTTATAGGATTATGGTAGGGTTACGGTAGGGTTAGAGAGTTAAAGTAGGGTTACAGTAGGGTTACAGTAGTTCATAGGGTTAGAGTAATTTTAAACATTATCAAAATAAATAATATAGTTGAAAATTTGAAAAAGTTTATTAAAAATGACTCTAACCCTACGAACTACTCTAACCCTAATGTAACCCAACTATTCTAACCCTAGCCGTAGTAATCCTACTATAACTTTACTTTCACCCAAGCCGTAACCCTATCCGTAAGGAATTATGTTAAACATTTATTAATTTACTTTAAAAGATCATATGGTGTTTCCAATTTGATTAGAAAGGATATTATATAATTTTGTATTTATTTATTTACTTGAAAACTAACATTATATTTGGAGAAAAATTACAGTAAAAATAAGATATTAAAAATAAAATATGGGAAAAACCTTTTAAAAAATAATTAGTCCCTTTTAGAAGTATAAACATTGAAGTTGGTTAAAAACTAGATCCCCAAGTCGAGCCCTATCTCTAAACCTATTATAACCTTTTAACGTGCTAAGGTTAGAGAGTTTTAGTAGTGATATGGCTAAAAATAGGATTAAATCGGGACCGTTCACATCGGACTCGAATCTTAAAGCTCAGGGGTAAAACGGTAATTTCACCTACAAACGGGTCTGAAATGGGAACTGGGTCCTTATTCAAAGCCCAAAAACCCATGAACGGATCCACCTTAACTGGGTACGGGTCCCAACCCGAAATACACCCAGTCCAGAAAAGATAGAATTAGGGTTTCCGATTAATCCTAATCAACGGCCCTGATTCACATCTATCTTTTCACCAGGAATTAGGGATTACATTCCTAATCTGTTTACTAGGAGATTATTCCTTATCAGATCACGGGGATTACATTCCTAATTTGATCCCTAAGACGCCTATAAATACCCCCCATCCATCTCCATTAAGGGGTAATCAATACTTTTCCAATTTACGCTCTTTCATAATCATTTCTGGTTACTGACTAGAGCGTCGGAGGGTGCGTCACCGGGATCAACCCCGGTGTCTCGCACTTTTTGCAGGTGTACGGCAGGAGTCAACGGTCAAACCCCAGCGGAACAGGTTAGAGGTTTGCTATTCAGGTTTTTCACGAATCCACAAATTCTATCTGTTTACCCCCACACCAGATTTAGCGGTAACAGATTGGCACCGTCTGTGGAAAAACCAAACGAATAGCAGCCCCTCTTCCTGTTGGTCGGATCTTCTCCAGCCATGCCTCCTAGGAAAGTAAGATCCAGAGGGTCCAACCGCAGGCCCAACCCCGCCGATCAGCAAGAGGTAGTCCCCGTCCAACCCACTCCGCAGCAGGGACAACCCCCGCCTTAAGTGGAGGACCCTCTTCAACAAGATCAGCCTCCTCTTCAGAATCAGGAACCCCCCAAGGGTCCCACCGGTCCTCAGAATGCCGGTGCGGGGGGCTCCCGCATGAAGCAACCGCTCAATCAGGACCGCGTCTCCATACACAATGCCTCTATGGATTCCACGGCCTCTCACAATCCTCAAAATCGGCAGAAGGTGGAGGACCTACGCTACCGTCTGGACGAGAAGCGGGCCCGAGAGGGAGCCTCCTGCCAAGAACGTCCGGGTGAGCGATCCCCTCTCCGCCGAGACTACAGAAGATCCCCTAACCGAAGGGGTCGGAAAGAATCCCCCGAGCACTACCGAAGAAGGCCACACTCCCCTACAGGTCGGCAACAGCCCAGGAACAATGAGGCACCCATCACACGTGCCGAGTTCC
This sequence comes from Hemerocallis citrina, assembly GCA_017893485.1. Lineage (NCBI taxonomy): Eukaryota > Viridiplantae > Streptophyta > Magnoliopsida > Asparagales > Asphodelaceae > Hemerocallis > Hemerocallis citrina. The sequence continues at coordinate 210,869,559 of CM030363.1, forward strand.
AGCAGTTCCAAGCGACCGTCCTACAAGCTCTCAATCTCCATCCCAACACCAATGCACCCAAGATTCCGTCTCCTCCTCCGGTCCAAAGCCCTCGCCGACAGTCCTCATCTCTTCGTCCCGCTCCTAGCAACTCCCGGCGTACCCCAAGTCCTCGTCGCTCCCGAAGTTACCATCGCCATAGCCCTCGCTCTCCCTCATACGAAGACGAGTCTAGAGGCTCGGCTGATTATCGTCGGAGGGACGACACCATGTACCGCCGTCTTCATGAGGTAGAGAGGCGCCTAGGGTCAGATAGACCGAGAAGAAGAGCTTAGGGGGAGGACCCTACGTCCTAGCCGACCCCCTTTCTCCCGAACCATAGTGGATGCACCTGTGCCGTTCGGGTTCAAACCTCCCCAATTCGAGACCTACTCCGGGGAAACTGACCCCGTTGACCACATTGAGAGCTTCAAGACTCTCATGCTCATCCACCAAGCTTCCGATGCCCTGCTGTGCAAGACATTCCCTGCTACTCTCAAGGGCTCGGCTCGGGAATGGTACTCCCGTCCTCGCCCCGTCTTCCATATTCTCCTTCGAGCAGTTCGAAACACTCTTCATCACCCACTTCGTGAGTAGCAGGCGCACGGAGAAGACCAGCATCTCACTTCTCCAGCTCAGGCAAGAGAAAGGTGAGAAGTTAAGAGACTATGTGAAGAGGTTCACTGCGGAGGTCAGGTCCATGGCCTCCCTCGACCAATCCGTCGCAACGGCCGCCTTCCAATCCAATGTCTTCAATTCCAGCCTTCGTTCCTCTCTTGCTAAGAAGCCTCCACAGAACTTTGCCGACCTCCTTCTCAGGTGTGAAAAGTACATTCGGGCCGAAGAGGCTTTCAACCCCCCTACTCTTGAGGAGACATCTTCCGGGAACAAACGGAAGAGCACAAGCGAAGATGGGTCCCAAAAATCCCAGAAGGACAGTAATGGCCAGTGCCGTTCGACTCCACATTTTGAGAAGTTCACCCCCCTCATTGCTAATATATCAGAAGTCCTTATGGAGGTGGACAAGGAAGGACTACTCCGCGCTCCCCCTAGAATGAATACCCCTGGTAAGAAGAGGGACAAAGATAAGTGGTGCCGCTTTCACAGGGACCACGGCCACGACACGGATGATTGTCGGACTCTCAAGGAGGAGATCGAAGAACTCGTACAGCGGGGACACCTGACCAAGTTCATCCAAAAAGAGGGGGCCGGGCTTCCCCTCTGAGGAGCCAACAAACGAACCGAAGGGCCCGGCGAGCTTCAAGACTCAGAACCTCCCAGCTCCTCCCAAGAGGTCTTCACCTTATCGTAGAAGTAGGATTTTGATTTTCAATAAGGCCGATGCTTGTAACCCGGCCAATAGCATGTAATAATGGCTCACCCTATTGAAGCAGCCACTTAGTTTATTTCAATAAAACTTTATGTTTTTTCATTGAAAATTGTTGCTCTTGCTTCATCTCAATCTCTCCGAGTCACGACTCGTTAAATGGTGATTCCGGAGTCCAGCTTCTTCTACATGGCTCCTCCCGCAACTCACTAAACTCTACCGATGGTTCCGGAGTCCAACACTTGGTTCGATTCTGCTTCGAATAACTTGCTCTTAAGCGGGTTAGAAGTGGTTCGCCATTCGGAATTGCTCCCACAACCGTTGAACAACTCTACCGATGGTTCCGGAGTCCAACACTTGGTTCGATTCTGCTTCGAATAACTTGCTCTTAAGCGGGTTAGAAGTGGTTCGCCATTCGGAATTGCTCCCACAACCGTTGAATAACTCTAACGATGGTTCCGGAGTCCAACACTTGGTTCGATTCTGCTTCGAATAACTTGCTCTTAAGCGAGTTAGAAGTGGTTCGCCATTCGGAATTGCTCCCACAACCGTTGAACAACTCTACCGATGGTTCCGGAGTCCAACACTTGGTTCGATTCTGCTTCGAATAACTTGCTCTTAAGCGGGTTAGAAGTGGTTCGCCATTCGGAATTGCTCCCACAGCCGTTGAACTTTTCAAACGATGGTTCCGGAGTCCAACACTTGGCTCGATTCTACTTCGCAAGTTTGCTGTTAAGCGAGCTAGAAGTGGTTCGCCATTCGGAATTGCTCCCACAACCGTTGATTCCCTCACTTAAATAACGAGTTCGGAGTCCACAACTTTCTCCTAGAGTTGCTCCTCAAACTCGTCTCACAAATGGCACTCTCCTAGAGCCAAGCTTCCTCGCTCCGCTCGCCTCCAAAAGCGGACCTCTTCTCAACGAGTTCGGAGCTCACCACTCTCTCCTAGAGTTGCTCCTCGCACTCGTCTCACAAAGGGCTCTCTCCCAGAGTCAAGCTCTTCGCTTCGCTCGTCTCCAAAAGCGAACCCCTTCTCAACAAGTTCGGAGCTCACCACTCTCTCCTAGAGTTGCTCCTTACACTCGTCTCACAAAGGGCTCTCTCCCAGAGTCGAGCTCCTCGCTCCGCTCGCCTCCAAAAGCGGACCTCTTCTCAACGAGTTCGGAGCTCACCACTCTCTCCTTGGGTCGCTCCTCAAGCTCGTCTCACAAACGGCTCTCTCCCAGAGTCAAGCTCTTCGCTCCGCTCGCCTCCAAAAGCGGACCTCTTCTCAATGAGTTCGGAGCTCACCACTCTCTCCTAGAGTTGCTCCTCGCACTCGTCTCACAAAGGGCTCTCTCCCAGAGTCAAGCTCTTCGCTCCGCTCGCCTCCAAAAGCGGACCCCTTCTCAACGAGTTCGGAGCTCACCACTCTCTCCTAGAGTTGCTCCTTACACTCGTCTCACAAAGGGCTCTCTCCCAGAGTCGAGCTCTTCACTCCGCTCGCCTCCCAGACGGACCTCTCCTCGAACAAGTTTGGAGCACAACTCTCTCCTAAAGTTCCCCCTCACACTTGTCTCACAAATGGCTCTCTTCCAGATCCGAGCCCTTTGCTCCGCTCGCCTCCGAAGCGGATCTCTTCTCAACAAGATCGGAGCTCACAACTCTCTCCTAGAGTTGCTCCTCAAACTTGTCTTCCAAATGGCTCTCTCCTAAAGCCAAGCTCTTCGTTTTGCTCACCTCAAAGGATGGGTCTTGGCTCTTACAAGGGTCTTCCTGGCACAAGGGTTTTCCCAGCACAAGCTTCTCCGCCCCTAGGAGTGGAGCTCCTCTTCCAAAAATCCCCACGACCAAAACACTCCTCAACTTCACGAAGACAAGGATGTTGCGGGGCTATTTTGACCATGAAGGAGGGTGAATCCTCGTCTCACTCCTAAAGAGAAGTTGTAGATCTTCGAATTAGCTTCGAAACAAGGGGTCGCACGCCCCGAGCCGACTTCCATAGCACCGGGAACATCAAGAAGAACTCTGCAGGGAAAAATTCCAGTTCGGCACTCACTGCCGAGCGTTCGTGGAACCGACCCTGTTACGGGGGAAAAATCAAGCTCGGCACAAGCTGCCGAGCGTTCGTGGCACCGACCTCGTTATAGGGAAAAATTCCAGTTCGGCATCCACTGCCGAGTGTTCGTGGAACCGACCTTGTTAGGAGGAAAAATTCCAGTTCAGCACCCACTGCCGAGCGTTCGTGGAACCGACCCTGTTACGGGGGAAAAATCAAGCTCGGCACCAGCTGCCGTGCGTTCGTGGCACCGACCTCATTATAGGGGAAAAATCAAGTTCGGCACCCACTGCCGAGCGTTCTCGGAACCGACCTCGTTACAGGGGAGAAAAAATCGGACCTCGGCACCCCTTCGCCGAACGCTCTCATAAACAAACAACACAAAAAAGAAAAGGGGGGCTATAGGGTCGGGTTCAGACCCGTTAAGGATCCAAACCCAAACCCTCTCTCTCTCCTCCCATTCTTCTCCAACAAAGTTGCCGCCGATCTCAAGCAAAAAACCAAAACACTCCTCAACTTCATGAAGACAAGAATGTTGCGGGGCTATTTTGACCATGAAGGAGGGTGAATCTTCGTCTCACTCCTAAAGAGAAGTCGTAGATCGTCGAGTTAGCTTCGAAACAAGGGGTCGCATGCCCCGAGCCGACCTCCGTAGCACCGGGAACATCGAAAACTCTCCTCAACCTCATGTATACAAGGATATTCTCTGGCTGTTTTGACCAGGAAGGAGGGTGAATCTTCATCTCACTCCTAAAGAAAAGTCGTAGATCTTCGAATTAGCTTCGAAACAAGGGGTTGCACGCCCCGAGCCGACCTCCGTAGCACCGGGAACATCGAGAAGAACTCTGCATGGAAAAATTGGGGTTCGGCACCAGCTGCCGAGCGTTCTTGACACCGACCGTTTTACAGGCTTGAGTTCGGCACAATTGAGTTCGGCACCCGATGCCGAGCATTCTTGATACCGACCGTTTTACGGGCTTGAGTTCGGCACCAGTTGAGTTCGGCACCCGCTGCCGAGTGTTCTTGACACCGACCGTTTTACGGGCTTGAGTTCGGCACAGTTGAGTTCGGCACCCGCTGCCGAGCATTCTTGACACCGACCGTTTTACGGGCTTGAGTTCGGCACCAGTTGAGTTCGGCACCAGCACAGACCCACAAAAAGCAAAAAAAAGTTGGGGGGACAAGGGGCCGGGTTCGGACCCATTAAGGGGACCCAAACCCAAACCGAACAATCCCTTCTTCTTCAGTATTTTGGCGCCAAACCCAAGCAAAAACCAAACAAAACAAAAACCAAGGAACAAAGAAAAACAGAGCTCATTCCTTCTTCTCCAAAACCCAAACGATCAGCTCGTCACCTTCTCGCGAGCTCAACCGCACCTCCATCTTCGAGCACAGCCCCCATCGCCGAGCTCACAAAGTCTCCGCCAAGAGCTTCGAACTCATCGCGAGGCTTCGTCGCCGAGCTCGCTTCGTCGCCAAGATCATCTGCCGAGCTCGCTTCGCCGCCAAGCTCATCTCCACTCGCCATCAGCTCCCTCTTCGAGCTTCGCCATGGCTGACCACGATGCTGAGCTCCGACATCTCCTCAAGCTCCGTCTTCTTCAACCTCCGACGCCGAGCTCCACCTGACCTGCCTCCGAGCTCCGCCATGGCCGATCACCTCCAATCTCGCGAGCTCAACTCCGACCTCCATCAAGCTCCGCCAAGCTCTCCTAGCCCGTCGTCAACTCAACGAGCCATCTCCTCGCCGAGCTCTCCCATGGCCGAAGCTCGAGCTCCACACCGTCGCTGCCAAGCTCCGTCGATCTCTTCGCCACAGCAGTCGAGGTCCCCCACTATCGAAGTCGTGAAGCTCAACTCCGCTGAGCTCCGCTCCACTTCGACGAGCTCCTAAGTGCCGAGCTCCACCTGGCCTACCTCCGAGCTCCGCCATGGCCGACCACCTCCACTTCCGACGAGCTCACTCCATCGTCGAGCTCCGTCATCACAAAGCTCCGAACCCACCTTCTCGCGAGCTCAACTCCGACCTCCATCAAGCTCCGCCAAGCTCTCCTAGCCAGTCGTCAACTCAACGAGCCATCTCCTCGCTGAGCTCTCCCATGGCCGAAGCTCGAGCTCCACACCATCGCTGCCAAGCTCCGTCGATCTCTTCGCCACAGCAGTCGAGGTCCTCCACTATCGAAGTCGTGAAGCTCAACTCCGCCGAGCTCCGCTCCACTTCGACGAGCTCCTAAGTGCCGAGCTCCACCTGGCCTACCTCCGAGCTCCGCCATGGCCGACCACCTCCACTTCCGACGAGCTCACTTCGTCGTCGAGCTCCGTCATCACAAAGCTCCAAACCCACCTTCTCGCGAGCTCAACTCCGACCTCCATCTACCTCGTCGTCCGACCTCTCGTCTACTCCTCGACTAAAGCTCCAACGCCTCCCTCGTCTCCCTCAACCGAGCCCCACTCCCTCCAAACTCGACCTCTCCACTGCGCCAGTCGAGGTCAGAGAGGGTGCGAGGTCGGGGGCAAGGCGGCGTGGCCTACGTCGAAACGGAGAGGAAGAGAGAAAGAAAAGAAACACAAAACGAAGAAGACGAAGAAGAAATAGAGCCAATAAAATAAAATAAAAAATAAAAAAAAGTCAACGGATTGACTGCCACGTGGCGTCCACGTGGACTCCGCCACCTTTGCCGAGCGTTCATGGAACCGACCCTATTACACCAAAAAATGGCCTCTTCTTCCTCCTCCCGATGCACGCTCGCTTGATCTTGATCAACGCACACGATCGCGCCACGTGTCCAGGTAATATTTTGTTTATTTATTTATTTATTTATTTGTTTTAATTATTTAAAAATTCCGAAAAAATATTTAAAAATGGGAAAAAATTAAATAAAAATTCTAAAAATAATTATAAATTCAGAAAAATTATTTTAAAATTCTGAAAAATATAATTATTTAATTAGAATAATTATTAAATATTTTCGATAATTAATTATTTAATTCGGAAAATGAATAAAAAATTCAAAAAAAATGCGAAAAAATTCAGAAAAATCTGGAAAAATCACCAAAAATCCAGAAAATTCCGAGGATATTTTTGGGTATATTACAAGCCCAGAATAACACCGTTACACCCCCGAACAAGATCCAAACTCCCTTAAGAACACCGATAAAATCCCGTACGCCATTAGAACAGTAAAACTACTCCTCAAAGGCTGATCAAACTCAGTCTTCGGGAGTGGGGGGCTCGTGATATGGCTAAAAATAGGATTAAATCGGGACCGTTCACATCGGACTCGAATCTTAAAGCTCAGGGGTAAAACGGTAATTTCACCTACAAACGAGTCTGAAATGGGAACTGGGTCCTTATTCAAAGCCCAAAAACCCATGAACAGATCCACCTCAACTGGGTACGGGTCCCAACCCGAAACACACCCAGTCCAGAAAAGATAGAATTAGGGTTTCTGATTAATCCTAATCAACGGCCCTGATTCACATCTATCTTTTCACCGGGAATTAGGGATTACATTCCTAATCTGTTTACTAGGAGAATATTCCTTATCAGATCACGGGGATTACATTCCTAATTTGATCCCTAAGACGCCTATAAATACCCCCCATCCATCTCCATTAAGGGGTAATCAATACTTTTCCAATTTACACTATTTCATAATCATTTCTGGTTACTGACTTGAGCGTCGGAGGGTGCGTCGCCGGGATCAACCCCGGTATCTCGCACTTTTTGCAGGTGTACGGCAGGAGTCAACGGTCAAACCCCAGCGGAACAGGTTAGAGGTTTGCTATTCAGGTTTTTCACGAATCCACAAATTCTATCTGTTTACCCCCACACCAGATTTAGCGGTAACAAGTAGGGTTACAGTAGGGTTTGAATAATTTTTAATAAACTATTTTCATTTATTGAACTATATTATTTAGTTTGATAATGTATTTTTATTAGATTTACAAATATTTTCTTTTTTTTTTACACAAACAATGTTAAAATTATTAGATGATGATGTTCTGCCAATATATCTCTACTTAACCCGTTATTGGTGATGACGGGTTAAGTACCGTCATCGTCAATAACGGGTTAAGTAGAGAGATGTTGGCCGAAGTTCATCATCTACAGACCAAGTATTCATAAAGTTCTGCCAATATATCTCTACTTACCCCGTTATTGGTGATGACGGGTTAAGTACACTTAACCCGTCATCAGCAATAACGGGTTAAGTAAAGATATATTGGCAAAACATCAGTCCATGTTTCTGGATGAAAATACAACTTCACAATAACTGTTCATATCACAACAATTCAGAAACTCAGTTCACAACAGTACAACAACATATATATCAGATCACAACAACGCAGAAACTCATATCGCAACAATATATATGATACGACAGATAATATGACATTCATTACCAAATAATCATCTCAACAATTCATTCAACTACATTTGTGTAATTTTTCAACTAGATATTACAAGACATTCAGTACAAAATATTCATCTCAACAATGAATTAGTGTACATGGATCAATTCAGTTATCTTCATGGTTGACTTCCGTGGATGCCCAGTATTTATCTACAACATTTATCAACATAGAAACAAACTTTGGATTAGTTATTTTAACAGAATAAAATCATAAACCAAACACTAAAATACTACTAACCAACCTATTGTTAGATACTACCTTTTACGACCACGCGGTTTGCGACCACTTGGTGTAAATTGATCAGGCAGGTTCCTCTTTCGTTGAGGATTTCGTCGTCTACCTTGCATCTCGGGGAATTGAGGGTCATCTTCCAACTGCTGCTCCTCATCTTCTTCAGGTGGTCAGTGTTGTTGAACCTGTTGTGGCTCGGCGATGTGAATTCCGGGCCGTGTCGCGCTTTTTTGCCGAGGAAGTGCCACGTTAGATTTTAAATATGCATCAAGTTTTGGACCTTCACCAACCTCTTCAAGACTAAGGCGGCACGGTTTTAGCATCTCCCGCATTATTTCCTTAACGTTCTCGGGTACCTTACTCTTCAAGACGCGAGTAGCTATCCGAACGTTTTTCCATATATTTTCAATCTACATTAGGTTGAAAATTTCTATTTAAACAACATGTACAATAATTTATCATCCTATCCTTATATCTTAACAATACATGCATACTAAATGTATGAAATTGCGTAAAAATTTACTAACCAAGTTCCGATACGTCGACGCCTTTAGTTGATTCATCGGCTGGGAAGAAGAATATGTCGGTGGTGGTTTTTCCTCGGTTGGGGGAATCGGAATCTGCACACCGGCTGGTACAGCGGCTTGTGGAGAAACATACAACCGTGTAATGCGCCTGTACCACGTCATGTATACATGTTGGAAAGAGCCATCGAACGGTATAGCGAAGTACATCATATTTGGTGTCATCTGATACCACATGGTGTTCCAGTTGGCCACATGGACCCGGTAAAAATCAGCTAAATCAAAGGTGGGCATTCGACCCGTTCCTCTCACCTCGTGCAGTTTTTTATCGTAACACCGGGCTTCGAAAATCTTCTGCTGATATCCGAATTGCCGCATCACTCTTTCTGGATATTAGAACTCAACAACAGAAAAATTAACAAGTGGTGCAGTCGTCAACCAAAGGGCACCGGCTAAACAAACCGGTGGAACCCTTTCCAACCTGGCGGTCGAGTACGGTTCCCAATTGATGAACTTGTCCCGCAAGTTATCTAACTCATCTCTATAATAGATAAGTGATTGTTGTGGGTTATCGATCCACGTGTGCCGCCCCGCCCAATATACCCCTAAAGGAGGTAACAACTCTGCAGCTGGTGGGTCGGTCAACCAATCTGGTGTTGGTTCAATAATACGGGAACGTCCGATATGGATGTGTTCCCAACTCCAGATTTGCAAAAGAACCATCGGGCCACCCATTTGTACGACACCTAATGCACATGCGCACAAATTCCTATACATAGATGCTAATGTCGCACTACCCCAACTGAAATGGCAGGCAAAACCAAAATTTTCCAACAAGCGTAAATACATTAGTGGCACGCTCGCACCAGATGAGTTAGGGAAGATCACTCCCCCGATCATACTGAAAATGTACGCACGAGCATAGTAACGTATGGACTCCTCGTCCGAATTCTCCGTCAAATATCCGTCGAATTGGAATTTCAACCAACTAAGTAGAAGTGATTTCCCATCGAAGATTTGAGCCCATAATTCAGCTTTTGCTTTATCTTTCGCATCATCTAAGGCTTGATCTAATAGATCTGCATCATATTCTTCAGGAGTATCTTTGAGAATTTCTCTTTCAACGTCCTCTCTTTTTTGGATCAACGACTCCTCAACATCAATACCGCGCAGATCACGAACAACTGCTACTCGGTCAAAATCCATGTTTCCCGTCACGGTGATCCCATCTATTGGTAGCCCAGTAATGAGTGCTACATCTTGAAGAGTGACAGTCATCTCACCCACCGGTAGGTGGAATGTGTGGGTCTCCGGCCTCCATTGTTCGGCCAGAGCTCTAAGTAGAGGTCTGTCAAGCTTCACATTCTCCATAAAGCGAGCTCCGTAGAAACTGGCTTCAACTATGAATGGAGTGATACGGGGTTCCATGGCACGAAGTTCGTGCTTCTGGAAGTTGCACTTCTTTGCGGACCCAGTCCAGACGGCTTCAGATCGGTGTCTAGATTGCAATGAAAGTAAGCTTGAGTCCAACGGTCCAGGAGGTGCAACGGAAATCGAAGACGACGGACTGGCCTCGATAGATGTAGATTGACGGCCACCAACCTACACGAACAAAGAGAAATGTTGTTATTATTGAGACAATGACACTCATATTCATATTTAAAACCAATAATAATAATCAATCTTACCTCCGTCATTGGTGCACCACTAGCACTATCAGAAGGACTTCTCGGTCGCCTCGTTCTAGCCATTTATCTGTGAATGAAAATTTTAAGCTTAGATGATACGGGTTACATCCATTTATCTATCAACAATAAACAAAGCGAAAATATGTCAAAAATGCACAAAATACAACGAAAAATAGCAATACTATGCAATTTGGTCGAATTCATGTAACACAAGCCACCCTAACTTGTAGAAGCGAGTTTCGAGTCACGATTTACGAGATACAGTTGTTTACCGCTTTATTTGGTTTTTTTAAAACCAAAAAACAATATGCAGCCATATCTCCCGAACCGTGCTTCGAAACTCACTTCTACAAGTTGGGGTGACTTGTGCTAGGTGAGAACAACCAACTCACAAAGTTTCGTATTTTTTGGAGGTCGTTTGAAGAGTTTTCTAGTCTAACCGCACTAAAAAAGTTCCAAGTCAATTACTTACAGTTCGATGAAAGTGAGAAAACCACACAAACAACATCTAAAATTTATAAAACTTTGCAACTTGATCGAAATCACATAACACAAGCTACCCCAACTTTTAGAAGCGAGTTTCGAGTCACGGTTCGAGAGATATGGTCGTGTATCGCTTTACAAAGGTTTTTTTCAACCAAAAGCGATACACGCCCATATCTCTCCAACTGTGAGTCGAAACTCACTTCTACAAGTTGGGCAGGTTTGTGCTACGTGAGACCATCTAACTCGCAAAGTTTCGTATTTTTTGGAGGTCGGTTGAAGGGTTTTCTAGTCTAACCGCAGTAAAAAAGTTCTAAGTCATTTACTTATAGTTTGATGAACGTGAGAAACCGCACAAACAGTATCCAAAATTTATAAAACTTTGCAACTTGGTCGAATTCACGTAACACAAACCACCCCAACGTTTAGAAGTAAGTTTCGAGTCATGGTTTGCGAGATACTACCGTGTACCACGTTATTTGGTTTGTTTTTTACCAAAAGCGATACACGGCCATATCTCTCGAACTGTGAGTCGAAACTCACTTCTGCAAGTTGGGTTGGCTTCTGATAGGTGAGACCAACCAACTCGCAAAGTTTCGTATTTTTTAGAGGTCGTTTGAAGGGTTTTCTTGTCTAACCGCAGTGAAAAAGTTCTAACTCTTTTACTTATAGTTCGATGAACGTGAGAAAACCGCACAAGCGGTATCCAAAATTTATAATACTTTGCAACTTGATCGAATTCACGTAACACAAACCACCCCAACTTGTAGAAGCAAGTTTCGAGTCACGGTTTGCGAGATACGGCAGTGTACCACTTTATTTGGTTTTTTTTATATCAAAAGCGATACGCAGCCGTATCTCTCGAACCGTGAGTCGAAACTCACTTCTGCAAGTTGAATGGCTTCTGATAGGTGAGACCAACCAACTCGCAAAGTTTCATATTTTTTGGAGGTCATTTAAAGGATTTTCTAGTCTAACCGCAGTTAAAAAGTTCAACTCATTTACTTATAGTTCAATGAACGTGAGAAAACCAAAAAAACGGCATCCAAAATTTATAAAACTTTGCAACTTGGTCGAATTCACGTAACACAAGCCACCCCAATTTGTAGAAGCGAGTTTCGAGTCACGGTTTGCGAGATACGGCCGTGTACCGCTTTAGTTGGTTTTTTTCAACCAAAAGTGATACGCGGCCGTATCTCTCGAACCGTAAGTAAAAACTCACTTCTACAAGTTTGGGTGGCTTGTACTACGTGAGACCAACCTACTCGCAATGTTTCATATTTTTTTAAGGTCGTTTGCAGGGTTTTCAAGCATAACCGAAGTGAAATCTTTCTAAATAATTTCATATATATCGAACGTGAAAAAACAACACAAACAAAACTAAAATACTAAGGCAAAGAATTCTACATCTACAAATTTTTTAAGTCTTTGAGCACTTGAATATATTATTCCTAAATGTAGACTTCTTTGGGCACTTGAATATATTAAAAGTCTTACCAATTCTAGTTCTACAAATTACTAAGGCAAACAAAAATTTTGGGCACTTGAATGTATTAAAAGTCATCCCCATTCTACATCTACAAAGATTTTGGGTCAAAGATTTTTTTGGCCACTTTCTAAATAATTTAGTATAGACGAATTGAAAAATGATCACAGATATAACTACTAAGGTAAAAAATTAGTTAATACCTTACAAAATAAGTCCGAATTTAACCAATGAAGGTGTTGTGGCCGAACTAGGGTTTCGATTTGCTTTCGAAGATGGGATAAGAGAGTTGGGTTTCAATGTTTGAAGTAGATATTGAGAGAGAGGAGGAGGAGCAGACGGAGGAGTACATGTTTGTGTTTTGATCAAGGATTAAGGGTTTCTTCAGTTTGGGTTTGGTGAAGAAACAAGAGAGAAAGTGGGGAGAGTCGATTGAAGAAGTTGATCCGTATACAGATCTAAAAAAATTTAGAGTGCCTTAACCCGTTCTTGGGAACGACGGGTTAAGGCTGAATTTTATAAAAAAATATCTGGACCGCCGGATCAAAGATCCCACGACCCAGATTAAAGTTCTCACGGGTCTGTGCACACAGACCCGTTTGCAACCGAAGAAGGCTCATATATATATATATATATATATATATATATATATAACGGTAAATTTTGCATTCCAAAATTAGTGGGCTTATTAGAAAATATTCTCTCTCTTTCTTCAACTTTTTTTTTCTGAAAAATTACACATGCCCAAAAGACTAATTTATAAAGATTTTTTATTAAGAGTAAGGTAAATTGCAACAACTTTTGGTTACAGTAGGATAATCTGCATAACAGAAGAATTAGATAGGGTTATCTATAAATTGGTGAAAACATGATAGGATTTAGTAAAATTTAGCCTTCTTTAAATTGCCGTGAATTTTCAAGATTTGGCAGGTAACCTTCTAGATTTGCAAATCTATTTTAAGGGAAAGCAAGTAACTCGGCATACCTTAAGTCGAAAATTAATCCTCCAAAAAACTTTGGTATGCAATCTATGTTGAGGGGCGTAGAAGTTGATGTTGCAATGTTGTGAGTAATAAAAAATTTGTCATTCCCCATTATGTTTACTCAAACTCCGGAATTTTTTGTCGGCTAAATTTGAAAAAAAAACATCTTGAACCATCTCATTTATACAGAAAATCTTACTCAGCTTTTTTGTGTGCAGCAAACCACACTCAAGTATAGTCGTAAAAAATCCACTTCGACGGCCTGAGCTTTCTGTTAAAGTTGAGTGAAGTTTTTTGACAATAATAAAAAAGATGCATGATGTAACCAACTTACAAAGATGAATCATGTTATCTAATACAAGCATAAAAGTTAGAAATTGTTTTTTGAAAATCCACTTCATGGTAGTTTTTTACAACTATACTTGAGTGTGGTTTTCTGCGTAAAAAAAGTTCAATGAGGTTTTCTACATAAAAAAGATAGATCAAGGATTTTTTTTTTTTTTTTCAAATTTAGCCATTTTTTGTCATTCCCATTTCTTCTTCCTCATCTTTCAAACAATTAGGCAATTTGAAAAAAAAACATCTTGAACCATCTCATTTATACAGAAAATCTTACTCAGCTTTTTTGTGTGCAGCAAACCACACTCAAGTATAGTCGTAAAAAATCCACTTCGACGGCCTGAGCTTTCTGTTAAAGTTGATTGAAGTTTTTTGACAATAATAAAAAAGATGCATGATGTAACCAACTTACAAAGATGAATCATGTTATCTAATACAAGCATAAAAGTTAGAAATTGTTTTTTGAAAATCCACTTCATGGTAGTTTTTTACAACTATACTTGAGTGTGGTTTTCTGCGTAAAAAAAGTTCAATGAGGTTTTCTACATAAAAAAGATAGATCAAGGATTTTTTTTTTTTTTTTCAAATTTAGCCATTTTTTGTCATTCCCATTTCTTCTTCCTCATCTTTCAAACAATTAGGCAATTTAAATTCACTTATCTCCTCCTTATTAATGAATGATTTACACCTTCAAAGTGCCTATGCGTAAAAAAAAAAATAGAGGAGGAAAAAACTATCAAGAATTATAAACATACTAGATTTGCCCGTGGGCACGTGCTACGGCACGTCTTCAAAACGATACAGTATATGAAAAACCTTGTAAAGAGTAAATCAACAATTATATAGGTCAAGTTTGAATAGTATGACAATAATTAGTTGTAAATAAAAATTCATGTTTTTCATTAGTATATGTTGAAAAATAATTATGAATTGAGGTATAAAAATCTATGTTTCTATATATATATAATAGTAATAATAAAACACAAAGAAAGCTATCAAGAGGCTCACCTTCAATCCCCCAAAATCAAAAGCTCAGATCCAACCTCACAAAACACATTTTTCCTCCAAAAATTTCGAACCCCAGAACCAAAATTTCCCCACCTCCCCCCCCCCCCCCCCCCCCCCGCGCGCGCTCCCCTCTCTCTCTCCTCTCATTCTTTCTTTATTTGCTTAGAAATTTAGATTTTAAGATTTCAAGGTTTGTAAAAAAAATTTAGAATTTTTATACTTTTTTTATTGCACATGTTATATTGAAAATAGCAAATATCTTTTCAACAGTTAAATTTCATCATTTTCCACTCTTAAAGTTCTAAGAAGTTGGAATTTACACCCCTATTTATAATTATTTTTCAACATGTACTAATAGAAATATGAACTTTTATTTACAACTAATTATTATCCAACTATTTAAACTTGAGCTACATAATTGTTGTTTTACTGTTTATAGGGTTTTTAGTGTGTTGTATCGTTCCGAAGACGTGCCGTAGGCACGTGCCCACGGGCCAAATCTAGTATATATATATATATATATATATATATATATATATATATATATATATATATATATAGGGGTCGGTTCGGGTGAGAACCAACCTCTGGGGTGAGAACCTAAGGGCCTCTCCCAACCACTCATATGCTTAATCTTAACGGTCAAGATTTTTTTCAATTAAACAATAAAATTAATTAATATTTGCATTAAGATGGGAATCCCTTTAATTAAGGGATGTTGGTTGCGAAATAAAAGGAATAATTATAAATTGCATTTTTTTGTGTGCGACGGTTAAGGCAAATTTGGTCAAATTGGAGAGAGAAATAATTTATTTTCGTAAAATATTGGAGAAGATTTTGTTTCCCAAATTAATAGCAACTGCAGAATCATTCACCATTTCGTTCCTTACAGTTACTGTTTATTACAGTTGCTATTTATAATTATTACAGTTGCTGTTTAAGTGGTTATGTATTGCTGTATAATTATTTCAGTTGCTATTTATAATTATTACAGTTGCTATTCGCGAAGATTTTGTATCCCAAATTAATAGCAACTGCAGAATCATCACCAATTCGTTCCTTCACCAATTCGTTCACTATATAGCAACTGACTGTATTGTAAGTAGATACAACTAGTGCATATTTTAGCAGGAATATATATATATATTATATATATATATATATATATATATATATATATATATATATATATATATATATATATATATATTATATATTGTTTGTTTATCATTTTGCAAACTTATGTTGTACATGCTGTCAGTTTCCATATAGTAACTGAATGTTTTTTGAATAGCAACTAACTGCATTGTACGTAGCAACAAAAATTTAATATTTAGCAACAGTGTACGTAGCAACAAATGTTGTTCATCCCGATGAAGATTGTGGTTCGGCTGAAAATAAAATAAAAAAGGCAATATATGTTGCCTAATAATCTGTGATCTTCATTCCTTTTAAATAAAAATAAAAAAGGCAATATATATTGCCTAATAATCTGTGATCTTCATTCCTTTTATTTCGCGATCTTCATTCCTTAATTAAAGGGATTCCCATCTTAATGCAAATATTAATTAATATTATTGTTTAATTGACAAAATCTTGACCGTTAAGATTAGGCAGATGAGTGGCTGGGATAGGCCCTTAGGTTTTCACCCCAGGACATGGTTCTCACCCGAACCTTCCTCTCTCTCTCTCTCTATATATATATATATATATATATGGAAAAAAGGGGTATGAGCAACTTGCTCATTTAGTGTATAAGCAATTAATGAGGTGGCATACATGTGACTAGAAAATCCTTAAAAGGGTTAGTTGTCCAATGTATCACATGCATGCCATATAATCAATTGCTTATTTACTAAATGAGCAAGTTGCTCATATCCCTTTATCCATATATATGTTTATTTACTAAATGAGCAACATCATTAATTGCTTATTTACTAAATGAGCAAATTGCTCATACCCCTTTTTCCTATATATATATATAGATAGATAGATAGATAGATAGATAATTAAATAAATAATGGAGTTGTATTGGGGATTTGAATTTGAATTTAGGGATGGGTATATATATATAGATAGATAGATAGAGAATTAAATAAATAAGGTAGTTGTATTGAGGATTTGAATTTGAATTTTTGAGAAAAACTTTTTGTGTGTGGTAGGGATGAGTTTTGTAAGGTTAGATCTGAGCCTTTAACTTTGGGAGATTGAAGGAGAGCCACTTGATAATTTTCTTTGTGTTTTATTATATAGATTTTTGTGAAGCAATTTCATTTGTTCAATAACCGAAAAATAATTCATTTTACAACTACAAAACACACAAATAAAATATATTTAAACTTCTTAATATCCAACACTACATATGGTAAATTAAAGTTTGTACATGAATCTTGTCCGCATCGCTGATGACATATCATCACCCAAAAGTGTGACATACAACCCAAACTCAAAAACTTTCGAGCCCAACTCGTATTGGAAAATCGGGTTATCGGCTTCACCTTTTTTTTTTCTTTTTTCTTTTATAGGGAAAATGTAAAATAATCCACCATATTTATTAATAAGAGTTTAATAAAACAATTCCAAAGTATTGGAGGAATGTACAAAGAACTACAAAGCAAGAAATAAAACGTAAACATCCAACATTGTCCTAATGTGTGGGAAAATCTAAAAGTGTTACAGATAAACAAAAAAAAAGTACATAGAGAAACAATGACAATCATAGCGGTCCTTCCAACAAATTTCTAGAATGTGAGAATCTGGGAACCGTCACTCTGCTCAGTCTAGGGTAGGTCCGAACTCAACCTCCTCATCACCGTATTCGTCTACCTAGAAAGTTCTGGCGATTCTCTCTCTCGGCCATATGGCAGCAGTTGTAGTCCAAAAGAAAATAAATACATTGTATGAGTTAAAATACCATAAGTACTATTAAAAATTGTACGAAAGTAAAAGCTATTTCTGTCAAGCCATAAAATTCAAGTTGTGACAGCAATGACGATATACTATGCTTCTTTCATCTCATGACGCCAAAAAGTAAATTTAGGGCAAATCCATAGATCTTCATATATGTTGGGATAATCACTCGTACCTAAAGTCCGTAAGACCACGATCAGCATTGCCTTACTCCGTTGATAACTAATGAATAGGTGGTTCCGTGATTCTGTACGAAAGTTATAGAACTCATAGTTAATTGCAATATTTGGTTGCCGTTCGACTAGATTTTTTCTGGTCAGGACGACATTATGGGCTTCACTTCCCACCACCTAATGTCCATAACGCTAACAAGATATTTTTTTTCTCCAAGATATTGTTGGCCCAAAACCCAGTGTATATAGCCCTCCTTATCCCCTCCTCACTTCCTGCTGCACAAAGAAGGTAGGGGTGAGAAAATATCTAAGCAGCCGGCCTCTCCTCTTCCTCCATTCTATCCACAACAATGGCAACGTCTCTCCTCTTCTTCCCTTCCACCCCCACTTTCTCTCTCCACAACCGGAACCCTAAAAAGCCGCCGTTGTCCTTCTCCCCTCTCCTCTCTCTCCCAAACCCTACTTCCTTCTCTACCCTCTCGGCCCTGCCATCCAAACGCCCACTCCCGCCGGTGGCTGTGGCGACGGCGGAGGTGGTGGTGGAGAAAGAAGAGGAGGAGGAAGGGCTTCTTGAAATCTCGAAGCTCGGAATTTCGGAGCAGATTGTGTCTGCGCTCTCTCGCCGCGGTATCACCCAGCTTTTCCCCATTCAGGTATCATCAACTTTGTAGTGGCATTGTTGGATTTTGTTGATTTAGTTAAGGGTAACCTAAACATGGGAAGTTCGTAATATTTTTGTTATGTAAATTGGCCCTTTTTGAGTATGTTCGTTTAGTTGCAAGTAATCAATTTTGGTAATTGAATTCTCACGCTGTAGGATTCTATGGGAGGATTGGTGGGGCATCCGCCTCTTTGCAAAATTAAATATTTTCTCGTGTGTGTATATATATAGGCTAAATATAAAAAAAACCACAATGAAGTATTGCCCAGCTTAATAAAAAAAACGCACACAACTCTTTCTTTATTATGAAAAACCTCCCTCAACTATATTTTGAACACGATTTTTTAAAAAAGAACCTCAGTCACCCATGCCTTGCCTTGAAAACATGGTTGAGGGAGGTTTTTTTGAGTGCTGTTTTTTTTAACCGGGCAATACTTGAGTGAGGTTTATATATATATATATATATATATAGAGAGAGAGAGAGAGGGAAAAAGGGGTATGAGAAACTTGCTCATTTAATAAATAAGCAATTGATGATCTGGCATACATGTGATTGGAAAATTCTTAAAAGGCATACATGTGATTGGAAAATTCTTAAAAGGTTAAGTTGTCCAATGTATCACATGCATATCACATAATCAATTGCTCATTTACTAAATGAGCAAGTTGCTCATATCCCTTTTACCCATATATATATGAGCAAGTTGCTCATATATATATATATATATATATAATGGTTGTGGATATAGTTTCAGGTAAAGAGGAAAAAAAATATACACAATTTGATTATCTTAAACAGAAAAAAAAGAAGAAAAGAATGACTATTGTGCTTTTAATGGTGTTTTCGACAAACTAAACTTATAGCGTAAACTAATGTGCTTTTCAAATTGTAGAGAGCCGTCTTGGAGCCAGCTATGGAAGGAAGGGATATGATTGGAAGAGCCATTACTGGATCAGGGAAAACTCTAGCATTTGGTATTCCCATATTAGACAAGATTATTCGTCATCAAAGTCAACACAGGTTTGTTTCTTTTTTCCGTGCAATATAATAATTGGATGTTTATAAACTGTAGTAAAAAAATTGGTTTATGTTGTTTCAGCAAACTATTAACATCCATGGATATATTGTTTTTGCACTTACACGATCTCCAGTCAAGCTTTGACCATGTTTAAACATATATCTTTTTTTTTTATACCTGTTTTGCATTCACCGCCAGCACATGGAACAAGCATCCTCTATAAGTTCAGGCTGTTATTTATCCTTGTATGAAATTGTATTACTGCAAATGATACCTTCTTGAGCTAAAGCAATAAAAATTGTACTTTTGCTAGTTCTAGAAAGTCAGTAGCAAATAAGCTTTCATTTGAAACTTAAGCCTCACTGAGATTATATTCTGTTTAATTTTCAATACTTTAGGAAAAAACGAGCTCCCTCTGCTCTGGTATTGGCACCCACACGTGAACTTGCGCGGCAAGTGCAGCAAGAGTTCAAGGTATCTGCTCCAAATTTGAGCAGCACCTGTCTCTATGGAGGGACATCAATTCCAAACCAGGTGCGCACTCTAGGGTTTGGTATGGACATTGTCGTTGGGACACCTGGAAGAATCATTGACTTGGTTGAAAGAGGTGCCCTAGATCTATCTGCGGTCAAGTTTGTTGTCTTGGATGAAGCTGATCAGATGCTGGCTGTTGGTTTTCAAGAGGCTGTTGAATGTATCCTGGGTTACTTACCTGCAAAGAAACAGTGCATGCTATTCTCAGCGACAATGCCTTCATGGGTTAATAATATATCGAGGAAGTACTTGAGTGATCCTATTGTAGTTGATCTTGTAAGTTGGTTTCTGTATATGCTCAATATTCTTTCTATTTGTATTTAAGTTTCTGGATCTTCTTCAACGCTTATCAATCAGATGTTACTTATTATGTTGTCACTCACCACCATTATTCTTAATCATGTAGGTTGGTGATTCTGATCAAAAGTTAGCTGATGGTATTTCTCTCTATTCTGTTGCATCAGCCCATGCTAATAAACAAAATATTCTTTCCACTTTGATCTCTGTAAGTTAATTTCTCTGATTAGCACTTTCTACTGTAGTTCTGTAGCACTGTTATGCTGTTATAAACTGCTTTGTTAAAGATTAGTACCGGTATAATAACTTGGAGAGGATAGTTACTGTGTCTTTATATCTTATTGTACTCTTCATATATTTAAATCTTAGACCATTTCACAGTTTCTATTTGTGTGCCTTTCTGATGTGCCCAATGCATTTTTCATGCATGGAACTTGTGCTTCTTTTGTGAAGTATATTCAAATATTTAACAGCTCTTAAGTGAGCACATTTAAATCTGAAATCTTTTTGCTTGGCCTCTTCCAATAACAAGAGGCCAAAAAGTAGTTTATGAAACACAAATAGTATAGCAAATATAAGAAGCTTCTGTATCCAATTTAGAGCAGCTTATCTTAATTTTTTTCTCTCTCTTTTACATATTGTATTTCTCATAATTTGTATTTTTTCCTTTATTGTGTCTGATGTTAAAGAAATTTGCACAAGGAGGTAAAAGTATAATTTTTACGAGAACGAAGAAAGATGCTGAATCACTGTCAAGGTCAATGAGTAGTATCATTGGAAGCAAAGCATTGCATGGGAACATGCAGCAGATGCAAAGGGATAGAACTCTTTCTGCCTTTCGTGAAGGAAGATTTAATGTGCTGGTTGCTACTGATGTTGCTGCACGTGGTCTTGATATCCCTAATGTCGACCTGGTAATTTATTGATAATCAATCAGTGCTTCTTTGTTATTTTATCCTAATTCTTATTCTAGGCTGGATGGAACGTGCGTGCAGGTTATTCATTATGAAATGCCAAATAGTAGTGATTTTTTTGTGCATAGATCTGGTCGTACTGGCCGAGCTGGGAAGAAGGGAACTGCCATTCTTATGTTCACTGAAAGTCAGCGACGTACAGTCAGGTCAATGGAACGGGAACTTGGTTTCAAATTTGAAGAGGTGTGCATAAGTTTGTTTTTTTTTGTCACTCTATAAATATCAATTTAGCTTTTACTATTACTTTCTGCTCTATAATAAATGTTGTAATGTAGACTCATATTTATTGAAATAATTGAATTCGCTTACTTAGTGACTTAGCCTACAGTTCCAAAATAAAAAAAAAGGTAATAACATATATGCAGTGATATCTACATTCCTAATAGTGTGACTACTGCTTAAGCTACCGCTTAGCAGGGGTTCAGAGAGAAGGATTAAGATAAAGAACGTAGTGGGTTAATCTATTGACTATATTAGTAAATATCTTAAATTACTGTTTGGAGAGTTCAGTTTTTAGGATTAAGATACAGAACATAGTGGGTTAATCTATTGAGTATATTAGTAAAGATCTTAAATTACTGTTTGGAGAGTTCAGTTTTTGTTTGTGTGAGTAGCGTGTGGGATAATTACTTAATTCTTATCATTTCACAACTATTCTAGATGATCATCTGTCGATTCTACAGGCTTCTTGACAGGAACATAATTTTCCCTCTGAGGCTGACGGGATTAGTTAGCCAGTCAGTATCATGGGTTTTACTATTCTTTACCTGATTTGACGGGGTAATATAGTATCCGAGCCTTTTTTAGGGTTTGGCAAGTTATGGATGGGTTAAAGGACTGCTGCTGGTGCTGGCAGCCTATCTTATTCAATTAGTTAAACAATGTGCAACTAGTGAACTAATAAATCTGCTTCATCTGGTTTATTATCCAATCTTTTTTTAAATATTAACAATTTTGCGTTAGTGCTCATATTTTCCATTATTGATATTCATTCAAGGACCAATTCAGTTGACGCAAGTAATAAAACTATTTTATGGTGTTTGACAGCTGCGAGGAATTACTGGCACTGGTAGTTTTGGTAGGGGAAGACAAGTAGAAGACAGTCTTTATGAGTCTGATGATGAAATAGTGACATGGAAATCTGGGCGTTCTGATTTTAGTTATGATCGCCCAAGTGGAAATTATGGAAGACCTCGAGGATCAAATACATCGAGATACGGTGAGAGCAGTTTTAGTTATGGTCACCCAAGTGGAAATTTTGGTAGACCTCGAGGATCAAATACATCGAGATACAGTGAGGGAAACTTTAGAGGGAAGAGCAGCTATGGATCTAGGGTTTCTGACACGAGAAGAACCCAGAAGCCCAAGTATGGGGACTATTTTGATAATGAGCAGAGCAACTCCGAGCGGTCTCCCAGGCTTTACGATAACAAGTGGAGCGACTCTCAGCAGTCTCCAAGGCTTTATGGTAATGAGCGGAGCAACTCTCAGCAGTCACCAAGACTTGGTGGATGGGCAGGAAGATCAAACAGCTCGAATGGGACGTACGGAGATCAAAGAAACCAGCAGAAGGGAATGAAGCAGCGGTCTGCTTCCAAAAGCAGCGATTTTGATTTTGATGAGTTGCTTGATTTGTTCAAGGATTAAGACCGAGTTGGAGGGTGCAACATGACTGATTTTGCACATGGCTTGGGTGGCTTAAGTTGCAGGTATATTCTGTCATTATCCTCCTTTCTCCCTCGTGTACACGTCTACAAGGATAAAACTAGTATCTTCATGTTCTTGTATATACTAGTTCGTTAGCACGTCCAATGCAAAGTTTTTAACCTTCATAAATTATGGCCGTTAAGGACATCATGACATCATTTACTAAATGAATAATATGATTCTAAATCCCTAAGTTGCACATTTGTTATAAAAAAAAGGTGAAAATACATTGATCTTATGTTTTTGTCTATATGTCCACAAGAGTACATCCTCTTTGAGTTATATGTAGAGATAAGGAGCTTTGAAACGCCCCTTCTAAAATAAATTTTGCTC
The DNA here is from genome assembly GCA_017893485.1 of Hemerocallis citrina. NCBI lineage: Eukaryota > Viridiplantae > Streptophyta > Magnoliopsida > Asparagales > Asphodelaceae > Hemerocallis > Hemerocallis citrina. The sequence goes on from CM030363.1 coordinate 210,892,711, forward strand.
AATCTTCTATTAGAGAAACCATCAATTCGAAGTTATTTGTTGCAGGGGGTACAAAAAATTAGTGGAATTTCATCCGAAACTCTTTTTATCATGTAGATCAAAGTGAACGGAGTTAATCATCCAGTTTGATAATATGTTAAGTACTCCCGGAGGTAGGGCATAACCAAGTTAGTTACACCTCGGCAGTATTGAAGCCTCTTCCATTTTATGTAACCTTTACAAGTCTTAATGTTATATGTATTGTATATTAATTTCTCTCTAAGAAAGAGATGTCAGTACACTTGGGTCTGTCTCCTCACAAACCGCCTTGACTCTGTCCCTGACTTTAGATACAAGTAGTTTTGGCCTCACACAAGTAGTTTTGGCCTCACAGGCGCACAGCTTGAGATCACTGTTGAGTTTCGGAATTTCTCACTTTTGACTCTGCCATTAACCAATAACCCTTTGGAATTTCAGGATTATTATGCGACATCCCAACTTCAACTGGATGGATCTAGTGTGCTGCATCATTCTGAGAGATCATGGAAAATGTTGGGCTGCCCCCGATCTTCTCCACTACTGCTTGCTCTAATGTTTCATGTCATCGAATGTGAAACAGAGAACTACAAACTGTTAATGCTGGTATCTCTTTAAGTCGGGGGGTCCCTGGTGCAGTGTTCGTGTCCTCATAAAGATGGCCATGAAAGATATACCGCATATAATTGAATCATGTTTAACTAATTAAATTATATCACATTTCCACACTGCCCTTGGTCTGTAAAACTATTGAATGTTTCTTATTTAGCTTATTTGCACATCAATTCACAAATATTTATATTCCAGTGATATTCCTTGTGCTTTCTTTCTACAGCACTCGAATCTCCTTTGGATGGATGTTGATTTGAGAATGTAAATTAGGATGACATAAAAAAAACTAAGTCTGAGGCTATGGCCCAAATATATGCAGAAATTCATCATAAAGAGAGATACGAAGTGATAAATTAGATTCGTTTTCAGACATTCTAATCCTTTGCTGACCACGACTTTCTGATGAAGTTTTTTAACTGTACATTTTCAGATTTCGAATGATATGTTCAGTAATCAAAAAATTGCAACTAAACTAACTCATTTTCTTCTGAAGTTGATTGTTTAGGGTATGCATTCAGCCAAAGGAAAATCCTGAATGCAGGAAGTAATCCAGCATTTGCGAGGTATTTGAAACAATCAAACAGGTTTAGAATCACATATCCACCTGAATATAGGCCATACACTGGTATCGATAGAAAGCTGAAGCAATTCATGTTTTCTCTGATTATTGAGCTGAGAAAGGTTTAGGAAGAAAGAGAGCATTGTACTAGGAAGAATAGAGAGAAACAACAATGTTGCTTTCCTGAATGGCTTATAGATATAAGAGTGCAATTCAAAGGCCACGAATCAGACCAGAACTTAACTTGCTCACCTATGATTACTGATGTATAATTTATGTAGTGACTACAGATTATCGCCATAATTTTTGTGCCGAACACAATATTTGAAGACAATTAACTAATATGTTTCATATACTAACTTGATTTACAATCAACCGAAATTACATTAACAATGAAACCTAGCTTGAAGACAAAAACATCAAAAATGATCAGAGTAACAAAACATACAAAACTAACATACTGTCAGTAATTCAACATACTAAGCATTCCCACCTTCACCATCTTTTTGCTTTGAATTTTCCAGAAATATTAATAATTAATTTGGATTTTGGCCAAACAAGCAAATTCCATAATCTCAAGGACATATGTTGATCAAGTTTTGGTTGATTCGCATTTTAGACCCCTACTATGACTTTAAGAAATGCGCTTTCAAATATATCTACTTATTTTATTATCATTGTCTAATCGTTAATGCCTTGTGGGTTCTCAGATCATATCTATTCATCGAAGCCATTTAACCGAATTGATCCTTCCTATGCAGAGACAGTGGATTTTCTGAAGAAAATGAAAGCCCGTCTCAAATAATCCTTTTAACACTTAAGGTTCGTGTCAACCAATCAACCATTGGAGATATATGAAATATATGGATGCAGGAAAATCAAAAAAGATGCCAGACTCTCATCACATGCAATAGGAATGAGTTTGTTGTGTGTATATTCACATAGATTCACGTATCATACGAGTGTCAGTGTTGGATATACTAAATGTGAAATGTACATACTTTACCCTCCTATGTATGCAGTTTGATACCGAACAACTGTATGAATCAATAGATAAGTCGGATGTCTGCTCTATATTTATTTGAAATCTGACGGAACCAATTGCTTTGTGATCTTTCAGAAAACTATGGGTAGATTGCAGACAAACACCCCAAGGTTTCACATACTTTGCACTCGTATTCTGTGATGCTTTTTTACCTGGCTGGTATACACTATTGTTTAAACTTTAGTTGCATAACATCATTCGAGATACAATAAATGGTTAGCAATGAGGGCGATAACATTATTCAAGCTTAACCAAATGTGATTCAAGGTGTGAGTAAATTGACACTCAGAAGAGGACAAAGTTCAAACATGAGGAGGTTATACACACAATCAAACGAACATGAGGTTACATCAAATAGAAGTAGGTGAAATTTCTAGTGTTTTCATCCCCAAATTACCCAAAAACTGTTCATATTGTTGATTGTTGAATTTAAATTACATATTAAGGTTGATTCATATGTTGATGGTGTTAGGAACAATCAAACAAGTAAATTAAACCAATCACATAAAGCACACAATGATTTGTCCATGTTCGGGCCGACTTAATTCAGGGGAGAATCAACTAGAAAATATACAAAGTATTACACTCGCACCAAAAACCTATCTATCTCTCAAACCTCATTAGAAGATAGCTAGTTGTTTACAATGAAGAACTCTCCATTTTTGTTCTTATCAATGAAATAATATATCTCTTATCTCGCAATGGAGATTTACAAAATAATATATAGAGATCTAGAGAAACCCTAGGTTGTAGTTTTGATACAAACCCTAGGTTGTAGTTTTGATACATAGAAGCCGTCCGATCTAACATAGAGTTGAAGATGGACCCAAAACAGTGTTAGCCACTGCAGGCAGTCGACCGCCAAAATGGTGCAGTCGACCAACGAGCTCTCTGTTTCAAAACAGCGCTCATGTGGTCGATTGTCATATGGACAGTCGACTGTTATTGTTGTTGTTGTTTGTTGTTTGCTGAATTGACTCATGCGATGCTTCGACCTCTGTGCTTCACAGTCTCTTTTTCTAATCAAATTACAAGTATGCAAGACATAATGTAGCGCCACAAATTCCAAATACTAGAAACTCGAGACACATGCCAAAATCTTTCTTTCAAATGAGTCAAAACACAGAAAAATCACAGGAAATAAAAAACTTTTATTACCACAATGTTATTACAATGCACAAACTTGTTCAACATAAGAATTACATCATAAATTTACATCGATAATTTACATTCATTACATTGTACAACAACCAGGAATCTCTACAACAAAATGGACAACATCTCTCCACTAAAGCTTCTCGCAACTTAAGTCCTCCGCCGGCGCGATCTAGTAGTCCTGCAACTGACAATCTGTGGGCACGTCAGTTAGGTCTAACTAATGCAATGCTGATGAAACCAGCGACTTCCCAAACTCAACAATCAATGATTGATGTAAAAAGAAAAATGTGCAGTAAAATCACAAGTGTTAGTGTATGTCATAACCTAGAATTTAATGCATAGTCTCAAATGCACACGATGTTCCTACTCTAATGCACACTTGATTTGGAAATGTATGCATCTCATATTACATAATCCCCAAATCAAGCACGTGATCTCAAGATAATAGGGTTTGATCGCTCGTCATGCATCATACTCTTGTACTCTTTCCCATTTCTGACATTAATCTAGTGACTTGGTAGAGTTGTAGTGCATGCGGTCTACCCCCGCACCTGCAGACGGACCTGTGGTCTTTCTCCACTCCCAAATAGTCAGTGATCACTCTGATGTGATGGGACCAGTGGATCAAACCACTCCGCCTAGGACCGGTGGTCCAAGCCACTTCCGAAAAGGCTGGTGATCAATCCGCTCAGTCGCAGCTCAGCCGAAATCGATGTCTTCTCTACTCCCGTCCCTACCAAAAGTTATCCGAATTTGTGGCGAGCTAGAAGGCCTTCCCCTACTCTGCCAGGAGACTCAAAGTTAAACTCATGCTCCCTATTTATATCACTAGCATAGAACATTTCCATTTGTACAGATAACTTAGAACATAGACGGTTACTTAGGGGTCTATCCCCTAGCTTCCGACAAGAGATTGCAGCACATTTGTATGCCTCCCATTCTACCCACTAAATTCATAAATTAACAGTCGAGACTATGCCGCCCGTTCCCCTTGACAGGTGAGACGGCGCCGCACGTGTTCCCCTTGACAGGTGAGTACAACTACCCGACTAGTATCTGTCCTTACAATTAAAAATAATGACATATTCTATTCTCGTCTTTATGACACTACCACTAGTTACACCCACCTAATTTAGATTATACACTGGTCTTAGTTTAAGGCAACTAGTTATCTTTTATTAGTGAAAAGATTAGTGAATACCAGACAGCTGCTTCCTAGTTAATCAACCTAGTCTTTTATCCAAACTCAAACTGTCCCAGGTGGAATCCAACCCGGCCTCCAAACTAGGCCCAAGAGTTGGCTTGACTTGGCCTTAACTTGACCCAGCGACATCAGCGATTTGACCTTCGTCGATTGTCGTTCACCCTCTTGCTTGGATTTCGACCATGTCTTCGGTCCGCGATCAATCCCTCATCGGATAGCGGTCCCGTCGGTGCACGAAAATTGTTTTCATCTGTTGTACTCGAGATGACATGGGCTCCTATCTACCCAAGTAATCATGTAGTATTAATAGGTCTTAGGGTACAATTTCACTACCCTAATCATCAGCAAGTTAATAGCACTCTTGGGTAATAAAATCATCCCAAACATCAATTTAAACAAGTACAAGACTGTTCTAACCTTAAGCAAGTTAGAAAATTTTGAATAACAAGCAAGTCGCATCAATGCAAAGATAAGACAAATAGTTATTCTAATCTTAAAACATAATAGATGTATACAAGCACAACTCTAACATGATCAAACATGATTCAAGAGTTAGAAAAATATCATTCTAAGTCCATTCTAAAGCCCTAATATGATGAAAACATATATTCATTCAAAACAACGAGCTAACTATTCAACCTGCAGCTTGTGTTGTTTGCAAAAATCATCATTAATTACATACTCAACGAAATTTTAAATTCTCAGATTCTACAGAAAGATCAGCCAGTCTACTTTAATTTTTTAGTTGGACATTTTCTCAAAATACTTCATTTCAGAAATGGAAATGGCCTCAAACTGGTATACAGGTAAAATTCCAGAACTGATAAAACTGTCGACCAGTTGCTTAACAAACTCATTTATAAATAACAAATGATATCCATTGTTTATAAAATTTTGTGGGCATGTTCTAGACACATAGAACATCACATATCTAAATTTTAGCTAAAAATTACAAGTATTCGGAAAGATATGATATTTTGAATTGGGTATAGTTTACAAGACAACATACACACTGTTTATTAACAACATCAGCAAGTTGTATTTTATAAAAATATCAAATGATACTTAGAAATCATAAAAATTGGTGGAGATGTTCTATACTAACCTGAGATACTACTGTAAAAAATTTAGTTTTAAATTCCTTATAATCTGGAGATATAGCATTCAACAACTAGGTGTGAAATAACAAATAGAATCAGGAAATAAATCTGTTCTAGTAACACTTTCGTATTTTCTTTAAATAGTAAACATTATCCAAACATTATGAAAATTGGTGGAATTACTATAAACATGTATGAGAAGCTACTGTAAAAATTTTAGTTCTAAATTCTAAATGATTATGAAGATATCATTTTTAGAAACTAAGCATGTACAATCAAGACAGAACAGAAATTAAGCTTTTGTTCTAGCAACTATTTATATTTATTTAAAATATCAAAACAAATTACAAAATTACAAAATTTTGTGGGGTCAATAAGGACATATGTGAGATGCTACTGTAAAAAATTCAACTCCAAATTCGAATAGATTACATAGATATGAATTTCCCAATATATTTGTGCAAAACTACTACAAGATCATGCATTTTCTAGTAATTAGTATAATTAGTGCTTGTATTAATTTATAATCATACAATTAATTTTCATTCACATCATCATGCAAGCCAAATCAGTAACATTCATCACAATTTAAAACAAATCAAGCATGCATAGTGTTTAGAAAGACACTCACTTTACAGTAGAAGATTTCTACTATCAAGCTCCTCCTGCAAGTTTCTTCTTTTCCTTGTTTGGGCTCCTCTCCTCCTAGGTCCTTGCTCCTTTCTTTTAAATCAAATTAGTAGCTTTTAGGGAAAGGAAAGGGTATTTGAGAGTATGGGAGTGCTTAGAAGTATAAAAAAATAGGTATTTGAGATGGGAAAGAGGCAATGAAACAATTTGAAGCAAAAATGAGCATAAATGAACTCACTCTCCTCTCTTTCTCTTCACGGCCAACAATGGCTATGGAAGAGTGTGAGATGGGATGGGGGTTGCCAAGTGTTCAGCCTGGCCTAAATATTGAAACTTGATCTAATTTGGGAATTTGATTTCATCATGATTTATTTTGAAACTTAGACTAAAGCCCATGGTATTAATCCATAGTTTAATGTAGGGTTTAATAAGATAGGTTGTTTGAGGTATATAAATAGTGTACAATTGTACATATATATATATATATATATATATATATATATATATTGTACAAATAACATGTTGTATACAATTGACACAACACACACAATCAATTAAGATAATATCACTAACACATGCAATCACACTCAATTGTCAAATATTATCATACAAAATAATTGTTATTATATAGTTAATAGGAAAAAAAGAATGAGAGCTCCACTCAAAGGTTCTTTCAGAGCTTCCTCCCCTCGCTCCTTCAAACTTCCTTCTTCAAGTTGCCCCTCAGATCTTGGAGATGGCTAAGAGGAGCAGGGAGGTTGATAGGGAGGAGGGATCCGATAGACGACGGTCTCACTACGCCGACGAAGTGGACAGGGACGGGGAGGTCTACCTCCAGAGTTAGGTACCAGAGAGTCGATCAGAGAGATCGATCGAGAGATCAACAGAGACTCTAATTCGAAAGGTTCAACTCGCGTTCTACAACTGAAGGAAGAGAGAGATCATACATTGAGGTCGCAAGGGGAGTGGGTCATAGGGAGGTCGACCATAGAGCACCAAGAGCATCGCGTCTATCACGATCGCCGGAGATGGCTGAGCCCAAGAAGAAGGAGGATGAAGAAGGGGAATGGGTGCTTGTTAAGGCCAGGAAGAGTAAGGGCAGAGATGAGGGCGTAGTTGGCATCAGAAGCGGTGATTCCTCAAGGGGAGTAGGGGCCGGCGGTAGATCCTTATGCCATAAGTGCGCCCAAAGAGGGCATACGATCAACCAATGCAGAAACCAATGGTTCTGTTTCAGCTGTAAGCAATCGGGACACATATCTACTGCGTGTCCTCATGGCAAGTGCGTCAGTCGCTCCAATAAGGTGGTTTCATCTCCGGCGGCGTCATTGAGGTCCCAAAACAGCAAAAGTGAGGAGAGCGCGGTAGGGAAGGCGAAAATTGGCATCGACAAAGATCACACCGACTCCAATAATGGCTGAGTTCGAAAGGAGGTATAGCATGTACATCGTAGTTAAAGCACACACTGGCCATCCAACAAGCGCAGATATCAACAAGCTCATCTCTGCTATCTCAGCGAACTCACCGGGCTGGAATTGGGCGGCAAAGCAGAGTACGGAAAATATCTTTATGCTTCAATGCAAAGATGGAGAAGGAATGGCGGAGTTGCTTCTTATGAAAGGTATGGAGGGCAAGGGAAGCAACGGTATGGAGTTCTATGTCACTTTCAGGCGGTGGACGAGAGTGGAAGGTGCTCTCAAAGCTCAGTCTCTTTTCTCTGTTTGGATTCGGCTCTTTAATTTGCCGCTTCAATGTTGGGTGAGATCAGGGTTCCAGGACGTAGTGAGAAGTTTTGGGTTGGTTATCGATATAGATAGAGGAACGTTGGTTCACTCTAATATCCAATTCGCGCGAATTAAAGTCGGAGTAGTTAATAAATTCGACATTCCGTCTATCGTCAGTGTCGACTTTGAAGACAAGCGGTTCGAAGTGAAGGTCATAACTGAGCTCAAGAAATGTGTGTCTTTCAGAGGCGAGCGTTTACAGGGAAGAAGATGATTTCGAAATGGTTGGAGATGAATCGGAGGTAGACGATGGGCGTAGGCCGTTGGATAGGAGTTCTTTTGATCCAAGCCATCCAATTCAAACGAAGAGCAAAGTCCCAACTACACCATCGGATCGTCCCAAAAGCAATCCTGGCCTTTCGAAATTAGCGACTTTCATGGGTGAAGGACCAATACGTTATGATGTGGACGACAGGGTGGATGAAGGGACAGGAGTGAAGACGAAAGATACAAGAGGGCGTTACGGCGATAAGTCAGGTGAGGTGACTCCCTTAAAACCTGGTATTCTCAAATGTCAGATAGAGGGTGCTGCTTCCGAGGGCATTGATGGCGATGGGGACCTTCGAGCGGCTCTGACCTTTTCAAAAGAGGATGTGGTTGTATCCATCAGATTAGCCATCAAAGCTCTACTGGCTCACAGGCTTAATGGGCCGATCAAATCAATAGAGCCCATAGGTACTGATGGGGGAAAATTTAATTCAGTAGAGAGGGGTGGGCCTTCAAACGTCTTTGGGCCTGATAGGTCAATCAGAGCTTCATGTCGAAATGCAAGTCCAACAAAGAGGCCGATGGGGATATCAACTTCTCTGATCGGGGAAGTGGGAGATGGTGTTCAGCAGCTATCTGAGGTGGGAGAAAATATTCTTCAAGTTGAGGAGTATTTAGCTGGTAGGCCCTCGATGGTGGAGATAGAGGAAGAGGATGTTATGATAGACGCGCTGCAGGGGATTAGAGAGGATAACGTCATTTCAGTAACAGAGGCAGAAGAGGGAGAAAACGAAGGGATGCTTGTTGAATTGGGTAGTACTGGCAAGAAGGTTACGGAGTATCAAAGGAAAAGCAAGAGGCAGTTAGATAAATGGGGCTCGCAGGGACCTAGTGAGGAGGATCTTATCAGGGTTGCGGCAAAGGGAAAGGAGCCAGCATCAGCCTATGGAGGTAATTTTACGACCAATTTCTCAGTATTAAATTTACTTAATGATGATTCTCTTATCTACTTTACTAGTCTGTATGGGTTAGACATGGGGGTGAGCAGAGATGTCCAGACACAGTTCGCTGTCAGGATTAGAGAGGACATTACGTGGGGGAAGCCCTAGGGTCTAGGTGTTAGCCGTAGTTAGTTAGATAGGAGGGTAATTTTTTTTTATGTCGTACATATTTTGGAATGTGAGGGAAATGTGACAAAAGGGCAAAAAAAAGTCTCATTAGTAATACAGTGGGTAGAGTGAGGCAAACCTTCTGTGGTCTTCAAGAGACTAGGATTGAGAATCCATCCGTGGAGGAGTTCCAGCAACTTTCGTAGGCTAAGAACTTCGATTGGAGGTTCAAGCCAGCGGTGGGTTTCTCAGGGGTATTGCGTTAGGGGTGGATGTTACGCATTTCGAAATTTTGGGGCATCTAATAGGGGATTTCACGGTGTCTATGAGAGTGAGAAGGAGAAGTGACGACTGGATTCACGTGGTTACCACGGTATATGGTCCTTACGACTCTAGGAGGAGAGATCGATTTTGGAAAGAGATTAGAGATATCAAGCAAGCTTGGACGGATCCATGGATCGTGGGGGGAGATTTCAACATTACCAGATACGGACACGAACACAGGTGGTAGGGGACCAAGCAGAAACGATCAAGATGGTTTCAATGCACTCATAGATGAGTTAGAATTAATGGAGATGGAGCAGTTAGATAGAAGGTACACGTGGTCTAATATGCAAGCGAAGCCAATTTTAGCCAAGTTGGACAGGATTTTGGTTTCCACAGATTGGGACGATGTTTTCCCAATTGCATCTGTGAGGTCTATTGTTAGGTTCACCTCAGACCATCTCCCTTTATTGCTGGATTGTGGTGTAGGGTACATTAAGAGTCTGGCTCCCTTCCGGTTCGAGAAAGCATGGACCTTATCACCAAACGCGCGTATCATTATTCATGAGTCATGGGAGGCCAATACTAGGGAGGTATCGGCGATAGGGATCTGGGTCGAAAAAACGAGGAGACTTCGAAAATGGTTGAAAGAGTTGGCAAGGAGAGAATTCCGGGGTAACAAAGATAGACTTCAAGAGTTAGGTTCTAAGATTGTAGAGCTTGAAACTGATCAAGAGGAGAGGGATTTATTGGAGGAGGAGGTCGAGGAGCTATTCAGTTACCGAGCGCAGGTGAAGCTGATTGGGGATATGGAGGAGCAATATTGGAAATAAAGAGCTAGAGTGCAACGGCTAAGAGAGGGAGACGTGAATACAAAATTCTTCCACAAAGTCGCTAACGGCAGGAGGAGGCAAAATCGTATAGCGGGCCTGATCATTGACGAAGCCTGGACAGAGAATGAAGGTATTATCAGGTAGGAATTCGATAGAAGTTTCAAGCAACTATTCGGAATTTAGGAACACTGGAAGGTGTCATCTATTGCAGGACATGTGGGACTCGTCAAGAATTCTAGGAAGCGAAGGATTAGAGGGCGTTTTCTCAGAGGAGGAGGTACGACACGCTGCTAATTCTTTGGGACAGGAAAAAGCATCGGGGCCAGACGGATTTCCAATCTTTTTTACACTGGAGATTATCAAGGGGGACTTGATGAATATTTTTTACGAGTTCCACAATGGGAATCTGGAGCTGGATAGGATTAATTATGCGAATGTTGTATTGATCCCGAAGAAGAAGGAGGTAAGCAGGGTTGATGATTACAGGCCCATTAGCCTTCTTAATGGCTCCTTTAAGATCATCACGAAAGTCTTAGCTCTGAGGTTGTCACCTCATTTGAACGATGTGGTAGTCGAATCGCAAAGTTGTTTTATCAAGGGGAGAGATATCATGGATAGTGTGGCATCCGCTCATGAAGCGGTGTTTAGAGGTAATAAGGACAAGGTGGATGGTTTTCTTTTGAAAATATATTTCGAAAAGGCCTACGATTCGTTAGATTGGGAGAGTGTGGAGGAAGCACTTAAACTTAAAGGGTTTGGGAACAAGTGGATCTCGTGGATTATGAGATGTGTTCATGGGGGGAAGTCGTTTATTCAGGTGAATGGTAAGTCGGGGAAGGAGATTAAATGCAAGAGAGGGCTCAGGCAGGGTGACCCGTTCTCCTCAATGCTGTTCGCAATAGTTGTTGATGGTTTGGCAGAAATGGCTAGTAGGGGTAGGGGACAAGGTATTATAAAGGAAACAGGGCCAAAGGAATTACTGAATCAATCTCAATTCTACAATATGTTGATGACACGCTCTTGTTTAGAGCAGCCAAGGAGGAGGAGATGTGCGCTATCAAATTGGCCTTGCAATGTTTCGGGGCATGGTCCGGGTTGAAAGTTAATCTTGCAAAGACAGCTGTGATCCCGATAAGCGAAACAGCTCACAGTTCTGATCGAGGGTATTCAGAGCTTTTTCATGTGCGAAAGAGGAAGTTTCCCACTGATCTATTTAGGGGTACCTATTAGGCCGGGTGCTCTTCAAAGAAACGATTAGGGTACCTCTGATCGAAAAGATAGATAAGAAGTTAGCCGGATGGAAGGGACGTATTCTCACGCTAGGCAGGTAGAGTCACGCTGCTAAACTCGGTGCTGAGTAGCCTGCCAACATTCTTTATGTCGATCTATGAGATGCCACAGTGGGTTATCCGGAGGATTGATAAAAGTAGAAGAAGGTTTTTATGGAAAGGCGCGGATGAATCAAGCAAAGGCATGCCACTTGTGAGTTGGGGTAGAGTTTGCAAAAGAAAAGAACTCGGCGGATTAGGGATTCTTAACCTGAGAGACATGAATAAGGCTCTACTTTGCAAGTGGTGGTGGAAGATGAGGAGGAGACGCAATTATTGGTGGTGCAAATCCTTTGATCGGTATAGAGGGAGGAAGGCTTTCCGCTTTGGGGGGAGAAGTGCGTCCGGGAAATATTCCGCGTTATGGAAGGGTGTTGCTAAGGTTGGTTTGTTATACCACGCACATACTAGATGTCGGGTAGGGAAGGGAAAGGACACAAGATTTCGGCACGACAAGTGGTGCGGTGATTCAAGTCTGAGTAGTCTATTCCTAGAAGTAGCTGCGGCAACGATTAATATCGATACGCTAGTGGCGGAGGTGTGCTGTAACAAGAGAATTATGCTGGAAATTAGGAGACAGGTTACACAGAATCAAATTGGGGACTTCACTAGTCTTAACAAGTTCGTACTGTAGGAGGGGAGATATAATGATGTTTCCGAAGATAGTTGAGAGTGGCTATTGGAGTCTACAGGGGGACTATACGGTTTCTTCGATGTATAAGCGCATTAACGACAGTGGAATGTGATGCAAGGATGCCAAAATTATTTGGAATCTGTCCATTCCTCATAGGGTTAAGATTTTTGCATGGCTAGTTATGCATAACGCGATGTTAACAAAGATCAATCTGCAGAAAAGGAATGTGCCAATCGTAGCGTTATGTGGGGAGTGTGAGAGAGAGGACGAAGATAGAGATCATCTTTTTTTCGAGTGCCCTAAGTCCAAATTAGCGTGGGAAACTTTATGTCTACGGTTTGGGGTGTCACAAAGTCCTAGATTCAGCGCAGAGGTCTGGGGACGCTGCTGGGTAGAGATAGGGAGCAACAAAGAAAGAGATGATTGGGGGATTGCCGCGCCAGCTACTATGTGGTGTATATGGCTGATACGGAATGATTTATGCTTTCGCAATACCAAATGTACCTTGACAGGGCTTATGCACAGAATTCTAACCTTTGCACATGATTGGACAGGTAACCGGGGCACTATGAAACGACTGCGGATGGAAGAAAAGGAATAGGAGGCAATGGATCCGATACATCGGGCTAGTAGCTGGCGACAGTGGTTTTGGTGTCATGGGAAGGGTTCCGTCGTCGATTGGCTACAGTAGCGTGCCCACGGGCAGTGTATCAGTTTGTATCTTACTGCTTTCTAGATTGTATGCTTGTTGTTGTCGTTGTTTCTTAGTGGTAGTTGCGTCATCGTTTTTCTTTTGTTGTTTTGTCTATGGGATAGACTTTGTACGGCATGATCTATATAAGTAGTACTACTTTGTTTCTTTAATATTGCATTAATGAAACGATGACGAGGTCATCTTTTATCAAAAAAAAAATAATAATTGTTATTTATCATAGAAACACTATATGTTCTGTCTCTATTATAGTTGAGACGAGTATACAATTCAAATGAAAAATACCCTAATTCTGGTTCACAAATGCACCTTCATTGAGTTCGAAACATACCGAATAATATGTTTCATTATTTACTCAATTAAAATTGAGGAAAATTTTATTAATACATGCAACTCCCAAACGTGCACGGATTAATATACAAAATAGTTATATACTATTTTGCGGGATCTTATACATATAATCCCAACAATTTCCACCTTGGATTGCATATGCGTACTATCAACAATGTGTGATTAAACTCATCTTGACTCTTTCATCTGCCACCTTTAAATGAACTTGGCTTTGTGGCTTTTTCAGCTAGTTGAATCAATTTGTCACTTTTTTCTCCAATCAGTATGTCCCCTCAAGGGCACACCCTAGTAGGTGTTAACAGGGAGGCGCCGCCCTCCTGCACGAACTCCACCTCCCTGAGACACTCCACATCTTGACAGTATTTTAACGTCGTGGTCCCGCTTCGATGATTCTAGTGACAGCATACTAGATGTCGCTTCATGGATATAGGCCATAGAAACACTTGGCAAAGATTTCTGGATCCCACAAAGCTTGTAAAGGTTGTGCGAGACACCCCTCTTTACCAACATCACCTTATGACGACCTTTCCAAATTGATAGAACTCCGCATTGAGCTGTGTACATACAGCCTCGTGATTCAAGAGTTCATTTTTTATTCAACAAAGAAATATACATGATGTTCTCCAATGTGTACATGTTTCCATCTGGCAGCTTCCAACTCGACTGTTTCTTCACCCACTACTTCACAAAATCTCACCAACCACCGTTCTCACATAATAATTTCCTATGAACTTATAAGAAGCATATATGAGAAGAGACTCCTGAATCAAGAAATCAGCATGAATACACATCTATAAAACTTGAAACAAGAGCATAATTTAAAGTATCACATGACTCGGCGGCACTGGCAACACTAGCAATATTGGCACTCTCGTGATTCAACAACTTCTGACAATCGCTCTTGTAATACCCAATCCTTCTGCGATAGTGGCAACAAATCATTCCTTTACTTGCACTTTCTCTTCCACTCGAATTTTCATCCACCCTGGATGCAACCTGTAGAAGTAGACTTCAATCTCTAAGTCCCCCTCCACCCTCCTCCAAGCCTTCGATCACCACTGTTGTGGAAAACTTCACCTTGACTCTCTGTTTAGTATGGTGGTTATCAGATGATTGAATGAATCTGGTAGTGAATTTATTAAGATGAGAGCTTTAAGATCGTCTACGTTCAACGCCCTCAATTCAATTGCCTCAGGATTGGATTCCCCTTGTATGATCTTGAAGAACGGTACTTTCCTTCACTAAGTAACTGAATAGCCTTTTTTCTTCCAATACATCAGTTCTTGTAACGGCGATTCTGCGGCGTTAGTCACGAGTCTTGCCCAAAGACTCATCGTGCTTCTACATTTGACTCCATTCACGGAAAACTGACTCCATTCACCGAAAACAACCGAATTAAATCAAGGGCTTCTGCATAATTCTTCCCCTGAACCTCCAATTTTATGTCAGACGGCCTCTCCTGCTTTATCTTCGTAGAACTCTGATTTGTCATCTTCTCCAAAGAAACTCAAGCAACTCCTGATCTGCGAATGATTTTTGACTTGATGCCATGACACCAATTGTTAGGGAAAATTCGCTACCGAGTTTAGCGACGATAAATGACGAACAAACAGACAAGTAGACTAAACCAATCACACAAAGCACACAACGATTTATCCCAGTTCAGGCGAACCTAATACGGGGGACAAAGAAAGGAAATATTATTCAACTAAAGAAGATACAAGTATTACACTCGCACCAAGAATCTATATATCTCTCAAGCCTCATTAGAAGATAGCTAGCTGTTTACAATAAAGAACTCTATCTTTTTTCTCTTATTAATGTAGTAATCTCTCTCGTATCTCAATGAAGACTTACAAAATAATATATAGAGATCTGGAGAAACCTTAGGTTGTAGTCTTGATATATAAGTCGTCTGATATATCATGTAGAATAAGTCACACGATATGAGTCATACGATCTAACCTGGAGTTGAAAATGGGCCCAAACTAGGCCGAAAACAGTGCTAGCCACCTGGGGACCTGTCGAATGCCAAAAGGGGGCAGTCTGTCAAACTCTCTGTTTCAAAACAGTTCTCATGCGATTGACTGTCATATGGACAGCCGATTATTGGGTTGTTGATGTTGTTTGTTGTTTGCTGACTTTAGTGCGATGCTTCGACCTCCTTACTTCGTCGTCTCTTTTTCTAACCGAACTACAAGTATGCAAGACACACAGTCCTAACAGATGGTTGTCTATAGGATTCAAAATCCCAACTCTCCTAATTTAGTGGTAGAGAACTAGAATATAGATGGCTAATACAAATCTGAGGTATTGCACAATACGCACAAAACCAACTCTCTAATTACGATCAAGAAATATTTATCCCGTGCACCACCTGTGTAATATCATTGTCAAATTATTATTATTATTATTATTATTATTATTATTTTGAAATTATGCTATGCCCACCCAGACTTACCTCATAAATATTAATTGAAAAGTTAATGGTGCAAGTATGATCTGAACAATTTTGATATTCAACAAAGAGGCTTACCAATAAATCACAGTACTTGAACCATTTTCAAACTACAAAGAACTCCCAGGAGTAATGTTTTAGCCACTACCAATTTTACTACCATTTCCTTCACTACCGTAGGAGGCATACTCCTATTGAAGAGTTCTCCCACCTACTCTATCATCCCTTACTTATTGGAGTGTGCCACCTAAGATAGTAAAGAGAAATGTAATGAAATTGGTAGTGGCTCTAGCATTACTCAACTCCCAGACCCAATAAATTGATAATTCCCCCAAGTTTGAGAACAGGACCAAAAATGCACTGCCACTCATCATTGTCACTATCAATTTGCCCTATCCCTCTTCTCTCTCCTCTTTCCAAACCCCCATCACCATTCTTCTCCCCTTTCCCCTTCAGTCTCACCTCCAAATCCACTTCCTATTTCCCCGTCTCCTGTTCTTCGTCTTCTTCCTCCTCAGTCGCAGTCAAAAACAAGAGGAAGAGGTACAGAAAAGCGTACCCGGGCGAAGCCAAGGGCATCGTCGAGGAGATGCGATTCGTCGCCATGAAACTCCGAAACAACAAGAACGGCAAGAAGGACGAGGACGAGGACGAGGACGAGGATGAGGATGAGGATGAGGAGACGTGGCGGCCTAGCATGGAGGGATTCGTCAAGTACTTGGTAGATAGCAGGGTCGTGTTCCAGACACTGGAGAGGATTATCGATGAATCTTCCCATGTCTCATGTCAGTAATCCCAATTTCTTGCCCTAGTTTTTTTAAAAATAAATTAATTTGATTAAATTAATTAATTAATTATTTTGAATATATAATTGATGGTTTTGGAGTCATGAGATAGGTTCATTGGAGAATTTGGCTGTTGATTATATGCATTACTCCTAACTAGTAATTTACACGTGTGATGCACGTTTCAATAATTTGTTTAAAAAAATAAAAAATCTGACGTAAGGAGAATTCGAACCTGAAATCTCCTTCATATTAGTTATGTACGTGCATTGCACATGTTGGTAGATTGACAAATGACACTTATGGTCTTCTCCCATTATAATATTTGAGATTAGAGATTTGGACTATGATTAAAAATTTAACGTAAAAGATTTAGTTTGTTTACTTGTTTTTAATGCATTTGCGAAGAATGAATTATAATTTTATAATTTTCGATGATGAATGTTAAGGGCCATTTCCTCTGTCAGTTTAGAAACTATAGTATCCTTGTCGCCTGCCTGAATTTCTAGTTCTTTTTGGTCAATTAACTACAATTCTATCACTATTTTGAGATGACCGCATTATCGATTTATGTTACACATGCCTGATGCATCGTAATTTTTTTTCTTCCCCTTCTTCTTGTTTTATAGTTGATGGGGGCTACTTCTAAGTTTTTACTTATTTCAGTTTTTAAACTTTGAGTAGTGCTAGACACACCGTACTCCAGTACCAATTCAACACTCCCTCCCTGATGTGGGATGCCTAGTTAGCACTGCCACATCAGCAGCCAACTTACATTTTACCAGATTTTTAACTCATTTTCCTTAAATTCTCACTCCCAATTCAATCCAACCTGATAAACCCAATTCTTAAAGAAAATCCAACTTAGTTAATTTTAAATGGTTAAGGTTGAGTTAAGCTGCTAATGTGGCAGCGTTGATTATAGGTGTCACATCAGGGAGTGTAAAATTGGTAGTGGAGCAAGGTGTGCATCTAGCTGTATTGTTAGACTTTTGACACTATCAGCATCAACATCCTCATTTCAACTACCGTTAACCCATAAAACAATGCTAATCGTAGTGTTCGTAGGGGTGGCAATTGGCCCAAGCCCGATTTGAGTACGACCCTCTTTGGATCGGGCTAGGGATGAAATAGTGTTATATTTGATTGGGTCGGGTTTAGTATTTTTCAGCACATTTATTAAATAGGTCTTGCTTGGGTTTGAAACATGATACTTTTATATATGAGAAAAGGGCACCTCTGACTTATAGGAGGTGATTTTCTCTTATAAAGTTAATCAGTGTTTTAAATTTCGGATAGTAGTATCGTATCGGAAGGCAAACATTCATATCGGACACCTGAAATCAGTGATATTTAAATAATATCGGGTTAACATATCAGATAAAAATATGTATTATAACTGTGATTTAGATAAACTTTACACATTGTATATTACAAATATGAGCAAACTAATGCAAGTAATAATAGTTATAACCAAATGTATAATTGCTTACATGAAATCTAATACATAAGAGAAATATATCTACATTTTAAAGATTTGAAGACAAGAGAAGGTATTTTTCGAAAGGAAACTTGAAAGACAAATTAAAAAATGATGTAAACTTAATCCTAAGTAGAGAATTTTCAAGAATATTAAAAGATTAAGTTTACCAACATGTAATGCATATTAAATCAGAAATTAAACTACTAATTGGTTTGATGGATTTTCAAGATATGAAATAGTTTAATAAGCTCAATTAAATATTCAATCTTAACAATCAATAATTATATACCTAAGCGTTCTTAGCAAGTAAAATATGCAATAATGATTTGTACTCTAATTAGCAAGTAGAAGCACACACTCAATATTTGTGGACGATAGAAAATTCATATAATAATCTAGAGAATAAAGCAGTATCACAAATAATTAAGAAGTGGAAAGAAGTTACTAAGCTCGAAGAAGGGGATCGCGATGGTGTTGGAGTGGGGCTGCTGGTGGTGCTTGAAGGTGGCTGCGATGGGAGTGCAACGTAGAAGGGGGCGCCACTATGGAGTAGGAGGTGGCGGCTCTGAATGATGGCAGTGGCGGCAGGAGGCCATCGAGGCTGAAGGGAGGAGGCGCTCGGGGGTGGCGGGGATGGTGCGGTGTTGAGGTTGGCTCGGGAGGTTGGTGGTAGGGGCGGTGGCATCGATGGTTTGTGAGGGGTAGCAACGACAAGGTGGAGAAGGGGATTTAGGGTTAGGGTTGCGAATTTGATTATGGGAATTAGGTTTCGGATTGGAATTGGATGATGAGGGAGAGGCAATGAGGGTGGTCGATGAGGAGGGAGAGGGAGCAGTGGTGGTCATGGGGCGTCGGGATTCGAGAGGGCGATGGGTTCGGGAAGAAAGAGAGGGAGGAAGATGGGTTCAGATTTGAAGATGAGGGAAAGAAGAAGTTGAATTGGCGGCTGAAGGGAGAGGGTATTAGAGTTAGGGTTTAAAATAAAATTGGGAATTTGGGGGTGTAATTAGGGTTTCTCACAAATCCTAATACTTTCTTAGGTTTTCTCACTATTTCTAATGTTCTCTTATGGTCTCATACACACAAGAAGAATGAAAAACAACAACTCAACACACAATAATTTTTTTTTTAATCAATAATAGCATTCCTTATTATTCTCTAGGCATATATATAGCCTCAAAACAAAATATTAATACAAATCTTTAAAATATTCCAATGCAAAAAAGTAAAGGGTCCAAATTGCAAAACTACTACATATGGCTAAATTGCCAAAAATAAATAAAAAATGCCGAAATATAGATAACTAGGCTACTGGAATAGTCATCCTGGACGATGCCTATGCTGATAGAAGCACTCAAATTGTCTCGAACCGATGTCATCATTCTCTCCGGGTGGGAGAGAGCTCGATCCAGTCGAGTCAAAACCAGTGATCCTGTCATAGTGCTCTAACAGATCTTGATTCAAGCGCTGAAGCTCCTCACGATCAATCCAAGTGTCCTCTAAATCCAGTTTGTTCTTCCATCTCACCAAATGCCTATGAATACCACCATCTTTAGTAGAGATTATCTGATCATCTAAAATATTATCCAATTTGTCTGTCAGTGGGTGAAGTACTGTCAGGTAAGGGGAGAAATGGAGAATCTTTATGAATCTTTATTTGAGTATTTTCTCTTAAAGTTTCATTTATGGCTTATAAGTAGGGGCGGCAACGGCTCGGATCCTATAAGATCCACATGTGGATTCAACTTATTCGGGTCTGATCCCACTGTTATTTTTGGATTCTGATCGGTTTTACAGATTATCCATGATTCACTTTTTGATAAATTATTAACTTCTTGAGGAATTTTTTTTCTCTATGTATAAAACTAAGTGGTAAAATATACTTATTACATATTCAATTTACTAAAATAAACATATAAATAAAAATTATTAAAACAAAATAGAATCTTATAGCAATAACGGAGCATAAATTTTTATCCTTGTAATTAAATAAAATGATAATTTATTGGTATGTGTATATTATGAACTATATAGTATATTAATATTTGCATTGCCTAATTCACAAAATTCATTCCTACTAAACTTGAAAAAAATAAAATACATTATCTACACATTAAAATCTGTATAGATGTAGGATATATGTTTAAATTGACATATATAAACATAAATAGTTTGGATTATCCATCGGGTACTGGATTTGAATCCACGAAGATCCATATCTAGATCCAATAAGAAAACACATCTATTATGGAGGATCCATACCCTAAAACTTGGGTTGGATTCGGATCGGGTGATCGGATATTTTTGCCACCCCTACTTAGAAGCTTGCTCCTACAATAGTTTGTACTATTTTTTTTATTCTTAAACTATTTATTTTTTCTTTGGAATGTATATTACCCATTCATGGGGTTAATGCGCCATTTTCTTTTGTGAGTATTTAGTTTAGCTGGAAGAAGAAAGCAGCTTTATTCTAGAATGTAGGCATTGACAGGATGCATTAATTATTCAAGTGAAGACTATACTTAGTTGTGCACCTGATTCTTGGGAGTGCATCTACACTATCTCAGATTACCTTGTTTTGTTTTGTAGATACCCATTTCAGAAAAATAGGGTTGGAGCGCTCAGCTAGCATTTCAAAAGATCTAGAATGGTTTGAACAACAAGGAATTGAGATTCCAGAACCAAGTTCTCCTGGTATTACTTATGCCACGTATCTGGAAGAGTTGGCTGAGAAAAGTGCTCCTTCTTTCCTATGTCATTTGTACAACATTTACTTTGCACATATATCAGGTGGCCAAGCAATAGGCAAACAGGTAGGCTACCCTGTAATACTAGAGATTGAGATAGCTTTCTAGAGAATCTTAACATGTATTTTTCGTCATATGCCGTGGCCCATAGGCACGATCAATTTATATTCCTTAAAAACAAATAAAAATGTGCATGATTTGTAAATGGCATTTCATCTTAATTGTGGAATATGTAATTGTGTCAGATTCATTTCCTTTAATAACTTGATTTGACACACTACTTAGGGAAGCATTTTGAAATTTGAATAAACTTTATTGTTTCTGTAATCAACTAGTATCCTTATTATAGCCAAATGTTCTTAAATTCTGAACTCTTTTTCGCTGCACGTTCAGTAACATTTATGTTAGTTTTATTAGTTAATCTCACACTAACATTTATTTCTCTTTTAAGTTGGTCAATTGCCCATACAAATACGCAAAGCTATTACCATCCATCATTATGTCTTAATCTTTAATCAGGATTTTCTTTCATCCCCCTTATTTTCTAAGAGATTTCTATACTTACTGCATATGCACGCATGAGCACCGAAAATCATCCTTCCAAACTCTGTTGCATATCAAAACCTCTGTTTGGTTTTTGTCTCCTTGTACATTACTTCAAATTTCAAATTTTACTCTCTAACCTTTTCATTTACTCTTTCCTATGTGTTTGTTTCATTACTTCATTAGCTATTTCATTTGTAGGTTTTTTGTCTTCAATTTTCTTGACATGTTTGTAGTACAGGGATATTCACGTTAAAGTTCTTCTAGAATTCCGCCCTCTAGTTGTTTATTTGGCTTATAACACATCTTTTTCAAATTTATTTTTTTCATTCAATCCTCATTAATCATTGTGATGGCAGTGTCATACTTCCGGTCAAGTTCTCTCTAGTTCAAAGTCTCCTTAATAGAAATTTTGTTCCTTACGTTATCGTTGCCTCTTTGGCTCTTCCTATATTCTCGTTTTCTTAGTTGTAGTTTCACGTAGTCAGTCCATGACTCCAGTAAAGGGAGATGAGAGGTGTCATTAGCGCAACCACCTTTTTTGCATGACGAATCATATTTTGTGGGTAGTTGATAATACAGAAATGTATCTTTCAACCAATGACTGAATGACTTACTATGATGAACAGCAAGGCAAACACCATATTGTTTTTATTTTTATTATTTTTATTATTTATCTGGGCAAAAAAAGTTAATCCATCTTACCCTTCTCAAAAAGTATAATAGACCTGAAATTCTTTTCACCCAGGTCTTTGAAAAGCTTTCGTTAGGGAGGGAACTCGAGTTCTATAAATGGGAAGGAGATGCGCAAGAGCTGTTGAGTGGGGTGAGGGAGAAGCTGAACAAGCTTGGCGAGGTATTACGATTCGTAGACTCTACCCTTCTCTTTGTTGACTAATAATTTGGTGGTCAAGCTTTTGTAATGTTCAAGATTTTCGCCAATTTGATGTAGTTTTCACTTCTGCAGCACTGGACTCGGGATGAAAAGAACAAATGCCTAAGAGAAGCGGCAAAGTCATTTCGGTTTTCTGGACAAATAGTTCGCCTGATTATTCTATAGTGAACTTTGTGTTTCTAACCATTTGGAGTTCAATTAACATGGCTAAGAGAGAGAGGGCTAAGAGAGAGAGAGAGAGAGAGCTCCTTTTGTACCTAAACTGATCTATCATTAATTGTATCCCTAATCTTTTTTCATAAAGTTCTATCAACCAATGTTCTCGTTCTCTTTATGCTACATGCCTATTTATTTCCTTCACTAGTAGAAGAAGAAGAAGAGGAAGAAGAAACCCCTCGTATTCAGTTAATCTATTAAGTCTGCTTACTTAGAGAACTTGTTTACTCTTCATCTCTTGAGCTCTCTTTACGTCTTTTGTTATGTGATGGTGGTTACTTGATTGTCGCGATCAAATCTTTGAGCACTTGCTGTTTTTCAGAACCGAAGACTTTATTTTGACTACAAACAAATCCCTTGTCCCTCGTCATTCACCCTGGTTCTGGTCGCTGTTCTAATTTTACTTTTGGAGCGTTTAGTTCTGCGCCAATATTTGTTTCGTATAAACAGTATTCTTTGTTTGATATTTACAATCATATTTCATCTTTAATGTTTCGGATAATAACAAAAATAGCTTAGCCTCATCCTCCTCTCCCATCTTGTTAGCCTCAGTTCTCTACTCACATTTGGGAGTTTCGTGGGTGTTTCTTGTGGGTGATGCACCTTCTATCTCATTTGGAGTCAGATCTGACTCTTCCTTTTCTTCTTTCTTGGCTGTCCGCTCTGTAAGTATCTCTTCCTTGAGTTGTACATTCCAGTTTACTTCGTTTTCGCACTTCTTTTCCCCTTTTTTAGGGTTGTAAATTGTGTTGTTTGATTTTGCTATTGTGATTCCTTGCTTGGTCTCCGATTTGTATGTTCCTTTAGTTTGCTAGTATTAATTCCCGGTCTCTTTTCTATATCTTCCATACCTTGCTCTTTCTTCTCTGTGGCGTTCGTCACTTTTTGGGTGAGATTTCCTTCTTCTCTCTTCTTCTTCTGATTAGGGTATACCTTAATTTCTTGTAATCTCTACAGTATCTGTTTCTTGTTGACTGTGCCAACTTCCTCATTTACTCCTTTTTTTCCATCTTTTCTCTTATTGGGCCTTTTCTCTCCATAGTGGGTCGTGGGTCTTTTGATGGCTGAGACTTGGGCCTATGACCATTTTCCAGTTAGGCCCATTCATCCTATTCGGCCTTCTTTTGAGAAGGTGCGAGAGAATGCTATTGCGCACCTACCCGCTCAGGCTCTTCGTCTTCTCTCAACTCTTCCTCTTCTTTCTCCAATTTCAAATACACCCCCATATTGCTTTTGTTGTCTTCAACTTGGTCACTTCAAGCTTTTCTACGTCAACAAAATGAAGTGCCTCTTTTGTGAAAAGCTTGTCACTCCACAAATAGATGCTTCTCCCTTCAACACCTGCTTGGCCTTCTGATGGGTGCTCCTATTTCCTACCAGGTCTTATCCGCTCCTGCTCCTGATTTTCCATCTCTTCAATCTAAACTAGCTGACATTCAAGCCACTAAATCCAAAAGAATCAAGCTTGTGGACTCCTCTCATCTTCTTCCTACGCCTCCAGCATCGCATCTGCGATCGGCGACTCTTACTTCTAAACCTCATGCCCCTCTCTTGGTTGTTTGTTGTGATCTGTCTCAAGAAAATAATCACCAAAATAAAAATTTTGGAATGTTTTGGTGTTGTTTCTTTTTTTGGAGGTTCTATCTCTAATACTTCTTTGGACTCCTTCTTCTGCAACACTTGCAATGTGAAGGATTGGACGTGGTCAGTTAATGTTTGCTCGAACGGTGACATCGTCATCAAATGCCCCTCTTCTAAGATTTTGCTTAATTTGGTGGCTAAGAAATCTTTCTCTATCGGGTCTGTCAACCTCCTCATCCGTAAATGGGCTTTTGTGGGTTTTGTGCTTTCCGAACTTCAAGCGCATCCTACTAAAGCCATGATCTTAGGTCTTCCACCTTTTTGTGATTCCACTTGCAGCCATGACTAAATGCATTGGTGATCTTATGTGCACCTCGTCTACTTCCCTCATAGCTTCGGGGTGCTTACATGTGGAAGTGGAATTCCTTTGCTCTCCACTTTCTGATAGAGTCGACGATTACACTTTGAGAATCAGGAACACTTCGTTCTGTATTTCGGTTACATATCATGTCTTACCTCCCCTTGAACCTTCACATCTCACTATCTCTGCCACTCCTACTACTCATGTCGAAGCACCTTTCTTGTCTGGCTCCTTCAATGAAGGATCTTCTACTGAGCATCGTCTTTCCTCCTCCAAGCTCTCTATTCAGCATAAGAGCACTTCTTGATGAGGGTTTCAGGGGGAAAAAAAAAAACTTCCCTTTGAACAGTAGGTCGGGTGTGCTTCCTGCGGGGTCTGCTAAATCTCCGTTGAAGCACCCTAATCTGGTTTGGATTAATCCTACTCTTTCCTCTCAAGCTACTGGAAAACCCTCTGCAGTTACGAATGTCGTCCCCACTGTTCCCATTACTTCTCCTCCGTTGAGTCTACTTGAACATGCTCCATTCCTCCCTACTTCCACTTTGATGTGTCAGCCTACCTCTTCCAACGCTGTTATTATCCTCATCCAAAGAAGGCATCTGGCCAGAATAGAGTGTTAACCCTCATTTCTCTTCAGATTGGGATTCTTACAAGTTTGTTGTCCAGATTTCTTCATCCCCCAAAATCAATAAGGATCCCATCACTTCCAAGGTAGCTGCTGATGCCAAACAGAGCACCGTTGATTGGGTTGAATCTGATAGCTTGCTTTATGAGGAGGAGAAATAACTCTCCAACCCCTCGTCGAGGTTCAAGGTACTTTTCATTTTCAAGCCCCACCATTTTTATTTATTTTCTATGTTAAAGAGTGTTACGACATATTCTTTAACCTTTTATTATAATTCTTTCTCTTTGTTACATTCCTTTTGTTCTTACTATTTCATTAATCGCTCTTTTAAAAATATATATTCAGTGGTCATCTCAAGTTGTGCTTATGATGTGGTCTTATATCCCATGATTGAACATCACCCTTCTCCTATTCCTCCTCCATCCCCGGCTGCATTCTCTATTTTTCTTCATCTAACAATCAATTTTCCCTCATTCCTCACAACCTTTGATGACTATCTCCAGGGAATCTACTAATGCCCATCTCAGCTCTCTTCCATCACTCTCTCATATTCCGTGTATCTCTACTTCTACTTCAACCCTTAAAAGAAGTACTCCAAGAAGAGCTATAAGTTGTCCCACATTCGTTCAAGTGCTCGTATTCACGCTAAGAAATATGTGGACTTATCGTCCTTTTCCTGAGCGTCTTTAGCTGCTCAAATAAACCTTGCATGTGGAAGCGGCATTCCTTTGCTCTCCACTTTCTGATAGAGTCGACGATTACACTTTGAGAATCAGAAACACTTCGTTCTGTATTTCGGTTACATATCATGTCTCACCTCCCCCTGAACCTTCACATCTCACTATCTCCGCCACTCCTGCTACTCATGTCGAAGCACCTCTCTTGTCTGGCTCCTTCAATGAAGGATCTTCTACTAAGCATCGTCTTTTCTCCTCCAAGCTCCCTATTCAGCATAAGAGCACTTCTTGATGAGGGTTTTGGGGGAGAAAAAAACTTCCCTTTGAACAGTAGGTCGGGTGTGCTTCCAGCGGGGTCTGCTAAATCTTCGTTGAAGCACCCTAGTCTGGTTTGGATTAATCCTACTCTTTCCTCTCAAGCTACTGGAAAACCCTTTACAGTTACGAATGTCGTCCCCACTGTTCCCATCACTTCTCCTCCATTGAGTCTACTTGAACATGCTCCTGTCCTCCCAACTTCCACTTTAATGTGTCAGCTTACCTCTTCTGACGATGTTATTATCCTCATCCAAAGAAGGCATTTGGCCAGAATAGAGTGTTAACCCTTATTTCTCTTCAGATTGGGATTCTTACAAGTTTGTTGTCCAGATTTCTTCATCCCCCAAAATCAATAAGGATCCCATCACTTCCAAGGTAGCTGCTGATGCCAAACTGAGCACTGCTGATTGGGTTGAATTTGATAGCTTACTTTATGAGGAGGAGAAATAACTCTCCAACCCCTCGTCGAGGTTCAAGGTACTTTTCTTTTTCAAGCCCCACCATTTTTATTTATTTTCTATGTTAAAAGAGTGTTACGACATATTCTTTAACCTTTTATTATAATTCTTTCTCTTTGTTACATTCCTTTTGTTCTTACTATTTCATTAATCGCCCTTTTAAAAATATATTCGGTGGTCATCTCAAGTTGTGCTTATGATGTGGTCTTATATCCCATGATTGAGCATCACCCTTCTCTTATTGTTCCTCCAACCCCGGCTGCATTCTCTATTTTTCTTCATCTAACAATCAATTTTCCCTCATTCCTCTCAACCTTTGATGACTATCTCCAGGGAATCTAGTGTCCATCTCAGTCTCTTCCATCATTCTCTCTTATTCCGTGTATCTCTACTTCTACTTCGACCCTTAAAAAGAAGTACTCCAAGAAGAGCTATAAGTCGTCCCACATTCGTTCAAGTGCTCGTATTCATGCTAAGAAAGATGTGGACTTATCGTCCTCTTCCTGATCGTCCTTAGCTGCTCAAATAAGAAACCTTGATATCCCCCCCCCCCCCCCCCCCCGATGTTGTCGATTCCATACAACTTCTTCAATCGGTCTATCAAATTCAATTTGATTCTCTTTCTAATCTTGAGATGTTGGACCTTGCATCTTGCATGAGTTTCTTGATTGATCCCTCTCATTCTGATTGCTTTCAATCCATTCAGAATTTAGAAATTTCTAGAGCTGGTGTTGAGTACTGTCATTATGATTAACGTTTCATGGAATATTCGTGTGCTTGGTAGCACCCATAAACGAGAAGCTATCTATCATCTTATTTCCACTATTCATTGTGACATTTTCTCTATTCAAGATTCGAAACTTGAATCTATTTTCCCATCTATTACTCGCTCTCTTAGAGGTAGTTTTATCACCAATGGATTCCCCTTAATGATATCAATTCTTGCGGAGGCATCCTTTCGGGATTAAAGTTTCCCCCTATAACTTAATTTTAGTCCAGTGCCTCAAATTCTTTCTGGTGGTTTGCCTTGAATAGTTAGAATTTAACTGTAACCTTACTGTCGTTTCAGTCTATGGCCCTTCAACCCCTGATCACCGCCAATAATTATGGGATGAATTCATTTCTTTTAATGGTCTTCTTAATGGATTTTGGGTTTTATGTGGCAACTTCAATGTTACGAGGTTCAGTCATGAAAGACTTGGGAATCCTTCCAGATTGAGAGAATCCCAGTGGGTAAATGATTGAATCCACTCTCCCGAGCTTGTGGACCTACCGATTAATGGTAGAGCTTATACCTGGTCCAACATGCATCTGTTACCATCGAGGGCTAAGTTAGATCGTTTTCTGGTCTCCAATGATTTGGTATCCTTCTTCCATAACTCTTTTGTTCAAGCATTCCCCAATCTTTGTTCTGATCACGTTCCTATTGGATTACATTCTAATTTTAATTTCTCTAAACCTTTCAAAATTTGTTTTTGAGAAATGTTGGTTAGAAGATCAAATATTTGTTAATCAGATTATTAATTGCCTCTCCTCGGTTGTTGGGTTTCATGGGCTTGGCCGAATTCTGCTTAAACTTCATGCGGTTAAGTATGGTTGTAAAATTTGGCGCAAGGAGAGATTCAACAACTCTCGTGCTATGCATCAATTTTTTTCTTTTTTCTATTCACCTTATTGATCAATTGGAAGAAATGCGTCCTATTTCAGATAGTGATAGGAAAAAAAGGAGTGAGTGTAGGAATGAATTCAGTTCTATTATGCATCTTGATCACGTCAAATGGGCTCAACGGGCTAAAGTCAAATGGCTTAAAGCTGGCGACTACAACTCTTCTTTCTTCCATAATTTCGCTTCTCATCGTTAGAGATGTAACCGGATCTCTTCCATTATGGAAGATGATTCCGAAGTACGGTCTAATGAGAAATTCCATGAGGCTTTCCTTTCTTTCTTCAAAAGCTTGATGGGCTCCTCCGCAGCTTGCCCTATCCATCTTGATTGGAATTCACTTTATGGAGTAGAATCACATGATTTATCTAGTACCGAAGCTCCATTTTCCTTAGACGAGATTAAATCGGCGGTCTTCTCCATGCGAAGTGATTCGGCGCTTGGCCCTAACGGTTTTCCTTCTTTTTTCTTTCAAAAATTCTGGGATCTTCTTAAAGATGATCTATTCGACATGTTCTCAGACTTTTTTCATGGTCATTTTTCCTTTGATAGAATTAACTACGCACATTATGTGCTTTTCCCCAAAATGTTGGGGGCCGATGAGGTCTTCGCTTTTAGACCTATCAGTCTCCTTAATGCACTCTTTAAAATTGTGATGAAGGTGCTAGTTAATTGACTCAATTCGGTTATATCTCCTTTGATCGATCGGGTTCAATATGATTTTATCAAAAATAGATTTGTTCTTTATAGTGTTGCTTGCGCCCAAGAAATAATCTCCGGTTGCCATCACTCTAAATCGGAAGGGATCTTTTTAAAATTGGATTTTGAAAAAGCTTATGATAAAGTGAATTGAGAGTTCCTCTTTGAGATTCTCTTTCACCGTGGTTTCGATCTCATATGGATCTCGTGGATCAAATATAACCTCTTTGCTGGTACTTCGTCTGTTTTAATTAACGGGATTGAAGACAAGAAATTATTATGCAAGCATGGTCTTAGACAGGGTGACCCAATTTATTCTCCAATCTTTTCCCCTGTGGTCGATGTATTCAGCAAACTTCTTCTTAAGGCTTGGGAAGCCAACACTATTGAAGGCTTAGGTGGTTATCGTGGTTTTCGAGATGTTCTTAATCTCCAATATGCGGATGACACTATTCTTTTTGCACATGATGTCCTTCTTTTATGTGCCTTCGTGGGTTATCCAGCAGATTGATCAAATTAGACGAAATTTATTCTGTTCCGGATCATCTGTTTTGATGGTGGGTAAACATCTTTGTAATTGAATTTTTTTATGCAAATCGAAGTTTGAGGGCGGCCTGGGTATCATTAATCTCTGCATCAAAATTTAGCTCTTTTTGGGAAATGGTTATGGAAAATCCTCAAACATGAGGATTTTTCTTGGTGCCATCTCGTTTTCCATAAGTATCATATGCGTCATAGAGTTTGGGAACTCCACCCTTCCCTCTCATCTTTAGCTTCTCCCTTTCGAAAGGTGTCTGGAAAGTGATTAAACCCTTCAAATGCGGGTTGTTTAAAGTTTGTGGTACTGGAGTGTCAATCAAAATTTGGACCGACTTATGGATTTGCAACATTACTATCACTTCTAATTTTCCTGAACTATTCCATATTTCTGCCAACCATTCTACTACTATTTTCATGTACCTTGTGTCCGATAACAACGTTAGGGATTGGCACATCTGGAAATCTCTCCCTGTTGTTCTTTATCCTCAACATTTCAATTTGCTTTGCCAAGTACCTTGTGTCCCATAACAACATTAGAGATTGGCACATCACATTCCGGAGATCTTTCCTTGTTGTTCTTTATCATGAACATTTCACTTTGCTTATGTTACTGAGATCCTACACTTGGCATCCTAAATATGGTATTATTTGGCGTTGGACTCACTCAGGTACATATTCGTTTAAGTCCTCTTATAATTTCCTCAATTTCGGAGGTGTATCTTTTCCGTTCTCCAAGATTGTGTAGAAATGCTTTGCACCCTTAAGGTCAGAATTCTTACGTGGCTAGCTATTCATAATAAACTTCTCACTATTGAAATTCTCAGCAAAAAAATGCTCGCTATTGGACAAAAATGTGTGTTATGTCATACCCACTACGAGAATGCTAGAAATTTATTTATTAATTGTCCATTCATTCTTCTGACCATTGCAAGAAGGCTTGGCATGTGCATGGTAAGCCGGATTCCGTGACTTCTTGGTGGAGTAATTGGAGATCACATTGGGTCAAGCGTTATTTTCTTACTTCGTGGGATTTAGCTATGATGGTTTTGATTTGGATTATCTGGAAAGAAAGAAATAATAGAATTTTCTCCAACACTTGTCGCTCTATTAATTGTTTGAATGAGGATCTTCTTTTCTACACTAATTTTTGGGCTAGTGTTCTCCCCCATACTAAAGTTGCGAAGTTGCGAAGTAGCGATTAACTCATCTTCATATCACAAATTCTTCTTATTTGCAGATCAGATTTCCTTCTTCTGTGCCATAATTTCCTTACTCTTTCTTATCTAATGCTCTATTGGTTTTCTATGCAGATCTGAGACTCGGCGACTTTCGGGGTTCGCATATGGAATTAGCTTATTCTTTCTTGTTTTTAATGTGTGCAGGTTTTGGCTCCATTGGGTTGTTGGTGTAACACCCCGTAATTTCTAAAAAATATATACATAATATATATGTTGAAAAAGTTTGGCTGTTTGTATAAAATAAAGAGTATAATGGCATTTAACGTAAATATGTTGAAAAAAAGAATAGTGTGGGGAGGGGGGGGGGGGGGGGGGCACACGGTAAAAACAAAAACAACACGTGCTGTTGTGCTTTCACTTGGGGTGACGTCACCACTGGGTGACGTGGCCACTAAGGGGGCCCACCCGGTTGAAGTGCTGAAGGGACAGTGGAATGGAGAAGTCTGCATGTTCTCTTTGTTCTTCTCTCTCTGATGACGTGGCAATAGGGACTGTTGTGCTACGAGAGGAATTGTGAGAGATTTGTCCCACATCGGAAAGTGAACAATAATTAATAATATATAAATACTATTGCTTATGATCAAGAGTCACCAATTCGGTTAACCACCTTTTGAGAGGCAGCCTGTGGTGGGCAGTTGTACTACATAGTATCTAATTTGTCTTCTAAATTGTATAAACTGTCTGAGTCCGGGGTAGGGGTGTTACAAATGGTATCAGAGCCGACTTTCAACACTGATTGTGGGTAAGAGTGGGTGAGATGTATGCCTGAGATGGAGCTAGCAGATGTACGGGTAAGTATGCCTGAGAGGGAGCGAGGTTGGGGACAGGTCGCCCAGGTAAGGGAACTGTACAACCCACAGAATTGGGGTACTGTGCAGCTAGTAGAATTATGGTACTCCGCTCCACATCGACTAGAAAGGAGATCCTGCACTAGATTGTGCATGCCCCGTGCTCAGCAATGACGCTAATTTTTGAAGGTGTGTGTGTGTGTGTGTGTGTGTGTGTGTGTGTGTGTGTGTGTGTGTGTGTGTGTGTGTGTGTGTGTGTGTGTGTGTGTGTGTGTGTGTGTGTGTGTGTGTGTGTGTGTAACACCCCGTAATTTCTATTTTATATATATATATATATATATATATATATATATATATATATATATATATATATATATATATATGTTGAAAAAGTTTGGCTGTTTGTATAAAATAAAGAGTATAATGGCATTTCATTTAAATATGTTGAAAAAATGAATAGTGTGGAAGGGGGGGGGGGGTCCCTCACGGTAAAAACAAAAACAACAGGTGCTGTTGTGCTTTCACTTGGGGTGACGTCACCACTGGGTGACGTGGCCA
Source organism: Hemerocallis citrina (assembly GCA_017893485.1). Taxonomy (NCBI): domain Eukaryota; kingdom Viridiplantae; phylum Streptophyta; class Magnoliopsida; order Asparagales; family Asphodelaceae; genus Hemerocallis; species Hemerocallis citrina. The sequence continues at coordinate 210,924,889 of CM030363.1, forward strand.
CTAAGGGGGCCCACCCGGTTGAAGTGCTGAAGGGACAGTGGAATGGAGAAGTCTGCATGTTCTTTTTGGTCTGCTCTCTCCGATGACGTGGCAACAGGGACTGTTGTGCTACGGGAGGAATTGTGAGAGATTTGTCCCACATCGGAAAGTGAACAATTATTAATAATATATAAATACTATTGCCTATTATCAAGAGTTACCAATTCGGTTAACCACCTTTTGAGATGCAGCCTGTGGTGGGCAGTTGTACTACATAGTATCTAATTTGTCTTCTAAATTGTATAAATTGTCCGAGCCCGGGGCAGGTGTGTTACAGTTGGGGCTATTTCTGAGTACTACAAGCGCTATCTCTTTTTAGGTTTACCTTACTGAATGTTTCTATCAACTGTCTCGTCTATGGTCCCCTATGTTCTATATATTACTTTCATTTTTTTCTATTTTGAGTTTCCCTTATGTTGTTCTACATCATTTATGTTGTCCCTCTTTGGTTTATATGTTCTACGCTTATAGCTTTTCTCGGTGGTTGTCTGTGGTTTGTCTTTTTGAAAGCTGTGCAAGTTGCAGGTTGGTTTGTTGTTTGGGATTATTTTCAGTTTCTTTGCTGGAGGCATGGTGCTTCTTGTGCTGTGTGTTATGTGTTTGTTACGGCCTTGGGCTGCACGTTGCATTTCTGATACTAGGATGTTCTTGGCTGTTGATGTCTCTACTCGTCGCAGCTGTTTTTGAGGTTGTTATTTGCTTATAGGCTACATGACTTGGTGATTGTGGCAGATCTCCGATTTGCTGTGTTTACCGCCAATTTTGGCAGACTTCTTATCTGCTTGCAGCTCTACCACCATTTTTTTCCCGACTTGTATTTTCTTTCAGTTTTACCTCTTGTAAACTGGACCATTTATTGTATTTCACTTCATATTAATATATATTGTTTGTCGGCTGGAATCGTTTCATTCTATCATTTTATCCACAAAAAAAAAGGTTTCCAATAATAAGGTACTTTGCTTATAACTAAAGATTTTGAATCGTAGCTGTAACTTTCATTCATATGGCACACATGTTGCACATGATTTCATTTTCATTTGTTTCAATTTCGTTTATGGATTGGGATAAATGTATATAACGGGATAAATGTATATAACGTTCACAAAATAGCTACTTGTAAGGCCGACAATTGAGCCGAACCCGATCCGAGCCCGATCAAGTTCGACCCGATTTTAGTAGAATATGGGCCTGAATTTTTTCAAAATTTTTGGACCCGGACTCAATAATTGAGTCCGAATTAATTTTCGGGCCGGGTTCGGGTTTGTATAAGTCCGATCCGAACTCGACCCGGTTAAAATTTTTTCCCAGTGACTATCCCTCTCCCTCTCTCAAAACCAGCGGCTCTTTCCATGTTCCCCAAAACACACACACACACACACTCTCTCTCTCTCTCTCTTTCTCTCTCTCTCCCTCCTCTCTCCTTCCTTCAGTTTCCCAAAAAAAATTAAAAAAACTATATCTCCACCAAATCCCCAAAATCTCCAAAATCACCAATTCAGAATCCACTATAATAGACGCTCATCAATATCGTCATCATCGCGATGATGCCCTTCTCATCCTCCATTTCGAACCTGATCCGGTTGCTGCTCCAAACCATCGGCAATTCTAACTACGATTCGATATATACCGAGCTCTATCAGGTTCGAAAATCATTTATGCTTCCATATAAACCCTAATTTGGTAGCTCTTTTGTTAGTATTTTATTTGTAATTTGAAGGTTATAATTTCCGGCAAGTTTGAGAATCATTGATTCTAGTTGTAGATGTATTTTTTATGGATTTTGAAATATTCGGGCCGAACTCGGGCTTGGGGCTGAATTTTGGAGCCTGACTGAAAATCGGACCGGACGTGGATCCTACAAAAAATTTCGGGCTCGAACCTGGGCTTGTATAAGTTCTGCCCAAGTCCGGCCTGTTGCCCGTCTTAGTTGCTTGTTTTTTTGAAGAAAAAATAGCTACTTGTTTTGGATAAATGTATAACGTGAGTGAGCAGTACTTTTCCTAATCCCTTGTTTTTATGGTCTTATTAAGGCTTAACTGACATCAAGACACACATGCCTACTGTCTGCAAAGTGGAGTTAATCAATTACTAAGTGGGACTCCATATCTATGATTCCATTCTTGTGATCCGAAAATTTTAGTGATTGGATCCTATCATTTGGACCCTGAGGGTACGGACTAAGATGCAAATTACGAATTCTTGCTTTCAAAATGATGGTTTGTTGACTAGAAATTCAAATAACCATGTTTTTTTCTAAAAAAAATTAGAATAAGAGTACCATGTTTCATTAATAAAGAATTTTAAAAAATACCTAGCATACTATACTAAAAGTACAAGGAATTAAATGCAGGAAATAAAACGTACACCTCCAACAAATACTGGATGGTGCGACGAATGTAAACTAATAACATCATAGGCAATCATAATGTAACAAGTACTGGAAAATAACTCAGTGGTCTCTCACACAAACCCCTGGAAGGTAGGTGTCGTGCCCAACCAGCATTGCCCTACTCGGTTGAGTGTAGTACCGATCATCACCTCATTGTTGTCATACTCGCCAACCTGAAAAGTTTTTGCTATCCTTCCTCTCGGACCTGTCGCTACTGCTGAAGTTCAAAAAAAGATTAGACGCATAATATGAGTTAGGTTATCAGAAATACTATTACAAGTCACACGAAATAATAATCAAATAACCATGTTTTTTCTCTATTTCATAGATGCCTGTTTATGGGATTCACTCCAGTGATTTAATCACTAGAGGGTTCATGTGCCCCAGGATTTTTAAAGTGAATGAGTGGTTGGCCGGAGATAGCGAACCTCTCCAGTTATTAAATCACCGGAGATGACCTAAATTCCTTTTTTATAATTGGGAAGTTTCCATTGGTTCTCCAGATTTCAGACTTTAGCATTAACCCTTTTAATTTTTTTTTTAATTTTGATAATTGGATAGAGTCAAACGACTCCAGCCGAAAATATATATATATATATATATATATATATATATATATATATATATATATATATATACACACACACAATGTCCAAATAACAAGCTTCCAACAACTTTACAAGAGGTAAAGCCGAAATCAAAGAATACAAAGAAACAACGAGAACAATCCCCAAAAAGCTATAGTAAATAAGGAATCTACCATAGACAAAAAACAACCAAAGGCAGATAAGAGAGATGTCGATAGCCAGATGAATCGCAGCGCTGAGGAAGGCATCAACAATAACATCATCGGTGGCAGTGGTAGCCAGGAAAGCAACCACCAGGCTCCAAGATTGAACCGACCAAAGTAGCAGCTAAATGCCAACAACAGGAACAACACACACTAGCAACCAAGAAACAGCAAAACACCCAAAGAGTGCATGCGAGAACGCATCAGGCACTCTAACAGACACGAATGTAGAACAACCTGCATAAGGCATAAAACAGAACAATCACAAAAAACCTCATACAAAGGCACGCAGCTAAGAACAACGAAGCCTCACAACACATGATAATACAGGCGCATATTAATCAGCCAGGGAATCAGCAAACAACAACAATAAAGAGACGAGATAGAGAATGGATAATCAAAAGAACTCCTAAGAAGGAGGAAATAAAAGAACATGATAAATAGAATCAGAGAACACCCAACGATGCACAAAACCTGTAACAGAAAATGTAAGTAGAGTAGTAGAATATGATAGATATAAGATAGATACCAATGCAACACAAGGATAAAGCAGAACATGAGCATCAAGTAAAGAAGAGTCACAGAACATGAATAAAACACAATTTTAATAGCAGAAGAGATCCATGCTCAAGAGACCAAAAACAGCTAAAAAAGGAAAGCAGAAGGGCCCTGAGAACCTCCAAAAACACCACAAGGCCTAGATTTGCAAGGATTTTGTAAACTCATCACAAAAGAGGAAACCGAATAGAGGAAAGAGCATATAAAAATCAACATAAACAATAGAGTAAAGTTAACTCGAATTATTATAATTGGCTACAACCTTATCAGGATGGGCTAATTTAAGATTGGTTATTTTGCGATGAGGAAGAATATTAGCCTAGAATTTAGCGTAGAGTTAAAGATCATCAATTAAGTACTTAATAGAGCGAGAATTATTAGAGAATATTCTATTATTCCTTTCATTCCAAAAAATCCAGAGTCATCATAAATATATCCCATGATGCCTGGTGTAACACCCCGTAATTTCAAGGGAGATATATATAGTATTATATATATATAATATAAAGAGATTTGAGTGGCTTTCCTATAGGAATCCCTGTAGGAGTGGTCGTTGGGATTATTTGTACTCCGGCGTGGGGCCCACGGAAAAGAGACAGCAGAGAGCTGTTGTGCCTGCTGCAGCGCAAACATGGCTTTGCGGCAGGACCCACGCAGGATCAGGGGGCTCTCTCTGGGCGTGCTGACGTGGGAGTGAGGAGGGGCCCGCCCGAGGAGGGGGTCTCAGCTGGCCTGACATCAACATAAAAGAAAGAGAAGAAGGTATAGATTGAATTGATCCCATATCAGGAGTATCACAAGATTAACTAATAATAAATATAATTGCCTATGATCAAGAGTCACTTAATTGGTTAACCACCTTTTGAGAGGCAGCCTGTGGTGGGCAGTTATACTATAAATAATAAATAAATATATAAATTGTCTGAGTACTGGGGCAGGGCATTACACCTGGAAAGAATGATTGACTCGTAAAGCCCTCTATTTATCCAACCACGACCTAACAAAACCAGGTTTACCGTGAATGTGCCATGCCTTCAAGAAGATGGACCATAATGGGCTAATGAAGGAGCAATTGATGAATAAATGCCTAGCATCCTCATGATGAGAAAGGTAGAGAGCACATTGTTGACCAATGGCAAGATTTCTCTTGTTAATGTTATCAACAGTAAGAAGTTTGTTGAACAGTCAACCACATCAGAATGCAGGTTTTAAGCGGGGCACAACACTTCCAAATAGTGTTGGAGAAAGGGGAAATAATCCCTCCGAAGTTGAAGAAATTATAACAGGACTTTACCGAATAGGATCCTGAGGAGTTCCATCTCCACCGAATATCATCCTTTGGATGCCACTGATAGGATCGTAATAGCTGGAGAAGTGTGAGAAAATGAGGATATAATGCAACCGGTAGATTCCTATGGAAAGGAATGTGCCAACCTCACAATTCGTTCTGACAAACAAGGTAATCCACCATAGTGGCGTTAGGATTGACAGCAAGATGAAAAAGTTCGAAAAAATTAGAAGCATGAGAGATATCACCAGTCCACAGGTCCGACCAGAATTTAACAGTCGCACCATCCATACAAATTTTTAACAAACCGCATTTGAAAGGTTCACAACTTTCCAAACTCCTCCCCCAAAAAACCCAAAAAAGAAAACCCCAGATCTAGATCTGAGTTTGGAGGGGGTGGCGGCTAGGATTTCGCCACCCCTTCCCCGGTCACCCCTCCCCTGCCGTCCATCCCTCCCCTCTCGCCGCCGCTACTCTCGCCACCGCTCCTTACTGGCGCGCTCAAAGGCTCGATGTTCCTGTCACTCCTCCGATCGAGAGACGATGGACAGTCCTTCGCCGCCGCTCTGTCCCGTCGAGGCCCTCCAGTAGTCCCTTTCATCGAGCTCCTTACCGGCATGCTCCTCCATTCGTCCCTCCAGTTGCTCCACATGTTCGAGCGATGATGGAGGGGCCTTCACCACCGCTCCGTCCCATCGAGCCGCTCCCATCGTCCTTCCCGTTGCATCGCTCGACAATGGAAGGCTCCCTCGTCACCGCTCTGTCTCGTCCAGCTCCTCCATCGAGTCTTCGGAGCGAATCTGTCGCTGATTGACGACGAATCGGAGGAGCCGCGGTCGTTTCACTGCCGCAGTAGCGGTGGTGGTTCCGTCGATGGTGCCACCTACGATTCAACCACTAACCTCCGTCACCCCGGTCGTGTGTTGGGGATTTGATTGTGTGTGAGTGTGTTGATTGTGAGGGGAAGTGATTGAGATGGGCGACGACAAGTTTCAAGCTCTGATAGTGTTATGGGTGGAGGAGTTGATTAGAGTTTAGCATTTGTGAGATGAGATGGGAGATTGTTTATGTGCCGCACGGTAGTGGGGTTTGGGCCTGAAGACGGGGTCCCCCCATGAGGTGCGCCCACTTGTTGCAGCACAGTTGTGGGGCTTGGGCTCGCAGACGGGGTCCCCCCCATGAGGTGAGCTGAGTGGAAATGTAGAATTGGAGGTTTTAGGGATTTTTAGTTGTCAGTGTGTAAGTCACACCCTGAATTCGACCTTCTTTAACCAACTGCCACAGGCTCCGCGACAGCACCGTCACTACGCCCTCATCAGTGAACCTGAAATCTACAACGTCCACCGTCTGTAGGGGCGAGAGGGGAAGGTGATACTTCAGTTAGTTGTGATTTGTTACGGGTTTTTGCGTGAGAGAGAGTGTGAGAGAGTGAGAGAGTGAAGATGTTGCTGTTGGATCCTGTATGCAAGGCAAGTAACACTAGGGGGGTGTGAATAGTGTTATGTAAAAAATAAATAATAATTTAAACTTTACGCAACTGTTAAGTCGATTGGAAAAGAAAAAAAACAGTCGATTGAAACTCCAGATAAAAGATAATTAATCAACTGAAGAACAGCGAGTCTGTTAAGTCGACTTAATACAGAAACCAGTCGACTGATCAGACAAAGATTGCAATAAAGTGCAGCGAAATTAAAATTGCAAGTTAGAGAATTCAAATCACAGAGAATTAACAATGCTAACACGGCGATATATTCTGGTTCGGTCCTCCCGACCTACATCCAGTCCCCAAGCAACCCACTTGAGATTTTCCACTATTCTTGAAAAAGTACATGAATACCCTACAACCTTTAGAAACAACTATGCCAAATCCGTAGACCTCTCTCACCACTAGAGAGAGAAAGATCCCACTCTACAACCTAGAATGACACTGACTCTACACCAAGTGTCTTTCTCTCCAACCGAGAGGACCACTCTCACAACCCGAGAGTGAACAACAAAAAATTGAAGATTACAACACCTAAAACCTTGATTTTTTAGTATGTTTTTTGTATAGAGGCTATAGGTCAACTTCTAATCGCAGTCTTGAACTTAATCTTAGTTATGCAAGACTGAAATTAGAGAACCAAGTCTAGAGAATGAGAGTACTTGAAAGCTTGAGTTCTTTTTCACAAAAATAAGCAAAGACTTGATTAAAACAATGGGTAACATTTTTCAAGTTCATTCTGAACTCTATTTATAGAGTAAGAACTCCAAGGACATTGGAAAACAGTTCACCAACTGCCAACAAACAGCAAAAAAGGTTTGAGTTTGAAAATCAATTTTTAAACTTCAGAAAACTGTTAAAACAGCTCGAACAGTCGACTGGGTTGCCAAGGGAGTCAACTGGTCAGAGCTTGAGTAAGTTCAGTTTGTTTTGTACTTGAACAGTCGAATATTTATCGAAGTAAGTCGACTGGTACTTTCACAGTTGAACTTATACAAGCTTAAATTTTACATTTTTGATTTTAATAATTTTTATTTTAATCCTAGGGGATGTGTGAGTGTGTGCATCAAGGTTATTACAAGATTTCTAAGATATATAAAAAATTACAATAAATTTACTTAACACTCTTTTGAGCTGATCACTTTGAGAATTTTTTGAAGCTCTGAATAATCTTTGTCTTGTATCTTTATCTTGAGTCTTTAAAAAAAAAAACTTCCTTGTCTTGTAGCTTGATCTTGAGCCTTGAAAGCGTTAAGTACACACTGCAAGAGATATGTAAAATAGAACATATGTGTATCGTGTTGTAGTCATCAAAATCAAGAATCTACAGTTGCTTCTCACTACTCTATGCAGGTGTATGTTGGTGTTTGTGAGAAATCACTTGAGAGAGAAAAAGGGTGACATAGGCAAAGGTATCCTCTTCACGGCTCTCCCTTTAACTGTGCATGTGGTTAGGGTGAGTGAGAGTTTTGATTTGTGAGAAATCGCTTGAGAGAGCTAAAGCGTAAGAGATGTGAAGGTATCCTTTCCACGACTCTCTTTTATGTTGTGACTTTAACTGGGCCGAATGTGAGAGCGTTTTGGAGAGTTCATGGGAGTTGGGGAGGAGAAGGATGGGAGCGGTGAATTTCTAAATCCTGCGTGATTCGCTTCTGCGCGTGCCGGGGAGATAGTGTACGAAGTTTATTTAACGTACATACAATTAGTTGGTCCTTGCTTTGTGACTGGGCCCAAGATGGGGTCCAGTACAATATTGGTGGAGGTCGGGGCCAAGCTGTGGACGGTTCGATCTAGCCGATCGTGGGTTGTTTTTTTTGGTTTTTTCTGCCCACTTTCTTAAGGATGTTGGAGTGGGCTCTGATTGTATGTATCGGTCATGTCGCTCCTTGTTCAATTTTTTTGTTTGTAGTTTGTAATTTGGCCCACTACGCTGTGTTTGTTTGGTTAGTTTCTTATTAATGAAATAGGGTGGCCATAATCCACCTTTTCTTCAAAAAAAAAAAAAAATCCAAACTCCTTTCCAAAAAGGATAAGCCCTAGTTGATAGAGTAGGATGGTGCTCCCACACCTTATGGTGAAGATGAGATTTATGCATAACAAGGCATTTCCAAGGCAAATCGGTTGGTTTGAGGATATTCCACAACCATTTGCCGAGAAGGGAAAGATTCTGATTTTAGAGATTGATAATTCCCAAACCTCCCTCCTTCTTAGACTTGCATAAATTTTTTCAATTGCAGAGATTCTTACCAATTCTCAAAGAAGAGGAACCTGACCAGAAGAAATTTCTCATAATCTTGTCAATCCGATTAATTACCCATGAAGGAACGTAGAAAAAGAACATCATATAGAGGGGGATCGAAGAAAGAATAGAGTAAATAAGAATTAACCTACCCCCTCTAGAAAGAATGCGACTAGACCAAACATTGAGTCTCGATTCAAATTTGTCTATCATCGAGATCCAGTCAGATTTGTGAAGTTTGCCCAAGCATAAGGGAATGCCAAGGTAAGTAATGGGAAATGAAGCAGATGCACAATTGAAGAATGCGCAATTTCCATTTGACGATTGATGGAACCTCCCAGCCAAACAACCAAAGTCTTATGGAAATTAATAGTTAGATCAGATGTTAGTTCGAAGATATAAAGGGGGGGGGGGGGGAGGGGGGGCTTAAGATTACTAAGGGACCATCGGGTTTGCGAATAAAATGGTTTCATCTGCATATTGAAGGTTGGGAACTCATCTAAAACCACAAAATCTCCCTAAACCCTCAATAGTTAGCATTCCAAGGTTTTGTTAGGAAAAAACTGAGGATCTTGTTGAGTTATTCGATGAAATCAATACAAACCACCAAGCACATACTAAATCATACCAAATACACCAAAACACACACAAGTTTGTCCTAGTTGAGGCTTTCACCTTAATCCGAGGGAGAACAAACCCGAGATGTTATTCAACTAAAGAAGATACAAAAATATTACAATTATTACCATGACCCTCTCTCAAGCCTCACCAGCAAATAATAGTTGGTTACAATTGGAGAAACTCTCAAACTTTGCCTTCAATGAATTACTCTATCTCTCTCTCTCTCTCGGCTCTCAATGGAGGCCAATAACAACAATATATAGGGATCTAGAGAAACCCTACTTTGATATCTTTATACAATAGCCGTTAGATGTTACTAAAGAGATAACCCTATGATAAGAGCCACACGATCTAACTTGGAGAGCAAGTTGGGATTCTCACGAATCAACCATACCCGAGCCCAAAACCCATCAGCGCCGCGAACGGTCAACCGTCCAACAAGACCGGTCGATTATCCTCCTCTCAGGAAGACTCTATACAAGGGACAGTCGACCTCACCCCAATGTCGGTCGACCACAACCTGCTGCTGCTGCTGCTGCAGACTGTTACCTTCTCGCTTCCACTCCGTCTCCAATCATCTTGATTCCTCCATCGTCTCATCGTCTTCATATCCAACATAGTAAGCAAGACATAAACCTAACAATCTTTACCTTAGATTGAATACTATGAATCCATACCTGTGTGATTTAAAACCTTGTAGACTCTTTTTCTTCTTTTCTTATAAACAACTCGTTTCAATGGCTTCCTCTGCTAGTTGAATATATCTCTACCTATTTTTCTTCAGCTGTATGCTCCCCTCAAGAGCACACCCCAATAGATGTAGTCATGAAGGTGCCACCCTCCGCACGAACTCCACCTACCTCAAGTCTCTCTCCACCTTCCGACGATATTCGAACATCGTAGTCTCGCTCGGATGATTCTAGTGATGGCATACTAGATGGTGCTTTAGGAATAATGAGCTTCGAAATACTTGTGCAAGTTTTTCGATTCCTCCAAAGCTGATAGAGATTGTGCTGACCCTGCTCAATCCCCCTCTCACCCTTTATCACCTTACGATAACTTTCCCAAACTGAACGAACTCCAATTGGATCTGTGTACCTGTAGTCCCGTGCTTCTGGAGTTCTCATGGATATAAGTCTCTGCTTCATCAAAGGAATATACTTGCCATCCTCTAGTGTGTGTCCCCTTCCTTCTATCACCTTCGACTTATTTTTTCTCACCCCTTACTTCACAAGTCTTATCAATCTTGTAAGTAGAAACTATTACTTCACCAGTCTTATCAACCTTCGTTCTCACACAATGACATGATGCAAACTTGAGAAGAATAACCGAATCAAAAGAACAACCGGAATTCATATCTAAAAGACTTGAAACAAAAGCACTGTTTAAGCCATCACTTGATTCAGCGGCACCGGATTTGGCACCCCTCTGACTCAACCACTTGCAAAGTCTCTCATGAAATATCCTATCATTTTGCACTGGTGACCACAGACCTTACCCCTAAATACACTTTTCCTTCCATTCAAAGTACAATCCACCTCTAAGAAACTCACAGAAGTTGATGCCGATTTCTGACTCTCCTTCCTAAGTGCGTCCTCCTCCAACCCCTCGATCATATATGCTATGTAAAACTTATCCTTGGTAGATTTCTCATCTAGCTCGGTTATCATGTCGGATGGATTTGGTGGTGAATATATTGAGTTGAAAACCTTTAGATCATCTGCGTTGAACGCCCTCGGTTCAGTTAACTCCATATTGAACTCCACTACATAATCTAGAAGAGCGGTGCTTTTCTTCATTGAGAAATCTCACAACTTTCCTTTATGGTGCATCTGACCCTGTAATGATGATCCAGAGTAATCAGTTCTGAATCTTGCTCAAAGACTCGTCGCACTTCTGTTACACCTGACATCGTTCGTGGAATACATACAGATTAAACCCAAGGCTCTTTTGAATAAATCTCCTTTCAATTCTCCTGTTTTGTGTCGATTGGTCTCCCTTTATCTCCTTTTAGGACTAGATCCAAGTCCTGTTGAACCGATGCTTCATGCATGTCCTCTTTTAAGAGATCAAAGTTGATCTTACCTTCGAACCGCTTGATCTTCGTGATCCGATCTGCCATCTTCTCCAAGGAACTCGAATAAACCCTTGAACCTAAAGCTCTAATACCAATTATTAGGAAAAAAAACCGAGGATCTTGTTGAGTTATTCGATGCAATCAACACAAACCACCAAGCACATACTAGATCATGCCAAACACACTAAAGCACACACAAGTTTGTCCCGGTTTGGACTTTCGCCTTAATCCGGGGGAGAAGAATCCCGAGACGTTATTCAACTAGAGAAGATACAAGAATATTACAATTCTCACTACGACCCTCTCTCAAGCCTCACCAGCAAGTAATAGTTGGTTACAATTGGAGAAACTCTCAAACTTTGCATTCAATGAAGTACTCTCTGTCTTGGCTTTCAATGGAGGCCAATAACAACAATATATAAAGATCTAGAGAAACCCTAGTTTGATATCTTGATACAATAGCCGTTAGATATTACTGAAGAGATAACCCTACGACAAGAGCCACATGATCTAACTTAGAGAGCAAGTTGAGCTTTTCACGAATCAGTCAGACCCGAGCCCAAAACCCATCAGCGCTGCGAACGATCGACCGTCCAACAAGACCGGTCGACTGTCCTCTTCTCGGGAAGACTTTGTACAGGGGACGGTCGACCGCACCACAATGTCGGTCGACCGCAACCTGCTACTGCTGTTGTTGCTGACTGTTACCTTCTCGCTTCCATTCCGTCTCCAGTCGTCTTGATTTTTCCATCGTCTCATCGTCTTCTTATCCAATATAGAATGCAAGACATAAATCCAACAGGTTTGAGAAAAAAGTTGATGAAGACATTAGGAACAAGAGAGAATAAGATAGAAGTGACATGGTCCCCTTGCTTGAGCCCCAACTTGTATTTGAATTTATTTTCTTCGAAACCGTTAATGAGGATAGACCAGATACGTGCAAAAAGACTGAATTTAATTTAGAAAATCCATCTAAGGCTAAAACGTCCATGTTCCATCTAGCCCTTTTAATTCTTTAACCTTTTCTATTTTTATGTAGAAATGAACGAATTCGTAAAGATCAGCGAATGATTATGAAGATGATGATGATGATGTGGACATAGTTTTGGAAGATCGGGATCATTCTTTCATTGTCAAAAGTACATGAGATATATTATTATACTGCTAAATAAGATCAACATATCACAATTATATGCACAGGAGACCCACATCGAAGGTGGTAGCATCACATGCCAACTTTTGTAACCAGATTCACGTACAATTACTTCATATTTTTACGTTCCTTATTAACGAGGAACTTGAGCCACCATTTACCAGTAGTAGTCCTCTTTTTGTTGGGACTGAAAGAAATGATTAATCAAGTTGGTAGTCATGTCTCATTGTTTATCCATTGATTTAGGAATGAGGAATTGGAGGCTGTCCTATAGTTCCTAATAAGGAGTGGTTTATGGAGTTGTTCGTACCGTGCGGTGGGGCGCAGAGACAGAGATAGTAGCAAGGCTTTAACGCTGTTTTGGCATGTGGGGCCCGGGTGCAGGTGGAGAGGCAGCTCTGTTGCCTTGGGCGTGTATGATGTGGCAGGGGCCCACTCGAGGGGGGCTGGCTGGCCGACGTCACACGCGAGATTTGAACGGGTATATGGATTGAATTTGTTCCATATCGAGAGTTTAACGAGATAATTAAATAATAAATATAATTACCTATGATCAAGAGTCACCTAATTGGTATCCACCTTTAGAGAGGTAACTTGTGGTGGGCAAGTGTACTATACATAATAAATATATATATAAATCGTCTGAGTATTAAGGCAGGACGTTACATAGCTAATATAGCTAACCTTTCATGTTGGTGTAGTTTGTTGGCCAATCATCTTCGTCTACCGATGTTAACCAGTCATCTTCGTCCTCTGTTGCACCTAGAGGTTCATGTCCGGTAGATCCAACACTGTTGACGTTGCAATAGAGTCATAGATCTCAGTTTGTGCGGAACAATTCATCTAAGGAGTGCACTTTACATACGTACATGACGTTGCCAATGCACCCACGTATACGGCTTGTTAGACGATGCTGGTTTCTACGAAGTAAAAATGTTGGGATCTATGAAGCTGGGTCGTGCTTTAGTTACAACTTCTACCCATAGAAGAGATGACCATCGCACTTCAGGATATTGCAGTCATTATAGGACTTCCTTTGATAAGCTGGCCATGACTGGAAGTATGAGGTATGATAGGGAGCAAGTTAATGAGAGAATTATTTGGTGTTGAGTTAGGTGAGACGACTTTTCTTGGTCAATCTATTAAACTCTCCTAGCTTAAGACCATGTTCGACAGATTCTTGAATGATGATTCATCCGTGTTTCATGTTAACTGCTACACCTTAGTTTACCTACTGACAGTGTTTGGGGTGTTCTCTTTCCGAACTCCTCAGATGATATCATACTACTGATGTATCAACCGTTGATCACCAACATTAGGAAAGCGGACTGGTACAGTTGGGTAGTGTCGTATTAGCATCCTTGTATAGGTGTTTGTGTGGAGGAGTGTTGAATGTGGTACAGATGATAGGGTCGATGACAATATTATAGGTGTGAAGTTGAGAGCATTTACATGTTGGTCGATCCCGCATAAGAAAGCAGTTACATAGATGGATGGAAATCGCAGAGGATGAGATGTTGTTAGCTCCTATTGGTGTGTACTGGCTGGGGGATACACATGGAAAGATAACCCATGTGGGGTGTTGACCTATTATAGAGATGAGCTTGAGTAGTTACGAGAGGAGTTTAGACAGAGAAATTGGAGAGACTACCACCTGCTTGCATGGCGATTAGAAAGCTATGGCTGACGAGAGCAACACTCGTCAGCTTTGGTGTTGTAGATTTTTACTTTCCGGACCGAGTTCTTCGACAGTTTAGACTCCAGCAGAGTATCCCGGTCGCATGATCATTTGACACTAACGCAAACGGTGTCAAAGAGATGGGTCGTTTGTCTGATCACAACTGGGCAAAATATCAGCAAGTTCATGTCGACACATGGAATGATCGCAGATTCGATACGATCATTACATGTATTCCTCCATATGATGGACCTTTGCACTGTGTGTACATGTCCTACGATGACATCTCGATCCATTGTAAGATAGAATATTTTGTTATTCGTTTCATATATTTACGCATTCAAAAAAAATCTCATTTGAGCCATTCTAATTTTTATATAATACATTCTAACTTGTTGTAGATTGACAACACAAAGGAGATGGCATGGAGATGTGATCATTCCTTGACGAGTAATGTGACCGATGCTGTCAAGGAGTTCGCATGAGAAATTCTTAAACCGAACAGCTTACAACTTGAACAGGTTGGTGAGTGAGCGAGACTTGATGCTATGTTGACTACTCCGGTTTCTCAAAGGGTAGACCTAAGAAGGTGGTTAGGAATCCCAGGCGACAGACACTTTGAGAGGAGCAACAACAAGAAGAGCCAGCACAAGAAGAACATTCAACACGTGAAAAGGAGCAAGCACTAGACCTTGATATGCCCATATCACAGCTGACATAAGTGGGTGTTAGTCGCCTAAAGCCCGTTCGGAAAAGGAAGACGACCACATTTTATACTCCGAGTCAGATTATTGTCCCCCCCCCTATAGTTGTGATATATTGTGGTATTTTGAACTTATGATGTATTGCAATATTTTGGTGCCGATTGTGATATAATGGGATATGTCATGATATTTTGTGATATTTTGGTGGTTATTATAATATATTGTGATAAATTGTGATATATCGTTCATGTTTTGAAGTTGTAAATAGGAAAATAGTGATATCTGATTTTTAGATATCACTGTTTCAACACCAAAATCACAAAAAAAAAAAACATTTGGTTGACATGATGCACCATAAAGCTGGGTTTTCGGTGTTGGGTCTCCTTAATATTTAATAGTATAATGCACGTGCAATGCAAGAGTACAAAAAGTATAGTCATTAAATTAGATAAATTTCTCATAAGAAAAGATATAGTAAATTATTTAACCGCCTATATCAAAAATTTGTTCAGAAAATAAAGGAGAACAATTACCAATTAAGCTATAAAAGTCTTGTTAGGATCAAATCATTCACCATTGATGTTGTTGTTTCTCGTGTGTGTGAGGAACATATAGTGAGTTCAATTTGTGATGGGGAATGACAGATCTAGATCTGGAACTGAGGTGAGGTTGGAAAAGAGGATCTGCTGGTGGTTAACCCTACTGTTGGCCGCCGGATTCTTGCACAAAGCCCAAAAATGCTGGGAGTTTACCCGGCGGGCCTTTCGATCATCAAGTCAGTGACTGAAAGATGAGATTAGGTTTTTAGAGGCCAAAAGTTCATTACCTAATCACAATGGAGGGGGTCTGGGATTTATAGGCAGCGAGAGGGAATCCTAATGGACCAGGTTGACCCTCCCCTGTGGGCCGGATAGGTGTAGAGGACTAGCTAGCGGCCTACGGAGCATGTAGGCCAAACTTTTACCCACATCATGGCCCCCCCCACTCTTGGAAGGATGGGTGTATCAGCCATCGAGGAGTAGTTCATTCTCATAGGAAAAAGAGTCAGTTAGTGGTGTGTGCAAGGGTGAAACAACTTGTTTTCACGAAGTATGGTCTATCACAAGCTCGAGATTCACACCGAGCTCCGAGTGTCCAAGTGTCGAGGAACATTGGATGGTGGTGCGAGGTAACCACAAAGCTCCAAGCGTCGTTCTCTAGATGACATTGAGTTGTGGTTTGAGGCCAATGCCGAGCAGAAGCATTAGCAAGATTGCGTAAGATCTTGTGGGTCTGTCGAGCGTTGAGTGCTAGTAAGATCATATGAAATCTTGTGGGTAGCCCGAGGTCAATGTCGAGCTTCGAGCGTTAGAAAGATTTGTAAGAAATCTTATAGGGTAGCTCGACGTTAAAAGTCGAGCGTCAAGAATTAGAAAGATTTTCAGAAATCTTATGGGTAGCCCGGAATCAATGCAGAGCGTTGAGCATTAGCAAGATTGTATAAAATCTTGTGGGTAGTTCGAGGTCAGCATCGAGCATTAGAAAGATTGTAAGAAATCTTGTGGGTGGCTCGAGGTCAACGCCAAGCGTCAAGCATTAGCAAGATTGTATGAAATCTCGTGGGTAGCCCGAGGTCAATGCCGAGCGTCGAGCATTTGCAAGATTGTATGAAACCATGCGGGTAGCCCGAGACCAATGCCGAGTGTCGAGTGTATAAGAGATTGTATGAAATCTTGTGGGTGGTTCAAGCTCAACTCCGAGCATCAAGCATTAGCAAGAATGTATGAAATCTTATGGGTAGCTCGAGGTCAATGCCAAGCATCGAGCATTAGCAGGATAGTATGAAACCTTGCGGGTGGCTCGAGGTCAATGCCAAGCGTCGAGCGTTAGCAATAATGTATGAAATCTTGCGGGTAGCCCGAGGTCAATGCCGATTTTCGAGCATTAGCGAGATTGCATGAAATCTTGTGGGTAACTCGAGGTCAACGCTGAGCGTCAAGTGTTGTCAAGAATATATGAAATCTTGTGGGTAGCCGGAGGTCAATGTCGAGCGTTGAGCATTAGAAAGATTATAGAAAATCTTGTGGGTAGCCTGAGGTCACCATCGAGCGTCGAGCGTTGGCAAGAATTTATGAAATCTTGTGGGTAGCCCGGGGTCAATGTCGAGCATCAAGCGCTAGAAAGATTGTAAGAAATCTTGTGGGTATCCCGAGGTCAATGTCCAGCATTGAGCGTTAGAAAGATTGTAAGAAATATTGTGGGTAGCCCATGGTCAATGCCAAGCGTCGAGCGTTAGAAAGATCTTATGGGTAGCCCGAGGTCTTGTAGGTAGGAAATCTTGTGGGTAGCCCGAGGTCACCATCGAGCATCGAGCATCGAGCATTGGCAAGACTGTATGAAATCTTGTGGGTAGCCCAAGGTCAATTCCGAGCGTGAAGCATTAGAAAGATTGTAGGAAATCTTGTGGGTAGCCTGAGGTCACCGTTGAGAGTCGAGCGTTGGCAAGACTATATGAAATCTTGTAGGTAGTCCGAGGTCAATGCCGAGCGTCGAGCGTTCAAAGATTGTAGGAAGTCTTGCGGGTAGCCCGAGGTCACTGTCGAGCATCGAGCATTAGCAAGACTTTATGAAATCTTGTGGGTAGCCCGAGGTCAATACCTAGCATCAAGCGTTAGAAAGATTGTAGGAAATCTTGTGGTAGCCTGAGGTCACCGTCGAGCATTGAGCATTAGCATGACTGTATGAAATCTTGTGGGTAGCTCGAGGTCAATACCGAGCGTTGAGCGTTAGAAAGATTCTATGAAAGCTTGCGGGTAGCTTGAGGTCACCGTCGAGTGCCGAGGATGGTACACTTGGAATATTTAGAGGATCAGTTTGTGTTCATTGCGGCCATAGTAAAGGCATGTGCACTTCACGTGACTTGGCTGGCGTCATGGTTGGGAGAATCGAGGAGTCTTTATGTTATCCACCATTGGATCCAATCAGAGGGTCAAGATTGGGTGTGGAAATCGAGGCACCCCTGAGTCGTTTTTATATACTACCCCTTCACATTCTCCTCTTTACTTTCTCTCACTTGCTTCAGACTTTCTCTTTCTAGGTTCCATTCAGGCACCGATGACTAGCTTTCCAACATCCTTTCCAGCAACTAGGTTAGTATTTTAATATTATGTCGAGGGTTCGGTCCAGTTCTTCCACCTCCACGTCTGGCTGAGGCAACAACGGTTCTCCTTCTAGAGAAGTCCAACAAGTCTCTTCTGATTCTACATCCTGGGAAGAAGTCCAGAAGGTCTACAAGGTCGAGCCTAACCGAACTCGAAGGCCCTTTGTGGTCGAATCGAGTGATTCAGATGAAGAGGTCGAAGAGATGGAGGTGGTTGGTGAGGGTGAACCGGTGGATATGGACGAGGGCGAGGAAGAAGAGGTGGAGGAAGTCGAGCTAAATTTGGCGACCGAAGGGGAAGATGATGTCGAGGATGAGGATGAGGACGAAACGCCTGAAAATAAAGAAGTAGCAGGCGAGGGAGAAGAGGACGAGGGAGGATCTAAGGAGGTCGATACGCCAGAGGGGGTTGTGCATTTGAACTGATTGGCATCGCCCTGTACCCCGAGGGCTCCCCGCATTCGAGGAAGAAAGCTGAAGTGGTCTTTTCCCAACAACCCTAGATCACCCATTGAGTTTTTCACGAAGGGCGGGTGCGACATCCCCTATGTTAAGCAGCCGGGTTCGATCAGAGTGTATCCGGACTCGAAGATTTGGTTCAGTTTCGGGGTGTAGCCCTCTTCGCTGAGCTGTCAGATTATCCGTGCAGACAGTATACATAGCGTGTTGAAAAGCAGCGACCTCCCACTGATTCCCTGGTATACGAGCTGATGATACCGTACCTTGGGCTCCGACCGGCAGATAACCTGGCCCCTTGGTTTTGCATGTTTCTGGTTGATGCCATCAGCTCAGGGTTGAGGTTACTCCTGCATCCGTTTGTGAAGCAGGTGTAGAATTAGGTGGGACAGAGTCCGATACAGTACTGCCCAAACTCCTTGAAGCAGATCGTGTGCTTCATGCTGCTCTGCGAAGAGAGGGGAGTCCCTTTGAAGTTGAATTATTTCCAAGCCTTCCTCAGAATTAGCTCGGCAAGGACGCATGAGGGGTTTTACTATATCTCCCCTCACCCGCATAGACGAGATGTCCACTGTCACCTGTACTCCATCAAGGAATTGAAAGAGAAATATTTTGTCGTCCGAAATCAGGAACCTTGGGACATCCTGACGAACTGGTCCTTCTACACGCCTAACCACAAAGCCCCGAGGGAGAAATACTTTACGAAGGAGGAGAATGAGGATGTTGAGTGGATCATTGCCAAATGGAGTATCGATTGGGCAAATATAACCGAAAGGCATTTAGCAAGGATTGGACTGAGCCCCGTCGACCCCTGTATGTTTTTCGTTACCTTTTTCACCTATGCTTTTCCCTTCGTTCTTACAGATCGTATTTTCTTTTGCAGGTATGGATGATGTAGAGATTGAGGCGGGAAGGGCCTTCTTGTCCAAGAAGAAGGTGGTCGAGTAGCAAAAGCAAAAGAAAAGGCTCGCTGCTGCTGCGTCTGAGGAGATTTCCGAGGCGAGATCCAAGAAGTTAGGCCCTGGCGGTTTCAGGCACCTCTGACTCTACCAAAGTGCGGCCGAGCCTGTGTAACCTTAAGGTTATCGAGATTGTGAAGTCTGCTCTCCTACCCATCTGTCCTGAGGCCAGGGAGATCGTAGGGGAGGAAGGGTTGGTGCCTTGGGGCCCCAACTAGTCTGTGAAATCGGCGGATTCCCTAATAGAGGGTCCAGTGGCGATTGAGGCGGTGGAGCACCTGGCCATCCCTCACGACAGGGAGAGCCTCTCGATCGAGACCCTCAAGTCATGTTTCATGAAGTAGGCTCATGCCAACATGATTGTAACTGTTTTCTGAACCCTGGTACTTAATCTTTTTATGTTCTTGCAAATTTCTAAGTTTTTGCTCTTCGTTCACAGGCGACTCTGCAAGGGGCAGAGCTGAGGAGGCAGTATACATGCGAGCTTAAGCAGTCTAAGCGAAGGGCTTAGCGATTCAAGAGGGAGATGAAGGAGCAGAAGCTGCGGGTTCACGATTTGGAAGCTCGTGAACGTGCTTTAAAGGCGGAGCTGACCACCGTCGCTGAGGACCGAATTCGGTTGGAGAAGGAGAAGGCCTTCCTGTAGGAGAATGAAAAGAAGCTGCAGGCCGCGAAACTGGATGCCATTGACAACGTCATCTTTGCCCAGGACCATGGGTAGGACTTGGCCATTATACATGTGCTATAGAAGTATCCCGACCTCAAGCTCGAAGATTTCTGCTTCTCCATGAAGTTCACTGAGGCCCCCCTCACTCCAGGGGGAGGTGACGACGAGGGGGAAGGTCGCTCACCTGGCCCAGAGGCCAAGCCGATCACGGAGGCTCCCGGGGTTAACATCGTGGGAACCGAAGAGGTGTCCTCCTCTATTAAGAAGTATTTTTTTGGTCGAATGTTGACTGCCTACCACTTTTTTTATGGATTTTTATTAATAAATGAAAAAAGATTTTTGGGCCGAGCTCTTGGACTTGATATTTTTCATGCGATGTTTTGTGTTATGTGATTTGGCCAACTTTGTGAGACTCAGAGTGATATAACTCTTTCTTCTTTTACCAGATGACTGAGCCAATCTTGGCTGACCCCCGTGGTGTCGAACTCGAATAACTTAGAACTAAGGTAAAATCCCTGCAGTCTAGCTTGGCACGCTACCGTAAAGAGGTCAGGGATCAAGAAGCGACATTTACTTTTTGTATGAAAAGGTCGTAGCAATTGAGCCTAGATGTGGCTCGTTTGAAGAAGGCAGTGGTCGATCGGGATCTAGGGAGGTCGAGACTCGACTATTGGTCTCTAGTGATTCCTCTCGGGCACCCCGTTCGGCTGTTTCGTTCCTTCGTGAGATGGTAGTGGAGAAGGAACCGGAGATATACATGCTGAAGATCGCACTCGGGGTGGCCGGATCCCGAACTGACTCTCTCAGAAGCAGCTAGCCATTCGTTAGTGGCCCTTCTCTGACCCTTAGGCTGGAGCCACCGAACTTGGGTAATGCCCAAAGCTCGATGGCTAGGGTATCCACCTTGGCCACTCTCAGAGATGAGGTTGATAGGCCCGCCGGCGAGCAGACCCGGTTAGCTAGGCTTGAACTGATCTGCACCTAGTCCTAGGCCCCCAGACTGAGGAATAGGTCGTTCGGTTGACTCCTATAACTTGTTGTAATCTCGTTGTATCTTGTAATCTTTATGGCCTTGTTGTTGGTGTATGCTCTAGAGGCTAATTGTGTATTGACATTACTAGTTTACATTGCATCATGATATTTATTTCCTATTGAGGCATTTTATTTATTGTGAATTAAATAAACATATTAAAGTCCTTAGAATAATGAGTTCAATGCCATGGGATATCAAGTGCATGACTTGATTGTGAGATCCCATTGGCTGAAATTCGAATACTATTCTTAAATGTCCATAGTCATGTATTATTGTTAATTAGGAAAACAATAATACATAGAGACTAGTGTGTGCGTAGACTGATGACTATTCTCACGGGTCATGGATATGAGATATAAAGTCTTTACATGAGTAATAATGTACTGGACTGACTCACCATGATAATGCTGTATGGATCATTACGTGAGTGTCATAAGTGGTTCTCACAGTGACCATGGTATATGTAGTCCTTTGACTTGAAGTTACTATGGTTCCCTACATGAGAAGTTATATGTTTTAATGCCGTCAAATGTTGCCTGTAATAAGGTGATTATAAAATTGACTATTGGATATACTACAAATCATGTGGAAATATATAAGTGACTTAGATATGATTTGTACCTCCCACATAACAGGAACGATTTCTACGGGCCTCTTGATTGAGTGAGACTGCAAAATGCATGGTCGTGCTCAAATGAGTCAATATGAGATATTGAGCTCATTTATTTTAGTAAGTCTACTCGGATATCAAGAAACCAAGGATTGAGCTATACAAGGGTGACACGCTCTATGCCTTGTTGTCAATTAAGATATCTGGACAAAATGAATAGACTACATGGTGACATTGGTCACAGATAAATTATGTCAAATCGCTGGGATTTTCGTTACTTGAATAGCAGTGATGTATTGCTATATGCCGCTGACTGTTTGTAACACTAGAATAGGATTTTAGTACTACTGTCAGCGTAATGGAAACCTATATGGTCACACACTTAGCATGGATCGAAATTGAGGTTTAAATTCATGAGATGAATTTAGTTGGGAATCCTAGTAAGACTTGGACTCTTGACATGGTTGGGTAATTAATTAGATTAAATGGGCCAACTAAAGTTAGAAGGGTCACACGTGAATCTAACCCAGGTCAGATTGTGAGCCCAGCCGCCTCACCACTCTCTTAAGGTTGATTTTCTGTACCTATATATACGATATATTTCTGTGAAAAATATATAGGAGAAAACCCTAGTCGTCACAAAAACTGTAAGAGAGATAGATCATGAGAACACCGCCTTCCTACAGCTAGCACCGCAGCGTGAAGGAGATCTTGATTTGATCCATTCATGTAGATATAGTATAGGCACCGCAACATATCAAAGCAAGCTTTCCCTCACGCCACGGTGCTAGTTGTGGGATGGTAATATTCCTCACGATCTCTCTCTCTCACACAATTGTTGTGACGGCTAGGGTTTTTCTCAACTATTTCTTTTTCAAAAATACATATCATATATATAGATCAGAAAATCAACCCTAAGAGAGTAATGAGGCTGTTGGGCTCACAATCTGACCTGGGTCAGATTCATGTGTGGGGCCTTTGAACTTTAGTTGGCTCATTTAATATAATTAATTACCTAACCATGTTAGGATCTAAGTCTTACTAGGATTTCCAATTAAATTTATCTCATGAATTTAAATCCAATTATGATCCATTCTAAGTGTGTGACCCTGTCGGTTACCATTACGTTGACAGTAATACTAAAATCATGTTCTAATGTTACAAACAGTGAGCAGTATCTAGCAGTACATCATTGCTACTCAAGTAACATGAATGCCAGTGATTTGGCAGAACCTATCCGTGACCAATGTTACCATTTAGTCTAGTCATTTTGTCCAGATATCTAATTGACCACAAGGCATAAAGTGTTTCACCATTGTATAGTTCAATCTTTGCTTTCTTGATGTCCGAGTAAACTTACTAAAACAAATGAGCTCACTCAATCAAGGGGCCCGTAGATATTGCTCCTGTTATTTGAGCATGGCCATGCATTTTGCAGTCTCACTCAATCAAGGGGCCCTTAGATATTGCTCATGTTATGTAAGAGGGACAAATCATATCTAAGTCACTCACATCCCTTCACATGATTTGTGGTATATCCAATAGTCGACTTTATAATCACCTTATTATATGCAACGTTTGAAGACATTAAAACATATAATTTCTCATATAGGAAACCATAGTGACTTCAAGTCAAAGGACTACGTAAACCATGGTCACTGTGAGAACCACTTATAATACTCACGTAACGATCCATGCAGCGTTCTCATGGTGGGTCATTCCAGTACATTATTACTATAATATGTATCCATGTGAAGACTTGATATCTCATATCCATGATCCGTAAGATATGGTCATCAGTCTACGCACATACTAGTCTCTATGTATTATTGTTGTCCTAATTCTTAATAATACTTGGCTAGGGACATTTAAGAATAGTGTTCTGATTACAACTAATAGGATTCACAATCAAGTCATGCACTTGATATCCATGGTATTGAACATATTATTCTAAGGACTTTATTATGTTCATTTAATCTCAATAAAAAACACAATAAATGAAATACCTCATATATGAAATAAATATCATGATACAATCTAAACTAGTAATGTCAATACACAACTGGTCTTTAGGACATACACCAACAAATCTCCCGTTTGGGTCGAAGTCCGTGCCGAACGACGAGGACATGGGAGACTATAGGAAATCTCTCGTTGTGATCGAGGTCCATGCCGAGCGGCGAGGACTTGAGAGATTGTAAGAAATTCCCATTGTGATCGGGGTCCATGCCGAGCGGCGAGTTCTTTGACAGATCATTATGGATTTCTCTAGTATTACAATTGCTTTTGCACTGAAATTAGAAGAGTTGCTTTGGAAAAAGATTTATTGCTTGACTGCCAAAGGTTGTTATTTATTACAATTGCTGATACATGTGCAGACATCTATGGTCGTTCATGGAACTTGATCAAGTGTTCGGCATTCCAGGTCCTCTTGACTACCCTGCTCCCCGGGTCTTCAAGTCGGTAAGTTCCAGGGCGCACAACTTTGGAGACCCTATACGGGCCCTCTCAGTTCGAAGAAAGCTTGCCTATCTTGTTTAATGTTCGTTGGCCAGCCCTTTTTGTTGTAGATTCACTCGATGCGCTGTTGGTAAATATTTCTTCTAATGAAATATATATCGCGGACTCCATCGAGGAGGTCCAAGTTGGCCCTGAGGTCAAATGAATTCGACTCCTCATTGGCCTATAATCCTTGGTGAAGGCAGCCCAACCTCCAACGGGATGACAATTCAGGTTGAAGGGTGACTCATTGGTCGGGACCCTTTTTGTGGTTCGGTAGGACCAGAGAACACTGGGTAGCTTGTTAACCCATAACCCCTCGGGAGATTTATCCAATTGCTTCTTGAGGCCCTCGAGGATTTGACGGTTCGTGTTCTTGGCCTAGCCATTGGATTGGGGATGCGAGATTGAATATAAACGTTGTTGGGTCTTGAGGACTTCGCAAAATTTATGAAAGCCTTTCCCTATGAACTGAGTTCCATTGTCTGTGATGAGGATCCGCAGTATTCTAAATCGAAAAACAATGTGCTTCCAAATGAACTGTTGAGCATGATATTTAGTAATGGTGGCCAGGGGTTCTGCTTCATTCCACTTAGTAAAGTAGTCAATGGACACAATGAGAAAATGCCTCTGACTTGTCGCCTTAGGAAAGGGGCCAACAAGGTCCATTCCCCACACGGCAAATAGCGTGGGACTGGCGAGTGATTTTAACATGGCTTGGGGGCATGCCTGACAGATGGAATCTCGAGCACGGGCCACATGTCTTAACAATATCTTGAGCGCCTTGAAGGAGGGTTGGCCAATAGTAGTCGTGGTTAAGGACTTTTCTAGCGAGCATTCTGCTACATATATAGCAACTTTCAATCCCTTCGTGCATCTCTTTCAGTGCATATTTGGCTTCTTCCAAGCTCAAGCACCATAGGTAGGGTCTCCCATCGACCTTTGTGTATGAATGCTTGTAGGGTACAACATCCATAAGCACGAACCTTCCAGCTTTGACTCATACCCTTCTAGCTTTAGATTGATCTTGTGGCAGTACATGATTTCTCAAGAAATATAAGATTGGGTCCATCCACCCAGGCACCTGTCTGGGCGGATCGAGGAAGAGGACCTCGGTGTTTTCTATGCTCGGTCGGAGAAGGACCTCTACCAAGACTGTGTGATCGAGGCCATCAAAGGAAAAGGCTAACTTGGACAGGGTGTCCGCTTGACCATTCTGTTCACGAGGAATCCGAATAACTGATGCGTTTTCAAAATTTGCGAGGAGAAGTTTGACGTGCGCCAGGTATTGGACCATTTGGATGTCACGAGCTTCATTCTCTCCGCATACTTGGTTGACAATGAGCTGGGAGTCAGTGAATTCTTTTACTCGCTTGGCCTCGGCCTTCCAGGGCCAATAGAAGTTCCGCAATCAAAGCCCCATACTCTGGTTCATTGTTAGACATTTTAAAATGAAGCATAGGGAGTACTGGAGGACGAAGCTGTCTAGGCTGCCTAGTATTAGTCTAGCTCCACTCCCTTCTTCACAGGAAGAACCATCTACGTAGAGCTCCCACGTAGGCTCGTCTTGTCATTCCTCGGGAATCTCTGAGATCGTGCACTCTGTGATGAATTTGGCTAGTTCCTATCTCTTAATGGCAGTCCTCGGTTTGTAGATAATATCATGCTCGCTCAGCTCGATTGACTACTTGAGTAATCGACCGGAATTCTTCAATTTGTTGAGGACTTGTGTAAGGGGTTGATCGGTCAACACTTGAATGGAGTGGGCCTGAAAATAGGGATGAAGTTTTCGTGCAACCATGACCAAGGCATACGCGACCTTTTCCATTTTAGTGTAGCAGAGCCCAGCATCATGGAGGACTCAGCTGATGTAATAGATGGGTTTTTGGACTAGGAAAACACTGAGTGCTTATTTCGAAGCGGCCAGGTAAAGGCAGAGGATCTTGCCCAGCTCCGGTTTGCTGAGGAGGGGAGGACTAGTGAGGTAGTGCTTTAGCTGGTCGAAGACTTGTAGTTGGGTTTCTTCCAATTCGAAGCTCTTTACCCCCCAGAGAGCCTTCAAATAGGAGAGACATCCCCCCCCCCCCCCCCCCCCCCCCGCCGCCGCTGCCGATCATGATAGGAAATGACCAATGATAGCTAAGCGGCCGATGAGCCTTTGGACTTCCTTTATGTTCTTAGGAGGGGTCAAGTCTAATATGGCCTTGATCATCTCAGGGGTTTGCCTCTATCCCGCGCCGGCTAACCATGAAGCTGAGAAAATTTCCGGAGGTAACGCCGATGACACACTTGGAGGGGTTAACTCTCATATCATGCATCCTCAAGACCCTGAAGGCCTCCTCAAGGTCCATCACGCTGTTCTTCCCCTCTCAAGCTTTTGACGAGCATATCGTCGACATACAACTCCATGTTGCACCCTATCTGGATCTCTGAAGACTCGGTTGACGAGCCTATGGTATGTGGTGCTAGCATTCTTGAGCCCGAGGGCATAACTCTGTAGTAATGGAGCCCCTGGTCGGTCATAAAATCTGTCTTCGGGAAGTCGGGGGAAAACATTCGGATCTGGTTATAGCCTGAGAAAGCATCCATGAAGCTCAGTAATTCGTGACCAGATGTTGCATCACTCAGAGCATCAATGCTCGGCAGAGGGAAGAGATCTTTTGGGCAGGTCTTGTTGAGGTCTGTGAAGTTGATGTAAATTCTCCACTTGTTATTGGACTTTTTGTCCATAACAATGTTGGCCAGCCACTTTGGGTAGTTGACTTCTCGAAACGAGCAGAGATGAGCTTCTCCACCTCTTCCTTCACTGCCTGTTGCCTCTCTAGGGCAAACTTTCTTCGATTTTGTTGCACATGCTTAAAATATGGCATGATGCTCAATTTATGCATGATCAGATCCTCGAAAATCCCAAACATATCTGAAGGGGTCTAGGTGTATAAGATTTGGTTCAGCCGAACATAATTGATGAGGTCATTTATGAGGTCGGGATTGATGGACTTGCTCACCTAGAACCATTTAGTGGGGTCCACCTCCGAAAAAGGGACTTCCTCAAACTCATCCACGGACTCGGAGCTGATAGGGCTTCGATCAGAGGGTAATTCAACCGCATCGAGGGGGAGGACCATTCCCCCCACTGTGGTCGTATAGCAAGCTTGAGCAGCTTCTTGGTTTTCTATTATGACCCCGACCCCAAACTCATTCGGAAACTTCATCTTCATGTGATAGGTAGAGAACATTGCTTGGAGGGAAGCGAGCACAGGACGGCTGAGGATGGCATTATATGCGGCAGTGACGTTGACCACCATGAAATCCATCGCCTCTGTTTAGGAGGTTGGGGACTTCCCAACTGTGACGTCCAGCGTGATGATTCCCTAATTCGGACCAGGACACCTAAGGGTGTAGCTTATCGGCTTTAACCTCCTCCAGAGAGCTTCAGTTTCTCGAAGGCTGCAAGAAACAGGATATTAACTGAGCTCCCATTTTGGACAAGAATTCGGCGAACCTCATGATTGACAAGACTGGGGAAAAGACCAGGGCGTTGCAATGAGGGACCCTGACACCTTCGAGATCTTTGTCCAAGAACGAGACCGATAGCCCGGGGCACCGGGGCGGCTAACAGTTGTAGACGGAGTTGACTTCGCGGACAAAAGCTCAATTGGAAGAATTTGAATCCCCATCCATAGTCCCACCATGGACATAATGGAGGATGGCCAATCCTTCAGATCCCTGAGGTTTGGCCTCTACTTCAGGTGGCTTGTTAGTACCCGAGGAGGAGAGGAGATTCTTGGTTCATCTCTAGTAAATTCTTTTAGGTATCCCTTCCGAATGAGGGCTTCGATCTCATCCTCAAGAGCTCGACAGTTTTCGGTCTCGTGGCTGTGGTCCCTGTGAAAACGACAGTAGAACCTATGGTATCTTTTCTTGTTACCATTGCTGGATCGAGGAGGATGCCGAAGGATGTCGTCGCCCTCTTTCTCTATTAGGATGTCGGATACACTCGCATAAAGCGGAGTGAATTTGTCGTACTTGGGCACTGAAGGTAGGCGCCTCTGCCCAGAGGCATCCTTCTGGGTTTTCTTTGGTGCCTCAGCGCCGTCCTCCTTCCTCTTCCTTCTTGCAGGGGAATCCCTTTGGCCAGCCGGGTGCAAAACCTCTTCGGCTCGGACATACTTCTCTCTTCTGAGAAGGAGGTCAGGAAAGTCTATCATAGGCTTCCTAACAAGGGATGCCTTCAACAAGTTGTGACTTTGTGCCGGAAAGCAGCGGCCGCAACCCCGGCGTCTAGAGAGAGGATTGACCATGTTTCAGCGGTGAATCTCCGAACGAAGTCCCGAAGGGACTCCCCATCATTCTGTTTCAGGTCTAGCAGGGATGCTCTTGTCCTCTCAGCCTTATGGCTAGTAATAAAGTGGGCGAGGAAAGCTTCCTCTAGCTGGTGGAATGAGAAAATTGAGTTAGGGGCGAGCCGGGAATACCATTCTCGAGCTGGACCACGTAATGTGGCTGGGAAGGCACAATAGAGAAGGGCATCCAATGCGCTGTAAATCATTATGAGGGTTTTAAAACCCTTCGTGTGATCAACCGGATCTGATTCTCTGTTATACGTGTCGAAGGCAGGGGGCATGAAGGTTCTTGGGATTGGGGCCTCCAGGATGTCAGAGGAGAAGGGATGTTGAACCAGCCGATATCCTCAGTTCGGATGCCTTTCTCCTTCCCTGATCCGAGCCAAGCGTTCTTCCATCTCTTGCAGACGCTTGAGGATTGTGTCTCCCTACCCCTCAGACCGGGTTGACCCGTGGGACTCCTGATTCTCATCTCCTCTGGTACGATGTTCATCTTCATCATGAGGATTGTGAGTACGTTCATTTCGGGCTATGCCTCAGAGAGCCTAAAGGATTTCATCCTGGAATTCTCAAAATTCTGCCCTAGTCACATGGCCTCCTTCCCTTTGCCCATTGGGGGGGGGTCGGTGACCCCTTGGAGAACAGCTGCAATCCCTATCATTTTGGTGGGAGTAGTGGTGGCTTTGGCTTGGACCGTGGTAGGAGGGCACCTTGTTCCTGGAGTGGCTGAGACGGTTGTTTATGACATTATGGAGGTCGGTGGCCTTCGGGACCACAGAGATTTAACCGAGCGGGAAGCACTCGGATCAGGAGCACGCAGATGCTCGGCTCGTCGGTGCTAAGACCTCTAGGGCTGCGACCCCTGAGTGATCGGCTGCGTGACTGGTGGGGCGTAGGCAGAGGGTCAGCATGGCAACTTGCAGTGACAGTTTTCTTGGCTTTGGGGGCCATTGGTGGAGAAGTCTACGAGAGTAGGATTTGAGGAAGAGGGTGGATCTATGCATTTTGCATAGACGGTGTCAATCTGATGCTGTTGTTTCTCGGGTGTGGGAGCAACAGATAGTGAGTTCGATTTGTGATGGGAAGGATAGATTTCAGCCGTAGATCTGGATCTGAGGTGAGGTTGGAGAAGAGGATCTGTTGTTGGACGCCGGATTCCTACACAAAGCTCAGAAACACTGGGAGTTTTCTCGGTGGCGTGCTCTCCGACGATCAAGTCAATGACTAGAAAATGAAATTTGGGTTTTGGAGGCTAAAAGTTCATTACTTGATCATAGTGGAGAGGGTCTGGTATTTATAGGCAGAGAGGGAACCCTAATGGACCGGGTTGACCCTCCCTTGTGGACCAGATAGGTGTAGAGGGCTGGCTAGTGGCCCATGGAGCATGCAGGCCTACTCAAGTGGATTTCTGGATCTTGATGGGATCGGACGGCTCAGATGAGGCCTTACTTTTACCTACATCAACCATCATCGAGAAATATTTGACAAAATAAATTCTTATTAAACTCTTAGTTTACTTTCTCTTTAACTTATAAGTTTCCCAGTCAATAAACCAAATAGTTGATATGCAATAAATTATCCGAGAAAATCTATTTCTTACACAATTTTCATTACAAAATATCAAACATCCACTTCAAAAATTATCTATTAAACATTAGAAAACCTGTAGATATGACAATTCAAAGAAAATACAACAAAAAGGTTCAAATCTACATCCATTGTTTAGAAACAAAATAGTAACATGAATCAGTCATTATAAATGAGCTGTAGCAGCAGGAAAGCACCTCTTCTATATGGCAGGACGGTTGGGTTGGTGTCGGGTGGTGTCGGCAGCGTGGGAGGTGGAGGGTTGCAGCAGAGGCTATAGAGGTGGGGAAAAGGGTTTGGGTTTGGGCTGCAGCAGAGAACTGTTGGGTTGGTGTCGAGGTAATGCTGGGGGGGGGGGGTACAAGGCGACGGGGTGGTGGCGCGGGGGCAACTGAGCGAAGGGGAGAAAAAGACGAAGAGAATTAGATAGGGATTAGTGGCAGTGCGGTGCAGCAGGGAGGCTCTATAGAGGTGACCGAGCAACGCGGGGGGGGGGGGGGTGGATGGCGGCGGTGTCTACGGTGCAAGAGAGAATAAGAGAAATAGTGAGGGAGATAAATAGATGCGGAGTGGGTGTTTGAATGTTTTGATTTGTGCTACACGTGTATATTTGTTGAATTTAGTGTGGACATGTATTACACGAATTTGTTTGGTTACAAAGTTATAGTTTGTTTAGTTACAAACCCCAACTCTTATATTATAATACTAGATCAGATAGATTAGATAGATATCAGAGATTAGAGATTAGAGATTGGAGATCTTCTGCATTATCTTCTTGAAAACAAAAAAGATCAAGTGAAATGGCATTCAAGAGATGTAACTAAGGGTGGCATTCGGGCCTACCGGGCCGAGCCTGGTCGAAACCCTGCGGGTTTGACTCGGACCTGGGCTTTGGCGGGCCGGGCTGGGTGTTTTCGCGGACTGGGCTGGGCCGGGCCAGAGGAGAAAAGGTGGGGCTCGGACATGGCCCTGGGCCTCTAGCTCGGGCCAGGCCGGTTCATCGCGGGTCGGGCCAGAATTTAATTTTTTTTAAAACAAATATAAAGGAAAAAGAAAATTGTTCACAATTGTCAAGAATATATGATAAAAGAGATATTCATAAATTAAATTGTTTTTATGTATTACAAAGTTGAATATATAATCAAATAGATTAGTATCATTTCATACAAATTTTATCAAATTACAATATGAGGAAATATTTGTATTTAGAGATCGAGATGACCTCTAGAAGAGAAGGTATTGGACTATTTTTGTGCATTTATACTTAACCTAAATATAAAACTCATCTCCTAAATTTTCCAATTATTTACAATACATTATCCAAACTTCATTCTACTAGATGTTCATTCATCGCTACTAGTTGAGCCATTACGTGCTTCATGTAAATCTTGAGTCATCTCTTTTGCTTTCATCCAATCTTCGGCGCATACTAACATCTCTAAATTCTTTGATGTCAAGTGATTCCTGTTCGGGCTCATAATCCTACCACCAAGAGAAAAAACACTTTCTGATGCAACGGTTGACACCGGTGTAGTTAGCAAATCTTTAGTCATACGAGAAAGAATAATAAAAATATTTTCATTGCTCTTCCAAAAATAAAACACATTTACTACATCATCAATGGGAGGTTGTGCATTATATCAATTCAACTCATTTGGATTTTTTTTTATTTTTTATTTTTTTATTTTTTTATTTTTTTTAAATTTAAAACACTACTAGTTGTAAGGCTATTTCCCTTTGAAAATATAGAAGAAGAAGAATAACTAAAATTTTGTGTTTGTATAGTGTTAGATGAATAAAGTCTATCGTAACCATCATATAAACTAGTCAAAACATACTCAAATTTTGTAGTGAAAATAACATGATCAAAATCTTTTATTTTATCGTGTGGAACATATGTATAAAAAATTTCAATTAAATTTTTTGTGCTCTCTAACTTAATCATGAGATTCATTACACTAGAAACACAATATAACATAGGAAGTGGATGAAAATATTTTAAAATTTTAATGTAAGCGACATGTACAATTTCTCCAATAAAAGAGTCATTTATCAAATGTTTAATTGTTGTCATCATAATGACAATTGCAAGTAAAATTCTACTAGATGTATATGTTTTAAAAAATTCTAAATCATTTAAATGTTCTAAAAAATTATACAAACTATTGGTAAAAAATCGAAAATTATTATCTAACATACATTCTTGCATACCCATTGCAACACAAAATTCTCTAAGATTAAAACGATAATGAAGAAAACACTTAATAATTATAAGTAGAATTCCAACGATATCTAACATTTTTAGGAAAAAGCTGAAATACAATTTTCCTAAGTTGACACAAATCATAAAAAGCTTGATATATTGGACCACTCAACGTAATAAAATGAACATAATTTCTCATTGCCTCAATTTATCGTGTCCATATTTTAGTGCATCTTGAACACAGATTTAAAATATGATAAGCATACCTAACATGAAAAATTTTCGGTTCTATAGAATTTAATGTAATATTCAAACTAGTGATTGATTTAGTATTATTAGAGGCGTTATCAAAACCAATAGCAAAAATTTTATCAAAAATACCTAAATTATTACATGCATCAATGATGTGTGGTAATTATTGCACCCTTATGTGGGTACCTAACAAAACTGAATGAAATTATCCTATTTTGAATTAGCCAATCGGAATCTATCAAATGACAAGTTACACACATCATTGAAACGCTGTTCACTCCTACCCACCTATCTAATGTCAAAGAAACTCTAGTATTTAGTGATGTTAGTGTTGCTACTAAAAAATTCTTAGCCTAATTGTAAACTAATTTACAATTACCCTTAACTACATTCCTAGCCATTTTTTTATAATGGGATTTAATGCGGTTTGTGCAAAAGTCTCTACATTTCTACTTTTACCAAACGAATAAGGTAATTCATCTCTAATACTAACTTAGCAATTTCCCTACGATCGATATCGTGATGTAACCATGACTATCTACTTGACCGGTCTTATGGTGTATTTTTTCTTGTGTGAGATTGTCCTTGAAAAATTCGGGTTGACATTTATTTAAGTGACGTTGAAGTGTACCCGTTCCCGATCATATTTTAAACTTATAGGGTGTTTGACACTTCTTACGAATTTTTAGTCCTACACTATTATTATTTTGTGAAG
This sequence comes from Hemerocallis citrina, assembly GCA_017893485.1. Lineage (NCBI taxonomy): Eukaryota > Viridiplantae > Streptophyta > Magnoliopsida > Asparagales > Asphodelaceae > Hemerocallis > Hemerocallis citrina. The sequence goes on from CM030363.1 coordinate 210,958,371, forward strand.
GGACATAATCAAAATATTTGTGTACTTTGGAAGTGTTCCATCTTGTTTTACGGGATTGAGAAGGGCATTGTTCCGATGGTTGTGGTTCTATGTCTTATATTTCTACTTGATCCGTGTGTGTTTCATGGAAATCGGGAATACTATCATAATTCGTAAGTGTTTCTTCACTTTCTACATATGGAATTGGAATGGAAGGAATGCAACGACTACTAGTGGACTCTTGGCTACTATGTCTACCGCGTGATCGGTTAGATGCCTATGTTTGAAATGTAAAAAAATTAATTCTAATGTATGTTCTAAAAGTTAGTTCTAGTGTATGTTTTAAAAATTAATTCTACAAAACAAATAAAGATAGATAAACTAGTGTATGTTATAAAAAATGATTCTACAAAACAAATAAAGTTAAATATAATTTTACTATAAACCGGTGTATGTTAATAAACAAAATATATTAAAAAATATTTCAATAAAATAACAAGTCGGGGTGTTCACTCGCGGGTCGGGCCGATTTCAGGTTTTTTTGGGGTTTCCGACGAACCGGACCAGACCGGTCGACCTTGCGGGTTGGGCTCCGGTTCGACCCTGGTTTGGGCAGGCCGGGCCGGGCCACGCCCGGGTTAGACCGGCCCTGATGCCGCCCCTAGATGTAACCACTTGTTTATGGTGTATCGTGCACACCATGGCGTACCAAATTCTTTTCCCAAAATAGTTATACCACATGCATACATGATTTTTTTTTCTTGAAGAAATTACTGCATGCTGACAAGTTGTACTTCCGAATTAGACTCTTGGTATACTTACTACTTTCTTTTAGAACTTGGAACAACCATAAATAAAGTCAGCTAGTGTATATCATAAGAAAAACGATGAACGATTGCTTATCCAACTAATCTGAATGAACTAATAATTTCATAACTTATAACTTATCTCTAGTCTTCAGAATTCAAATCTAATTAACTAATTAACCTTATTTTATTAGGGGACAACTACTTCACCTTATAAACAAGTGCTTTAGAGAATAAATAATGGGTTTTTAACATGTAGGCCCATAATAAATATGTGAATATCATATATATCCCTCACAAATGTGTATTTTCACATTGATCCCTAATAATGTGTATTCAATCGCTTAGTTGCCTCTTAAGTTAAAACTACTTTAAAGACATAAAAATGTATGAAATATACAATTCTGGTTAATTAATTTTATGTAAAATGTCTAAAATACTATTCCTCTACTAGTCAAGCTTCTTCTTCTTACTCTTTATAAACTCAGTCGACTGTAAAATTAACTGAAACACATCGACACTTCTTAATTTTTCTTTAGTTTTTTTAATAAATACACAAATTTATAGTACATCTTTGTAACTTCATCTTCTTTGTCTTGTTTCCTACCCAAATTAGCCACTAATCTTATAAATATCAAATACATGTAGTTTGAGGCAACTTTTAGGTGTACATAAGAAATTAACTCATATTGTTAGGGGTAAATATGAAATTATACATTTTTCAAGAACATATGTTATATTAGGATATTTGTTAGGGGTATATGTGTTAAAAACCCATAAATAATTCGAGGCACTAATCATAATTTGTCTGTTTCCTGGCTAAAGGCTTCTGCTTTCCCCACGTAAATAATGGACAACTGCACAAAAGCAAAAAAAAAAGAGCAAATCAACGAATAAAGGAATCAAACATGCTAACTGTACTACTGTTAATTTATATACTAATATTTTCTATAAGAGAATGATAAATAAAAAATGCATAAATTCAAAAATAAATAAATAAATAAATAAATTTAACTAATTTTGTTGTTCTTTTATACAAATAGTAATAATATATAGGCTAAATTTTAAAAAAGTATACAAAAGTTTGAGCCAGTTTAAAACAAGTACACAAAGGTGTTTTTTTTAATAAAAAAAGACACAAAGTTTAAATTAAGTCCACTGGGTTAACTAGGGTTAGAGTTAGAGTAGGATTTAAAAAAACCACTTTCATCTTTTATTTTGTTTAAAAAGACCACATTTATCTTTTATTTTGTTTAAAAAAATATCACTTAACTAATTAGGAATTTAAATCCCCCCCCCCCCCCGAACTAACCCTAACCCTAACTAACCCAGTGGACTTAATTTAAACTTTGTGTCATTTATTTTTTTTTAAAAACCTTTGTGTACTTTTTTTAAACTGGCCCAAACTTTTGCGTACTTCTTTTAAATTTAGCCTAATATATATACTACAAGTTGTAGGTCGTTTGTACATTATTCTTTTGGGCTTTTTAGATATTAGTCCATTTTGAAACATATATGTTTAAATTAGTCCATATTTTCACATTATTTGCTATTAGGTCCTCTAATTGAGCTTTATTAAACTAAATAGGTCTATCAATAGTGATTTTTGTCCAAATGTAACTTAATCATAATTAATAGGCTAATTAAGTATGACAAAAAAACCAACATATACTCATATGTTATGTTGGTTGAAGCAGAGTAACAAAGTTTATCATTTTTCTAAAGAAAAGCATCGGAAATAGTTGAATTTTTTTAAGAGAAATTCATTTGTATTGGCGTGTTAGTCTAAACTGGTTGTTGGAGATAAGATGGTGGAATTAAAATTGGGTGTTACAAAAATGAAAAAAGATTTTTGTTAAATATGACTAGATTCATGGTTAATCAACCGTCGAGACCAATTTCATAATTATTAGATCAATTAAGGGACCTAATAGCAAATAACATAAAAATAAGGACTAATTTGAAAGGATAATGCTACACCTACTATTAAATCTACCACTTTTCTCTTTACTACCTTAGGTGACATAATACTATTAGATATTTATACCACCTATTCTACAATAACCTCCACTAATAGTGTACCACCTAAGATAGTAAAGGAAAAAAAGTAGATTTGGTAGTAGGTGCTGCATTACGTCTAGTATCTTTTCTAACAAAAAACCCTATTCTTTTAGAATACTTAGGAATAGTACAATTAACCTGACAATTAACCTGACATTAAAAGTGAGATAATGTTACACCTACTACTAATTTTATTATATTTTTCTTTACTATCTGAAATGACACACTATTAATGTAGATTATTGAAAAGTAAATGATAGAAATATCTAATATTAGTGTATCACTTAAGATGGTAAAGGAAGGGATAGTAAAATTGGTATTAGGTTTAGCATATTACCCTTAAAAGCGGGTCGCATTCGATGCAAAGTTGCAAATTGACACTTTAAAACTAAAATAACAATGGAAGTTGGCAAACAGCAGTCAAACAGGGATTTGCAAATAAAAAATTGGATGGGATTTGGTAAAAAGACTAAAAAGTCCAAAGACCATTAATGGTTGGGGTTCTGTAGTCTGGACTGTGCTCCTCCTCTCTCTCTTACAACTTTTGGTGCAAAAGGAAATCAAGAAGAAGATGATGGCAGAGGATTGCTACTTAGTTCCCAAGGTTTGAACCCTTTCTTTCACTCCTCTCTCTCTCACACACACACTTACAGTTCTGATTTTACTTCAGTTAGTCACCCAAGTAATGCTGCTACTTAATTTGGCCTTGAGCCGCTCTTGATCTCCTTACTTTTTGAGCTGAGTAAAGTGTTAGTAGTTTGTACTGTAATGTAGGTTTTGCTCACTTCAGAGTTCGTACTAAGAAGCAGGACCCATTTGGTAACTTGCCCTGATTTGCAGTTCAAAAAGTGTTTTTGCTTGTTACTGTTGTTAGTTCTTTGTTGTAAGTGGTTGACTTGATTGAAGAAGAGCCTTTACTGAATGTTGGCCATTTCTGACACTTGATTGTTCGTTCTTGTCTAAAATTTATCGATTCAGTTCAAGGTAGTCAATTTTTTGAGAAATTTTCAGTGAAGTTTACATAACATAACATGAGATAATTATTGAAGATTGTTGTACGATTAGACACTCTGGTGTTATGTGGGCTCTTGTGGGTATAATGACTCCAAATGGCAAATTGTCACCTCACTCTTTGATACTTCCCTTCATTTGTGGCAAATCGCTTGCATACATAAAAACGCTGACTTTCGGGCAAGATTTCACTTTCTTTTCAATTTCTGATTGACCAATCCAAGTATTAACAACTTCACTGTTACTTATTTTTCTTCCTCCAAACTCGGCTCATTCACAGGGTGCACTCATGTTAAAGCATTTGAGAAGATACCCACACAAGTTAAGGTTTTTGTTACCCGCCGTTTTGATGTGCAGTGTTTATATATCGTCCATCTGTTTGAAGCAGATAAAGGTCCAGTTCAAGCCAGAAATATTTCGAACAAAACTGATTGAAGCACAACCTCCTTATGATCCTTCAATTGTTAGGAAGCAAAAAGAGATCCAGATCGATCCTGGATTTAAGATGAAAGAAACAGTAGAAAAACATCCTTATGATCCTAGAAATAATAGTTTGGAGCTGAGCGAGACTCAAATCGAATCACATATTGTGAGCATGAAGCCGATAGATCAACCGACTAACAATTTTAGTATTGTTGGTTTGAAGGGAACAGAACTCCAGATAAAACCAGAATCAATGACGACGACACCAAAATTAAAGCAGCATTCTTATGATCCTAAAATTGTCGGTTTGAACCAAGCAAATGTTAAGTTGAAACCAGTCTCGGAGAGAACAAAGCCAGTACCAGAGCATCCTTACGGCCATACAACTCTTGGCTTGAATCAAACGCACCATCCTCAGAATCCTACACCTGTAGGTTTGATTCAAACAGAACTTCAGATCAACCCTGAGCCGGTGAGGACTGAAATAGTGCAAAAACCTTGTCAAAATCCAGACATCCCAAAATCTGAGCTGCCTTATGTTCACTATCCCGTGCCTACCACTTATAGCAGGTAATTAATTGAGAATATTCAAAAAATGTCATCTTAATTTCTTTTCTTCTTTCGTTGACTGTAACGAATCTTTTGGTGTATACTAGGAGAGAATGTGCATGCACTCCAGTTCGGTTCTATGTCATTGTTACCATGCAGAGGTCTGGATCTAAGTGGTTGGAGAGTTTGCTGAATAATCATGTTAATATCAGTTCAAACGGGGAGATATTTATTGACAGAGAGAGGAGTTCTAACATTTCGATCCTCACGAGTACTTTGCATAAGGTTTACAATCTTGAGTGGAGAAATAGTGTGAATAGGAGACGATGTGTAGCGGCCGTGGGATTCAAATGGATGCTAAATCAGGTAAATCTATACATTATCTTTATTGGTTTTTTATGTGTCAAATTCTGCAACTGTATGATATGGCATCTAAATTGTTGTATATACTAGGCCCAATATTGAAAATAGCGATACCGTATAATGTAGCGTTAGGTTCCGGTAGCACGAAGTGCAAATAGTGTAACACAATAGCGTAACGCAATAGCGTAAGTTATGAAGAATTTTTTTTATAATTAAAATTAATTATGTAAAAATTCTTATAAATTCTAAATCATTTACTATAATCGATAAAAAAAATTTGAAGACTAATAATGATAAATATTACACCAAAATGAGACATTTATAACAATGTTGAAAATAGCAATAGCGCAAAGTGTAGAGCTCAAGCCATCAATAGCGCAAAACGTCAATAACATAATGCATAGCGTAATCTATGAAAAGTTTATATTTTTTAATTTAAAAATTAAAAATTAATTAACTAAATAATTGTAAAATTTTAAATAATTTCTGAAAATTTTAAAAAAATAAATTCGAATGCGAAAAAACGCTAATAAATATCTCCAGAATGAGACTTCAATGTTCAAAAATCAAGACTTTTAAAGACTAAGAATACACATAAACGTGAATATAAAATGGTACAGAACTGCTAAGTGCTAAGTGAATGAAGTAGATTAGTTTTCTTGACTCTAATCAAATACCCCTAATTCAAACTTCAAAATAAAAAAAAAAATTAAAACTAGGAGATTGAAATGAAGAATCGAAAAAGAATAAAGAAAATAAGAGAAATCCTAATCGTTGGGTTGGTAGCTGAAATAAAACAAAATTAAAGAAAAGAAAGAAATACTAAGAAATTCACTGGTAACGGACCTATAGTTGTTGGAGTTTTCGTCACTACTTGAAGAAATTGGAGTCCTCACAAGAATTGAGTGTCTTAGTGTTAAGAGAACATGTTGAAAAAGGAAAAAAAAAAGAAGGGGTTCGTGACTTGTTTTATACCTCAACTGTTTAGTTAAATAAAATGGTATGTTTGTGGTTTCGGCTATTTAAGTTAAGTTACGATGTGCAAATAACATGAGTTACACAAAAAAGCGCAGAGCTATGTAAAAAATGGGTTATGCACTTGAGCTTTGTAGCGGAACGGGCAGAGTTAGGTTACATAACGAGCTATTTCGGACTTCATAGCACGTTATTTTATACATTACTAGCTTAGCTATTTAAGTGACTAGAGCTTCATTACTCAACGCTTTCCACAATCAACCAGAAGTAGGAAACAATACTTTGCCAAGTAAAACCTTGGACTAGGGTATCTGCTGATTTCTATCAATTTTGTTACAATTCCATGGTGATATGAAATCTTTACTACTCGTTTTGGAAGCAGATAGAGAGAGAGAAACTTCCGAGTGTTTGATTAATCAACAATTAATAAAACATTCCTGCATTCATAGATATGACCATAATATAATTTGAATCCACATAAAAGATAGATGTAGAGATCTAAAGCAGTAACCTATAAAGCGAATGACTCCAATCTATAATTCATCAAAGTTTTCACATCAACGAAGAAAGTATAGACAGTAGTTAGATACCACATACTTCAGCATATGTTCGGCAATGACCTTTCTGTTGGAGAATGAGAAACATTGCATCGTACATATCCAACTTGTCTCGATTTAGCAGCTTATTTTTCTTGAATGTCTTGGCAAAGAGCTATACTTATACCCCACTAGGATATCCATTGACCTATCCAAGTACTTGAAAAGTAGGCGAATGAGCCTTTCCCCCTCCAAGACCAACTGAGAAATCAAGCACCATTTGTTGTTAGCATTGCCTTTATATCCTTTCCATTCTTACAAGTAAATGGTGCAGTTAACCTTGTGATGAAAAAAAAAAACAATAATTGGATATAGCTCATTCTCAAATTCTTGAGTTTGATCAAATCACCCTAACTACATCTTGGCGCATTGCATCACCATTATCTGATACGGAAGGCCTCTCATTACAATGTCACCTAGCATTAGGGCTACAAACGAATCGAGCTATTAGCGAGCTATTCGGCTCGAGCTCGGTCAAAGCTCGGCTCGAATCGAGCTCGAGCTCAAAACTGAGCTCGTTTCGTAAACAAGCCGAGCTCGAGCTTGAATTTTTTTTTTTTTTAGGCTAAGCTTGTGAGCTATTCGGCTTGAATACGGTCAAAGCTCGGCTCAAACCAAGCTCAAGCCGAGCTCGAGCTCAAAACTAAGCTCGTTTCGTAAACGAGCCGAGCTCGAGCCTGAAGGTATTCGGCTCGGCTCGGCTCGATTGCAGCCCTACCTAGCATGTAGCAATTCTGCAAGGCAAATGCTCATTCAAAATTCTTATTTTCTTATCAGTGCCCTTTCTAATGAGCCAATAATAACAGGCTTACCATTTTAACCCTACTTGACGCCCATAAACAAGTTCTGATTGAAGGGTCTACAATAGGAGCCATGCCCACCAACTCTTACACGAGCAACCCATCTTTTCTTGGCAACTTCAGCCAGGGGCGGGTGAACAGCTTAATTAAGGTGGGCAATTGCCCACCTTAGCTTTTGGGAAAATGAAAGGGTATTAGCATTGCATATATAAGTAAAAGCAAGACCTTGAGTAGTTTGTGTTAGGAATGTGTCTTGAATACTCGTGGTTTAGAATAGAAGAATGTATGATGAAGTACGGAGGTCGAAGCGTCGAAGAGAGTAGAACGGAAAACAGCAGCAGCAAGGTGCAGCAGAGTTGCAGTCGATTGTCATGGGAAGCGGTCAACTGCACCCCTGACCGCACACCCGCCCACAGTTGTACAGGGTTTGACCGAGAGGAGGACGATCGACCGGTCTTGTTGGATGGTCGACCGACCGCAGTGCTGTGTATTTTCTGGGTCTCGATTTGTTAGGTCATTTTAGCTTAATCTTCAACTTCAAGTTAGATCGTACGGCTCCTATTTAGTTACTTCTCCTAAAGGTTATATCGAACGACTGAGAATCAAGATTAAATATAGGGTTCTCTCTATTCTTCTATATATATGGTAAACTCCTCCAATATGAGAGTTAGACTACTTCATTAATATTTTCTCTATTACAAAGAGAGGCTTGAGAAAGATAGTTCTTGGTGAGTGAGTTTAATTCCTTGTATTGAGTGAATCGGTAACTCCTTGTAATCTCTTCTAGTTGAATATTAGATCTCCCAAGATTTTTCTCTAGATTAAGCGAAAGCTAACCGCGATAAATCCTCGTTTTGTTTGTGTTGGATTGGTGGATCTACTTACTTGCTCAATTGATACATCTCATCTACTTTGACTTCCTCATTGTTCTATTTAGTTCCGCTTCGACAATGGGTGTTTGTTGAACAATCTGTCCTCGACATGTTTCGTTCTATCAGCTTATAGTTTCATTGGTTCATTCTGACCATATAACCCAATATACTTTCATTGGTTCATTTCAGTCATAAAGCTTACGTCATACTTAAAGCTACTTCGCGATACTCAGCCTCTGCACTAGAGCGCGTAACAACATTTTGCTTCTTGCTCCTCCATGTAACTAAATTTCCTCCAACAAAGGTTAAGTATCCTGAAGTGGAGCGCCTATCAATTATAGATCCTGTCTAATCAGCATCAGTATATGTCTCAACTTTCAAGTTACCATGTTTCGCAAATAAGACCCCTTTTCCTGGAGCAGACTTCATATATCTTATAATTCTCATCACTGTATTCATATGTTGTTCCCGAGGTGCATGCATAAACTGACTTACAACACTTATATATGACAAATCTGGCCGTGTATGTGCAAGATACATCCGCTGTCCAACCAATCTCTGATATCTTTCCTTATCACAAGGCACATGACCAGCTTCGTTGTACAGTTTCAGTCCTTCTAACGGTGTACTAATCGGCTGACAAGTAGACATTCCAGTTTTCTTTAATAAATCAAGAACATACTTTCTTTGAGACAAAAATATCTCCTTTCTTGAGTGAGAAACTTCAATACCAAGGAAATATCTCAAAGAGCCAAGATTTTTCATTTCGAACTCTTGTGACAAGTAGTTCTTTAATGCATTCTTCTCCTTAGAATCATCACCAGTTACTATCATATCATTCACATAAATAATGAGAGCAGTAATTTTACCTTCTTTTCTTTTTAGGAACAGAGTATGATCTGAATTACTCTGATAGTATCCGAATGTCCTTATTGATTTTGTAAATCTCCCAAACCAAGCTCTTGGTGATTGCTTAAGTCTATACAATGCTTTCTTCAAACGACATACTTTATTGCTGTGTTGGACTGGTCTGTTCGACCCTGGTGGAAGATCCATATAAACATATTCTGTCAATTTCCCAAGCAAAAATGCATTTTTCACATCAAATCGCTCCAACGGCCAGTCAAGATTTGCAGTAAGTGACAGTAGGGCTCGAACAGTATTGAACTTTGCCACAGGTGCGAATGTATCTTCATAATCAAATCCATACGTCTGAGTGTATCCTTTGGCAACCAGCCTTGCTTTGTATCGCTCTATTGAACCATCAAACTTATACTTCACCGTATAAATCCATCTGCATCCTACTGGCTTCTTCCTTGCTGGCAACTCGACTATCTATCAGGTCTCATTCTTTTTCAAGGACTTCATCCTCCTCATCCATAGCTGCTTTTCACATTGAATCAGTAAGGGTTTTCTGCACACTGTTAGGAATAGATATAGTAGATAATTGATTTACAAATGACTTATTTGATTTCAACAAGCGGTGAGTGGATACATAATTACTCATGGGATATTTGATGTTACTAGTGGGATCAGGTTCATAAGTGAGTTTTGGAATACCTCTATTAGTACGGTGCGGAAGTTCTATTCTAGGTACTTCGGACAACGATGACAATTGGTTTTGGGGTTCTTACGGTTCACTCTTACTGAAATTCGGTACTGGTTGCAATTCTTCAAAAGGGTCTTCTTCAAGAGGGGTTTCTTCCCTTGGTTGCACTTCTTCGTGAGGGTCTTTCTCCCTTGCTAGGTCTTCATTCAAGTGTTCTCCATTATTTGTATCCAGTTGTTTGTTCTGACTGGTAATTACTTCATCATACCCAAGAGTCTGAACTTCACTTCGGTACTCCCCCTGAAGTTCAGTCATAGAAGAAGAAAAATACGTCTCATCTTCATGGAAGACAACATCCATAGTCACAAACATCCTTTGAGTTGGTGGGTGATAGCACCGATACCCTTTCTTATCCTGTGCATATCCCATGAAAACACAGTTGACAGCTCGAGGAGTTAACTTATTGCGTTCATGTTGATGAAGATGAACAAATGCAACAACCCAAACAGACGAGGTGGTAAGTTGACGACTTTTGGTGTATTTACAGCTTCAGTTAATGCTTGAAATGGTGTGAGGAAGTTTATGATACTAGAGGGAACTTAGTTGATTAAGTATGCAGCAGAAGCAAGAGCTTCCCCCCAATAAATGAGTGGCATATTTTTATGGATAAGAGAAACATGAACCACCTTGAGCAAGTGTCTATTTTTTCTTTCTGCAACTCCATCCTCTTGAGGTATATATGAGCATGTAGTCTGGTGAACAATGTCGTGTTCCACCAAATATTGTTGTAGATTCGAACTCAGGTACTCTCCGCCATTATCACTCCTAAGAACTTGAATTTGTGATTTATACTGAATCATAACATGCTTGTAAAATTTTTGAAACAAGCCACTAACTTCACTTTTCGACTTCATTAAACAAATCCAGGTCATACGAGTACAGTCATCAATAAATTTCACAAACCATTTGACTCCTCCAAATGTAGTGGTTTTGGATGAACCCCAAACATCAGAATGAATAATCATAAATGGAAGAGAGATTCTACTTGAACTTAGAGGAAAAGAGACACGGTGAATTTTTGCGAGTTCACACACATCACACCGAAAGGCAGAAATATCCAACTTTAAAAATAAACTTGGAAATAATTTCTTCAAATAACCAAAAGAAGCATGCCCTAGACGTCGATGCCATAGCCAAACATCTGATTTCTTCTTCTCATCTTCAGATTCTTCCACACTTAGAGCTTGAGTCAACTTGCTTGAACTTTTAGATTCTAAATACAAGTAAAAGAGCTTTCCGTGTCTAACCCCATAACCAATCATCTTGCGAGCCCGAATATCTTTAAACACACAATGTGAAGGCCGAAAGACTACAATACAATGTAAGGCAGTAGTTATTTGAGCAACAGATAATATGTTAAAATTCAAGGATGGCACAACTGGGGCAGTATCCAATGTTAGGTTGTTTGTAAGAGGTATGGTACCCTCGCCAGTAACAGTGGCAGTAGACACAGTTGATTTGGTGAAAGGTTAAAAATTTTGAACTTGTCTAGAATCAAAAGTCATATGGTCGGTAGCACCCGAATCAATTATACATGCATTATTCATAACAGAGACAGAAATATTAAATACCTTACCATCATTACCTACAGCTGTAACTAATGTAGATGACACGGTGCCAGTGGATCGACTGCAATTCTTCTTCTGAGTATCCCTGCTATAATCACAATTATTCAGATAGTCGATAATCTTATAACAATGAGCTTTCGTGTGGCCGATCTTGCCACAATGAGTACACTTCCTTGACTCCATGATGAAGAACAACAAACAGCAAACAATCCTCAATCAAAGAATAGCATACAGAACCACGACAGGGATCCTCTTTGGCTTGCAGATCAAAACAACAAACAACTGAAAACAAAACCAATCTGATGATGACGCCACAGATCGATGGCAGGGGATCGGGGGGCTCGACGACAGCAACTTTGTGCGGCGATGAGGGCTTTGAGTGGTGGCGACTGGCTTCGAGCAGCGATGAGACACAGTGGATGATAGCAACAGTACTCGAGATTAGAGATCGATGATGGCAGCAATCATGGAGATCTGAAGAGGGTCGAGATTGGCGAAGGTGGCGAAGGCGGCGAAATCGAAGGCGGCGACGAGTACTGGCGAAGGCGGCAACGGGTACTGGTGAAGACGATGATGAGGTCGAGATCTTGGTGGAGTCTTGATTTTGAATTCGAAGCTTGGATCTGGTCGATGAAGGAGAGCAGTGGAGATGTAGGTGTTTGTAGGAGATCGGTTGAGATATAGGAGTTCGGAGGTGGTTGTAGAAGATCGGAGATCGGTTGAGAAGGTGGACTCAGATCGGGTTGCCAGTGAAATCAGATCTGGTTGTCGGGATCTGGTCAGGATCGGGTGCAAGATATGGCCGGGGCAGTGATCGGTGGTGGTTATTGGGATCGGGATCGGGATCGGGATCAGGATCGGGTGCAATGGAGGTGTCAGATCCGATCACCTCCGTCTCTTCTTCTTCTAGATCTTTTCAGGCTGATGATGGGGTTCGGGGTTAGGGATTCGGGGATCGACGAGGATCGGGGTCAGCGATGGGATCGACGACAGCGAGGATCAGATCGGGATCTTCTTCTTCAGGTAGCCTAGGATAATTTAAGCTCTGATACCATGTTGAAAACAGATTTGGAGAAAATTAATTATTATTTTTATTGATTTATTTCTCTACTGTATACATCTACATATAAGAGTTACATTCTTGGAGAAGAAAGGAGATTGAGAGAAAATTGGGGAGATGAGAGATTTGAGGAATCTATCTCCTATAGATTAGGAAACAGAATATACAATTACTATATTTCAACAAGGAATTGGGTAATGAATTCAAATGTGAAAGAAAAAGTCCTCTAGAAATTAAAGACGGTAGCCAGATTACATAGATATGGACAGACTTGCTTAATTTTATACATGATGAGACCATGAATTATTTTCGTAATGTGAAAGTGTCGACATATCATTGAGGAAGGTTATGATTTTTTTGTTGAACAAGGCTGTAGCCAAACACACACACACATACCAAGGCCGTAGCCAAACATATCCCTTATGAAGGGATTAATTCAAAGGAGGGCTCCAACCCTAGCTTCTTGCTCAGTAGTAAATAGGCTTATCACTAGACAAGTAGGGCACCTGCGATAAGAATATTAATGCTAAATAGAAATCATTGTTTCTTTTTTGTGTAGTTGATCTCTTTCAACAACAAAAAAAATGATAATCCAAAATTTTATTTCATTATTATGTTCAGTTTAATGTATACACCAGTGTTTCACTTTTAGTCTTTCTATAATCAATTTATGTAGATTTTTCTTGGAATTGTGAATTGCATTATTTGGTTTTTCGCTATTATTTTATATGAACAAAAAAAGGTTACCATAATTTTTGCCCACCTTATGAAGAAATTCTGGATCCGCCACTTGCTCCACAGAAAGAAACAGTTGGACTCTTCCTATGCTGCTGTTCTCCTTCAGCCGCAGCAGCTCCTACCAATGGAGACTGATTATATCTTTCTATTGTTTTTTTTGGGTTAATTTTTTTGGAAATGTTCGTAATTTGATCTTTCCACTTCTTTGTTATTGCCTTAGTCCTTAGGCAGACTAGATGCTACTTGCACCATCAGGGGCGAAGCCAGAACAAAATTTTCAGGGGGGCCAAAAAAAAATTCTATAACTATATATAAATATATAGGTATTTTTCATAATTTTTAGGGGTGCCAAATAATGAAATTTAATAGATTTAAGGGGTTTTTTAAAATTTTGGGGGGGCCCGGGCCACCCCGGGCCCCCACATAGCTCTGCCCCTGTGCACCCATTAAGAAAGAACAAAAAATGATTTAGAAAATAATTTCCCTCCTCAACAAACAAAACACATTAAAAAAGGAACGATATAATATCAGGATTTTTTTTTTTTTGAGAAACTTTTTGAAAATATTTGCAGAAAGCGGACAGTTACGTAAGTAGTTGCACTCATAGACTCAACAACTAAACTTGCCGTTCCCAACGGCGAGTTTAGTTGTTTCATCCTCGCTATTGAAAAACATCATATTTAGTGCTGATTTTTAGTTGAAATTTTTTAAAGAAGACTCGCTGTTCCCAACGGCGAGGACATTTATAGTAGACTCACTGTTGGGAACAACGAGTTTAGTTCAAAAATTTCAAAGAAGACTCGTTGTTCCCAACGGCGATGACATTTACACTAGACTCGCTGTTGGGAATGACGAGGATGTAGGAAATTTTACAGAGAGTGAAACCATATGATGGACTTGGTGAATTTCCGAAAAAAAGCTCCATAATTTTTTTTTTTTGGAACTAAACTCGCTATTCCCAACAGCGAGTCTAGTGTAAATGTCCTCGCCGTTGGGAACAACGGGTATTCTTTGAAAATTTTGAACTAAACTCGATGTTCCCCAACAACGAGTCTAGTATAAATGTCCTCGCGTTGGGAATAGCGAGTCTTCTTTGAAAATTTTGAACTAAAAATTAGCACAAAACATGCTCTTTCCCAATGGCAATGATGAAACAACTAAACTTGCTGTTGGGAACGGCGAGTTTAGTTGTTGAGTCCATGAGCGCAAATACATGGCAAACTGTTCTCTTTCTGCAAATATTTTCGAAAAGTGTCTTATAAAAAAAATTAATTCTAATATCAGATGGTAGATGCTACTTGTTATTGACATATATTAAGTTTGAACTCAATGTTTAATCTTTAATGATGATTATATTTTAACTAAGTCTCTTTTTCGGTATTGCTTTTGTAGAGCTAAATACCAAATTTTCAATATGATTATAAAATAATACTCACTCGCGAGCAGATGCACTTTTTGGCCCAAAATGAGTGTTCAGTAAAATGACTGACTGTGAGATGGGTGCGAAATAAGAACTTTCAGGCTCAAAATAAACTTTTTTATTTCTTTTCCCTTCACGTTTTACTTGCAACACTTACTTCCAGTACCACAGCAATACCAACTACCAAACGAAGCCTCAGTACATTAGGAACTCTGGGTGTCTCTTATTATGAATTGTTTCGTTTAGACCTTGATATTATCTCTAATATCTAAATCTGTAAGGCTCTAAGCTCTTTTCTTCCATGGCTTTTACAGCGGATTTTGACTTACCACAAAGAAGTTTCCGAGTACTTTACCCAAAGAGGAGTGTCAGTGATATTCCTTTTTAGAAGAAACCAACTTCGCCGCATAATCTCATTAATAGCAAACTCACAGGATCATTCATCACTGAATGGAACTCACAAGGCTCACATATTTACTCAGCAGGAGGTAAATTTCTGCTGTCTCAGAAATTCCAAGTCAAAATTATGAAGGCAGGTCTTTACATTTTTTGGTTTAATTTGAAATGAATTGCAGGCCGATCTACTTGCAAGTTATAAGCCGATTCTTAAACCCAAGTCATTAATCCGGAAATTAAGATTGGCATCTTCAAGGGCTTCTGAAGCAATAGAGCACTTCAAGAGCCTTCGACATATGGTCCTGTACTATGAGGATCTTGTTAAGAATAACACTGTGAGTTCTCCCAAATCGTTTTATTATTAACTCTAAGAGCATCCACACTCGTTTTCCTCAAATTTGGCAAAATAAAAAAAAGAGAATTGGCATGATTTTGATGCACTCGTAGTTTGCCAAAATTAGGCAATTGAGACTTGGATTTTGATAAAATTAGGCAATTGAGTTTCTTTTGGCCACAAGACATTTCATATAAAAAGCGTACGTTATCAAAAAATTTTTTTTTTGGAAGCATATATATAAATTTATTTTCATTTAAATAGTTTGTTCTTCAATGCTCCAAGTTTGTTTGCATTTAAATAATTGTCATTATTATTTTGTAAACTTGCAAAAGGCCCCATTTATAAATTTGCTTAGGCCCCCTGAAACTCAGATACGCCCCTGTAAAAGACTAATCATTTTTTAAAAAATTATTAAAGATGACCATGGGCACCTTGGTGAACTAAAAAAATACTAGATTTATGAGCGTGAGTTGTGCATGTCTTATGGTAGGCCATGATTAGTAAAGAGAATTAAGCACATATATATGTATGGTTGGCATCACATTTACACAATTGGATGAGGTTGGCTTCAAAGCTATTTGGGTTATAAAAGTAATGATGTGGTGAAACATGTTGGATATATAGGTATATTCTCACTATATAAATAATATTATGTGTAATATTATTCTATGGGTAACACGTGTGTTACATGTACTAATTGTATGGATATCGGAATGCGGGTTGAGTGAGTTGAGAACTCAGTACCCAAACCAGTATTTATCTTATAAATACTAGCTTGTGATAGTAGTCTAGGTATTCCAATTTTGATACCTAGGGTAAATATCTCAAGCACCTTAGTCTAGGATATTAACCCTAATTTCTATTGTTATAATCTCTCATAATCTCTAACAAAACAAAGTAGAGTTTCAAGGACCAAATAACAAATAAGGTATAGGATAAGTATGCATTGCCATAATGTTTTTTTCCTGGTGATTTGTTATTGCAGAAGCTCGCAGATGTTATGGATTTTCTGCATGTTCCCCAGAGGAAGCTGCAGAGTCTTCATGTGAAGATACATACGAAGCCCTTGTCTGAAATGGTCCAGAACTGGAGTTCCATCCGAAAGGCTCTAAAAGGGACCCAGTTTGAGAGTTTCTTGTCATCTGACGATGTGTAAATAATCTACCTTATCTTCCATTCAATTCTCTTCTTTTTCTTTTTTCCTGAGTGCATTTTACATATCCGAATTAAGCATCCACTTCAATGTGGAATGGTTTTCACTGAGATGAAAGCAGTTGCTGAAAAGTTGTAATAAGCTGGGGCAAAGGTTCCAGACAACTCAGTGTGGATTGCTATATGTAATCCATGCACTAATCAAGCGAAAAGATTACCTAGGGTTGATGGGAAATATAATGAAGCCCAATGTGTTCTAGTAGATCAATGAAAGGCTTTGCATTTAGATATACAAGTAATGCGGATTGTACTATACTTTGTGAACTACTTTTGCACTGCAAAAATATGAGTAAATATGAGTGAGGATTACGCAAGCAGTTGATGAAAATATATTTTACTTGGGCTCCTTAATCATACGCCTATTTGTAGACGGAAAGCAAGGGTGGCATTGGACCTGCCGGGCTGGGCCGGGCCGAAACCCGGCGGATTTGACCTGGGCTCGGGCTTAGATGGGTCGGACCGGGCCAGTGGAGGAAAATAGCGGCTAGGCCCTTGCCCCTGGCCCCTAGCTTGGGGGCCGGGCCGGGCCGGGCCGGGTTTTAAATTAATTTAATTAATTAATTTATTTTTATTTTATTATTATTATTTTTATCTTTTTACAAAGATGAAGGAAAAGAAAAATTGTTCAGAATTGTCAAGAACATATAGATTATAGATAAAAGAGATATTTATAAATTAAATTTTTTTTTTATGAATTACACAAACAAATTTAAAAAAAGTATTCTAAAAAGAAGGAAGAAATTCCAATGGCAAGCCCGTGGGCCGGTTCAACCCGGTCCCGGGTTTGACCAGGCCGGGCTGATTTCGGGCCAGCCGAACCTGGGCTTTTCTTGAGTTTGGACGAACCGGAACGGACCGTCAATTTTGACGGGTTGGCCCCTGGTTTTGGTCGGGCCTAGGACCCAGTGGGCCGGGCTGGGCCGGTTCCGGGCTAGCCCGGCCCTAATGCCACCCCTAATGGAAAGTAGTAAGTTAATCATTTCCTGTAGCTAAAAGCAACTGTGTTTTTGTATTATCATGCCTTCATCTTCTTTCCCTCATTCTTTGTGACAATTACTTAAAATTCTAGATCTCTTTATATGTAAATCTGTGTTGAAGGTAGTAAATGAAGATGAAGATAATGGTTGAGATGATGAAGTTGGAGGGCAATATATAGGGAATGGGCGATGAATTGGGTAGGAGATAAGTGTAGGGTTTATTGAGAATATTATTCAAAATTATATCTTATAATCCTAATCTTATCTCTACTTTCATCTCTAAGAATGATCTCAACCCTACTAGGCTACTCCTAACCCTAACTCAATTTAACAACTACGATAAATATTGCTAAGGATATAATATCGACAGGATTAAAATGAGAACTCTCGAAGATGAGTGTTTTGGGAATTTTCAAAGATTGTGTTTGGTTACAATAATCAATAAGCCAAAAACAAACAAACAAACAATTTTTTTGTGCATTCGGCCGTAGCCATCCAAGCTAACCCAACATTAGAAAGATGATCTTTGAAAATTTGAAATTATTTGTCTAAAGTTGAATCGACTAAGCTGCCCAACATTTGGTAGAGGATCTTTTAAAATCTGAAATTATTTTTGTCTAAAGTTGAATTGACTATATAAACCTCTCACTTAAAAGATAGAAGTCGTGTCAACTGCACTAAAAGTAATATTCTACAATAATACAAGAGATGCTATCTAAAAACACTTAAACAAAGACATCCCCAATTTGTAACTGATTCATGAGAAACGCCATAAAAACTTGGTTGCGCATAAGTTGATTAAGGAATATATTAATTATAATTTATGGGATTTAATTTCTACTCCTATTTCACTATTAGAAGGTTTGTTTAATTTAATAGGATCAAGCTAAGGCCAGTTTTATATATATATATATATATAAAAGAAACACATACAAAATTCTAATGTTTTAATTGTAGCGGACTTCTTCTAGTTCTAAGGTCTAAAATACTTAACACAAACTCCCTTGCATGCATGGAAAGAAGAAGTAAATTTCTCGTTCCTTCACAAGTATTTTTTTAAAAAAACTTAATTATATACACTAGCCAATTTTTCTAGAGTGTCACACATTGGACAAGCTTTTCTCTATCAAATACATGATCTATATTGTTCAATATGATCTGCATTGTCTAAAAACCTATGCAAATGCAAAATCACGAGATTTGAATATGTTTTGCTCATTCATATTAAACTTAAAAAATAAACGGTTTTTTAGCATAAAAAAAATGAGACGACTTGATACATGAGAAAGACATGTTTAAACATTGTAATTTTACACATGCATATATTTATATGTTTTATGATATGTAGATCACATTGAGCAGTGTAGATCATGTTAGAGATTATGAGGGATAATAATAAAAAACTAGGGTTATTGTTAATATTCCTAGTGCTTGAGATATTATACCCTGCTTATCATAATTGGAATATCATAGAGCACTACCTCTAGACCAGTATATATGGGATGAAACTGGATTTAGGGTAATGGGCTTCATGCTAGTCAACCTGGTCCAACAATTAGCATACAACACGTGTTGCCCCCATAGAACATTATGTTGAAGAATCTACCACAACTCGTAGTGCTAATAGTGGAAGTGCACCACAAGCAATACAAACCACCAAGACTTAGATGAACCAAGAACAAGCCACCAAAATATATGCAAGATCTCACAAGAACATAATCAATATGCAGAGATAACCAATACTTCTTATTTTCCAAGAAATACAAAGATTACAAAAGAGATTACAACTCTCAATCTCTCTCTCTCACCTTTGAAACACTCTGCATAATCCCCTCTTGAAGTTGAACAACGATAACGGCTCACCTCTTGATCACACAAATTGATTCTAACTCTAAAGTCTACGGCCATATATATAGCTCCCATGTAAACCCTAAAAGATAAACAAATCCAGCTATTGGGTCTTAAACTCTTTAGTTCAAAAACAATCAGGGCCGAAGTCAGTCGACCGCATCCCCAAGGTCGGTCGACCGCAACGTGTAGAGCCAAACCCGAGACACGACCGGTCGACTGCACGGTCGACCGTCACTCCCTCTGTTGGACCCTGTACACTCAACTCTCAGCAGTTTGGGTCGGTCGACAGCACCCCAGGTTGGTCGACCGCAACTCTCCAAACTACACTTCTTCTACTTGCTGTTGTCTTCTCTTGCTGTCTTTGTTTTATCAAACCAAACCAAACCAAACCAAACCCAACCAAACCGAGCCATACCGAGCCGAACCGAGCTGAGCAGGGGCCGGGGCCGGGGCCGGAGCCGGGCTGGGCTGGGCCTGGCCCGCGCACGCATGTGTGTTTGTTATTTTGGCTAGGTCCTCTATCCACTACACGTTAGTGGTAACCCCAGGTCTACGCCCTTTAGTCCATTTCTTTATCTTATATACTAGAGAAAATCTTTCCCATCTTCTGATGTGGGACTATTCATTCCAACTGTCCAAGTTAGTACATTTCGAATACCCAACTTTGGACCTACATTTCTCATTCATACGGAAACCATTTTTGGCAGGTGAGTACATTACGAAATAGTACTCGACGAGAGGAACGTGATCTAATCAATTTCCGGTGCCGCCGGTGGCCGGAGCCCACCGGAATCCGGCCCAAAAAAGTTTGCAAAAACTTTTCCAACAATCTCCCACATTAATGAAAATGACCAAACCATGTAATCCAGACATGATAGAAAAACAGATGATAGAAAAAGACATGACAGAAAGGACTTTGAGAGTGCAATCAGAAAATAACTGCATCAAGAATGGTAGTAATTTTTCAACTTTGAACCACCCTTAGTGAGTAGCCATCGGATTCACTTGACCAGGTAGTGAACATGATGTCTTGAACTACCCGGGCTTTGATGTGAACCTAGACAATAACTATCACACAGTTTCATCTCCTCACAGAACTAGGTTCTCTTGTTGTGTTCATTTTGGCCTTGAACAACCCTGTTTAATCGTGAGTGAACTTGGAGAATGTAGCTTCTCTTCATTCTTCTAGAAACAGTTCTATTTCACACTCACAAGGTGATTGCCCATAAAGAGTATCCTGCCATACCCCACTTTTATTTCAAATCTATGGGAATCATTAAAAGCCAAGCTTATCCTAACTCTTAACAGGCAGCACTGTTTTATCATCCTAAGAGTGGGTATGAGATTTTAATCTCTCAGTGCTCCCGTCGATTCAACAAGATTTAGTTGTCCCCTTGAACCTAAATCTTGGGATCTCCAATTCCTAGGTAGGGTTTCCATCAAGTATCCTCTTTCATCATAGGCTTTAATCCCATTCCTCTTGATGATCTCACAACTTGCTCTCGTGACAAACCTTTAGTAAATGGATCCGCTAGGTTGTCGGCTGATTTTATATACTCTATAAAGATTATTCCATTAGAGAGCAATTGTCTAATGGTTTTGTGTCGTCTTCTAATATGACGAGACTTACCATTGTACATATAACTCAGTGCTCTTGCTATAACCGATTGGCTGTCACAGTGTACACATAGCAGGCACTGGTTTTTCCCACACAGAAATATCCTCTAAAAAGTTTCGAAGTCACTCTGCTTCCTCTGTCGCTTTGTCTAAAACAATAAACTCAGATTATTTGGTGGATATAGCTAGTAATGTTTGTTTAAAGGATTTCCATGACACAACTGCACCACCAAGAGCGAAGACATACCCACTTATGGATTTCGAGTTCTTGGAGTCCGATATCCAGTTGGTATCACTGTAGCCTTCTAGTACTACTGGATATCTGGTCTAATGCAGCCCATAACTCTGAGTATGTCGCAAGTAGTTCAATACTCTAGTTATTCCTTTCCAGTTAGTTCGTTCTGGATTACTTGTGTAACGGCTCAGTACAGTTACTGAATATGCCAAGTCTGATCTTGTAGAATTTGTTAAGTACATCAGACTACCGATTACACGTGCATATTCTAATTGTGATATGTGTCACCCGTGTTTTTGAACAAGTGAAGACTAGGATCCACTGGATTTTTGGTAGTCCCATTGGAGTAATTCTTAAATTTTTCAAGTACTTTTTCAGCGTAATGAGCTTGAGACAGAGTAATTCCTTCAGACGTCCTGAAAACTTTGATTCCTAGTATGACATCTGTAACTCCCAAATCTTTCATATCAAACTTGCCACTAAGCATGTTTTTAGTTTGTTTGATAATGTCATTATTGCTATCAATAATGAGCATGTCCTACATACAAACACACCAGAATGTATCTATTTGTAGTATCTTTGATGTAGATACACTTATCACATTCATTTATTTTGAAACCATTTGACATCATAACATTGTCAAATTTTGCATGCCACTGCTTTGGAGCTTGTTTCAGTCCGTACAAGGATTTTACAAGTCTACACACCTTGTTTTCCTGTCCAGGAACTACGTAACCCTCAGGTTGTTTCATATATATTTCTTTTTCTAAATTCCCATTTAGAAATGCAGTTTTGACATCCATTTGATGTATTTCGAGGTTACATAGAGCTGCAATAGCTATCGACATTCTTATAGAAGTTATTCTTGTGACCGGAGAATAAGTATCAAAGAAGTCTAGGCATTCCTTCTGCCTAAATCCTTGTACCACAAGTCTTGCCTTATGTTTCTCTATTGAACTATCTGGTTTCAATTTTTACTTGAAAATCCATTTGCTTCCTAAAGCTTTACACCCAGTAGGCAAATCGACCAACTCCCATATATGATTTTGCATAATGGAGTCTATTTCACTTTTTATTTCTTCCTTCCACATAGGAGCATCAGGCATAGACATGACTTCCTTTAATGTTCTGGGCTCATTCTCTAACAGAAAGGCCGTTACAAAGTCAGGACCAAATGACTTTGATGTTCTAGCCCATTTACTTCGTCTAGGCTCATCATTATCATGTCCTAGTTCATTAACCGAAGTACTTGCATTTCCTTGTTCACGTGTATGTTTGGGATACGTAGCATCCTTGCAAGGAAACACGTATTCAAAGAAAGAAGCATTCCTTCATTCCATTATTGTATTCACATGGATGTCCGGTATATCCGATTTATATACCAAGAACCGATATGCACTACTATTGTGTGTATAGCCTATGAATATGCAATCAGTAGTTTTAGGTCCTATTGTGACATGTTTTGGATTAAGTACTGTCACTTTTACTAGACACTCCCACACTTTGAGGTATTTATATGAAGGTACATTACCTTTCCATAGTTCGTATGGTGTCTTGCCAGTTTTCTTGTGAGGTATTTTATTAAGAATGTAGTTGGCAGTCAGCAACGCTTCCCCCACATGTTTTGGGGTTACCCAGAATTCAATAATAAGGTATTCATCATCTCCTTTAGAGTTCGGTTCTTGCGCTCAGCAGTACCGTTTGATTCAGGTGAGTAAGGAGCAGTTGTCTATTGAACTATTCCATGTTCAGAGCAGAACATATTAAATGGTCCATCATATTCCCCTCCTCTATCACTTCTAAAGATTTTAATCGTTTTTCCAAGTTGATTCTCAACCTCAAGTTTGTTTTTCTTGAATTATCCAAAGCCTCATTTTTGTTATATAACAAGTATACATAACAGAATTTTGTGCAATCTTCTATGAATGTCACAAAGTACTTTTTACCGCTTCTAGTTTGCACGTATTTTAAATCACAGAGATCCGTGTGAATTAGACCTAGAGTTTCTGTGTTTCTGTCTACAGAACGTGATGGAGTTTTAGTGAGTTTGGCCTCTGTGCAAACTTCACATTTTTCACAGTTGTCTACCTTAAATTCTTGTAGCAAATTCATGTTAATTAGTCTACGCATAGAATTAAAATTAACATGGCCTAGTCTTTCATGCCAAACAGAAGAAGACTCAACAACATAAGAAACAAGAGTAATTTCATTAACTTTGGGAACAACAGGAACAATAGATTTAGGGATGACTGTCATTACATTACATTTGAACAGTCCATCCTTTACATATCCTTTACCCAAGTACACCACATTCTTAGACAATAAAAAATTATCAGAAACAAGAACAACCTTAAATCCATTCTTGCTTAGCAAAGATCCTGATACCAAGTTCTTTCTAATATCTGGAACGTGCAACACATTTGTTAGTGTTAGTTCCTTGCCTGAAGTCATCTTCACCACTATATTCCTTGTTCCTATAATTTTGGAGGTGGAAGAATTCCCTATGAATAACTGTTCATCCTTGTTGCACTTCTGGTATGAAGTGAACATTTTCTTATCTGAGCAGATGTGCTTGGTGGCCCCAGTGTCGTACCACCACTCACGAGGATTGCTCCCCACTTGATTCACCTCTGATACAGCAGCACAGAGATCCAGGTCAGAGAGACCGGTGGAAAAGTTCTTAGCTATGTGTGCATGGGATTTTTTATTCCCTTTTGCATGTCCAGTTCCAGCACGGTTGTTGTCCTTGCTGCGGCAGGCAAAAAATTTTGTGGCCTAGCTTACCACACTTGTGGCATTTTCCAGCAAACCTCTTTGTTGCAGGTTTTTTGTTCGAGGCATGTGGCAAGAACTTTCTCTTTTTTCCCTTCTGTTCATGCTCCACCATGTTGGCTTTTTCTATGAACTGATTTCTATAGGTCCTGTCAGCCTTGCGATTCTCTTCTTCGATCCGCAACCTGACAATGAGGTCTTCAAGAGACATCTCCTTTCACTTGTGCTTGAGGTAGTTCTTGAAGCCCTTCCATCCAGGTGGAAGCTTCTTGATGAACGCTACAACCTGGAATGGTTCACACAGCATCATGTTCTCTGTAGCGATTTCATGCATTATCATCTGCAGTTCCTGGATTTGACTCACAACTGTCTTGGAGTCAACCATCTTGTAGTCCAGAAATTTGCCAACTACAAACTTCTTGGAGCCGGCGTCTTCTGTTTTGTACTTCTTCTCCAAAGACCCCCACAGAAATTTAGAAGTCTTGAAGACACAGTAGACATTGTACAGTGGGTCTACCAAGCCGTTCAGGATGTAATTTCTGCAGAGATAATGTAACCCCTGTTTCTATTAATATGTATTTTTTTTCAAATATTTTTTCATATTTTAAATTCTTAGTATCTTGTAATTATTCTTTCTTAATTGATTATATTATTCAAACTACTTTTATGAAGCCCAATATTTAATTATTCAACTGTTTTAATTTTTAAATGTTTTGAAGCCCAATCCCATAATTGACTTATTAAATGATTTGAAGCCCAAGCCCAATTGTTTAATTATTTATCATAAGCCCAACCCTATAACTAATTTGTTTTAAGCCCATAAATCCAAACCCCATACATATTTCTATAGGCTCAATCCCATATGATTGTATTCATCCCCCATATTTACTTTTCACCCTCTCACTTTGTCTCACGTTCTCAACTCTCCACATTCTGTAACCCCATAACCCCCACTATCTCTCATAACTACTCCCCATTACTTTACTAATATTATATTATTATATATTTACCCCTCCTATTCTCTCTCCTCTAACTTCCAAAAAAACCAAAACAGACAACCCAAACAACACAGAGAACCCAAACCCAAACACCCCGTCTCCATCCCTAAGCCTCCACCTGCTCCTCCTTAACCCCGAGCGCCCCGCCATTGCCAACCCCACCTCAGTCTCGTCATCATTTTCCACATATTCACTCCTCCGCTCGAAGCTCTGCCAACAATCGAACCCCTCGCCTCACCGTCAACCCAGTCATCTCCCCCTCACCCTGGCTCCGCTTCCCTCCATTACCACCGGCATCTCCATCATCTCCTCATCGAACCCCTGAGCTCCTCGTCGACCTCTCACTTTCTCCCCCATTGCCGAACCCACTCTGAGAACTCATCGCCTTACCTCCTCTTCCTCTGTTTTTCGTCCTAAACAGATGAGCGCCTCGACCACCATCCTCGTCGAATCCCCTGCATCCCCATCGTCTTCTCATTGCTCCTCTGCACCCCCGTCCAGTCGCCGCTCGAGTTCCCTGAGCACCACCGCAACTCCACTACCTCCGTCGTCGTCTTCTTCCTCTGGGTTCTCGTCGAACCCATCGACAACTGAAGTTCCGCCTTCGAATCCAGTTGACCACCGCCTCTCCATCTCCTACTCCCGATATCCTCGTCCTCGTCCTACTGCAGTGCCGCCCCAGTCGCCGTGTGCATCCCCGCCATCGAGCCGCTCCCTCTTTCTCTGTCACTGTGGAGAAGAAGGAGAGGATCAGATATCAGCAAGTTCTGCCTGCTGTTTTGTGGGTAGGGATTTGCTGTTAGGTGTTTTGTGAGAAGGGATTGGGTGGTTTGGTGTGTGCTGCTTTGGGGAGTAAGGGGGATCCGCTATTCTGTTCGGTGTGTTGTTGTTCTGTGAGTGTGAAGTGGATCCACTGTGTGGTGTTTGGTGTTTGTGTGGGACTGTGTTTGCTGTTTTGGAGTTGCTGCCACGTATCTTGTACGTACTTCGCTGTCCGGAATTCTGATCCTGTTATTCTTATATTCGGTATCATCATCGTCAGTTATTAGGAAAGTATTCCCTTGTACAAATTGTTTGTTCTCATACAAGCTTCCTCTGAAAAATACTGCAAGTATATTCTTTGACTCTTATTCGGATTCTTCGGTCGAATTGAAATCTGTTGCTATACATAATCCGTTGATCCCGTATTCATATATGATCACAAATACTTTGTTGCCACATGCATTACATGAACATGATTGATACACACATATATACTCTTAGGATTATACATGATTATGTGCATGATTGTTTTACCTGTGATAGTAGTTTAAATATGATATCTCATTATTGTTGATTAAAATTAATAAAAGTAACAAGCCGGGGTATAAGGGTAAAGATCAAGTAGTGGGCAATATAGAAGAGCGTACTCGGACGGGAGCTCGTGATTTTCCGATGCAAGTTGCAAGTTACAGGTTGCAAGTTGCATATTACAAGTTTACATGTCACGCTACAAGTTTACACTCTACATGTTTCACATTGCACATATCTCGATACAAGATTGAATGTACATGTTTTTTCTGAGTACGTGACCTATAGAATCTACCACTAAGTATAAACGTTCACTTGATTGCGTGTATCAAACATGTGGTATGGGACGCATGATTGCTGCTCTAGTTAGGTTAATAAAAGAATTGAGATTAACACGTGCACTTGTATAATTCAATTACATGTACATGTTCATGTTGACTTGTTTATTTGCTTACTTGTTTACATGCCACTTATTTCATGATGTCTTGTTCATGATCCTTTTTACATATTGCATTTCTCCTATTACATGATTCTTGACTCCATGATCTTTTTCCTGCTTCTTGTTTTGTTCTTATACTTGTCCCGTTAGCTTGTACCACTTGCGGCCCGTGACTTGCATTAGGGGTGGCAACTGGGCCGGGTCAACCGGCGACCCACCCGCGACCCGGCCCACGAACCCGGCCCGGTTAAAGCTTTCGCGGGTTCGGGTCGAACCCGGTGAACAGTACCGGGTCGACCCGGGTCGCTTTTTTTGCGAATTGGATTCGCGAAACCCGGCCCACGAACCCGGTCAACCCGCGAATTGGACCCGCTAACCCGCGGGTCGACCCGCGAATTTCGATCTCCGACCCGTGAATATAACCCGCGAATTGAACCCGCGGGTCGCCAAGTTGGGTTTGGTGCCGTTGGGGTTTTCAGCCGTTGGATTCCATCCGTTGGGTTTGGACCGTTGGACACGGCAGCAGAAGCAAACGGCTCTTAGAGCCGTTGCTTGCTGCTGGTGCTCTTTTTTTTTTTTTTTTTTTTTTTTTTTTTGTTTTGATCCCAATTCTAAGCCTATAAATAGCTCCCAAAAATCTCCAAAAAAATCACACCTTTCTCTCTTACTCTCTCTACTATTATACATCAAAAAAAAAAAATTTGAACAATTGTAGTAATCATCAAACAAGTGTACAAGGAGGCGTATACACGATCAAATTTCGGTCGTATTGGAGAACAAAATTCAACGTCTTCACTCTCTTCAACTCTCTTCAACCATCGACTCAAATCTACTTCAACTCTTCAATTGCGAAACCGGCAAAGCGCTCCTTCATCTTTTCTATTATATTCTAATTTTCACTGTTTTTTTTTATACGCGTATTCCACGGTGAACGGTATCAAAATATCTCTATCTCTCTTGTTTTTTTTTTTCGTTGTAGTTAAAATTATTGTTTGTTTTTTGAACTTCTCTATCTCAACCCTCTTGTTTTGTAGTTTTTTTTGTATAATTCACCGCTTCTACATTGTAGATTTTATTTACATATCACATTACTACACTATGTCTAGATCACGCGGTAGCGGTCGTAGCGGACAAGATTCTTCCTCATCTTCACGTAGGCCACCAATTGTCCCAATTATTGAGCCCACCCAAGATTACATTGATCCTACTATGGAACAATGGGGTACACACGACATGGATGTTGTAGGTAACATTCAAGTAGAAGAAGAAGAACAACAACAACAACCCGAAACCACACAACCCCGTAGTAGTAGGAAAAGTAGAGGAGAAACTAGCGATTGGCACAAGTTTTATGAGTATATCCCGGACGAAAATATTCCGGGTGTAGGTTTGAAAGTGTGTAAAACATGTAGCAAAACATACAAATTCAAGAGGGGTGACGGCACCGGTACAATTAGTAGACACATACAACATAATCACAAAGAACTCCTTGATCAAATACAAGGCCAACAAAAAATAAACCCTAGGACCGGTCAAGTAGATAGCCACCCTTATGATCCCGAACTCGTTCGTCGGGAAATGGCCCGATTAGTCATTAAGGAAGAGTTGCCATTTTCCTATCCCGAGAGTAGGAACTTGGAAAATTTTAATCAAACGGCCTTAAACCCTCATTTTAGAAGAATTCCGAGAAATACTTGCAAATCGGATTGTTTTAAAATGTACGTTGAAATGAAGGACGCATTGATTGCAATTTTATGGAGTTTAACTTGTAGGGTTAGTTTAACTTCGGATTGTTGGACGGGTGTCAACAATATTCCAACGATGGGAATAACCTGTCACTGGATCGACAATGATTGGATTCTTCAAAAAAGAATCATATCACTTGCGGCGTTGCCATATCCCCATAGTGGCTCTGAAATAGCAAACCGTATTATAGAAATTTGTGATGTTTTTCATATTCGCGATAAAATTATGGCTATTAGTTTTGATAATGCATCTAACAACAATGTAGCAATTACTACTTTAAAATCTGTATTAAACCCTCCAGCTGACAATATTTTTC
Organism: Hemerocallis citrina; assembly: GCA_017893485.1. Taxonomy (NCBI): domain Eukaryota; kingdom Viridiplantae; phylum Streptophyta; class Magnoliopsida; order Asparagales; family Asphodelaceae; genus Hemerocallis; species Hemerocallis citrina. Next base: position 210,987,387 of record CM030363.1, read on the forward strand.
ATGTTAGATGTGCATGTCATATTATAAATTTATGTGTTCAAGATGCATTAAAAATAGCTGATCCATATATAATTAAAATTAGAAATTGTGTACATTTCATTGCATTAAGTCCAAGCATTTTACAAGAATGGAAAGCTTAGTGTAGGGTTAGAAATGTTCCTTTTAGAAAATTTCCAAAGGATGTTAGACACCGATGGAATTCTACTTTTGATTTATTGAATGTTGTCACCGATTATAAAGCAGTTGTAAATGATTTTTGTATCGCAAAAAATATGCACAATTTTGAAATGACTCCGCCCGATTGGTATTTTGCCGAAGCTTTATTGAAATTTTTAGAACCTTTTAAAACCGCAACTTTAAAGTTTTCAAAAACATATGAATCTACTTCTAGTAGCATTTTTATTGAATTAGTTAGCATGAAGCAAATATTTAACGAAATGTTAAATGATCCCTATATTAGTGACATTGTAATACCTGCATTTCAAAAATTTTTGAAATATTATTTTCCTCCTCCTATGTTGATTTGTGTTGCTACTGTTATGGATCCTCGTATCAAATTAGAAGGTACGAAGAATTTGATAGAAATGTTTTTTGCATGTTTAGATGACAATGTAGAATTAACAATTGATTGCGCTACTTTTTTAGTTCAGTTTGAATCTACATTAAATAACTTGTATGATTATTATGATAGACGTTTTGCTTCTAGTAGTACAACTTCTGCAGTTAGTTCTTCTTCTGGTAGTTCTAAAGGTAAAAGTAAAATTGGTGATAGAACATTTAGTCTACTTGAACAAATTCAGTCTAAAAAACCTAGGACTAATCAACCAAATGAATTAAATTGGTATAACCAACAGGATACTGAGCCTACTCTTTCCCCACTAGATATTTTACAATGGTGGAAAGAACATGAACACACATTTAGTATTCTGTCTATTATGGCTAAAGATTTGCTAACTCCTCCTGTCTCTACAGTTGCTTCTGAGAGTGCATTTTCTACAAGTGGCAGGGTTCTATCTGATTACAGAAACCGGTTGAAGCCCGAGGCGTTGGAGATGCTCGTTTGCACAGAAGACTGGCTGAAGGCTGAAGATAGGACGCAAGGGAAAGCACTATCAAGTTCTACAAGTGGGAGCAACTCGCCCGAAGAACAACAACAACAACAACAATAGCTTTTCATCTTATGTTAAATTAGAAAAATTGTAGTCAATTCAAATTGTACATAAGAAATATGTTATTGTATAAAACTTATTTGTGAATTGAATTTTTCATTTCATTTCGTTATAAATTGTTCAAACTGTATCACTTAAATTCGTATGAATAAAATTTCAAAATTTGTTGTCAATTTCACTCTTCCAATCTTATTATTATTATTGTCACGATTTTTTTTGTTTATTAGTATTATTACTTACTTAGTATTATAACTAAACATTATTTGGGGATATTTGATTCAATTTGAAGAATTGTAGTATTATTACTTATTAGTATTATTACAAAATTTAGTGAATTACATACTTAGTATTATAATTAAACATCATTTGGCCCGATATTTGAAGAATTGTAGTATTATTACTTATTAGTAGTAATGTAGTATTACTTATTTACTTACTTAGTATTATAATTTTAAACTACCAAAAAAAATTACTTACTTAGTATTACTTACTTACTTACTTAGTATTACTTACTAAGTATTACTTACTTAGTATTACTTACTTACTAAGTATTACTTACTTACTACTTAGTATTACTTACTTACTTAGTATTATAATTTTGAAGAATTGTAGTATTATTATCACTTATTAGTAGTAATTACTTACTTAGTATTACTTACTTACTAAGTATTACCTACTTAGTATTACTTACTTACTTAGTGTTATAATTTTGAAGAATTGTAGTATTATTATTACTTATTAGTAGTAATGTAGTATTACTTAGTAATGTAGTATTACTCACTTAGTATTATACTATTATTATTAGTAGTAATGTAGTATTACTTAGTATTACTTCAATTTAAGCGACCACAAAAAAAATAAAATAAAATAAAATAAAATAAAATATATATATTATTAAACGGGCCAACCCGCGGGTCGACCCGGCCCAACCCGGGTTGAGCCCTAAAGGGTTCACGGGTTGGGCGGGCCACCCAATTAAGATTCTGACCCGGCCCGGCCCGGCCCGTATAATACCCCAACCCGGCCCGGCCCGCCTACCCAAGTGTGCCAACCCGCATGGGTTGGGCCCGGCCCGGCCCGGTCGACCCATCTGCCACCCCTAACTTGCATTAACGGGCATCTTCTTGTTTCTTTTTTTGTATTAATGTACTTGCAGGCCCGGATGAAGAGTTACTCGAAGGTATTGCTGATCAAGTGTTTTAGTCTTGTTAATTATCATGTTATTTTTAGTTCATGTTTTATTCATGCTACTCTTTATTGTATTCCGGGCGTGTTTGACCCATAACTACTTTGTATTTTCCAGCTGTTGGTTATGTTATGGACTATGTCATGTACTTCTATTATCCTATTGTGATTTTACATGCCTGCGTGGTTTTGTTGTTATCTTATTGTTGAACTAGGTATGCCCGTGGCACGTGCCTACGGCACGTATTCGGAACTGCATATAAATTTATTTGGAGTTATTTGGTTGGGTGAACTGCATATAAATTTATGCATTATACATGCTAAGATCAAATGTTTTAGTTTTTTAGGAATTTATCTTTATTGCCCTTAAATGTCTAGTCAAGAAATTCTTTAAAAAGCTAGATTTTTGTCAATATTGACTTGTCCAATTCTTTAAAAAGCTAGATTTTTGTCAAGAAATGTGAGAACATCAATTAAAAATATGCACCATGACAGGAGAAAAAAACTAATTGTAAACAAATACAACCACCTTTCTAATACAATCATCTACTCTATACAGGCCTCCTTTGAAATTATATTGCTTCCTAATAGTTTTCTAATACAATCACCTTTAAATTGTTTGCAGGCTAATATTCTAGGAGGAGGCACATTATCGCGAAGAATGATTATTAATTAAGTTGTTTATTAAAAAATTCGACAGTCTTCTGTAAAATTTTACATGCAGGATTGTAGTAAAAATTTCGACAGAATCTCTCCTGAAATATTACTCCTTTTAAAGCAATTTCTTACGAAATTCTGCTGAAATTATTAAATTAACATCACAGACAGTCAAATTGAATCGTCCACAGGTCAATCCAAGCCACATCACACATACATCATATATATAGGGCTCTGGGAAAAAAAATTCATATGACTAAAGATATAAAATAAAAGACCAAGATATTGTTTGGAAACATAATAGATTTTAGGAAATTTTGTAAAAATTTCGACAGAACCTTCTCTAAAATATTAGCCATTTTACAGCAATTCCTTACGAAATTCTGCTCACAATTAAAAATTTAGCATCACAGGCAATAAATATGAATTCTTCCCAGGCCAATCCAAGCAACATCACACATGCATCATATATATAGGGCTGGGGGGGGGGGGGGGGGGGATCTTCATATTACTAAAAATACAAAATAAAAACCAAACTATCATTTGAATACGTAATAGATTTTAGAAAATTTAGCAAAAATTTCGACAGAGTCTCCCCTAAAATATTAGCCCTTTTACAGCAATTCCTTACGGAATTCTGCTAACAATAAAAAATATGACTTCACAGGCAATAAATATCAATCCTCCCCAGGCAAAACCAAGCAACATCACACAGACATCATATATATAGGGCTCTGGGGGAAAAAATCATAATATAATGCAAGATACAAAATAAAAACCCAAAATTCGTTTGAAAACGTAATGGATTTTGTGAAAAACCTTCGAAAAACCTTTAAAAAACCAAACACAGAACCCAATACTCCACAAAATTGCGGGTACGGGTATTAACATAACTATATTATATCATCATTATATACAGATACTTACATAATCTCCCAAATTGCTAAATATGACAAATATTACATCCTTCACCAAAATATACACCTACCAACCGAATGACGAAAAAAAAATTACAGTGTTGTAGAAAACACAATGCTTCAAGTCTTCAAAAATGGGACCAAGTGTACCTAAAAAAACAGTAAGAGTTTTGAAAAAAATAGTAAGAGTTTACAATAATCAATCAAAACAATGAGAGTTTTAAAACTAACTAACAACAAACAGCAAACAAAAACCTTTACATTAAATAATACAAAATGAGTCAACTTTTTGGAACCTTCTTCGAAAAAAGGAAAAAAAACACATTCAGTCAACTCTATTAAGGGTATCTTCACTTTTTTTCTTTTTGTTCTTTTTCCCTTTTTTCCAATATTAAGAGGAAAGATGTTTGAACTAAAGATACTGGTGTCTTGTGAGTGGAAAGATCTATGTTTGTCTTGAAGATGAAATAATTAACTTATTGCTAGTTACGTACTTTTGATTGGTTTGATGTAGTTCGAATTTTATGTAAATGCAACAGAGATTTCTTATTTAATTGACCAGTTATGAGAAGATAACACTGACTTTCTTTATCTTATCTTTTTCTCCCAAAAAAAAGAACAGCAATGTTTTTTGCTACATGAAGAATAGCTCGATCAGGTTCTAGTTGCATAATATATACATTTATAGGTTTGTATCAGTAATTTTTCCTGTAGCAATTATGCATTTGAACTAATTTAAAGTGCTTAAATCTATGTTTCAGTTAGATACTTTACGCAAAAAAAAATTACTTATTCAAAACCTTTGAATACATTTTTGGACAATCACAAATGAAAGAAAATTTTGGAAAGAATACAGATCAGATAAGAAGTTCAAAATTGGTATTCACTGTCATTGATTTTTGATAGTTGCATGGAGTAAATTAAGAAAATTCTTGACACATGAAAATTGTGCATAGTTCGAATAGTTCTATTAGAATTTTTTGATAGTTCTAATAGTTCCCACTTATTTGTATAGTGTGCATATTAAGTGTGCATATTTGATAGTTTTAATTCTAATTTTTAAATTACAATTCTAGGTTATTATAGATTTTAAGAGGGAGAATTAACTAATATCTGAATTGACAGGCCTATAAAATTTCAGGTATTTATGGTTCATATAATTGATATACACTCAATCCAGATTTCTTATTCTTCTACCTCACACTATGTTCATTTACAGTAATAGTTTGAGTTTTTTTTCTTTCTTTTTTTAAATTGAGATAATTGGAAAACAGAAACTACTAAAACAGTATATGCCATTATATTGTGAGATTTTTTAAATTTCTCAACTTTAGGCTTTAGATGTAGCAGCTCATGTATTTTATTTCAGCATCAAATGGGGTTTATTATAATGATATTTTAAAACCTGCCACTTATTGAACCACTACTTTACCTCAGTCTAACTTATATGTGTCTTATTCCTCTTCATGCAGTTGGTGATGCTCCTTTCATGTATAATGGCATTTTTCTTAAACTACACAATATTTTTAAACACTACCCTGAAATCTGCGGAAATCTAAAGGTTTGTTTATCGCATTAGCACCAGCCCATAATTACCTTCCTTCCTTTACGCATGCCTTTTTTTTCCCTTGAAAATGAGAACACTCTTTGCTCTTTTGTTTGTGACAGGATTTCGTCACAGTAGGACTCGGTTGGTTGTTGTTTCGACGGCTTCCTTTTGATTTGGTTAGTTGAATCTTCTTATCATACCTACCAATTTATGTTCTTGTATTTTCTCTCATTGATAATAATGTTTAATTTTTTTCCTTTTTCTTTTTCAGCAAAATATTATAGGGCGGGGGCTTGGTTTTGTGGGGTCCTTTTTATATGCTTACTGTAAACTCAAAGGTAAGTAGGTACTGATAGATGGAGAGAGGCCATTTAAGAGAGAAGATGAAGACAGAACAAAAGAAATGGGATATGGGCGCAATTTTGTGCATTTGTGGACCATTTTCTGGGTCCATTTTTGCATGCTATTCATGGTCGTAAATACTAATATTATTATTTTGGATTGAAAGTGGGTATTTATTGAGGATCATGAGATTCTTCTTCGACTGATGGTATTGTCTATATCGATTCCTCAACAAACTGGAGCTGAGTTATGAAAGCAAACCAGGGATGGGCTGCAATTTTACTGGTGGCAGATTTGTGTGATAATTTTTAAAAAAAAATCTTTCAGTGTAGTAAATTATTTTTATGATGCTCCTAACCCGTCCATGAATAGAACACTTCTGTGTGTATCCTTTATTGATTATCCAGCCATAGTTACTTTAATTGTTGATTTGAGTTCATATATTTATTTGATTTGCTATGATGAATGTTATTTACTGTGATAAAATGAAGTTAAACAATGATATATCTATGATGATGTCCTTATTAAAGTTCATATACATACTTCAGCATTTTGCATTTAGAAAAATGCATATTAGGGAAGCTCTCGGATAAGGATATATCCGATCCGTATCCGAATCCGAATTTTTTGTGAATACAGATATGAAAAATTCGTATCCAGGCAAATACGGATTCAGATATTCAAATCTAAAAAAATTCAAATGTGAATATGGATACGGATAGCACTTTGAAAAGCGGATACGGATATCTCTAATCTCTAATATCTAATATTATAATGGGAGAATTGAGGTTGTCATTTGTAGACATTCACCTATTTAATCTCAACCATTCCAAATAGATGAATCTCTTATCGTGTAATCTTTTAATTTACAGGGGCAACTGTGTATGTAGTAACTGCATTACAGAAAATATCCTAAGTACTCAATCACTGCAAACTGTTCTCAATAGTAGAAAAGTTTTCAACCCTAAAACTGTCACAAAACTTGATTGTGGAAGACCTGTAGTATATATACACTAATGCCAATATTACTATCACATTTTGATCTGTTTTAAAGTAATCCATGGCTCATTTCGCAACTGCTCTTCGCGATTTTGATCATTTGCTTTCATGAAAATATTTATCATCTAACAACTCTTCGCAACAGAGAGATGATTTAAAAAAGTACGTCAATCAATTAAGGTTTAACTATGTCATTCAATATCAATCATCTTCAATCATCTTCAGTTGCCACACTACTTGTTATGTTATTCACTTGCCTACGGGAATACTAATGTCAATGGCATATGTCGTTCAATGACCAATTTTGTGCAGGTTATATGATCAATTGAGGAATATACCATTCAAACAATTGATCACTATCATCATACAAATAGTTGCTATCAAAACTGAGAGAAAACATCTAAACTTGCCTCTTCCAAGCTAGACTAAAGTGACCTTAATTAATGAGACAGTGAAGAGAAATTAGAGGTAAACCTGATAATTGCTACAGTCTACAATCCATCATTCTTACCAATTCTCCTTATATCCACAATTTTAATGATCAAGTCTTTTGCAACTCATTGCTACAATCCATGACTTTTCCACCTTATTCTCCTCATTTCATCTAAAAAAATTCTAAAATCTGGTTTGATTACTAAAAATTCTATACCATTTCAGACACTTTTCCACATTGTGCAAACCTTGATTTTTTGAGAACTTTTTCTACAGTAATATGAATTCTAAAATTGTTTTATCCAGTAAAATAGTGGATAGAACAATAATTTGGGAAATTAATATGACAGGAAGAGGCTGACTACTATTTAGAAGAAACTTAATCGGAGCCAATTGCAAGTATCAGAAAAAAAATGAATAAAAAAGAATCTGATTCGATTATAATTTTCAACAAAATAATTAAATGAAGTGAAGGAGTAATACCGAAGAAATTCGATGATTTGGATGAGATTTAATCTTCTTCTTCTTCCTTTTCTTCCTCTTCTTCTTCTTCCTGTCTTTTAAAATATCGGGTAGCAGGCGGCAACAGAGAGGCGGAAACACCTATAAATTTTGAATGATGAAAACTTTAAAACCAAGATTAAACTTTAGCTAGAGACTAAACTTAAAATTGTTTAAGAGAGAGATTAAACTATATAAGCGAAGATTATTTTAGATTAGTCTAACTTTTGTATCCTAAGTTATGAGGCTAGAAACATTTCAAATGAGTCAGAGTAGTTATGCCAAATAAACATATAAATGAATTTAAGTGGATGATTTTTTTTATCTCAATGAGATAAATAAAATATGGGAAACAAAGGTTCCACAAAACCAAGCACAACTTTTGAATGTTACAAAGAGAATAGGAGAGGTAATAAAGAATATAGCGTGGCTTTTAGGCAAAACAATCTTATGTTTGACTCTTATGCAAAACAAACTTGTAGCAATCCCATATGAAGGTGAAGCCGTAAACAGGGAAAAATCAGTGCATAACATAGTAAAAATTAGAGGGAAAGAAGTTACAGACAGAAATACTTATTATTTCAGTCATTTCCTCCGAAGATTATTCATTGGACTGTGTGTCATATTTCGTAATACACAAACAAAAAAGTAATACAATCCTAATATTTATTTTTATAAAGATTTGCTCAAATAAAGATCTTATAGCAATTAAAAACTCATGTCAAAAGGTAAATGTGCAAGTACCCAATTTTCGCAATTACACATGCTAGAACCGTAAACATCACAACTCAATCAAATCGACATCCCAATTCAGCCAAAAGAGCAATGAGTTATTCCAAGTTGCAGTCAAATATTATTCCAACAAATTCATAAAATCATCCTCTGTGTATCATCCAATTATATAAAATCCTCCACTGCAACTAAACTATCAAAACAGAAGAGTCTGGGAATTTGAAATTGAAGTATCCCAAAACTACAACTAAACTATCCTGAAACTGCAACTAAACTAAACTGCAAAACATTGTTCCACAATGTTCTTTGAATTTCCAGCAATCTATATAAACTAATCACCAATCTAAATTGTCTATTCCACAACTAAACTAAACTGTAAAACTAAATTGTAAACTAACTAATCACCAATCAATCTATTCCACAATGAGATCAAATAACATGTTTCCACTATTAAAAAAATTGTAAATTATATACTAAATTCAAGAGCCTTACTAAATTCAACCCTAAAAAGTATAGTTTCAACACCTCAGAACATCCATCAACATCATTGTTCATGCAGTGCAAATAAATAACATAGTATCTTCCCAATAGAAATATAACCTGAGAAAACAAAAGGAACTACTAAAGTTTCAAAGCAAAAAAAACTTTTACTTAAGGAGGAAAGTCTAACAAAAGTAAGAAAACCCAAGTATTAAATGAAGACAAATATTAGTTTCAAACCAGAAATTTGGCATTCAATCAAGTATAATACCTCGATAGATATGCCGAAACCTCCACTCCGTCCAGTGCAAATCCTTGGCAACCAGCTCCTGCGATGGCCTCTGCTGCTTATAATCCTACACCACATATTCTAACACTCAAAATCAATCATCCCCAAAAACCCAAAAATTTTCAAACATCAACAAACAAACAAACAAATACATCAATACCAGTGGCGGAAAACAATCCTCGGTCGCTCGCCTCAGCACTGAAACCCCCCATGAGTGCTCCTATCCGACGCAGTCAACGTCTTGTAGAACATATGCGACATCATCACCGATGTCCTCCTCGTCTCCGCATTCACCTCCCCCCTCCACCTCCTACATAACCCCCAATCCATCAAAAATTAGCAAAAACCCTAACACTAAATCTTGCATTTCATCCGCATAAAAATATGAATCTAAGACTTTGTTTGCAACGCGAATGTGACAGTTGCAGGTTTAAACATGACTGGTTCACACATTGTACCAGTATTTCAACACATGATATCTCTGTTAAAATTGAAATTACTTTAAAGTATAATACTCTCATCCAATGTTTTGCCTTTTGGAACAATACTTTAAAGCATAATACACAGTTGCGGGTTTAAATGAACTAAACAATCGATCCATGTTTTGACAATTAATCATGTTTTGACAAACAATCGATCCATGTTTGGAACTACAGACAATTAATCACATTCAACTTTCATGTTAGGCAAAGGGAGCCTTATCCCTCCCAAACTCTAAAATTTTGAAAAATTGGCAGAATCTATTATTACGAATGTGTAGCTTACAAAGTATAAAAATGAATGAAATCATTAATTAAACATAATAAAGTTGCACAGCATGGGATAAAACAATATTTCAGAATGCAACAAAATAGTCTTTGCTCAATAGCATACTTGTAAGACTTCCAGCTTCCAAATAGTCTTTGCTCAACAAAATACTGCACTACATTTAACAGGACTGAATTTTGAATTTTGAATTTTGAATATAATTAAGAAGCATCATAATTAAGAAGCATATTGCTTACTCTATTGCATCATAATCGACCACTTCCAAGTACTCATGGCAGAAGATTTGGTGTAAACCTATTGCATCATAATCCCCATCTACACGATCTGCGTTGGAACAATAAACATCATTCAATGGCAGGGTAATATACCTTCGATTAGTTATATTAAACGCCACGAAATATTTAGGGTAATATACATGCGTTGAATCACTTTACCTGCAGGTCCAGCTTGGTAGCTTAATTCATTAGAGAGCTTCTGCCACTTAGCCGTCTGAATTGTATCGGACAATCCATTAAAATCTGAAGCATTCTCAATCTCTTATCCCCGCCACTGCTTTTTGATTCGGAAACAACATTACCACTATGATTATGTGAAACCAAACCCTGGTCTTCCACAACGGTTATCTACCCGGAAGCTCCACGACGGTGAACACCTATTGCTCCTCCTAGTGTACAGTTCCTCTCGACATTCTTGTAATTAATTTCCCCAAAATAAAAAATAGTATTCGCTGCACATCTGTGAAACTAAACTGACTCACTAAAGTGTTCAAATCTAACAATAACAATGCACAATCAAAAATTCAGCTTACATGAGAGTGACGGAGCTTCGAGTGTGGGTTTAGCTGACAGAGGAGGTGGAGGTTAGAGTGCGGTTTCGATGAGCTGGGCTGACGGAACTTCGAAGGGTTTCGATGACCAATTGGGCAGAGGTTGGTCGGGTGCACAGAGCGGTGGCGGGGATGGCAGGGATGGGGGATGGCGGGGTTGCAAGGAGGTGGGGGTTCGGGATGAGAGAGACAGAGAGAGGGGTGAGGGGAATCTGAGAGAGAGAGAGAGAGATCGAGAGAGGCGGAAGAGAGAGAGATCGAGAGAGGCGAAAGAGAGAGAGAGAGGAGGTTGGTCGGGTGCACAGTGAGGTGGCGGGGATGGCAACGATGGGGGATGGCGGGGTTGCAAGGAGGTGGGGGTTCGGGATGAGAGAGATGGAGAGAGGGGTGAGGGGGTTCTGAGAGAGAGACGGAGAGACCGAGAGAGGCGGAAGAGAAAGAGGGAGAGGGAGAAGACAGAAATAGATAGAGAAGCGTTCAGAGAAAGGGGGGGGGGGGTGTTCTGAGTTGAGAGAGAGAGAGAAATTTGTTTGGATTTTGAAATTTTTGGGTTTGAAATTTTGGGCGGGAAAATATGTTTTGTGAGATTAGATCTGGTCCATTGATTTTAAGAGAGATTGAATGTGAGCCACTTGATAGCTTTCTTTGTGTTTTATTATATAGATTACCTGTACAGCTTATAAATAGTGTATTTGCATCGTTCGCTGGGCCTCAGTCATGGACTCGTATTCCCGTATTTTGGAAATCGGGACGTGATAGATAATCACCCTGAGTCCATGCATCAACTGCATCAACGGAGTGCGCATCCATAGGTGCCAGCATAGGGGCAGTTTCAGTGAGAAACCTGTCCAGCTTCAAGGTGGTCAGGTAGAACTGCATCTTTCCTTGCCACTTCTTGAATCCAGTTCCATTGAACTTCTCCGGTTTTTCTCTCACAGTTATATGTGTGGGCAGAATGACCGTTTGTGCCGCAACCGATTGTGCAGACACATTTTAGGTCACTGGTGTTTGTTCACTGATAAGTCCACTGACATTATCGTTTTGTGTGTTTTCTATGTTCTGAAACAGTTGAAATAGAACTGTTAGTTGTTTTGTTTTTTCGAAATGATAACAGTACCTGTAAATAATCTTCACAAAACTGTTAGAATAGATGAAAAATTTTGCTTTAAGATTGTTAGAACTTGAATTTCATAAAACAGGAAAATGCTAACAATATTTGTGAAGAATTACAATTACAGGAAATAAAAGAACAAACCATACAGTACAATACAGAGTCGAGATTAAGATCTCTGTCCTTAAAGCAAAATTCTCCCCGTAGTGTGACGGTGGTTGACGAATTGCCTCCCAAGATACAACTGTATTACCTTTTCCTGAAGAGCAGCACCCTAGCTTTAGAGATCTCAGCGAACCGGTAGCTGTGTTGTACTCTCTCAGACTCTGACTCAGAGGAAGAAGAAGAAGATTCAGAATGTTGCAGAAAACTCTGTGTACTGGCAGACAAAAATTACTGGTTTTATAGGAGAAAGGGAGTAACTGAAGGGTCCATTACTCTGTAACAGCAGAGTAATGGTGATGAGCCATTACTCTGCTGTTACAGAGTAATGGTTCTAGCAGTTACAGAATTTGAAAAGCCTTAACAGTAACTGGAGGAAAATTTAGAGCGGGGCAAAAAAAATATAGGCCAAGCCAAAGCCGGGCCGGGGGCGTGTGTGTTTGTTATTTTGGCTAGGTCCTCTCTTCACTACACGTTAATGGTAACCCCAGGGCTACGCCCTTTAGTCAATTTTTTTAGCTTATATACTAGAGAAAATCTTTCCCATCTTCCGATGTGGGACTATTCATTCCAACCGTCCAAGTTAGCATATTTCGAGTACCCAACTTTGGACCTACATTTCCCACTCATACAGAAACCGTTTTTGGCAAGTGAGTACATTACGGAATAGTACTCGACGAGAGGAACGTGATCCAATCAATTTCCGGTGCCACCAGTGGCCAGAGCCCACCGGAGTCCAGCCCGAAAAATATGCAAAACTTTTTCCAACACTTAAAATACTGAGGTTCAACAAAACATAAACATAAACATAACATCAGTTCAAAGAATTCAAGTAAGAAAGGCAAAATCATCAACAGTTTCCCTCACAAGTTTTAAAGTACTTATTTGGCTAAATATAAAAAAAGTACACAAAATTTTGGGCCAGTTTAAAAAGGTACACAAAAGTTTTTTTTTCATTTTTTTTATTTTAAAGGACACAATGTTTAAATAAACTCCACTTGGTTAGTTAGAGTTAGGGTTAGGGTTAGGGTAGGGTTTAAAAAAACCACTTTTATCTTTCATTTGTTTAAAAAATTATATTCATCTTTTATTTGTGTTTAAAAAACATCACTTAACTAATTAGATGTTTAAATAAACCCTCCCGAACTAATCCTAACCCTAACTAACCCAGTGGAGTTTATTTAAACATTGTGTCCTTTTTTAAAAAAAAAACTTTTGACTACTTTTTTTAAACTGGCCCAAAACTTTGTGTACTATTTTTATATTTAGCCTACTTATTTCTATTTTAGTTCTTTTGAGAGGAAATTACTTAATTAATATCGCTATCTTTTCTCTTCGATATGGAATGACCTCGCATTCTATAAGAAAATAACAACTATCCATATTTGATTTCTCTGAATGCAGGATTTCACAAATTTTTTAATCCATAATCTTCAATTAACTGACATGCCAAAACAGCTGATAGATGAGGACTAGAAATTCTTGAATTAGCTGCTCCCTATCTTTGGTATTTCCTTAGCCCACGGTGTGATATCATTGCTATAGTCAAAGGCTTCAGTTTTTTTATCTCCCCCCAAAACTAGGGAAGTCTAATGACGAAGGCTTGATTCTTTAGTTCCCCAGTCTCTCGTCCTTCAGAATTTTTCTGCACATGGTTCCAAATATGGACATGTTCATATTAGGAAGCACAGTCACCGTTCTGCGAAATGGACATCTTCAACTAGCATGGTCACATTTACCCGATAATCGGACCCGACCCAGATCCGCCATTGGACCGAAACCAATCCGATCTATACGGATTCGGGTCCAAATTCTAAAATAAGACCCGATGCACTTTCAGATCCGGGACAGGGTCCGGATCTGGACCCGCTCAAAATAGAACCGACCCGGACCTGGACTGGACCCGTTCAAAAATACCCAAAAAATATAGAATTTGAATAATAGTGTTATATATATATAGAGAGTCCCCTTCTGTTGCTCACTACGTTTGGTGAGCAATCCGTGACCACTTGTGAAATAAAAACGTTATAAAAAATTCGAACCACTCATATTGTATAATATGCCTAAGATAGCCTAACAATAAAAAATCAAGTAATTTGAAGTTCATTTGCCCATCCATCATGCTGTTAGAATTTTCAGCCATACAATTTTGTGATGATGTAAATCATGGACAAATGAATTTCAAATTAATTGATTTATTATTGTTAAGCAATCTTAGGCATAAAGAACAATATGAGTGATTCGGATTTTTCATAGGATCTCTATTTCGTAAGCGCTCACGGAGTGCTCACCAAAGTAGATAGCAACCGAAGATTTCTTATATATATATATATATATATATATATATATATATATATATATATGTATATATAGTCCCCTTCCGTTGTGCACTAGGTCTCCCCGCCTTCGTATTGACGATCCGAACCGTTCACATTGATCTACACATCTAAATTAGTCAAAATATGTAAAACCAAATTATTTGAAATTCATTTGCTCATCCATTGAAGTGTTAAAAAATTGCATGGCTGAAAATCGTTGTTTTTTATAGTCACATGATGGATGGGTAAATAAATTTCAAATGATTTTGTTTTACATATTTAGACTAATTTAGACGTGTAGATCAATGTTAACGGTTCTGATACGAAGGCAGGAAGGCCGAGTGCACACGAACACACACGGAGGCCTAGTGCACAACGGAATATATATATATATATATATATATATATATATATATATATATATATATATAGAGGAGTGATCCAATGAGAAACACTTTTAGATGAGAAAATGAGAAACAAAGATTTTGACCATTGGATATGAGGGGAAATAGATGAATGACTCTAATTCAATTGGATTAATTAGTAGAAAATCCGGTTTTTTCTATACATCTATTAAAAAAAACCAAAAAAAAAACCAAAAGCAAAAACCCAACCATCATTAACGTTCTTTGCAATTTACAATGAACAGCAAAAACCTTAAGCAAAAACCCAAACGTCTCAGTTTTCCCTAACCCTAACTTTCAATAATTCTCCGCGTCTGCGCTGCCACCGTCCGCCGTCGCCATCTCCAGCCGCCGCGTCCGCCCACTCTTTCTCTAACCAGCCGCGTCCGCCCACTCCTTCTCCAGCTGCCGTCACCCCGCTCATTCTCTCCTCTGCACTTCTTCCTCCGCAATTCTGTCATTGAAGATTTCGCGCCAAAATCCAACCGAAACCCATCCCGCTACTCCTCCTCATCGTCGACTTCGACCACCACTGCATCCTCGTCGTCTTCAATCAACCAACCGCACAGTCCTCCCTTCCTCTGTTTCCTTCCGAAACAGAGTGTTAGTGTTTTAGTGTGAATCAGGATTTTGATTTTTTGTATCAGGATTTTGATTTTTTGTTTCTTCTTCACTGATGACCGACTGATGAAGAAAACATAGTCAATGTATCAGGATTTTGATTTTTTCATTTATATCTCAATGTATCAGGATTTTGATTTATATCTCAATGTATCAGGATTTTGATCTATATCTCAATGTATCAGGATTTTGATCTATATTTCAATGTATCAGGATTTTGAGTCACTTCTGGTGCAATAAAATATTTGACAAAATTATGTCACCGACCATTAATGGAGTCAATTTACGGTAAGTATTCGGCCACAAAGTGGACTGCTTACTGGCGAACCTTCTTCATTTCAGTGGCGGAGCTCTTTGGGTGCAACAATGGAGAAGAATGGATGGTTGTACATTATCTCTTTAAAATGAAATAGCCCGAAAATGTAATTTTGTGAAGAATTCTTTGTTTTGAGAAAGATTGTATATACATTAACCCCCAATTGGGGGTTAATTGACCCCCAATTACTATGATTTATGTTGTATATTTAAGTTTGAGCAATTGTGCAGTGAGGGACAAAGTTTTAGTGTTCATGGACATGGGTTATCAGATATTTGTATCTTTGTAAAATTCATACGTGAGCAAATGACTGAAACTTGTTTGTTTGTAGTATACTTTATTAATGAACAGATACATTTATATACATGTATTCATGTATATCTATGCAGAGACTGTAAAAGTTTTTTTATTCTTTTCTCTGGATAGGCTTCATGTAGCCGACCTCAATATCTTACTATTAGAAGTAGAGAGAGTTGAGTGTTGTGTGCTTTGTTTTAAACAATTGACTTATGAATCTCAACCATTCATTTTTAAGTCTAAGCTATATTGACCACCTACTTAATATCAATCACCTAATTATTAAATCTTAACCACACTTTAGTCTTCCACATGCACTGCAGGTGCTAACTAAAAGGCTTTTGCTGTTTCTGTTGCTATTGTCTGAATAGCATAGTAAAAAGTTGAAGCTCTGACCATATAAAACCACAATACAAAATTAATTTGTGTTTTATGTTGAATTTTCTACAGGTTAGATATAGCTTAGCATTACTAGTCAAGGAGAAAGCATAATTAAACCTCAAGCATAAATCAATAAATAAATTATTTACATTTTATGTTAAAATTTCTATATATTACATATAACTTGTAGCCTTGTAGTTCTGTTTTTGCATAGTATCTGTTTTAAAAGGTAGTTAGAAGTATAAATTTTAATGCAGCCAACCTATAACTATGCATTTTGAAGAAGGACGTGATTCTTTTTCGTGTCACTCTATTGGTGAGGGAGGGTTGGCAATATTCTCAGACTGCTGCTATATTTCAGTTTAAAAAATCTTCATTGGCATTGGGTATTTGGAGTTCCGAGACCGTTGCCCATAGGTAGGTATAGGATAGTTCTGATCATGTGAGCTTAGGCTCATTTGGTAGGGTAAACAACTTAAAATCAATTATTTTCATATGACTAGCTCAGTCCAATTGTGCAGTGAGGGACAAAGTTTGAGCTAGCTTCTTATTGCAGGATTGCTGGTGAACAAACTTAACTGCATGACTAATTAAGGATTCGGCCACAAAGTGGACTGCTTACTGGCGAACCTTCTTCATTTCAGTGGCGGAGCTCTTTGGGTACAACAATGGAGAAGAATGGATTGTTGTACATTATCTCTTTAAAATGAAATAGCCCGAAAATGTAATTTTGTGAAGAATTCTTTGTTTTGAGAAAGATTGTATATACATTAACCCCCAATTGGGGGTTAATTGACCCCCAATTACTATGATTTATGCTGTATATTTAAGGTTATTGTACATTAGATCGAATACAGAATGACTTGAAGGATAGTGCTTTTTTCTTAAAATTTAACTGCATGATTGCAATTACATTAATTTTAACATAGTGAGAAATCTCTTTGGGTCTGGTTACAAAATCAGTTTGCTTGATTAATGCCTACTTTGGTTTTTTGCATGTACGTCTCTTTTTTTACCAATTTAAACACTGTTTGTAACATTATTACAACAAAATTAAAATGCCAAATTATTGGAAGTAATAAAAATGTGGGATTCCAATCTTTGCAAACTGCAATGCCTGAGAATCACAACTACAGTTTGAAGTAGCAGCTTTAATGTATATACAATCTTTCTCAAAACAAAGAATTCTTCACAAAATTACATTTTCGGGCTATTTCATTTTAAAGAGATAATGTACAACCATCCATTCTTCTCCATTGTTGCACCCAAAGAGCTCCGCCACTGAAATGAAGAAGGTTCTCCAGTAAGCAGTCCACTTTGTGGCCGAATACTTACCGTAGGTTGACTCCATTAATGGTCGGTGACATAATTTTGTCAAATATTTTATTGCACCAGAAGTGACTCAAAATCCTGATACATTGAAATATAGATCAAAATCCTGATACATTGAGATGTAGATCAAAATCCTGATACATTGAGATATAAATCCTGATACATTGAGATATAAATGAAAAAATCAAAATCCTGATACATTGACTATGTTTTCTTCATCAGTCGGTCATCAGTGAAGAAGAAACAAAAAATCAAAATCCTGATACATTGAGATATAGATCAAAATCCTGATACATTGAAATATAGATCAAAATCCTGATACATTGAGATATAGATCAAAATCCTGATACATTGAGATATAGATCAAAATCCTGATACATTGAGATATAAATCCTGATACATTGAGAATAAGCTTGATCAAAATGTTCCAGCAAACAAATCCAGCAAAGAATAAGCTTGATCAAAATGTTCTAGCAAACAAATCCAGCAAAGAATAAGCTTGATCAAAATGTTTCCAAACCCAGCAAACAAATCCAGCAAATCCCATTACAGTACACAACCTGTAAAAATACAAAACAGAGGAATGTTAAATAAAGATGATCAAAATGTAAAACAACCGAAAAACATCAAAGATTGACGAGAAATAAAAACACAAAACTAAAGATAAACGTGAATGTTACATAAAATTAAGGCACGAGCAATACCACAAAGGAAATTGCTAAATTGCAACATAACATAAATTGCTAAATTAATTCATGTAGTTATCTTACCAAAGAAAATCAAATTTACGATTCCTTCTTTTCTGGACAGTTTCGACTATCATGGTCGACATACTTGTTGCATGTTCTACAAAGTCTAAGATTCTTTTCTTGTTGTTCCATGGCCTTCTCTTTCCCTCCTTTTAATCTTTTCCCACTTCCCTTCGTCTTTGAAATATCCGGTATGCAAACATTGTCATTATTTGAAGTTGTTGGAAGATTCCCCTCGGTGAAATGTTTCTCTTTCTTATTATTCAAATTTGCACCCAGATTTTCTTTCATTCTTAGTAAATCATCTCTAAGATTTTTACCTCTTTCCATAGCATGTAAAAAGCTCTCATTTGAATAGCCAGCAAGATGCATGCACTCTGAAAGCAAATCCCACAATGATGATAAGTTAATTCCAGTTATGTTACTTGAAGTTCCACATAACTCATTTCCTTCAACATCGAATATTTGAGCACTTGTTGCAAGTTTAGTCCACCTCCTTACAATATAGTGAGTAGACAACTCATCCACAAATTCATTTTTTAACACAGCAAGAATATGCCGACAAGGAAGTCCTTCTCCCTCAAACATTTTACAATCACAATATGCCACCTTAGTAGCTTGAAGATAAACAACTTCTCTTGATCTGAGTTTCTTATTCTCCTTATTTTCTTGAACAGTGTAAAAATACACATCTTCTACCTCATTGATTTTTTTTGTAGCACAATTGACACAACTCTTAATCAACTCATCTTGAAATAGATGAAAGTTAGCGCGTGTGTATATCTCGCTCATTTGTTTCTCCAATGAATTCTTTATTTTCATCTTTGGCCTGGTATAAATTGTATCATGATCAGCCTTCAATTCATTATGTCGTTGGTGCTCCAATGCCCTCTCGAATCGTGTATGGAATTCCACCAAACTATTCCTCTGGCTAACAAAGTGACTAAAAAAAGAATTCATACTTTCGCTGCGCTGTGTTGTCCTCATTCCAGCTAAAAAAGTATCCTTGAAAAATGCTGGTATCCATAGTTCACGTAAGCCATGCATCATTTTCAGCCACATATTGTTCCCTAAATGATAAGTTGTTAAAACTTCATTCCACCGCATTTCGAACTCCTCAATAGTTTCAGAAGAATAAACACAAGATTTAAAGTCTTCATGAAATTTTTTGTTAGAGGCCAACTCAGATCCAACCTTTCCCGACAACTTATGGAGAATATGCCACATGCAATATCTTTGTTTTGTTTTGTCCAGTTTAACTTTTACAGCATTACCAATTGATGGACATTGATCTGTAATGAATGCTAATGGTTGTTTTCCCCCCATGGCTTCCAAGAATTTCTCAAACAACCAAATAAAAGAATCTGACTTCTCATCAGCCAAAAATCCGACACCAAAGTTCACCGACTGTCTATGATGATTAACTCCTGTAAAAGCGCAAATACAATAATTAATATTGAACTTTTATATGGATTGCAAATAATAATAATAATAGATAGTTTCATATAATAGATAAATTAGTACCTGTAAACGGTGCAAATATCAACGAATATTTGTTTGTTTCATATGTAGTGTCAAAAACTACTACATCTCCAAATAGGTGGTATGCTTTCCTTGAAAGTCCATCCGTCCAAAATACATGAGTGAGCTTCATGTCTTTATCAACCTTATAATCATAGAAAAATGAAGGATTGATTTTTTTCATCCTTGCAAAATTATCTAGAAATATCTGCGCATCTGTTTCTTTCATTGCCTTTCTTACATTCCTTTTATGATTTCTGATGTCTCTTTCAGTGCAACCCATATTCTCATACCCATTAGCTTGAATCTTTAGAACTGTAACTAATTGGGATGTGGAGATATTAGCTTCATCATAGATTTGTATTAATGACTTTTGAGTCGATGATACTCCTCGGTTTATATTCAAAAATTGTTGCCTATGAGGACTAGTGAGAACATGACAATGACCTTCATGAAATTTAACAATCTCCCACATGTCATTTTCAACTTTCTTAAATTTTATCATAGCCATACAATTCTCTCTAATTACAGATCGTTGTCTTTTTTTTTACCTGCAGTTGATCCCACTGGAAGCTCCTTGATAGTTTCACCTTGTAGTACTTTTGCAGTACTTTCTCCTTGTTTTTGAGCAAACATAATATTTTGTTATCAATTCTCTTGTCTTCCTATCCAAATTTGTACTCCCTTTCCGAATAGAAAAACCTCCAAGCTTTCCATATGCATAGTAAAAAAGTTTCCCCTCTTCTAATGATGCAAATTGCATTCCAAGTTTCGGCCTATTAATATCATCTACGGTTGGTGTCCACTCACCATGGTCATGTTCTCTTGCTGTTTCAGGAGTCGAACTCAAGGCCTATAAAAAAGAAAAGTGAAACTAGTTAGTTTAGGAGTCAACAGTAATAAAAGGAAAATTGTTATATATTTTGGAGTTAAGTGTTGCATGTATATAAAGAAAATTAATTCTTTTTACTAACCAACCTCAACGACATCTGAATCTGAGATATTGCCACTGTTAGGATCTCCAAAGTTCGTGTTTGTTGCTCGGTCATCAAGAAATGCATCCTTCATGTGAATTGTTTCAAACCCTTAAGAGAAAAAGGATAAAACCAAACAACAATTAATTTTAGACGATTAGTAACACACAAAAATAACAATATTTTAAGTAGTATGTTATTTATACCTATCTCATGTTCCTCACTGGCTTCAGGAACTACATGTTCTTCCTGTAGATGTTCAATATATAGCACAACTTTCTTCAAGTTTTGATGTTCTGTGAAGGCATCATGCAGTGACTCATCTGTATTAATAAGTATGTAGCCAACGTCTACTGAGCTTTCATGCAACTTACAAAAGACTCTATAATCCTCAAAATATTCACACTCCATCATTATTTCTTTTATTGAACTCATGTAGAATTCATCCAGACGCACCTTCTCGAGACGAGCGCAAGAACCATTTACATATTGCTTAGGTGGACCTAGATCAAAGTTACCACCTAGATAAATCTCTACAGAAAAAGGTTATCACTGATACTCATGAATACCTGAAATTTAAAAAATCACACTATTGTTAACTGTGTAAAATTTATTACTCATTTTTGAATTTAGAAAAGTTTTCAAATGGTTTTGAATTATTTAAGAATATAATCTAACTAAAGTACAGCTAACCAAACAGGAGTCTATTTGCCTCTTCTGGCTAACTAAAGTTTTCAAATGGTTATCATCAATCATTTTCCTTTATAATGCTTCTTCTGACATGCATCATCAAAAATACACGATGCCAAATTAGGCAATTACAATCACATATAAATTGTTAAAATGCAATGCCATTTAGGAAAAGAGGCAGAGAAATGTGACCTGGAGAAATAAAGAAAATGAATATTTAGAACTTTATACACGTAATATATTTTCGCTGGACTTTATACAAGTAATAAA
Source organism: Hemerocallis citrina (assembly GCA_017893485.1). Classification (NCBI taxonomy): domain Eukaryota; kingdom Viridiplantae; phylum Streptophyta; class Magnoliopsida; order Asparagales; family Asphodelaceae; genus Hemerocallis; species Hemerocallis citrina. The sequence continues at coordinate 211,009,379 of CM030363.1, forward strand.
TTTTCTCTGGGCAATTGAGATACCCATATTTGTTCACAAAATGCACATTTGCAGGCATTCTCAATGGCATAGGAGCTCTCTACGGTAGATTTTCTGCTAGAAATCTATATTCCTATTGGCCACTTTCAATAGCAATTCATCTTATATGCCTCGCACTAACATCAAGATCTTTCATCCTACTTTTAGCATTTCTGAGACCAAAATACTCCTAACCTCAACATCATCTTGAAGGAGACTGAAGGAAAATGAACTAGTTAAATTGAGTTCATTTTCACTCCTTTCAAGAGACAAACATGAATGTGAAGTAAACATACCTTTCAAGAGCAGAGCAATCTGTAGAAGAAAACTGAAACACTCTGTTTCGGAAGGAAAGAGAGGAAACACTCTGTTTCGGAAGGAAACAGAGGAAGGGAGGACTGTGCGGTTGGTTGATTGAAGACGACGAGGATGCAGTGGTGGTCGAAGTCGACGATGAGGAGGAGTAGCGGGATGGGTTTCGGTTGGATTTTGGCGCGAAATCTTCAATGACAGAATTGCGGAGGAAGAAGTGCAGAGGAGAGAATGAGCGGGGTGACGGCGGCTGGAGAAGGAGTGGGCGGACGCGGCTGGTTAGAGAAAGAGTAGGCGGATGCGGCGGCTGGAGATGGCGACGGCGGACGCGGCGGCTGGAGATGGCGACGGCGGACGGTGGCAGCGCAGACGCGGAGAATTATTGAAAGTTAGGGTTAGGGAAAACTGAGACGTTTGGGTTTTTGCTTAAGGTTTTTGCTGTTCATTGTAAATTGCAAAGAACGTTAATGATGGTTGGGTTTTTGCTTTTGGTTTTTTTTTTGGTTTTTTTTAATAGATGTATAGAAAAAACCGGATTTTCTACTAATTAATCCAATTGAATTAGAGCCATTCATCTATTTCCCCTCATATCCAATGGTCAAAATCTTTGTTTCTCATTTTCTCATCTAAAAGTATTTCTCATTGGATCACTCCTCTATATATATATATATATATATATATATATATATATATATATATATATATATATATATATATATATATAAGTAGTTGTTGAAGATAGATGTGGAAATATAATATTTATTCATGTACTTAAGTGCAAAAATTGTTGGAACCGTAGGGTATCATGTGCAAAAATACTTAAGTGCAAATATTTATTCCCCGCTACCGGACCCAACGGGTAGAAATTTTTAACCCAGACCCGGTTCTTGCAAGTCCTGGTCCGAGTCTAATTCTTGGACCCGTGAGGTACCGAGTCCGGATCCGGGTAGTGGAGGACTTAACCTGATAGGACACAATACAAGCTCTATCTCCAACAATACATATAAATACAAATAATCTATATTTCGACAGCCTCAATTTAAATAAAAGTAATCTGCACGTCTGATGAACGTCCTAATAATATTTTTTAAAGTAAATACTAAGACATAATCTGGCATCGAACCTGAGATCTTACTTTACTCATCATATACTTTTTACAAATTACCCCTAGTTATATGAGGGACATTTTTATAAATAATTATGTCGTAAATAAATTTGAACTTTGAGGGCATTATGGTAACTAACACCAGTTAAGTAAATAAATGGTTAATATAATTCTCACTTAAAAATAAATGGTTGAGAATAGATGGTTGTTTGAATGGTTATCTACAAATAACAACCCCAACTCTCCCATAATAATATTATACTAGTAATCTGCACGTGCGATGCAAGTTCTAATTAATTTTTATATATATAGTAAATAATAAGACGTAATCTGGTCTCGAACCTGAGACCTTCCTTTACTCATTACATACTCTTTACAAATTACTCCTAATGGCACAAACTTTTATTTTATATAAGTGATACTTTTGTAAATAATTATTTCGTAAATAAATTTGAACTTTGAGGGTATTATGGTAACTAACAATAGTTGAGTAAATGAATGGTTAATATAACTTACATTTAAAAATGAATCATCGGTATTAGATAGTTGAATGTTTACAAATAATAATCCCAACTCCTCCATTATATTATTAAAGATTATCAGAGATGATAAAAATATTTTTCCCCATGATTTGACCGCTCCCTTCTTTACTTTTTTCCAACCCCAATTTAAACAAATAATTAAAATATTCTTTTTACTGCAATTTGACAGTCTCAACTTTATTTTTAATTTGACAATCTCATACTTTGACAGCTATCCTTCCACATACTTCGACAGCAATCTTTCAGACATGTGAATTTTTTAATGTACATTTGCATATGGATATTTTACTAGTGATAATTAAATTAACGAGCTGTATCAAAATGTTAAAGGATTGGGAGAGATAAAATCAGGTTTCAGGTGCGAGACTCAGGCTACGAGCCTACGATAGCCCTTTACTCAAAAAAATATTTTTAATAATAATAATACTAATTATTTTTTTGAAAAATAATAATAAGAATAATAAGAATATATATATATATATATATATATATATATATATATATATATATATATATATATATATATAGGTACCTCGCAAGTGCTTGCTTCTTTCTGTTCGACGTTCCGCTCGCAGCCTCCCCACTCTTGCTTAGCATTCCACTTTTGATCTTGGAGGAATTTGAGAAATGCGCCTGACCATGAAGAAAGAATTTCTTCTGTTCTTTCATGTGAACAACCCGGCCCTATCTTGTAAAAAGTTGTTTTTCGTGCTATACACCACGTTGAGAAAGACCAACCAGCAACACAAATAAAGACCGTACCAAAAAGGTACCACGAAAGGGGGTTGCTTCTTATTATGTAACGCCCATGCCTGTAGCTCGGACAATTTATACAATTTAGAAGACAAATTAGTTATAGTATAGTACAACTGCCCACCACAGGCTGCCTCTCACAAGGTGGTTAACCGAATTGGTGACTCTTGATCATAGGCTATATTATATTTATATATTATTATATTCACTTTGAAATCCAATATGGGACATTTACTTTTTACCTATCCTGCTCTCTCTCTTCGAGAGAACACACACAGCACGTGGGCCATGCGCCACGTCACCCAATGGTGACGTCACCCACAAGAAGCCAAGCACACAACAACTTTCCTTTTGCGGTTTTTAATAACGTGGGCCCCTCCATCTTACCATATTCATTTAATATTCCTTTTTTCCAAATATATTACCTAAGTGCCATCACACTTTTTATCAACAGTCAACTTTATATATATATATATATATATATATATATATATATATATTATATTTTAACACGGGGTGTTATATATTATGCTACGAATGGCTGTCTGAAGTGCAATGACGGGCTCTTCGGGTGTCCATATTTTGGCTGAGGTTTCCATAGCGTAAGCCCCTAGCAACAACCCAAAAAATACTAGGTGTGTTACAACAAACGACACACTAGCAAACCACCACCAACATAACAATTCCGTTAGAAATATCTAAACACAAATAGTAGTGATACAAACATCCAAAGAAAAAAATAAAAACTTCCAGGTGAAAGCTGAAGCAGCAAAATAACCACAACAACATGATGCAACGCCATATTGAGAGTGGAGGTATATCACTACAGCAACATCAAGAAAAGCCAGCCAAAAAAAGCAATAGAAAGGAAACCAGCACCAGAAAGTAATAGAGTAGTTCGAAACTACCCAAAACAGCGAAGGAAGCCTTACTCATCAATAACAATCTGCTCTGCACAAAAACAAGAACTAGAAAAATATGAGTATAAATGATCAGTAAAAATCAACCAATAACAGTTATAATCAGCTAGAAATATTTGGGTCAATCAACGCCTCAACCACACCATCAACTTATAAAGCATGAGATCCTCCTTTCTGTTAACAGAAACAATATTAGACCAATGATTAATAAAGAAGAGTAAATCTTCAATCAATTTATCAGTGGACTTGCATTTCTTCAGAAAAATTCTATTGTTACGCTCATTCCAAATAATCCAAATTATAGCCATCACAGACAAATCCCAAGATAATATATAAACATTCTTAATTCTTCTTTTTCTCCAAGTACTCCACCAAGAAATCATAGAACCAGGTTTTCTAATTGTAGCGCGCCGAATTTCCAATAAATAAGCTTAGAAATACGTGGCACAATTCCCAGCATCCACCTCAATTGTAATCATAAACACAGTACAAATACAGGAAATTTAAAACTTTTAATTACATCATTTCTTTTTCATAGCACATCGGAAATTAACACATTGAATTACATTTTAACTTACAACACAGTTCCACATTCACACATTTACTCTCAATCTTTTTACAACATGTAAGATAACATAAAATATTCTACCACATGCTCCCAACTCCATGCTAACAGTACCTATCTATGAAACATAAGGCTAGAGATAACTCTAACCCCCAAAACTATAGGGGTCAGCCATAACGGTGTGAGTGATATTCAAAAAGAAATACAACTTGAACGAAACATAAAGAATGAATCATAGTAAACATATTAACATGGTAATTACAATGAAAACATGAGATAATAATAAAAAGGAACAAAAATCATCAAGTGAACTAGGCTAAGTGTTAAGTGTAGAAAACAGAAAACGAGCATAAATCAAGTCAAAGAAATCACAATGCATATGATGAAAACTAATGCACACTTGCCGAATCTATACTCCCCACTCTACATAGATCCGGTACAAGCCCTTATCGTTCTCCACTTTATAGGGTTCGATCCCACGTTATGCAACTAACTTACTACAGTGATTACTTTATAATTTAGACATCCCGTGAGTATCCAGTTCATGACCCGGTAATCAGTGGAATCAACCCCCCAACGCAAGTGCTCGCACCCCGAAGGTCAGGTAATGAAACTCACACCGCAAAGCACATGGTACCTCATCACACAAACATCCTATGGACGTCGCCTCGATCCCGATAATCAGGAAGACCAGCCACATCGCGAGTGATCACACCTCGATAATCAGTGAAACCGTCTCCCATCGTTGACTACATGAGGCCCCCCTATCCATGTTTGCTCACATTTCGTCACAATTCTAACTAGTGCATGTCCTTAGGTTTGTTATTTATTAATTACTTTACAATCTTTCCTAAAGTTGATGTACCCAATCGGACTTATCACAATTAAACCAAGAACGAAGACCCCAACTGATCAACTCCCACAAAATCTCAACTGCCGGTGGAAATGCAGCAAGTACTTGAGGAATTTGGGACCTCTAGAGACTCACAACACAAAATTTCATCTCAACCCTTTATTTCGATCATTTCAATTATAGTCAACTAGCTCATAATAAGAATTTCCTCATCTAAATATCAATCCAAATTCTTTGTGTACATTCAAAGCCACTGTAATCAGTCAAGAAAACTGAAACTAAACTCAATCAAAAACTGAAACAAATAGTGGAAGATAATTCGTAATAAAATACTCTTTGAATTCGAAACATGTTCTCTTTTAAAGCCACAAAAGTAGAGTTTAATACCTAATAAAATTTGGAGCACATATTCTCTGTAATAACAAGTAATCTAGATCCAAACATTCTGGAAAACAAAAATTTAACACTTATAAAAGTTGAATAAACAATCGAAAACTGCTGCACACAATGCTGTGGGAATTTAAACCATGTCGGTCGACCGACGGTCATAGTACAAAATCACCACGGTCGACTGACATCGCCTACAAAGTATTTAACCACAGGAAAAGTGACAGTCGATCGACAGTCACAATAGGAAATGTGACGGTCAACCGCCTATTGAGAAACGACATCAGCCGACATGACAGTCAACCACAATTGCACGTTAAATGTGCGACGGTCGACCAACATGCGGTCTGCAATAAGCCAATTTGCAATTCTTTTAAAACTGATATGCGCATTAATAGGAATAATTTCTTGATTTCTCATGATAAAATCTACAATATAATAGACACAATCTTGACCAAAACTAACTCAATTCTCATTCAATCAAATCCTTTCAAAATTTCACAAAATCTCAATTTCAGAAATCAAACTATGGATTAAGAACTCTAAAGAACACTTCTTCATGTAATCTTTTGAATATCAGTAAACACAGTCACGATTTTTTCTTTTATCAAAACATAAACACAAATATATGTCAAAACCGAGATCTAAACAAGAATACTCATTTGTCAATCAAATGTTCCAATCCCAACTCAAGCAAAATTCAAGTTCATCGATTTCCTTATTAGATCAAACTCAATCAACAAATTCATCTCCTCATCCCAAATCAAAGCAGTGAATAAAGAGAGAAAACAGCAACTAATAATTCATCTTTCATCCATGTGCATATAGAAATTATCATGGTATTGCATAAAAGTCAGACACGAAATAATTAACATTTAGGGCAAACAACTTCCATACGAATAAAAAATTGATCTTTATCAACTGGATGTCAAATCTGCGAGTCTCATATACATTCTACATAAATTCACACATGAACAAACAAGCATGGTATAAAAATCGGTTTTTTGCAAAAAGATGAACTTTCGGCGAAACTACAATAGGGTTCACATCAGTTTCTAATACATTCGTGATGATGTTATTTTGATTTTTCATTCACTTAAATTCATCAATTTGTAATCTAGTAAGAACTCAACATGCCATCTATTCAATTGATTATCTTATTTCATATCATATATTCAATTCGACATTGGTTAAATAGCATCCAAGGGAATCATCATATACATAACAAATTCATTCGCTTTCTTAAGCATACAATATTCTAGCATGCACCCTATTATACAAACCATCATACTCTGTCATTATAGAACAAAACAAAACATCACTCACCTTTAAAAGAGATAAATTCTTGAAGAAAACCAAAGAAACAAGAAAGCCTTCTCCTCCTTTTGCAAAGCTTCAAGATCCAATCTTCCAATTCACAAAATATTGAAGAAAAATAAAGTTTCGATTGCACAACAGGGGGTGGGTGATGGCTGTAATATTAATAGGCCAGGATACACTTTTTAGGGGTTTTGAGAGATTTTATAAAGTTTCACTTTAAGAAAAATACCTTTACACACTACCAAAAAATCGTTTTACACCGGCATTTCTACTCCGGCGTTTCTAAACGCCGGTGTAGAAACTAACTTGGCAGGGGAAAAAATACCACTCTACACCGGCGTATGTGAAAAACATCGGTGTATGTAGGTATACACCGGCGTTTTCGCATTAAAACGCCGGTGTATTAGAAGGATAAGTCACGCTCATATATCTCTCTATCTCTCTCATTTTCCTTATCGATCCCCTTCCCCCAATTTTGTTCTCTCTCTCCATCTCCCTCCTTCCCAAACGAAAACCCCCATCCCTTCCCCCGCCCCCCTCTCCCGACGTCGCCGCCTCCTCCCCCGCTGTCGGAGGTTCCCCCATCATCGCCCCCTCCTCCGGCGTCGATCGCTGTCCCATCGCCGCCCCCCTACCCCGCCGTCGGCTCTTCCCCCATCGCCGCCCCTTCCCCCCATCGCCGCACCATCGTCGTGCCCCTCCCCCGCCGTCGCCCCTTCCTCTACACAAACCCTAGGTTTGTTCTTGAATTAATCTTGTGGTAATCAAGCGAGCTGTGGTAATCTTGTGGTAAAAAAATTATACCTGTTTTTGTGTTTCTTTATTTGAGAGTGATTTAAGTTTGTGGGCAAAACCAACATTATTTGAGAGTGATTTATTGAATCTTCTTGTGTATATGTAGCTTTGTTCTTGTATAGACAGTCGACATAACTAGGATGTGAATAAGTAAATGGTATACTAGACCTAAAAAAAATGATTTTCTGTTTGGGTGCCTCACATACATTTGAGGGGATTTGCTAGTTTGTATTTTATAGCTATAATACTATTTTCAATTGAGGTCTTAAGCAAACAAGTTATATTTTAAACTTTGAATGGTAGATGCCGGGTTCGTAGTGTGGGGCATGTTGTTGAAGATACTAAGGTACTACTTCGAGATGAATAGAATAGTAAGCAGGGATGGATCCAGATTTTTTAGTGGCGCAAAGATATTTTTATATGCTGAAAGAAAAATATAAAAATTTCAAGGTGAGACGAATAATAATTGTTTCCCATTCTTGTATAGTTTTGAGTTGTCTATTGCTGGCTGAATTTGCTTGCTGTTTTGGGCATTTGCATCGCTCATTGATGCATTATTTAAATTATTTGCATCGCTTCTTGTTTTGAAAAAGAGATTGTTCTTTCTCATTGGTTTTAAGTGATGATGAGATGGATTATGTAACTGAAGTTGCATACTATGATTTACAGAGGAGAGACTAGTGATGAAATAATCCTGTTTGAACTTATGTTGTGGTTTCAATTTGGTTAATTTGGTGTTTGTGAAACTCACTCAAATACTTTCTTTTGGTTTGCTATTTCTCTTCTTTGATATATGGGTTGGTTGGTTTTCTGCTGGATTTCCTTTGTATTGCTGAATGGGTTAGTAGACTTTGTATTTGGTCTTCATAACTAGTATATGATATAGGAGTTGGTTAATGTTGCTTTGAGATTTGTGCATATGTATGTATGTTCTTCAGCTTAATAAGGGAAGAGGAGGAGGAGGATATCCCTGACTGGGGTGCTCACATGCTTGCAACTTTATATTTTTGATGGGTTTCTTTGAATGGGAGGAGGTTGTTTGAGTTGGAAAGGGAAAAAAAGGCAATCCTTTTGATGGGTTTTTGGTTGAATGGGTGTTTGACAGTAGAAAGTAGTAAACTTGAGGGTATTTTTAGGGCTAATGTTGAAGAAAATATACTAAAGTTTGCTACTTTTTGTTGTGAGGTAATTACAGATGATAAAATGTGGATATGGGTATTTTACAATTGATTATTATAAACTTTAGTGTAGTTTCTGTATATGAGTATGTGAACTATCTGAGAGCTTGATTGGTGGGTACTTGATAGCTGTTCACCTTCTTATATGTGCTGATGCTGACCATCATGGGCATAGTTGTAGCCGATCCCTCTACTATGCTCCTTATTTGATGGTTGTTTTTTGGCCATCTGCAAACTGCTTTGTTAAAGGAAACTGTTCCACAACTTATTCATATATGGAATTGTGGAGGAATTGCAACGCATTTGTTGGGGATTCGCCACATTACGTATGCAGTCTGCAGTGCATTCTCTGATATTAGTTTGGTTGGAGTGATCATCTTGTTCATTCTTCTTGCAAGTTAGTTTTTTAAGTTTTGCTTTCCCTTTCTTATATGTGATGTTTATCTTTAGTGTAGTTTTGTGCTGATGTTGTTCTTGTGGTGTAAAATGGACTAGCTATTGATGCTCCTGGTGGGTTTTTGTTCGAATGGTGGTCGGTGTTTTGGGACATTTTCATTGCGAGGACGAACGAGAAGCATTGTGATGTTGCGGTAACATACCTAGAGGTAGATTTTGTTATAAATGCTGCATGAGTCCTTGTTCTTTAATGCTTTATCTTGGTATCATAAGTTAGAGTTGGTTATTCCAGGTATGGATTAACTTTGTGAAATGCTTGAATGTATCTGAAGTTGCACACTATGATTTTTGGAGATGAGATGGATAATGTATCTGAATTTGCACACTACAATTTTTGTAGGAGTGACTAGTGATGGAAATTTTTTTATCTAAACTTTATATACAATTATATCATGATGTCTAGATGAGTATCAGTTTCTAAGATAATGTTTATGCTTGTTGATTGGGTTTAAAAATGAGATTGTTCATTCTCATTGGTTTTAAGTGATGATGAGATGGATTATGTAACTGAAGTTGCATACTATGATTTACAGAGTGACTAGTGATGAAATAATTCTGTTTGAACTTATGTTGTGGTTTCAATTGACAGTTATCTCATGAGTATTATAAAAGTATAAGTTTCATCTCAGTTAGTATCTTGTTTGCCTGAATTTGACAGTGAAAATAATCTTTTTCACTCTTTGTAACTTAATATTGTGAACTCCATATTTTGACACATGAATGTGGTGAGATCACATTATTATGTTTATGAGATTACAATTTGATGATATTATACTATTATGCTTCATTCATATTTTATTGGGGCTCTTTTAGTTTTGCAATTGGTTTTGATTGCAAGAGTGCTCACGTTTTTTTTTTTTTAATTTTAATTTTAAAAATATATATATATATAGCTACCCCGGCGTTTTTACAAGCGCCAGGGTAGCTTTCAGCCAAAAATGGCGGTCTACACCGGCGTTTTAAAAACGCCGGTGTAGGTGCTGGCCGAAAACAGTAACTCCAAACGAAACTACCCTTTCGGTGGCATTTTTTAACCGCCGGTGTAAGTTTAACCTATACCGGCGTTCGTAAAAAACGCCGGTGAATGTCCCTAAGCTACAGCGACACACGATTCAGCGACAGTTGCACCGACGATTTATAAAATGCCGGTGGTATCTACAGCGGGGTTTTAAAATGCCGGTGAATGTGGAAAAAAATGTTGGTAAAGACTGTTAGTCTTGTAGTGACACACACACACACACACACACACACACACACACACACACACACATATATATATATCCATTATATTAAGTAATTAGATTAACCAATTTAGTTGAGATTAAATCTTGCAAATCCCTTTTAAATCTAGCCGGCCCCATGTTGAAACCCAGAAAATTGACTTCTGAAACTTTTGCCTCCAAGTGCAACTTTGCAAAAAGACCCATTCATTTAGCAATATTTGTGAAAATACGATTTGTAGCTTATAAAAATCCAGAAAATTAGCAATTATTATTTACTAATAAATATTAGGCCTTCCAAATAAATTTTGACTCTGTGTTTCCCAAAAAATATCTGCATGTGTTTTGCATGTGCAAAAAGGTAAAATTCAGACAAATGTTTATTAAATCACCAAATTCACTTTAATTCATTTATAAATTCCAAAAAAAATTATTTAAAAATTCTAGGGTGCTACACTAATGACCTTTCAAGCACATTTACAAATATACCAAATAGGTTGGATGAAAGGACAATGAATAAAAATATGACTAGTAGTTTCATCATGAGAATTACAAAAAAATACAACTTTGACCAATAGCTAAATTTCTTTTATTTAAATTTTCAACAGTAAGTAATTTGTTGTGAACTGCTAACAAAACTAGAATCCTAGTTTTCAGATGAGCAATATTTTGCCAGATATGTTTATAAAATGGAGATATGACACAACCATAGTTAAGGAAAGTATAGAAAGATTTGACAGTATTATAAGTACCAGTATTCGATGATCTCCATCTAATCTCATCTCTTGTTTGCCATTGGTAGCCATTCAAAAGAACAAGAAGACGAATATAATCATGATTTTGATCAAAAGGCAGATTTCTAGTAAAAGTAATATTCCATTCTCTTTGGTTATTAAGAATATCAATAAAGAAGAGACAATGGCATTAAGATAAGTAGCAAGAGAATATAAGGAGGAAAATAATACACAAATTTTGTTATTTTTAATCCATTAACCAGTCCAAAATTTCACAGTAGAACCATCACCACAAATTTTCTGAAGACCACATTTAAATAGTTCAGTAGCTTTCCAAATGCCCTTCCAAAAGGAAGAGGCATTGATAGCAAGTTTAGAATGTAAATCCCATACTTTTTTATTTCAATGATATTTATTGTTAACAAGTCTAATCTAACTCAAATCATCATATTTAATAACTTTCCAAATCCACTTACCAAGAAGAGCAAGAATTTGATGCCTAAGATTATGAATACCAAGACCACATTCTTTCTTGGATTTACAAATAATATCCCACTTACAAATGTAATTACCAATCGAGGTAGAAGTAGAAACAGGCCAGAAAAAATTATCAATATGTTTAATAACTCACGAAGGAACATAAAAGTAAGACATCATGTAAAAAGGAATAGAGGAAAGAATAGATTTAACTAAAGTAAGTCTACCGCCTCTAGAAATTGACGACCAGTCCACAAATTTAATCACGACTCAACTTTACCAATCATGGGTAACCAATCTTCCTTATAGAGTTTCCCCCATTTTAAAGGGATTCCTAAATAAGTAATAGGAAAGGATGCAGACCTTGCAATTAAAGAAATTAGCAATTTCAATTTGATAACTATTAGAACCACCATAATAATAATAATAATAATAATAATAATAATAATAATAATAATAATAATAATAATAATAATAAGAGAATAAGGAACCTAGAGTGACACTATGAATTTTTCTTTGAGTGCCACCCATTTAGCATAGATCCCCCGAATGCATGATCCACACTTTTCAATGTGATCTACATACCATAAAACATATGTATATGTAAATTCACGATGTTTGAACATGTCTTCCTTATGTATTAAGTCGTCTCATATCTTTTATACTGAAAAACCGTTCATTTTTCGCGTGCATGTTGAATATGCAACATATGTTCAAACGTCGTGATTTTGCATATGCATATATTAGATATAATATTAGATATTATATTATGAAAGAGATTAGTTTAGTCCCATATCGAATAATATATTGGTTTAGTCTTCCCTTCTTTTCTATATATAGGAGACATATTATACTCAGTTTATTCAATTAATAATCAATCAGTAAAGTATTTTTTCTCATCCCTAATTCTAACATGGTATCAGAGCATGTACTCTTATAAGGTCTATACTAATTTTATCATCGTCATCGAGGTGGAGTGGTTCATCGAAATCACTCCACCTTCCGTCGACATCCCTTTTCCTATCTCTAATCAATCCCTAATCCACAACAAACCCTAATCCCTTTCCATCAACAGATGCCACCAGAGTCAACAACAACAAGATCCAAAAATCCAAGCCGTCATCAACTACCTCTACCGAAACCCTAGCCGCCATCAACAACAACAACAACAACTCACATCCCCTACTCCGGAGATACCACCACTACAAATACCTCAACTTCGTCTTCAAACTCCGGTTGAACCCATCAACTCCGGTGATATCCCCAAATCTTCAACTACAGCAGCCTCCATCTTCCTCCTTCCTGAACTTCTTCTTCAAACCCAATTCCCACCACAACTGCAACTCCTGACGATCTCGACTGCCTTCTTCACCAACCTCACCTCTTTCTAGGCTTCCTACTATTGACGACCAGCATCGGAGACCAATCGCGTCTCTAATCACCACCGTTGTCATCGTCATCATCGGGATCCATGAGAGGCTCAAAGCTTCATCAACAACCCATTTTAATCAACTTCGGCCACCATCAACTTCGACCACCTCCTAACGAAACCACTTCGGCAAATCCTCAACAAACCCTCATCATTGACACCAATCCGAAACCCTAGGCGCCTCCCACAAACCCTACCCTAGCTGCCTCCCACTAGAAACCCTAGCCACCTTCATCCTATTACCCCTTCTCGGATCCTGGGCAAAACCATAGCCGCCTTCATCCCTAGCCACCTCCATCTTCAATACCCGTATCCAAATACACCTAAATCCTACCCGACCCATTCCAAACCCTAATACCTTATTACCCCTTCTCAAATTTGAACCGTTTACTCTTATACCCAAATCCACAATACCGAAACCCGAAACCCATTTTCTGTTTAAAAATAAACCTTTCTTGCATGTTCTTCAGCTTCTGCATCCAGATCTAGATACAACCTCACACTGGTTAATCCATTGTGAGTTTCAGAGGGGGAGATATCAACATCATCATAGTTCCCATCTCCCTAACCTTCCGTTGACGTCCACCATCTTCGGCATCCAGTTCTCAGTTCAGGGACAATTATGAAGTCAGGGGTGAGATCCCAACATACTACTTCTTCTAGTTCAAAGATAATTCTCAAGTCAGGGGTGATCTCATCAGGAACAATTTTCAGGTCAGGGGTGAGATCCCAACATTCTTCTTCTACTACTTCTCAGTTCGGGGGTGAGATCCTAACAGTTCGGGATATGGAGATCCCATCGCAGTTCAAGAGATGGAGATCCCAACAGTGCGCCACCACTTCATTCCACCACTACTTCCTTCCACCACTACTACTACTTCTCAGTTCGGAGGTGAGATCCCAACAGTTCAGGATATGGAGATCCCGTCGCAGTTCAAGAGATGGAGATCCCAACAGTGTGCCACCACTTCATTCCACCACTACTTCCTTCCACCACTACTACTACTTCTCAGTTCGGAGGTGAGATCCCAACAGTTCAGGATATGGAGATTCCGCTACAGTTCGGGATATGGAGATTCCAACAGTGCGTCACCACTACTTTTTTCCACTACTGCTTCCTTCCACTACTACTATTATTCTCAAGTTCGGGGTGATATCCCAACACATGCACCATCGAGCGTTTTCCTTGTGCCATCTACTTGAGCGCCGTGCCTGCAACATAGTTGCCGTCCCTGCCACATGAATATCGTCAATATTTCAAACTCATGTTGTTTGAACCAACTTGAGTTTGAGAGGAGGTGTTAGATATTATATTAGATATTATATTATGAGAGAGATTAGTTTAGTCCCATATCTAATAATGTATTGATTTAGTCTTCCATTCTCTTCTATATATAGGAGATATATTGTTTTCAGTTTATTCAATCAATAATCAACCAATAAAGTATTTCTTCTCATCCCTACTTCTAATTAATAGTATAAATTTTATGACATGTAGATCATATTAAATAGTGTAAATCATGTATTTAATAGAGAAAAGCATGTCAGGCAGATGACACTAGAAAAAATTTCTAGAGTAGAGCCGTCACTCTAGGTTCCTATGCTCTAAAAATAATACAAATTAAAGAATTTAAAACAGCCGAAGGGGCATACAGAATTTCATGTGACCTACAATTTATTTGACAATAAATGTGATACTTAATAATCCGCAGGCGTTCTTTATGAATGTATAGTTTGTCTGTCAGTTTCATCACTAAATCAATTAAACATTTAAACATTAAGCAAATAGTCATTATCTTCTGCTCACTAGTAATAACATATATATATCAGGAAAAAGAGATTTTATGAGCACAATTTGGAGCACTACACAATAGCCAAAATTCAAAAAGATTTGAGTATCAAATCAATGTGATTTTCTTTTTTGGATAATCACTTTTGAGCCTGTTTATCGATTGAAAAATTAAAATAGTCCATTTATTCTTGTAAGATTACTGTCTATTCTTTTTTTTCCCTCTTACCTCTTATAAGAGATTTACAGTAAGAGCCTCTTGTAAGAGCCTCTTTTTAAGGTGTTCTTTTATATAAAAATAATCTTTTATAAGAACCTCTTTTAAGAGATTTATGTTCTTTTTTCACCTCTTACAGGAGCATTTTATCTACTTTTAGATATTTTTACCCTTACTTTTAGACATGTTATAATATAATTAAACATGTTGTCAACCCTTTTAGAAGTCTTGCATCTTATGTTAAAAAATGATTGTTGACATCTTAATTTGTAATGATATGATATTTTTGAACACTTATCATGTTCATGCTGCTACCAAAAACATCATTGCCCTTTGAATGCTTCCTCGTGTTTTTTAAGGCACATTTTTTGATAATCTATTATAGTCAGCATTTTAGTCCTTACTTAAATTACTCCCTCGCAAATTATTATTTGTTTATGTAATAGTTACTTGCTCGTAACATGGCCTTACTGAATAGAACTTCTCGTCCAGTTTTTTTACACTTATTTTTGTTGCCAGGTTAACTAATGTATGAGCTCACATTTTGTGTCTGAATCATACAAAAAACACGATTTATAAGGGAAGAGTATATTGAGTGCAAAATTTTAGAGGAAAAAGAAATGTTCAATACAAGGACCATTTTCATTAATTTAGGGATAATGTAGTCTTTTTAAGTGATAGAAGACTTTTAAGATTTTGAAAGAGACTAGTAGAAGCCATTTAGATATAGAAGCAATTTTGGAAGAAATTTCTTATAAGAGGTAAAAAAAGAACACTAAAAAAATTCTTGTAAGAGGTGAACCACCTCCTATAAGAGGTAAATCACTTGTAAGAGGAGAAAAAGAACACTACCTTAGTGTTATAATTGTTACTAAGATCTAGTTGTAAGCCTCATTGCTAATAAGGAGCATTGAATCCTGCTTACTGAGATTCCCCAGGTAATTATATTAACTTTTCCAAGCGTCAGTTTTAGATATTTAAATTTGGAAGAACATTTGTAGGAATTAAGTTTTTGCAAAAGAATATGTAAAGGTATTTCATGCAACTTCTTTTTTAAAATAATAATATACTCTTATTGTAATTTTAAAATGCATTTGTTAGATTTATGAGGAGAAAGTAGTTTTAATTCTTGTAGTTTCTTGATGTTTGTGATAGTTTTTATATTGACTGTTACGGCTCGTGATCAATTTATACCAGTAGAAAGTCTAAAAAATAGAAAGACTTTAGGAGAAGAAAATATTTACCTAGAAAAGAAATCATAAAAGAGAAAAGAAATAAGAGAAATTAAAAAGAGAATGATAGAGAAGATATTTAGTATATGTAGTTGTGTTCATATATGTTAACAGCATTTATCTTCTTCTCAAACTGGCTTTGTGGTGGTTGATAGCTTTTACCAAATTTAAGCAAACAGACTATTTATACACTCTTAATTTCTCGTGTTTATAATAACTTGGTCACGAGATCACTTGTTAATAATTGATTATTTGGTTGAATGTCAATTCTCCCTTTAAAGGAAGCACTTAATCACAAAGCTATTACTATTCTTAATTCTCTCTCAACGTAATTGCCGTGGCTGATCAATGTGTAATTAATTGTTGATTTACTAGTAAGATAGGATTTCTTGCTAGGCTAAATTTAAAAAAAAATACACAAAATTTTGGGTCAGTTTAAAAAAAGTACACTAATGTTTTTTTTTCTTTTTAAATGACACAAAAATTTAAATTAAGTCCACTGGGTTAACTAGAGTTAGGGTTAGGATTAGGGTAAGGTTTAAAAAAACCACTTTCATCTTTCATTTTGTTTACAAAAATCACATTAGTCTTTCATTTTGTTTAAAAAACATCACTTAACTAATCAGGTGTTTAAATAAACCTCCCGAACTAACCCTAACCCTAACTCTAACCCTAACAAATTCAGTGGACTTAATTTAAACTTTTGTGTCTTTTTAAAAAAAAAGAATCTTTGTGTACTTAATCTAAACTGACCCAAATCTTTGTGTACGTTTTTAAAATTTACCCTTTCTTGCTACGAAAGATTTTGTAGTTGCAACGTCAATTTAACTTCATTCTCCTTTAGTATCCCCCCTTGCATATTTGCCTTTCAATCGTGTACGTGCATTGATCATATGTATCAAGTTCATCTTTACGACGTGGAACTCCATCAGTGATTAAGTTTTAGCGAATATTTTATAAATATCTTTGTTAAGCAAATATTTGATAAGTACCTTTTTTAAAGCGGGGAAATAAATAAATGTAAAATAACTTTTCGTGGGTATAAAAATAAGAACACCCTCGATCGAAATTGAATGATTAATTAGCTAAAACTAAAAGATTTATAATGATGGTTGGTGATCTATTTAATATAGACAACTCGGCAAGTAGCAAGCAAGATGTCATTTTCTGAAATATATATATATATATATATATATATATATCTACTTCTATTATAAAAGCAAGAATAAGAAAAAAAATCTGTCCAGAGCCAATCTCAACCCTTCATTCATTTTGTTGATCAAACTGATGAGAGGCTATTATTGATTTGTGATCGTTTTATACTTTTATTGATCATAATGATCAACGGTTGTCACTATTCCCCAAATTATATGGATCCAACCCGTTACCTTCACCCCTACCAAAATCACTCCAATTCCTCTGCATCTTCTTCTTCTTCCTCCACTTTCTCTCTCATTTCTTCTGCCTCGCCCACATCATCCTTCCTTATCGCTCACCTCGATCACGCGCAAAGATACGTGCCTTCCCACCTTATTCCCGCCAAATCCGTTACTATCGACAGGTGAGTGCCCCCAATTCCCTCACCTATGGTTTTCCCAACCGATTAGGGTTTCAATTGCTTTTGAAATGCGATAAATTATTTACAATAATTTAATTGGAGTCAATTCTGAGAAATTGGGTTGAATTAGGGCTCAGAACCCTACATTGTAATTAAAAATTGGATTTTTAGGTTTAGATTATGAGAATCCTTCGTTTAATCACAACAAATTCTCACTTGTTGTTGGATTTTGTTTGGATTTATTGTTTCTATCATCACAATTGCTTCGATGAAGCAAAAGATGATATTTTTGCAGCATTTGATATAAAAGAGCCGAAGAAATTGGAAAAGGTTATGGTTTTATGAGAGTAGAGGTACAATTTTGAAGTATTTCTCTATATACTATCTGATTGAGCAATTAATTGGACACTCTCCTCATGTTATTGACTTCAAAAACATGTACTGGAATCATACTAATATATCATAGTATATATTAGTTAACCAATTAAGGATGCTTGAGAAGAAGCATCCTAAAAGATAGTATGACTGCAAGCACAATCTAAATGATTCAGAGACTACAATAGTATGAACAACACTGTATAGGCAGCGATTAAAAGACTAACAATACGAAAAATAAGGGTGTGGAAAATACTTGTCAAAAATTAAAAAGAAGCAAAAGTGTAGTGTCCATAATCACATTATGAGAGAAGTATGCCAAATAGTATTGAAAACATAGCAGAGAAATTACATGGACTAACAAATAGTGTAATACAAATTTTGTATATAGTAAAATTAATTGTTTGTAACTTATTCTTATGTACAGAATTTTGTGTTGTCCTGATATTTATTTTAGTTGGTATAATCATCCTTCATATTTGTACAGTGGGATAAAGGAGAAATTTTGGTACTGGAATCAGAATTTCATGTTTTTGGTACAAACATAGTTGTTGATCAAAGTGATCCTTCAATATGCTTTAAAAACACACTTTAAAATATATTTCAAATTATCACCCTATCATTTTAAGTTTGATGAACAGTTATAATTTGTAGGTTGTTTGCTTCAGTCATGAAGAAGGTTGGCATTAAAAAGTTTGAGTTACAATAGTAAGGTGTATCATAATATGTAGATTTTTTTGAGAATGAGATTTTGAAAACTCTTACGAGAGAAGATGAAACAGAGACCACGAAGAGTAGGAGGGGATGGGTATTTTATATATAGAGGAGCTTGAAAGAGAATCAAATGATAGTGAAATTTACATGAGAAAGAGGGGTAAGATAATTTTTGTAGTGTTAACCTGCAATTTCATGGATTCTTTTTTGATATAAAAGTTTTGAGGGCTTATTTGATATAAAAGTTTTGAGGGCTTATTTTTTTTTTTTTTTTTTTTTTATGATTTGAAGGAAAAGTTGAAGGAGAAATCGGGGAAGGTTTTTGATATGAAAGACGAGAAAACTCAATGTTTGTGTTTAAGTTCAGGACTGTGTTTGGAGGTGGCAAGCCGACTGCATTTGGGTTGATCTATGATCCCATTAAGAATGCAAAGAAGTACCAACCATTTATTGCCTTATCTGGGAGATTTTCTCTCTAGAGTATCAGTAGTAATAAAAGTATCATTATCGAGTTAGAAAAAAATAGTACAAAACGTAGACAATATGTAAATATGAAATTACGTGATTTTTTTTGTACTCAGCTAAAAAGAGAAAAAAATAACCATGAATCATTTCATGGAAAATCTTGAAGCATCCCTTATGCCTAAGCTCTAAGTTGTCCACCTACACTTTTTTGAAAATTGTTGGATTATAAATTATTTCGAAAATATGTCTTCTTAACAGAAAGACTACATTTCATGCTTTCTCTTAAAAAGAAACTCAGCTTTGATTGAACTTCAACCATTCTTGGAGTGTACTGATTTATATGATTATAATTAGACTTAAGAAATTTTTATCAATGAATTTGGTTAATCTTTGAGTTATGGTAACTACAACTGTGAAATCACTTAATTTATGGACAAATGTTACTTTAAAGGTTGAATCGCATTTATCTGGTAATCAAAAGGTTTACCTCGTATATTTTCTTTTCTTTCTTTTTTACGCCCTTGCTAAAATGTCGATGGAGCGTTTCATTTACTATTTATCTTTCTTAACTTATACCAATTTGTGCGTTGCATATATCGTTCACTAATCATTTTAAATTTTATCTATTTCTATGTGTAGGTTTTGTATTCAATTATCTATACTGATTGAATATCATAAAAAAGGTTGTGATTTGTTCGTCGCAAACAACTTTGCACGAATTTTGTGCATTGAGAATTTTTTTTTTTTTTGAAGTTTGATGCCTCATCAAAGTCAAGAAAGTTTACATAATTTTGAAGTTACAAAGTAATATGGATAGTAAAGGGCCAAGGACTTAAACCAAATCCGATGTAAAAAAGAAAAATTTGGCTGAAGGGTTCCAAAGTAGTGGTTTATGAAATTAAACCGGACCCAAAATAATAAGTACAATAAAGTATCTAGGGAATTTTTTTTTAGCATACTCTATTCCTTCTCTTTAAATTTGTATAGACTATACTTATAAAAAATGGCAATATATTTTCTGGTAATAGAATCTACTTATTATTCCTGCTATAAAATGCTCACCATACCTATACAAGATCTCCCTGATTTTGAGAGATCAGACAAGACCATACAGGAGGTTGCTTTGGGATGCGTTCGACTTGGATTCTTAGGTTGAGGGGTTGCATCTACCAGAATTCTATAGTGCACACATTGTAAGGTTATTCCCCACTCACGACGTGTTGTACATTGAGAAACTTTTAAGTTATTGATTTTGATTCATTGTTGTATATCCCCATTTTTCACTATACGGAAGAATAATTTACCATGACATAAAACATGGGTGGACTGACACTGCAGTGAATGTAATTATATTTAACAAGTACACAATTAAGGGAAGTAAGATTTTACAGGGATGAATCCCTTCATTAGCTGTAAACGTGTCTGTACATAAATATATGTGCTGCTTCAAAGAGTAAGGTAAATATTGATTTCGGTCTTATTGTCTCATGTTTCTTGTCAAGCGATAACTTCAATTTATTTAACTTCTCTGTGATGTTTGGGTGGCTTTGTTTTGGTATGGGTGTCCTTCATACTATCTACAGAAGTATCACAACTGTTGTGGTCCATGCATTTATCGAGTTCTTCTTTTGATCTTATCATAATTGTTGGATCTTTGCTTTTGTTTTTTAATGAATCGTATTTGAAATTGATGTATGCAGGCTGGATGGCTTCTGACCAGGTATCTGTGGAATGGATTGATTTAAAAAAGCTGTATCCTCTATTCCATAGAAATATGCAAATCAGCAGTTCTATATGAAATGTAAAAAGATTGGATTGAACTATATGCATATTTCGCTGATGCTATGGATTTTCCATTTACATAACGTAAGTTATAATTCAAATAAAAATGTAAATTTTACAGATGACTATTTCGCTAAAGATACGAAAACCATCTGTGGTGCACACAAATGTTTCATATAAATGTAGGTTAGTTGAACATGCTTTATCGGAACGTACTAATAGACTTCTTTTTAATCAAGTTTCATTTTTTCAGTTTGTTAGGTAACCTACAAGGCTACAACTGATGCAATTCAGCAGTTTTGTGTGGATGCAAGTGCATACGAGACACAGCCATGCTAAAATTATCTTTTCGCTTTAACCAGCCTATAGCTTTAGTCAAACCCAAATATCAAATTAAGAAAGAAAGAAAGAAAGAAAGAAAGCAAAAAACCGGAGGTTTTTTGTGTTGCATCTCGTAATGATATCCCCTTTCTGTAATTTATGCAATTCTTATATAAAGTTGGCTATGGGTCAAAAATTTGTAGTGAAAGGAAAGGAATTATTGGTGTGACACAACCAGAGAGAGTTGTTGTTCTCCTCTGCAAAAAGAGTTTCGTTTGAGTTAGGTCTTCGCTTGGGTAAAGAGGTCGGCTTTCAAGTTCATTATGACAAAAGGATAGGAGATAATTGCTCAATCAAGTTCATGACGGATGGCATTTTGCTTAGAGATAGTAACTATAAATAAGAAACATTTAAATACATTTGCTTGGATTTATTACTTACTAACTATTGCATGAGATCATATTTTGGTAGAATGTGATATAGGCTTAGAAGGAAACTAACTAAATAGGTTTATATTTGAGAAAACTGCTTAAATGGAATTAAATTTCATTTGCTTAATTTAAAAATAATAAATTAATTGTGGCCGTCCATTTCAAAAAACATAAGATGGAGGACTATTAAATGATCCAGTGAATCTCTATTCCTCTACTGTCTTTATTGCAGTATAAGAGCATCTGTAGTTTGGCTATTTAGCCAAATTTAGTAAAAAATTGCTCGGAACGTTCCTAAAGTCGTTGGCTATTTAGTCATCTTTTTTAATTTTGTGAACAGTACCCAGCTATATCTGGCAGCCGATTTAGCTGAATGGAAAAAATAGCCCGACGATACATTGTTTTTCGTTTGAAGACCGGATGATGTATAATTTATCGTCTGAGATTTTTTTAAATAAAATAAACGAATGGTAAATTATATACCGTGGCATAACATTTTTTGAAGACGAGACATAATACACGGTCAGAAACATTTGTATTTTTTTTTTAGGGACGGTAGATAACCTACCGTTTCATGATCAAAAAATTTTTTTTAAAAAAAATTAAAAAAAAATAAACAGCCAAGGTATAATTTACCCGTCCTAGGCTTTTGGATTTTTTTTCTTTTTTGAATTTTTTAAATGTCCCTATCATAGTTAGTTTTTTTTTTAAATAACTATTTTTTTTAAAAACGGACGGGAGATAATTGACCGACCGGCCAAATTTTGGCTAACAACTACGACGAAAGCTTTTTTTTTTTGAGGTATTAAGAAAGAAAGAAAGAAAGAAAGAAAGAAAACAAAAAACCGGAGGTTTTTTGTGTTGCATCTCGTAATGATATCCCCTTTCTGTAATTTATGCAATTCTTATATAAAGTTGGCTATGGGTCAAAAATTTGTAGTGAAAGGAAAGGAATTATTGGTGTGACACAACCAGAGAGAGTTGTTGTTCTCCTCTGCAAAAAGTGTTTCGTTTGAGTTAGGTCTTCGCTTGGGTAAAGAGGTCGGCTTTCAAGTTCGTTATGACAAAAGGATAGGAGATAATTGCTCAATCAAGTTCATGACGGATGGCATTTTGCTTAGAGAAAGTTAGGTCTTATCAACATAAAGTTTGCCTTTTTGCGAATGCTTTTGTACATTGAATTTTGATCATTGTACATTGAATTTTCCAATTGTACTGAATAGTACCGAAAATTCAGTAATACTGTGTTGAAATCTCAACATTAATGAATCCCATGTCTACATCTGATCTGATGGTTAGATAGTATTCAAAATTTATATTTGAGATTATTATTACTTAAGACTTATATTAATAAATATCTTATATAATAGTAAACGGACTTGATGGATCTTTCGGGTTTGCTCTACGAGGAGTGGAGAATGCCAGCATGACAGATTTTCTTGGTACAACACAAAGAGGTTCTCGGGAACGAATATGATATGTAACGACCATGATTGAGTCGTTACATATCCAAGTATTCTGCATAAAAAAATATATGACCACATATGTGTAAAACTAAGAATGAATTAAAAAAGACTAAGAATGAAAAATCTTTGACTGTACCAATGTTTAGTGGGTGACTTTTTGATCTTTTCTCTTTAACTTGTTTTATCAAAGTTTTTATAGAAAGGTAGGTAAATTTTAAATATAGATATGGACTAGGTTTACCCGTGGAAAAGTGCCTATGACACGTCTTCTGAATGATGCAATATATGAAAAGCACTATAAACAGTAAAATATTTGCATTCCTATTTGACTAACAAATCACATAGGTCAACATTTATATGCAATACCATCTGGTTAGTGACTACACGATAAGTTAAAAAAAATAATTAGAATGTCGTAAAATAATTACATACTAAAACAATTAGGGGTGGTTTGGGTGGTTGTAAAAAAAATGAAGAGAGGGAAAAGCACTATAGCGAAAGCAATTCCTTGGATTTGATTTCTTGAAAGTAGCTTTAGTTGTGCATATAGGTTTACTGTAGCAATAATTAAATGTTAGCTTTGTTTTGGTTGTAGTAATACTGTAGCGAAAGTAATTTAGAACATTTTTTATTTTTTGTTTTACATGAAATGAATCAAAAATTAGGGATTAATTAATTTTATTTAAGATTAACCTTAATGTTTTGGATGAGTTAATTAAGCTTAATTAATTGAAACTAATTAACTTCTAATCCATAAATTTTAATTAATTAAGAAAAGACTAATTAAACCACGACAATTAAAACACTTCTTAATTAAAATTAATGTGATTTAATTAGTCTTTTCCTAATTAATTAAAAGTAGGGATTAAATGTTAATTAATTAAAGCTTTTCTTAATTTGAAAGTGGCTACAGTAACAGTACAATAATGGGCGGGAAAATGTTTTTTGTGAGCATAAATATGGACAGATGATTTCCTTCTAATTGAAGGTGAGCTACTTGATAGCTTTTTTTTGAATTGCCTTGTGTTTTATTATATAGATATAGATTTTAAATTATAGGTAAGAGTGATGACAATGATAAGAAATATAAGTTTCTATTTGTGAATGTGGTTATTTCTCAGCAGTACAGATTAATATATGCATAATGCAGATGTAATTATATTTATATTAGTCGAAATGAAACTATACAAATTTGAATTTGTGTTTATTTTACACATTAAAGTTTTTATTTTTTAGATAAAATAACAAATTTGAATTTGAATGAACTAATAGTTTTTAATTGATTAAAAAAAATGTTTCCGTCAAATTTTTTTTTACGTGTGTTTTCTGAAATATATATATTTTTTAGTCAAACATTATACAACTCTCTGTTACCTTTAAGAAAATATTTGTTTTTGTTGCCTTAGATACATCTGAACTAAAATCCACAGCACTTTACGTAATTAAGAATAGAAGATATATATATCCTAAAATATGATAATTATAAAGGTTATTTGATTTATCTTTTTATAGTTTCTGCGTTATAAGCTTGTTTTGAAATTGATGGTTTTGCTTGGATGGTGTATTGACTTATTTTACACATTAAATTTTTTATTAATAAATAAGACAAAAAATTTGAATTTGAATGAACATTTTGAGATATATATTGGTTCTTCTTCTTCTTGGTGGACCGTGGAACAACAAAAGAGAGGAAAAGCAATCGCCATCAATAGGTGACTAATTCTTTGTTAATGATGCTGATTTTGATTCTTTATCTTGATTCTCTTTTGTTTAAGTGGTAATTTAATTAGTAGAAAACCCTACAGACTAATCAAACAAAGATCAATTACAACATCATTATGTTTTTACATATATTTGAAATTAAAAAAAACCCGTAACTAATTGTTTGTGATACTATAAGTTTAGTAAAAACTAATATCTTTTCAATAGTTGTTCTTCTCCTAAAGTATTCATTGTGATTAGTATTTGTGGCACTGTAATTCATTATAATTAGCATTTGATATTTGAACTTGCCTTCATATCAGAATCTGAATTTTAAAAAAAATAATACTTTTTTAATCAAGTTATTTCATTTAGAATATAATTCAAGATACAATAATGTAGAGCCAATATGAATTATCATTATCATTAATTGCTTGTATACAAATACGAATTACTTTTTTTATTTGAATAATGAATGAAAGGATTACCTTATGAACAAGCGTGTATTACATAATATATGTGAACTGATGTTACAACAGAACATTAACTATGCAAGTGTAAAGTTGCTCTTAGTTAATAGTTTGTACACTTCCTACACTGTCCTTTGGTTTTAATTATAAACTTATAATGCTTAAGATGAATGCTCACTTTAATGACTTTTCCAATTCTTTTTGTAAAACCTGTTATATTTGAAGCATGTTATATTTTAAATTTGGTATAATAGGACATTATTTATTGAGATAATTTGATAATACAAGACTATTTGGAGTTGTCAATGTTTTTGTTTTGGTTTGAATTCATTCTACCCAACTGTGGCCTCATTATTTTTTATTGTAATTGTTGATTTAACCAAAAAGAACCAAGAGAACTATTATCAACAAAGGATAATTTATTATCAATAGAACATGTTAGACGGGGGAGATGCTAATTTATTGTTCTTATTGTATACCTATTCATAGAAGCATTCAACTTAATAAAAAAAGGGCGTAGTGAACAAAAAGTCAAATTTGTAATATTGCGAAGAACGAGAAAGAGATCGAAATGAGTATGCCACATTTTTCATCGTATATCCATCATAATTAGTTTTAGTCCCCCCCCCCCCAGTATTACAAAATATTTTCAGAGTCGAGTATAATTGCTACATTTTTAATAATATTCCATAATTAATTTGATCGAAAATTGCAAGTGAAAAGTTTTAAAACAAAGAATCGAATGAATGCTTTTGAGGATGAACACGGAGATGGATTTTGACCTTTATATTACAACAACTAGGGGTGGACAACTATTATTCGAACTGACCAATCTGAACCAATCTAACCTGAACCGACCGGTTTTTAACCGAACCAATTGGGGGTTTGGATTGGCCCAGTTCTTGATCTTCAATAACCAACTGGACCGGTTCAGTTGTTGGATGGGGCTTTCAAATAATCGATGAAACCGAACCGACCGTACCTCAATGCATAAGTCCATAAAAAATATAGTTCTCCTTTAATTTATTGAATATACAAATAGTCATTTCTCATTTTCTTTGATATACAAACAGTCTTTTTCTTTAATACAAAGCGTGCAGTTGTTCTACCTATGTTTTAATTCTCCATAATCATGTGTGTTATGTTGTTGAGAAATGACCAAAAACTACACACATATCTGGAGACCTTCAAGTGGAGGCTGTTACCGAGGACTCTTTTCTAAGTAAGTTGAGTGATTTTGATGAATTCAAGTATGGTTTCTTACCCAACCTCGAGCTAGCTGCTATTGTAATGAGAAGCTCAGCACAGAGTAGCGAGGAAGTGGTTAAAACTGCTGGTTGAGATCTTAAGTTTCTTGAAAAGGCTACTCGTGATTGTGCTGAGACTTGTAGCTGTGAAGGAAGTCATGTTCAAATTAAAAGGAATATTTTGAGGGGTATGAACGTGTTGATTCCAGCAGGTTTTCATGGTGGTACAGTTCAAAGAGATGGTGGTCCTTCGTCTCTTATAGAAAGATGGAGGTCAGGCGGACGTTGTGACTCTGGTGGGTGGGACATTGGGTGCCCTCTCACGGTACTGCATGACGATAGTAGTTCATTTGCTCCGAAAACTTTTAATATGGGTGATTCAGAAGAGAATTGCAAGTCGATGGTTCTATTTCTAGAGGTGTGTTTTTATCTCTTTTCCTTCTTGTTTTATTTAGTTGTTTTACTTCATATATTTCTTTGCAATAAAAAATACTGATACCTTGTTGTATTAAAGGGTTATAGTGAAACATTTGACATACAAAATATCTAATATTATAGTGACAATGATGAATATGGCTTGGAAATTATAAGATCCATTTTACATAAAAAATTACCTCACATCAATATGTGATATGAAAATAGGCATTTTAGACTTAGAACATTGATGTTATGCTCCGAGTCATGTACCGCAATCATGAATCTGCTTTTGGGATCATGGATCAGAGGATAGTCTACATTTTCTGGTAGCATCGATCCAATCAGACAATCTAACCATCATTAATCATTGAGGATCATGTCAGAAAGTCACCAGAATTTTATAGTGTTGCTACAAAATACTAAATAGTAGATATTATTGATAACCAATACTGTAAGTAGCTGTTCAAAATCAATATCTGCACCAATTTGTTTGATAATTTGTTCATATTGAAGCGTTTTCGTTCCATATATATATGCTTGAATTTTTTGGCTCGTGCAGGGTACAAAGAATCGAAAGCCCGGATTGAAGATTGTACAAACGAGTGAAGATATGTATACTCTGTACTTCCAGCCAACTCTCACGGCCCTGCAAGCTTTGGCAGTAGGAGTGGCATTCATCCATTCCCAGTCTCCTACTCTACAGCCAAATTATTGAACTGTATCAATTCCCGGGGGAGAAGTATCTGATAACTGTACCTTACCTTCAATCTATTCTCCTCGCTTTAATTGTTTCAAAATTAGATGTGAAAATTGATCTATAATTCCAATAATTTGATGTAAATGCGTTGTCCATTGTGTTCATTCGTCTTCCTTAGTGAGAGAGTGTTATGTGGTTTGCAGATAACAGGAGAATTCTATTTCTTTGTGAGGTCAGTCTTGATTTTCAGTTAACTTGGTATATTTTTGGTGAAAAGAAAAACTAAACTATTTGAAATTTGTATTTTTGCTTACCTTTGTAAAATCAAATATTACAAAATATTACAAAAGTGTCAAAGACGTTAGATATTCATGGAACATTGCATGCAAAATCTGTTCAACAAAAGTCAATGTTGAAAGTGATGAAGCTTGTTATCGAAAATGTAAAAAGGAATAATGTTGAATATGAGCCAAGATATACAAAACATCATAGTTTCCCATCATTCCATTCTTCAATCAAATTATTAAAAAAAACAATAGGCAATAAATTTTTAAAAAACTAAGAATAACTTGTTTAAGATATGTATTCAAAATCATAATAAAAGATACAAGTGCGGAGCCAGAATTGACTTTATATAACGAGGAAGCAAGATGCATCATTGGCTGTTCCGCAAAAGACCTGGAAGATATTAAGAATAAGGTATAATATGTTATTCTCATAGTGTTACAAATAATTAAGAGCTAATTTATTAATTCTATATGCAGAAAAAAAATGTTGAAGAATTTAATAGAAGGGCCAAGAAATGTATTGGAGATGAGTATACTTTTTTGATCAAATCACAATATGTCAAATATGGAAGACATACTACAAGAATATTGCTAGGATGCAAAATTAAAAAAGATGAACAAGAAATTACAAGCACTTTTAAGCTCAAGAAAGTTAAAGTAGAAAGTGATGGTTGATCTTATGAAAAATACGATGATATCAGTTTAGGATTTACTAATTTGTTTTTTTTAATAACTTTTTTAAATATCAGTTTTAAGTTCAAGAAAGTTGAAGTCGAAAATGATGATTAATCTTATGAAAAATATAATGATTATATATTTATGTTTTAGATGAAACTAATGCATATAGCTCTCTCTTACATCGTTCGATTTTTGATCCATTTGTGCCTTGTTTTGATTGAAATTTTGCTAGAATTGATTAAACTTGGGTTTTTGATGCTTACTTCAAATCTGATTTCGACGAGCTTGTTGTCGTTGGAGTAAATTTGAAATTCATGGTTTGTTTTCTAAAATGATTGACTTAGTCGAATTTATAGTTTGGAGAATATGGGATGCTAAATGAAAGTATGTTTAGATAAAATTTTCAACATTTATGTGCACCAAATCGCGTGCACTTGGTGCACGGTAAATTCCAACTAGTATATATATATATATATGCTAGGTTTGCCGTTTACACGTGTCTACGGCACGTCTTCGGCACGGTGCATCTTGTTTGATCATATAAAATAGTTTTGAAGGTCCAGCAAATTAATTGAAGTAGGAAACATAGAGCAAAAAACATATTATATGATTTTTTTGAATTATTTTTAAAGTTTTTAAATTTTTAATTTTTTTAGTTTTTTAGTTTTTATTTTTAATTTTTTTTATTTTCTTAATTTTTTGAATAGAGAAGGGAAGGAGAGAGAGAGAAGAAAAAAAATTAAATAAATATAGGAGTTGTTTTGGGTGGGGGATTTGAATTTGAGTTTTGGGGGAAAACTTTTGGGGGGAAAATATGTTTTGTGATGTTAGATCTGGGCCTTTAATTTTTGGGAAGATTGAAGGAGAGCCACTTGATAGCTTTCTTTGTGTTTTATTATATATATATACTAGATTTTCCCTTGGGGCATGTGCCTACGGCATGTATTCGGAACGATACAAAACACGAAAAGTCTGTAAACAGTAAAACAACAATTATGTAGCTCAAGTTTGAATAGTATGACAATAATTAGTTGTAAATAAAAGTTCATGTTTCCAATAATATATGTTGAAAAATAATTATAAATGGGGGTATAAAATTTAACTTCTTAGAACTTTAAGTGTAGAGTTGAAGAGATATTTACTATTTTCAATATAACATTTGCAAAAAATTATATTAAAATTCTAAAAATCTAAATTTCTAAGTAAATATAAAAAGAATGGTAGAGAGAAATTGGGAGAGAGAGAAAGAGAGAAATATGAAAAAGTGAAGAGAGAAGAGAGAGATGGTAATAAAGTAATAAGTTTTTTTAGTTTTGGGGGAAATTTTTTAATTTTGGGGTTTGAAATTTTGGAGGGAAAATATGTTTTGTGAGGTTTGATCTAGACCTTTGATTTTAGGGGAGATTGATTGTGAGCCACTTGATAGCTTTCTTTGTAATTTATTATATATATATATATATATATGGGTTTTGCTCAGTTGAAAACGGGTTCGTTTTCAATGGGTTGGAAAACACACATATAGGCCGTCGATCTCGATCTGATCTTGATCAGCGAATCAGATCGAGATCCGCTAAGTCTCCCACTAACGCTTTGAAAAGCGGAGGGGCATTTTCGTCACTTCACGCCAAAAAACGTTTGGGACTTAGCTTTTTTTGTCGTTGAGTTTTTTTTGTCGAAAAATTCACTTAGGCCGTTGTTGGAAACAACGGCCTAAGTTGTTTTTTTTATAAAAAAACATACCTTGGCCATTGTTCAACAACGGCCTAGGTATGTACAAGTGTTTTTCCAAACACTTGTACATACTCAGATCTTCATCTCCCTCACTTCGTCACAAACACTATCTCTCTTTCTCTCGAGCTCCCGAAACCCATCCCCAAACCCTAGTTCACTCTCCCAACTCCTTGGCATCGATTTCTTTGCCTTCTCGATCTCCGCCCCTTGTGGAAAGCTCCTTATCTCTCTCTTCCTCTCCCGAATACAGCAAACCCTAACTTCACATTCAAATTCCCAAATCATCTAAACC
Source organism: Hemerocallis citrina (assembly GCA_017893485.1). Lineage (NCBI taxonomy): Eukaryota > Viridiplantae > Streptophyta > Magnoliopsida > Asparagales > Asphodelaceae > Hemerocallis > Hemerocallis citrina. The sequence continues at coordinate 211,040,313 of CM030363.1, forward strand.
CTAGCACAAATTGTCTTCCTTTGTCTACAATAGCGTGCAGCGTCTTCTCACATCTTCGCCAACTCTCTATCTCTCTCTTTGGACCAGGTATTTTCTTAATCCCAATTTACTATAATGAACCCATTGAATTTATTGATTTTTTTTCCAATTTTGGAGTTGGGTTTTTTGGTATTATGCGTAATAGTGTAGTCTATAATTTAGAGAGTATATAATTAGCTCTGATCATGTATGTTGTATACATTTTGTTGACATTTTCGTAGATGTAGTGGTAGTTGTAGTGGTAGAATATAGGAGATGAAAAAAAACGAGATGAAAAAATTCAATTTGTACGAGTAGGTCGGACTCGCCGCGTAGAAGGTAACGGAACTTGTAGAGGCGAATTCCGTCTCACGATTTGTGAGATACGTCCGTTTATCATTTTAATTCAATACAACGGATATAAAGTGAAACACGGCCGTATCTTTCAAACCGAGAGTCAAAACTCACCTCTGCAAGTTCCGCTGGCTCGTGTTTGGTGTGCCAGAGTTGACGCCCAAATTTAGAAAATTTTCCTTCTCATTTTTGTTGTTTTGACGCGTATATAAAAAACCTTTAATCCACCTCGGAATTTGTGGAATACGTTATAAGGTGAAAATAGCTTAAACGAAGTCCAAATAAAACGAAACTTTGCGAGTAGCTTGGTCTCGCTACTCACAAGTCATACCAACCTGTACATGCGAGTTCCGACCCGCGGTTTGCGAGATACATCAATGTATCGCTTTCCGCTCAGTTTTCAATGGTGAAAACGATACACGGCCGTATCTTTCAAACTGTGGTTCGGAACTCCCATGTACTAGTTGCGTTGGCTTGTGTGTGGGGAGCCCGACCCAAAGTCCAATTTTTGGATTTTTTGCATCTCGTTTATGTTGTTTTTACGCGTATATGAAAAAACTTCAATATACCTTGAAATTTTTTTAGTACGGTCGCAATACAAAAATGCTTAAACAAAGTCAAAAAAATTCGAAACGGTGCACGTAGGTTCGTCTAACCATTCACAACGCAACGGAACTTGTATTTGCGAGTTCCGACCCACGGTTTGCGAGATACGTCAATATATCGCTTCCCGCTCTATTTTATAGAGTGAAAGTGATACACGGGCGTATATTTCAAACCGTGGGTCGGAACTCACTTCTACAAGTTACATTGGCTTTTGTTTGGTGTGCCCTAGTTGACGGCGAAATTTAATAATTTTTGCATATCATTTGTGTTGTTTTGACGCGTATAAGCCAACTCTTGAAATTTTTTCATCTCGTTGGTTTGTGTTTGCTAATTTTCGGCGAGTAATTAGTTTCATATATACAAACTTTGTTACAGAGAAATGGCTAGAACGAGGGGAACCGAAAAGGGAAGGACATCCCAGGAAGCACGGGGGAAACATTCCACAGAGAATGTGAGAACTAATAATTTGTATTGTCCCTAATTTTGTATTTAGTGATATTGATTTTAGACTAATAATAATTATGTTTTTTGGTTCGTGTAGGTTGGTGCATCCTCTTCGATGACAGGACGTCGTGGTCCAGGACCAATATATCCTGGCGAACTGACCTTGCAAGATCGCCACAGATCCACGGAAGTGTGGGGTGGGAGGACGCATAGGTGTAATTTCCGCACCCACGAGACCATGAAGGTGCATCCACGTATTGTCGAGTACCTTGTAACGGCCAGTTTCTATCGAATCAGCATGATGGAGAATGTTAAACTCGACCGAGCACTTCTCTCGGCACTCGTGGAGCGCTGGAGGCCAGAGTCGCACACGTTCCATCGACCGGTCGGAGAGATGACGGTGACGCTACAGGATATAGCGATGATATCCGGTCTTCCAATAGATGGGTTAGCCGTGACGGGTAATATTAACTTTGATAAAATAGAGATGTGCAATAAACTACTCGGTACAGAGTTTGATAAGTCGGCTGCGGAAGATGATGACATTTTCCAAGGACAATCAATCCGACTATCTTGGTTGAAGGGACGTTTTGATGGGACGCTAACCAACCAATCACCCGACAACTATGTACAGTCCTACACCAGATCCTACATTCTAACGGTGATTGGAGGGGTTCTATTGCCTAACTCATCGGGCAATACGGTGCACCTCATGTACCTACGATTGCTCGCCGACCTAGGCTTAGCTGGCCGGTACAGCTGGGGAAGCTGCGTATTGGTAATGCTATACAGGGCGTTGTGTCATGTAGCGGAATCATCAGAAATGATCGGACCGATGGTTTTGTTACATATTTGGTCCTGGGAGCGACTGCACTTGGGTCGTCCCCGCATTAGGAGATCGGCGGCCGGTTGGATGGCCCAACCAGAAGATCCTGCTATGATAGCACCCTTAGGGGTATATTGGGCTGGTAGTCGGAGTTACAAAGACAATCCCAAGGGTGTAATAACGTACTACAGAGACGAGCTCGACCAACTACGTGAAGAGTTCGTGATTTGGGCGCCGTATACATCCGACTTGGTGGGAAGACTACCGCCAATGTGCACCACCGGGTCGCAGTTGTGGCTAACGACGGCTCCCCTTATCAACTTCGGTATAGTGGAGCATCCGCGATCGGAGAGAGTCCTTCGTCAGTTCGATCTTCAACAAGATAGTCCCCCAAGCTGTGCAAACCTATACGATCATGAGTTACATGCCGTTAGGGGTACCGGCCGCATGCCTACTCATGATTGGGCAGATTGCCATCGTGTTCACATTGCAGAATGGAACAAGCGACGGTTTGAACTTGTACTCATCAATGTTCCAGAGTACGATGGAAGAGTGCAAGGAAAGTACATGAGTTGGTTCCAATAATATACAAGTTTGTACATCTCTCCCGATACAGTACTACCTGCTGGTGTTCAACGAGAAATTGAGGAGAGGGAGATTGAACCACCACCCATATATTCCAGTTCACAACCCATGTTCCAACCGAAGGCCACAGCTATACGTACAATGGTAACTTCAATCTTCATATATATTATAATGTTCGTTATACGTGAAGTTCATGAATTCTTTAAATTATTGAATTTGTGTAATTATTTTTCATGGTTTTTTCTGATTTAGATTGATAGCACGATGGACATGACAAAAGAATGCGCGGAGGTAATAAAAAGTAATGCGGGCACGACTATGAAGAAGTTCGCTTAGAGGATACTCTCTTCATGCCATAGCAATTTGGATGTTTTGGGAGAGGCCAAACGTTTGGATCGAGCATTAAGCGGACCGAGGGACCGACGTAAAAGTGTGAGGGGTAGGCCAGCTGCATTGATGGGGCAACGGGAACGTGAGATCAGAGAACAACAAGCTTCAACTTCACATCCATCTTACGAACAAGCGCAGGAAGAAGAAAGTGATGAGATGGTTGTCGGAGACGTACAACAAGAGGAGGGAGGATATGAACAAATCCCCGAGTCGCCAATCACGATCCAGCGCCGAAACCCTGCTCGGAAGAGGCGAGCACCACAGGCATACACGCCCGGTACTTAGCCAATACATTTTGTTTGTTGTAATTTTTTTTTTTTTTGGGTTTTATCCTGTTGTAACTAAACTAGTGGAAAGTGTGGTTTGTAAGTTTAAGTGTAGTTGATGTTGTTGTTATTAATTTATAATAGTCAATTATGGTTGGTGATTTTGGCGGTTGGAGATATGAATTTATTCGGAGAGTGTAGGTGATGACAAAGTGTTTGGAATTTGGTTAAATTTTCAAGTGTAGCAGCTTCAGCTGCTTTATATAAATGTAGATTTATTATTTTTTAACCTAGGTCGTTGTCTCCAACAACGGCCTAGGTAACAGGACTAAGATTGGAGGAATTGTCTTGCTATCTGACTTATTGGCTCTAAAAATAGCACCAAGTCAGAGAGTAGCTCCACTTTATTGTTTATACCTAAGGCCGTTGTCTCCGACAACGGCCTAAGTTGTAGGAGAAAAATATAGACAATTTGTCTTGCTCTCTGACTTGTTGGCTCTAAAAATAGCAACAAGTCAAAGTGCAGCTCCACTTTATTCTTTATACCCAAGGTCGTTGTTGGAGACAACGGCTTAGGTTATATGCCAAAAAGACAGACAATTTGGGATGCTCTCGACATGTTGGTATTTAAAAATAGCAACTGGTCAGAGAGCCCCCCAATATAATGTTTATACCCAAGGCCGTTGTCTCCAACAACGGCCTAGGAAGTAGGCCAAAAATTAATTGGTTGTTTGCTTTTTTCGATTTTCTCTTCACTCTTTACGAACAATCTCTGTGGAACTTTATACAAAAGATAGATGAGAACTTGGTTTGTATAAAAATTTTAATTTTTTTTATTTTTTAGTTTGACTACACCTAACTAACCACTACATAATCACGATATTTTAATATGTACAGAACAACCCAAGAAAAAAAAACTATTTCATTCGTTAGGGTTAGGGTTGGTGCTAACGGGGGTTAAGGGTAGGGTTAGGGTTAGTGGTTTGGTTTGGGTTATTGTAGGGGTTAGGGTAGGATTATTTATAGTTAGGAGTATATAGGTAATAAGTTTCCAGTAAAGAGTTTATAGATATTTAAGTTCTATCATTAATCACATGTGTCGCTCCATTCTTTACGTGCATTGTCTTCTGAACTCTACAAAATAGACGTTCATATGTATGTTTTTTTGTTTATATTTTTTATTCATTTCCATTTCTAGCCATGTAAGTAACGAATATAAAATCGATACCAACAAACGAATATAAAAACTAACACAAATTAATTGGTATTTTCTTTCATAAAAATCAATAAAATATGATTGTAAGTTAGGGTTAGGGTTATTGTAGGGTTAGAAGAGTTGGGTTATGGGGTAGGGTTAGGGTCTCCAATCTTTTTCTCAAAATCTTTCGTACGTTGTTTACAATGAAGACGTTCCTGAAGACATTCTCCAGACATGCAACTGGGAAGAATTCCACAAGATTGGGAAGAAGAGGTGTGATCACATGTAGTAGAACAAGTTCATTATAGAAAAAGCCAATAAGGTAAAACCCCACATGTAAAGGAAAAACCACATGTAGCTCTCCACATGTGGACCATACTTGGAAAAAACCACATGTACAATGAAAGAGCAGACAATTTTTTTTGAGATTCTCACATGTACATTAGAGATATTATGAACAGAGTGGTGCAGATCCTCTGTTAATAGAGACATAAGGGAAGAAGGTGCAGTTAGAGACCAAGAAGGATAATTATTGCAGACACTTCAATATGGGAAAAACCTAAACTATATCACCATATGTACCTCCCCACATGTACCCTAAATATGGAAAAAACCATATGTACATCCCCACATGTAGTTTAAGACCAAAATCGAAAAAATCACATGTAGAAACCCACATGTAGTTTTCCCATCTATTGCACTCTTCCGGAAACACCCTCCTAAAATATAAAAACCCATATCCGAATATCAAAAATATCCAATAATTATGATGGACAAGAAAAAATCAAAAATAAAAAAGATTCGGTTCGCTTTTGAGCAGAGAGTAATCAGATCAAACTACTTGGCCATCAAGAACTGGATCTGATTATTTTTGGGAAAAAACTGTCTAAATAGGGACCATCATGTACTGGGAAACCGTAACAGAAAACCACATGTATATTTGACCACATGTATAAACCAATGTGAAGAGTATTCCAAAAAAGTTCAAAGATTACTCTAAAAGATTACCGCCAACTGTTGCTTCTGTGAAAATTTTGGATGTGGAATCTCGTCGTGAAGTAATTGTGTGCAGTTCTTCGAGACACTTTGAATGGTGGAAGTAATGGGAAAATAAAAAAATATACCTATACGATATACAAGTGTAGATTATCTATCTTTGGTATAAATTTCCACAGAGACTGTGCGTAAAGTGTAAAGAAAATATTGTAAAAATCCCAAAAATTTCATACCTAGGCCGTTATTAGAGACAACGGCCTAAGGCATTCATATAAAAGGGGTTCTTCATGACTTTTTGCTTTTTAAAAGTATTAAGCTATAACCTAGGCCGTTGTTGGAGACAACGGCCTAAGGTATTTACATGTAACCTAAGGTATTTGTGATAACCTAGGCTGTTGTCTGCAACAACGACCTAGGTAGTAGGCCAAAAAAAGATAAATTGGGGTGTTCTCGACTTGGCTAGGGTTAGGGTTAGGGTTAGGGTTAGGGTTAGTGTATTCAGTTTGGTAATTAGTGTTAACGGGGGTTATGGGTAGGATTAGGGTTATCGGGGGTCAGAGGTTTGATTAAGGTTATTGTAGGGTTAAGGTTATTGCAAGAAAGAAATTTGCGGTAAGATCTAGTTTTGGTTTATCATTAATTTGTGGTAGTTGGGAGTAGACAGGTAATAAGTTTTCAGTAAAGAGTTTACAGATATTCTGTATATAACCAATAAAAATCAATAAAACATGATAGGTTAAGTTAGGGTTAGGGTTAATGTAGGATTAGGGTTATTGTAAGGTTAGCAGAGTAGGGTTAAGGGTTAGGGTTATCGCAGGGTTAGCACAACGCAAGACTAGGCACATTTGTAATGTAGCTCGGAGTAAGACTAGGCACATTTAGCTGCTTGAATCATCTGATTCTTCTTTGATTTAGGATAACACCCGCCTACCATTATTGGAACAAAAAACCCCTAACCCTAACCTTAACCTTGACCTTATACTTGTAAACTAACCCGGTATATATTTTCGACCAGTGGTATTATTAGAAATGATCACAAACATAATGCGGGAAAATCAAACACCCTAAAGCTGAACATATTCCCTTTGTAATGGAACACTAACATATATCCTACTTCTAGTTTATTAGAACCTGTGAATTCTCTCCACTTCTCTCCACTAATACACACATGATTCTGCCCTACTCTAATTAACCCAACTTTCCATGTTTTGCCGTTAGGACTCAACAATGTTGTTGTTTTGCTAGTTTCTTCCTTGTTGTTAAGCTCAACAAAATCACATGCCAGCAGACTTTCAACATACACCTAAATGGGAAAAAGCACCAAGCTAAACAAGCAGAACTCAATCTCAAAGTAGAACTCAACACCCGCCTACTATTATTGCAGACACTTCAATATGGGAAATACCTAAAGTACATAACCACATGTAGATCCCCACATGTAGCCTATATATGGAAAAAACCATATGTACATCCCCACATGTAAACCCATATAATAAAAAACTCCTAACCCTCACCTTAACCCTAACCTTATACATGTAAACCTACTCCTTTATATTATTTGGAATATTTTTTAAGCATATTACCTTAATAATTTTATATTGGTTAGATAGAGCGAAAAATTTGGAACGTAATAAAAAATTATAAACAATAGATACGTGTATATCATCTGTCTTTCGTGTAGAGTTCCAAGGAGACTGTACGTAAAGAGTGAAGAGAAAATTGTAAAAATACCAAAAAAAATCATACCTAGGCCGTTGTTGTGGGCAACGGCTTAAGGCATTCATATAAAAGGGTACCCCATGACTTTTTCCTCTTTTCAAGTATTAAGCTACAACGTAGACCGTTGTCTCCAACAACGGCCTTAGGTATTTATTAGAAATGGGGTTGCTCTCTGACTTGTTGAGTTCTTTTCTCTTCTCCAAGTCAGAGAGCACCCCCCAAATCACCACTTTTTTGACTATAACCAAGGCCGTTGTCTCCAACAACGGCCTTAGGTATTTATTAAAAATGGGATTGCTCTCTGACTTGTTGCTCCTTTTGTCTTCTCTAAGTCAGAGAGCACCCCCAAAATCACAACTTTTTTGATTATAACCTAGGCCGTTGTCTCCAACAACGGCCTTAGGTATTTATTAGAAATGGGGTTGCTCTCTGACTTGTTGAGTCCTTTTCTCTTCTCCAAGTCAGAGAACACCCCCCAAATCACCACTTTTTTAACTATAACCTAGGCCGTTGTCTCCAACAACGGCCTTAGGTATTTATTAAAAATGGAATTGCTCTCTGACTTGTTGCTCCTTTTGTCTTCTCTAAGTCAGAGAGCACCCCCAAAATCACAACTTTTTTTATTATAAATTAGGCCGTTGTCTCCAACAACGACCTTAGGCATTTATTAGAAATGGGGTTGCTCTCTGACTTGTTGAGTCCTTTTCTCTTCTCTAAGTCAGAGAGCACCCCCCAAATCACCACTTTTTTGACTATAACCAAGGCCGTTGTCTCCAACAATGAGACAACGGCCTTAGGTATTTATTAAAAATGGGATTGCTCTCTGACTTGTTGCTCCTTTTGTCTTCTCTAAGTCAGAGAGCACCCCCAAAATCACAACTTTTTTGATTATAACCTAGGCCATTGTCTCCAACAACGACCTTAGGTATTTATTAGAAATGGGGTTGCTCTCTGACTTGTTGAGTCCTTTTCTCTTCTCCAAGTCAGAGAGCACCCCCCCCTCCCCCAAATCACCACTTTTTTTACTATAACCTAGGCCGTTGTCTACAACAACGGCCTAAGGTTATCAAAAACATATTGTTTTGCTCGGTGGCTTGTTGCTCATTTTAAACTAGTTATATTGAATAGAAAACCAAATTCATGAAATAACTGAGGCCGTTGCCTCCAACAACGACCTTAGTTTAAAAAATATATATATATTTACAAATACAAGTACAGTTAAAGTTGATACAGTTGAGTTACAAACCAATATTTGCGTACAACAATAATATTAACAAACGACACAAACAAATGACACTTAAGTCTTGAGAACATTTACAGTTACCAATCAAAGATAATTAACCAAGTTGCATAAAGAGTTATAAATATACCGAACAACTATATTATAAAAATTAAAAATCACAGTGGATCATCATATCTCGACTCAGAACTGTCTTCTTCGGAAGGAATTACTTCTTGCCTTCATTGAAAGATTAGGTTTAGTTAGTAAGAAACTCATTTGCCACAAAAAATACAATAAATTTAAACGAGTGATAAACATAAAAATTACGAGTCATACCCCTCAAATAAAGTTGGACAATTTCTTGAATCATGATTCATTTGGACAATGCCGCATCTTCAGCACCTTCTCTGTTTTTTAATGTGGAGTTGCTCTCTAATCGGCCTCAATCTTTTGGCACGAGGCCTTCCCTTTGTCGTGCACTGCTGTGGGTCACTAATGCGTGTAGGTATGTGTCCACTCCCTTGATCATGAGGTTGTGCACTACCATGCGGTTGTGAACTACCTTCGGGTTCGACACTGTCATGTGGTTGTGAGGCCTGTTCCGGTTGTTCACCTAATCCGGATTGTAGCCGAGAAACCCCGTCAATGATCTTCTGCAAATTCTCCAATGTGTATTTGTAACTCTCATTGGAGGAACAACCGAGATCGACAATTTGTTTTGCATGGTAGCTCAACTCACAATATCGAGAAGCAAAATTCTCGGTATTGGGATCAGTTGGAACTAATGTGTAACTTCTTCTCATCACATCCCTAGTTCATCTTCTTTTAATATATACATCCGGGAGGGATGTGTGATGGGAGAAACGAAGTACAGCTAAAATATGCCTGCAAGGAATGGCAACGAATTCGAACAAGTGACATGCACATGTAATAATTCCATTGATTTTGCATAATTGAAGAAGGCGAGCCAGTTCTGATTCTCCACAGAGTATCACATGGAAGGTTGAACTATCTGGTGTCTCAAGATCGACAAAAAATGTCACATTGTACATGAAGCTTTTTGTGACTTCCTCTTGGAATTTGTAAAATATTTTCAAAGTATATGTTTTTGCTATTTGTGTCTCCAAAGTCCATTCGCTCTTCAACTTCGGTCTCTTCTCACGGTTAGAATGATTTTCTTTCAATTCATCGTGTCTTTGCCTTCCCATAAAATGGTCGAAGATGACGGCAAATTCATGCAGGGAATACTTTTTTCTGTATGATGCTTCAGGGCAGAATGTGCGGACTCAACCCGTTGGCTACTCAACATGCCGGCCCAAAAAGAATCTTTAGCGTAGATGGGTGCCCAACTTTCACGGATATCAAATATATCGTTCAACCATTTGTTACTCTGTAATCTGTATTGCGAAATCAAAATATTTCACTTTTCTACAAATTCATGTATATATTCGGAATTGTAGATTACATTCTTCAAGGACTCCCTAAACTTTTCGACATCGAAATCAAGACGAAACTCCTAGGGTAACTTATCCAGAATGTGCCAAATATAAAAATAATGCCGAGTTTGGGAGAAAACTTTCTTAACTGCGGCGGCAATCCCACGGTCTTGATCGGTGATAATATTGGATGGAGCACAATTCATAATCCCTAACCACTTTTCAAAGAACCATTCAAACGATGAGGCCGTTTCATTTGGAATGAACCCACCTCCTAAGAAAGTCGATTTCCAATGTTGATTCACTCCAACAAACGGAACAAATAACATTCTGTAACGGTTCGTATTGTACGTGGCATCAAAACAAACTTCATCGCCAAATTCTTCATAATTCATCCTACAAATACCATCTACCCACATACAGTGTGACAACCGCCCTTCGGGATCGACTTGAATGTCATAAAAAAATGAAAGATCCATCTATTTCTTAGATTCGAAAAAATTAATTAGCATTGTAGAATCATGTCCTTTCAATACTTCTTGCGAATCTCTAACTAAATTTCTAACATCTTTTTCTGTGAATCCGACTTGATCGTGACCACCACTAGCACTTTTGAAAAAGAGCATTTGTCGACATGTTTGGATATTAGCGTGGTTCATTTGATCTATAATCCTTTTGTCCGTATTTGACACGGACTTGTTCCGGGGCAAAAGGTGCCTTCTACCAGGTGAGGTGAATTCGTGATTGTGTTCTTCGTGAAATGAATACACCACCCACGTATTACTTGTTTCGTTCAATTTCACATGAACGCAAGCCTTGCAACCCGTTCTACTGGTTGTTCTACGTCTACCATCACTATGTTGACCCGGCGACGACACAGCACAAAGATATGACTTATCTACTTCCATTTTCCCCTTTAATTTATTCCCACCCTTATGTATTGCAAAACCCCCACAACGAGCATATGAAGAATAAAAATTCTCGGCTTCAACTAAAGTGGGGAATGTCATACCTAACTTTGGTTTCAGATGGTCTTCGACTATCGGCATGGAATCAGTGATTGGTTCTACCCGCACAAAATTATCGCCAGCAGCAGAACTCTCCGTATCGTTGTTCATCTGCAGTAAAAATATATTACTGGTCAATTAATAACACATTATATATAAAATAGCTTGTTAACAAACGACTGCGATATATATACATACGAAGCAAAATAAGTCACAACATGTCGAAAATGACATCATATAAATTCAAACACTTCTATTGGGTCCGGCTTGCCGCGCACAAGGTAACGAAACTTCTACAAGTAAGTTCCGATCCACGGTTTGCAAAATAAGGCGGTGTCTCGCTCGCATTCCCCTCATTCTTGAACTGAGGTTGTTGTTTGATATACGGTACAAATCCGTACAAACGAGATCAAAAAAATCCTAAACTTTCGGAGCTGGACGGCGGCAAAACACATGACCCAACCAAATTTTTAGAGGTCAATTACGACTCACGGATTGCAAAATACACCGATGTATCGCTTTCACTCACGGAAATGTGTAACGCCCCGAATCCCAAATACACTGAATTCGAGATGTTCTACAGGATCTTTTCACTTTCTTTAGTACAATTTTACAGGGAAATTAAAACTTTTCATCATACATCAGAGATTACATCATAATTACATCTTTCTTTTGCACAGCGGAAGTAAATTTTACAACAATTGAAATAAAGTACAACAACAATGATACAATCTTTAAGCATCCATTCTTCTTTAATCTTTAACATGACATATACCTGCATATAAGACTGTGGGTACGTCAGTTTATTCAACCGACGAACCTTATACACGGCCATCCTCTCTATGCCGAAAATAGTATAACTTAACTTTTCATATTTAGCAAACACGAACTTGTCACAATTCAAACTAAAGGGACTACCCTATTGATGTCGTGTTGTGATTGTGCACTTAGTCCTTAATGCAGTTAATTATGTTACATGACACTAATGCACACTTGTTCGGATTCTATGCATCCCATACTACATAGGTCCGAGGGCAAACCCTTATTCGTTCTTCATCTTTATAGGGTTCAATCCCCCGTTATGTCTTAAACTACTACTGTAACTACGGTAGTGTCTTAGATGTCCTATGATCTATGAGCCCATGTCCAGGCAGCCTGGAGGGGAATCCCACGTACTGTCACGACGCATCGAGCAGGCAACCTATGGACATTTCAGCCTCCGCCATGGAACAATGGCACCACCCATAGCCACTCGAACATCCCACGAGCGTCGCCACCGGGACGATAATTCCGGAGTAGCGCCCACGCCATGTCTTGACGCATCAAGCAGGCAGCCTGTGAATCGCTCTCACACCGCTATCCGATGGCCCCCATACTCATGTTTTTCTTCTACTTTCATCACCTCTTCACTATGTACTAGTCCTTAGTTTTATTTAAAAATCATGAACAAAATAATCTCTAGAGTTAGCCTCTCCATCAACCGGACTTATTCATTTGTTTCATCATGACCAACCTTGGTCTAATTTCATCTCAATTCATTTTTTCTCAATGCCGGGGAGACTTAGCTACTCTATTTCAAATTTCATTTCACAATCTTCAACTCATAACAATTTCCATGTCGAGTTCTCAAACTCACATGTATGTTCTCCTTCAATTCATGATTACACTTTGTTCACAAGTCCATAATGAATACTTTTAACTCATAAAGTTCATATGTATAGCCAACAATTTCTTTTTCCCTTTCATAAATCATGATTTTAATTTCATAATCATATATGAATTCATGCAACTTCATAATATCACTAGTAACCTTCATATTTCACATTTTGCACAATATTCACAAATGAGAATAAATAATATCATGTTACACAACAAAGTACTTTTTCCAATTACTTTATCATAGCCTATTTCACTTAATCTTTATAAGTTATGAATTCCATAAGTATGTATCTTATAACCAAAGCTCTAATTATGCCTTTTGTTCACAAACCATATTGTATTTCATTCAAATAATACCCAAATCACTCTTACAAAATTCCTTGCATTTTTATGAGAATTACCATATTTATTTCATAATTTTTGGACTTCAAAAACTCCCAAAAAAATATTTTTTTATATATGCCGAACCCAAGAATCGAACCAGGCACAGCACCGAGACAGCACAGAGCCCAGACCGCTAGGCCGGTCGCCGAACACGATATAAGAGAGACTGAGAGTAATAAATACTCTCGGTTCGCTGCTAACTAGTTTTTAGAGAATTAAACAAAAAGAAGTGTTGATTCTGGGATTCGAACTGTGCAAACCAGAGAAGCAAACCGCAGTCCAAGACCGCCTGAGCCACTGGCTCGGGTTGTCACTAACCCAAATAAAAATCGATTTGTATTATATTCACACTGCTTTAAAAATAACTCGATATTCAAATAACCATAGTTTCTTATGGCTTTGGTAAAATTTTCTAAAAACTTCCAGATTAAATCCTCATTCATATAAGTTCATACCAGTGGGGAAAATAATTTTTTTGTACTAATGAAATGTATGTTTTTACACACAAATCCAAAAATCATTTATTTAACTACAATACATTGTATTTTCGACATTGCCAAATAATTGATCTACTAGTCTTTTATTGAATGATTTCATAGTGATAATTTACTGAAATTAGTTCTTAATTCAACCAATACACATGTTTATAATAGTCCACATCTATATCAACATAAAGGTCCATTCATCACAATTCAACTACTAATTTTAGGAGTCGTACTTTCATTAATCAACCTATGTCATAATGAAGTATACTCATTTATCGATTATACAAATCACGTCTCAAAACATACAAGTATTTCATTTTTCTTCAAAATAAGGTGTACTCTTTCTTAATAAGTTCCATGTCTCAATTTCTCAATTAACAAGCATGCATTATGTCTCTAATCATAATAACAACATTCTCAATTAAATTTAGTCACCATCATAACTTCATACTAATAAACATGGAGCAATCTACACACAATTTAATTTTAACACTAGACCATATAAGTTAATCACCATATTTTAATCAATTCACATACTAACTACTCAATTCAAGTGGGCTCTTATTAATATTTTTCATGGATCTTTGATGGTTGAAACTTAGCATGGATCTATATTAGAAATATGAAATGTTTTACCCACCTTAAATGGAGAGAAAACACAAACAAAGCAACCAAGTCCTTGTAGATGAAAGCACCACCTCCTAGCCAAAAGAGTGCACCAACTCCAAGCCTCCTAGCCAAGCCGAATGCTTCCTCTAGCCCAATCCGAAAGCTTCCCCTCCTTGTGATGCCGGCCACTCCAAGCAACAACAACCCACACAACTCTCTTATCTTTTATAACTCTCACTATTACAATACTATAACTTAGAAATTATACTTTGCATATGAAAAATTAGCCATGAGAGGGGGGGGGGTATTTATACTAGGAAATGAGGGAGATGGAGGGCCAAGATTGTTTTGGTGGTTGTAGAATGAAGGGCTTAGATTAAGGTAGGAGTTAGAAAAACTACCCACTTCCATGAAACTACCCCCCATGATCACCATACCCAAAATCAAAAATCCCTCCAAAAAGATTGAAACCCGGCCAAGAATAAAGTGTGCAATGCACGTGTACGTGTAGTGCACGTGCATGCAACTAGGCCAAATTTGTACATTTTTAAATTTGTATAAAAATAATTTAGTTAAAAAAAGTCTTCTACATGACAAATTAAAATAGATTAATTCATGGGCTTTCTTTTTGGGCCAAAATAGTTTATATAAAAGTAAATAAAATAAAATACTTTTGGGCTTTTTAAGAAAAGGGCTTTTTATTAAATTAAAATAAGGCTTTAAAGAAAGGCTTTTTGTACTAAAATAATTTGAGAAAATATATTTAAATATAAACATCATGATAAAATAATCCAAACAAAATATTGCACGTGCACACTACGTGCAAAATAAATAATTTTTCATTAATTGAAAAATCAGGGTATTACAAAATGAATTGAAAGCGATACACGGTCGTACACTGCAAACCGTGAATCCGAACACAATTCTATGAATTGCGTTGGGTTGTGTTTGGCGTGTCCGACGTACTCGCAAAGTTGCATAAATTTTTTTCCGCTTTGTGCGCTATTACTAACATCGAACAACAAACAACAACAACTAATACAACATCTACTTTCCCAATAAACTAGAATTACCTACTTTATAAAAATCTACACATAATATACCAATTGCACACTGAAACATTGGTGAAAATTTTCCAATCAATTAGCCTGGTTAGAACTACTCAAGGGGGAACAAATTAGTACCTTCAACAATGAGGGTGTTCGGGAGGCCGCAAAGTGGCTGCTGTAGAGAAAGGAAGGGGAGTAGGGTTTGGCTAATTTAGATTAATTAGGGTTTTAGGGTTTGATAGATTTTGTATGGGTTAGGGTTTGTTTGTAATTGGAATCTCCAAAGGAAGAGGTCTAGAGACTGAGAATAGGGGAAGATTCGGTGAAAAGCAGCGATCAAGAAAGATTTAGGGTTTTCAGTTCGATAGAGAGACAGCTCCGGTTGGGAAATTGGGTTTATCGAGCTCAATTAGCGAGTTGGACGAAGTGAGGGAGATGAAGATCTGAGTATGTACAAGTGTTTGGAAAAATACTTGTACATACCTAGGCCGTTGTTGGAAACAACGGCCAAGGTATGTTTTTTTTATAAAAAAACAACTTAGGCCGTTGTTTCCAACAACGGCCTAAGTAAATTTTTCGACAAAAAAAACTCCATGCCAAAAAAATGCTAAGTCCCAAACGTTTTTTGGCGTGAAGTGATGAAAATGCCCATCCGCCTTTCAAAGCATTAGTGGGAGACTTAGCGGATATCGATCTGATCCGCTGATCAAGATCAGATCGAGATCGACGACCTATATGTGTGTTTTCCAACCCGTTGAAAACGAACCCGTTTTCAACTGAGCAAAACCCTATATATATATATATATATATATATATATATATATATATATATATATATATATATATATATATATATATATATATTACCTATATGTATATTATTATTACCTATAGTTTATTTGTTGTCAAAATTACTTGTTAAGTATTCATCTTTTGATCATAAATAAATAAATTTAATAATTTTGAACTTGTTCATGGAAGATTGTATTGGCTCTACATTTGGTGTGTATAAAACATACTTTTATGACTAATATTTTCAGTTAAGATATGTACAGGATAACAAGCATTCAAAATTTAAATGAAGATTCAAAAGATATTCAGAATCAACTTAAACGGAAAAGTATTGAAAATATTTCAAAATATCAAAGATATTCTCACATAAGAAAGATGTGCTCAAATTCTCAAGAAATCAGCAAGACCTAGAATATTCACTTCTATAATTGTGAGAAACATATACGAAAGAATCGTTGATAGAATATTGAGTGAAGGAAAGATTTATAATGTGGATTCACCAAATAATCTGTTTTTGGTAAGTCACGGTCGATTGTCTCAACACTTCAAGTACAATTTTTGATGCAATCAACTATCAACCTCTCTGACTTCGGTTGATAGTTTGACTGTCAAATGCACATAATTGCAGCCGACCGATACCTGCAAAAAACAGCTTTTGGCATTTCTTTTCATTATTTTGGAAATAAATAATTTTTCACCCTATAAATAGAGTTGAATTTGCTGCTTATTTTTCATCTTTTTCAACTGTATTTTTTTTGAATTCAATACTTTCTCACCGATCAATAGAGTGTGCGATTTTATTGTTTTCTTAGTCAATATGTTGATCATGTTATTTTTCGTTTTCTTTCGTTCGATAAGAGGTTGTTTTACAGGGCTTGTACATAGAAGTCATGCGGGTGTAATAGGACTCTCTGCCTGAATACCGAGAACTAACTGTACGTAGTTTTAAGTGCAGTGGAACGCTTATTGTTGCTTACTTGGTGACTGAGGATCTTTCATGTCTCCCCCATGAAGAGATAAGATATTCCTACGCCCCTGCCCCTAGCTCAGAGTCTCAGACAATTTATACAATTTATAAGACAATAGATACTATGTAGTACAACTGCCCACCACAGGCTGACTCTCAAAAGTTGGTTAACCGATTAGGTGACTCTTGATCCTTGGCATTATTATTTATATTATATTATATTACTTAAGTTAACCGATATGGGACCTTCTCATATCTTACCTCTTAATCCTGAGAACTACACAGACTTTCCATGTTGGGCCCCCTCAATATGCCACGGCACAAGCCAAGGTTTTTTACGAAAGTCAAAGGCAACAAAAGCACAATGCTGCTCCTCCTTATGGAAAATTTTGCCGTACTGACCCACTTTTTGAAAATATTTGGCGCTCAGACCCACTTCCGAAAATAATTAGCGATCTGCCCCTGTTTAGGACACGTCAGCATAAACCATTATTGGAAATAACGGCATATGTTATTTACATGCCGTTATTTTCAATAACGGCATCTATTTTACATTTTTTTTCCATGCCGTTATTTGGAATAACGGCATCAGTATATTTCTCTTACAAGTATGAATCTTCTAATTTTAAAAAATTTTAAGTGTGAAAAAAACTTATAAATGATGCCGTTATCCCCAATAACGGCATTCGAATGACTATTGCCGTTATTGGAGATAACGACATCAGTTATATATAAATGAACTCTTGCCGTTGTTTGGAAACAGAGAGAATGAATAATAAGTTAATTTTTTTAAAAAAAATTTATAACTGATGTCGTTATTTTGGAATAACGACATCAGTTATAAAAAATTTCTATAAAAAATTAACTTTGATTGCATTCCTACCATGACTTCACATGAGTGGAGCTAATAAAAATAAAAAATGAAGAACATGAGTGGAGCTAATTAAGGGGATGTATTTATCATGCATGCATGCCTGTCATCCCCATTCCCCACTTCACGTGACTTGCATGATACTTCTCTGTTTCCGTTATAAAAACATGCAACATTGGTACACGTGTAGTTATAAAAACATGCAACAGAGAAGTACGGCACATGGTGACTTGCATGACTACATGTAGTTTAGCTACCTATGATATCGATGTTGCACTGATGCCGTTATTTCAAATAACGACATCAGTAGAGAATGCCGTTATTTGAAATAACGGCATCTATTATAAAATTTTCACACTTACAATTTTTTCTCTATGTGGAGATTACAAGCTGTCGAAAAATAAAACAACCTATGCCGTTATTCCAAATAACGGCATGAAACTTTTTTAAATATAGATGCCATTATTGAAAATAACGGCATTGTAAATAACCTATGCCGTTATTTTCAATAATGGTTTATGCTGACGTGTCCTAAACAGGGGCAGATCGCTAATTGTTTTTGGAAGTGGGTCGGAGCGCCAAATATTTTCAAAAAGTGGGTCAGTACGGCAAAATTTTCCTCCTTATGACCGTGGGCCCCCTACACACCATAATCCACATTCACTTACCATTTCATTATGCCACATCATGCAACCAAGCATACATTTTTTTTCAAACCATTTTTTTCCTTTCCCAACATATATTATCAATATATATATACTTATATTATTTTGAAATTATACGGGATGTTAGATGTGATGGCTAATCTGCCTGTAAATGCTTTGAGATCCGTACCGAAATCGTACGGCTCTGATCTGCTGTCATGCCCCGCTTCCCAAAAATATGGAATACGAGCACGTGACGAAGCCCAACGAATGATTTTTACATCATCCATAAGCTGTAGGATCGACTCAGCATCATAACAAGAATATAACCAGATTTATATATAACCAAGCATGCATGAATAATTTATTAAGAAACAGAAAACAATTTAAACAACTAATAATATTCAAATAGTTCTCATGTCTAGATCAAGTGTAAAACTCGGAAACATGTCTTATACAGCAGAAGAAATAAATACCTCAAGGAAAGCAATTATCTAAACAAGTCCTTGCTCCAAGCGAAGTCTAAAATGTCTGCTCGCCAATCCCAGCAGGTAGTTCGTCTCCCAAGTCTGCTTAATAAATATAAAAAGGAAAAACCGGAAAAAACAAGAGAAAATGCCCTTAGTGCAAGCTAGGGCCACAAATAGTGAAAACAAGTACAAGTATGGGGAACAGGAATTGGAATCAAGAATGTAACAGGGCTACAACAAGTAGTGAAAATCTAAGAACTAGCTAGCAAGAGGGACATCCTAGTAAACAGGCTAGTTAACAACTGCTAATGGTACAACATATGACAGGTGAACTTGTAGGGGTAACTAACATCAAGCATCATGTTTCATGTATCAGGTTTCACGTATCAAGTTTCATGTTTCAAGTCTCATGTATCATGTTTCATGTGTCATATCATCAAGTATCAAGTAACAGGTGACATGTTCAGGTTCATATTCAAGTCTTGTAGTTATTACTATCTAGGTAGCACGACATGCATCCATCTTTTTACTACATGGTTGCTACAGTCAAAACAATTTCGTTTAGGCCTAGTAATGGAGTCTATATGGCGGTGTACTCAGGTATCAAGTATCAAGCAAGTCATGCTCATGAATCGGATAATCATATAACTAGTTCATGTATCGAGTCATAGCAAGACAAGTCATGAATCATACATATACTAGTTCATGGATCAATAATATACTAGTTCATGAATCGATTTATAATATACTAGTTCATGAATCAAATAATATACTAGTTCATGAATCGAATAATAATATACTAGTTCATGAGACATGTATCAAGTGGGAAATACGGGCCCCCTTCCGAGTACACTTACCTATATTGTCCACTACTATGGTCTTTCCCTTAACCCGGGCTTATTACATTTATTAATTCTTATCAAGCAAGCATACAAGTGTGTGAAATGTTGCAAATTAATTCTAAGAAAATTTGGGGATGTCCTATAGGGTGTCCAGCAACTACATATAAAATTTCATGTCCAACGCTTGCTGTTTACACAGCTAAATAAATTCGCAAAGTAAACGTGTGCAGCAGTTTTACGAATCTGTGCCTACCGACACAGCTTCAGTAAAACTACAATAACTCCTAGACCGTAACTCTAAATTCGAAAATTTCGGAGTCTAACGACATCTAGACATCCAGAGCTACATTTTCTATTCAGGTCTCGGATTCAGATTCTAATGTTAAATGGGTCGAAACAGCAATGGAAGATTCAGGACAGCAACATGAGGGGATAACTTACTAGTATAGATTTCATGGAGATTTGTTATTAGGCGTCTAAATTATTGTATGATATAAATACATGACATTGGTGGTCCAAACAGTAAGTAATAATTATTTTCCAAGTTAAATGGTTGCAAGTTCATCAAATACAAATATACCATGTGTCTACAAATTTAGGGCTCCTTAATTCATATGTCTAGGTGTTCATGTGCTCAAGGGGTAAAAGAGTCCAATAATTATAAATTAAATACAAGAAAATTTTGTGACTCTTAGAATTGTCAATTTGGAGGTTCGATATTGATCTACAATGATATTCAAGGAGTCACAATCTAACTATTTGTAGTATTTTCAAGGGTACTTGTACTAGAACAATAAAATTGTACAAGGATACTTGCCTTAATTTGATGATGACTAGATCCACTTGTTGTAGAAATTTGGGTAGAAAAAATCCCGGAAGAAGTCCTCCAAAAGCACGTGCGAAGATCGACCGTAGATCGAGTTTTCCCCCGACACCGGATCAGCCCAGAACAGCGAACAGCGAGCGGGATTTGGTGCGGCAAAACACGGGACAGCAATTTCCACCAATCGAATTTATCCCACACACCGGATCGGGCCGAACAGCGGAACGGCGAGCGGGATTCACTGTGGGCACAACACGGGACAGCGATCTCGATCGCACGGATCTTGAAGCGATCCGATGGTCGAGATCGAATCCCACCTTTTCCTCCTTTCTTCTTCTTCTTCGTTCGCTTCTTCGAAACGGAGTGCGAGAGAGAGAAGGTGCTGCAGTGCCGGCGATGGCTGCGGAACGTCGACTGACGACGCGACGACGACTGGGAAGTTGACGACGGTGACTGGCGGCGAGCTAGCGACGAAAGGCGTGGCTTTGTTCTGAGTTCACGAACAGGGGAGGAATAGGAATGGTTTGGGGTGTTGGCGACGGCGGCGAGGAGATGGCGAGGTGATGGGAGTGGTGACAGGCGAAGTGCTTGGCAACGCGACGTCGAGAAGCGACGCAGTGTCGAGGATGGCGCCGCTCTGTTTCTTGGGTTCGAACAGAGGAGCGACACCAGCGGCTGAACGGGATTCGACAGGGCTTGGATGAAGACGAGGCGACGTAGGGTTCTCCGGAGGATGAAGGGGGATGCACGGCGAGGGGATGGTGATTGTGAAAGGTGGTCGGAGAAGCCACTAGGAAAGGCGGATTGGGTTTCGAGGTTCGAGTAATGGCGAAATGGTTTCGGAGGTTGGGTTCGATGGTGAACGATGGCGGTTGTGGGGGTTGATGAGGAGTGGAAGCAAGGCGATCGGGAGCTGGGGCGATGGCGAGGAGGCAATGGGCGATCGGAGGTGGTAAGGCGATGGTGGATGGTGGGTTTCGATCGGATAGAGAAGAAGACGGGAGGAAGGAAGGAGGCGGTTGAGTTTGTTAGGGGGGTTGCACAGTATACGGGGGTTAAAATAGTATTAGTTGGGATTAGGGTTAGGGTAGGGTTTAAATAGTAGGGTTTGCGGGTTCGTGGGTTTTGGGTATCCGTTTCAAAAAGAACCCAACAGAAGAAATGGTCAAAATGCACTGAAATGGAGATTAAAAAGATAAATGAGAAGAAATAGTCAATTCTTCGTGAAGAACGACACAAAGTGCACACAAATGAATTCGATAAAAGGACCAAAAATTGAGTCGAGGCAAAAATAATGATTTTATTCAAACTGAAATAAAATACAGGATCTCAAATAGATGAAAGAGTACAATTGAGCAAAATACAGTATAAAAGTACAAATACAGGGAAACATGAGTTACATCTGCTGTGGTTTTTACCATCATCATAAACCCCCCACTCCCGGAAGGCGATTTTCATGGCTTTCGGGAAGTAGTACGTCTTATTTTAGAATCTGGCAAATAATCTTAGCAGTCGGAGTGTTCGGAGATACCCGGGACTGATCTGTGGCTTCTGAAGGCAGTGAATATTTTCCTGGATTTTTCCATATTTTTTCGGATTTTTCCAAATTATCTGGAATTTTCTGGAAATTTTTTCTTCTCCGAATTTTATGAAATGCTCTAAAGTCTCAAAATCACTCTTTCAAATTTTATAATTAATAAATTCAATTTTAATTATTTTTTCGGATTTTTAAATTATTTTTCCGAATTAAAATAATTATTTTTGAATTTTTTTAATTAATTTTTCGTTGAAAAATGATTTTAAAATGATTTTCTGAATTTATCAGATCCGTTACGCTTTCTGAAGCAATCTGGGCCGTGCATCAAGGCCTGGCTCGTGCGCTGAGGCGATTAGATGGATGAGAGCTTTTGATCAGGCCGAAAGAAACAGAGGCGCTGGTCCTGATCTGGCGCGATGATCTCGGAGATCGGACTACTACTGGGCGTCTTCTTCACCCCCTAACTCGGCGAACGAAATCGCCGAGCTGTTTTTTCCTCCTTCGATGGCATAGCTTGGCGACGACTGAAGTAAGTGACTGCAGTGTCATGGACGTCGAGATCTCGGCGAGCTATGGAAGCCTCACTGCAGGGGAGCTACGGTGTGCCTTCGCTGAACCATGGAGTTGTGGAAACTCTGCCGAGCTATGGGCCTTCGTGCTCTTACCGAGCTATAATGCCTGAGCTTTCGGTGAGCTATGGGCATGGATCTTTCGTCGAGCTATGGAGCTATGGTAGCTTTCGTCCTTGCCGAGCTATGGGGAAGGTCCTCTCACCGAGCTACAGGTTTGCTCGTCTCGCTAGCTATTGAGCTCTATGAATTTGTCGAGCTATGGAGATGGAGATTTCGCCGAGCTATGGATTCGCGGAGCTACGATAGCTCGTTCTGCCGAGCAATGAAGCGAGGGATCTCGCCGAGCTATGGTAGCCTATTTCGCCGAATTCGCCGAGCTATGGTGGTCGAGCTTTCACCGAGCTATGGATTCGCAGAGCTACGGTAGCTCGTTCTGCCGAGCTATGAAGCGAGGGATCTCACCAAGCTCTGGGTTTCGACGAATTTGCCGAGCTATGGCGGTCGAGCTTTTGCCGAGCTACGGAGCCAATGGGTTCGCCGAGCTATCGGGATTCTCACCGAGCTACGGAGTATTGATCTCCGCGAGCTACGGAGTTAGAGTTTTTTTTAGCCCTATTTTTTGGAATTCATGGGTTTCGGCGAGGTGGACCGCGGCTCGGAGCGATCATGGGGGCATGACCGTGAGCGGTGGAGCTCAGCTTGGTCGAGGCAGTGGCTCAAGACGGTGTGACGACGATTCTGGGCGAGCTCCGCTCTTAGGTTTCTGCCGAAGAGGCGAAGGAGGTTTTTGGCGGGAGATTTTCGAAGAAGAAGAAGCGGAGTGGGTGTGAGGTTGGGTTTGGATCCGAACCGTTAACAACCATTTGCCTTTTCCCCTTAGTTTCTCTCACGGATTTTGGGTCGTGGATTCGACCCGTTAAGCCCCTTTGATTCTCTTGAGCTTCTTTTTTGGGGATTTTTGGAGCTTTTTTGGGTTTGGGTGTGCATATAAGTTTTTGTACATATATTTATCGTCATGTATATGCAACAAATCATATATATATGTATAATTACTTGTATGTGTATACCCTGTTTTTTACTCCATCACTGTGGATTGGTGGATCTTGTACATATATCAATAGATGTGCTAGGAGAGCTATTGCAGACTTGCCGTTTGATCCCAAAAAATTTTTGTGGCATGTCGGGGACAGAGTTGAACGTTTTGAGCTTGCCGTTTGTGCCTGACAAGCGTGTAGAGAACTCTGTGATGAAATTGATGTAGAGCTTGCTGTTTGATCCCAGCAAGTTTGGAGAGAACTCTGAGATAGAGTCGATGTGAAAACTGCCGTTTGGTCCCGGCAAGTTTGGAGACGACTCTGAGATAGAGTTGACGTAGAAACTGCCGTTTGACCCCGGCAAGTTTTGAGACAACTCTGAGATAGAGCAGATGTATAGCTTGCCGTTTGATCCCGGTAAGTCTGGAGATAACTCGAAGATAGAGTTGAATGTTCAAGCTTGCCATTTGCGCCCGACAAGTTTAGAGGGACAACTCTTTGACCGAGTTGACGTAGAGCTTGCTATTTGTTCCTAACAAGCGTTGAGAGACAACTAAGAGATAGAGTTGAACATTCAAGCTTGCCGTTTGCGCTGGGCAAGTTTAGAGGGACAACTCTTTGACTGAGTTGACATAGAGCCTGTTGTTTGTTACCAGCAAGCTTGGAGAGAACTTGATGGTAGAATTGAGTGCTGAACTTGCTGTTTGCGCCCAGCAAGTGTGTAGAAACAACTTTGTGATTGAGCTGATGCAGAAATTGCCGTTTAATCCCGGCGAGTTTGTAAGGGCAACTCGTGCCTGAGTTATGTGTTGAACTTGTTGTTAGTTCCCAACAAGCTTAGAGAGGACTCTATGACAGAGTTGGAAGTTGCACCTGCTGTTTGCGCCCAACAAGCGTGTAGAGACAACTCTGAGATAGAGTTGATGTGGAAATTGTTGTTTGATCCCGGCGAGTTCGTAGAGGACTCTATGACAGAGTTGGAGGTTACACCTGCTGTTTGCGCTCAACAAGCGTGTAGAGACAACTCTGAGATAGAGTCGATGTAGAAATTGTTGTTTGATCCCGGCGAGTTCGTTGAGGACTCTATGACCGAGTTGGATGTTGCACTTTCTGTTTGCGCCAAGCAAGCGTGTAGAGACAAATCTGAGATAGAATCGATGTAGAAATTGCCGTTTGAACCTGGCGAGTTCGTTGAGGAATCTATGACCGAGTTGGATGCTGCACCTACTATTTGCACCCAGCAATCGTGCAGAGATAACTCTGAGATAGAGTCGATGTAGAAACTGCCGTTTGATCCCGGCGAGTTCGTAGAGGACTATATGATTGAGTTGGATGTTGCACCTGCTGTTCCCCAGTAAGCATGTAGAGACTACTCTAAGATAGAGTCGATGTAGAAATTGTCATTTGATCCCTGTGAGTTCATAGAGGGCTTTATGACCGAGTTGGATGTTACACCTACTGTTTGCACCCAGCAAGCGTGTAGAGACAACTTTGAGATACAGTCGATGTAGAAACTGCCGTTTGATCCCGGCGAGTTCGTAGAGGACTCTATGACCGAGTTGGATGTTGCACCTACTGTTTGCACCCAGCAAGCGTGTAGAGAAAACTCTGAGATAGAGTCGATGTTGAAAATGCCGCTTGATCTCGACAAGTTTGTAGGGAGAGCTATGAGATGCACTTGAGCCTGAACTTGTTGTTTGGCCCCGGCAAGTTGTTAGTGGTGCTTGGGAGAGGCATTGAAATCATTGTGGGGAGCCGATGAGCATAGAGTGGAACATTGAACTCATTGTTTGGAACCAACAAGTCATGGACAGAGCTCAAGCATAGAGCAAGGCGTCGAACTCGTTGTTTTGGAGCCAACGAGCTATTTGGTAAAGCTTGAGCGAAGACCAAGACATTGAACCTCTTGTTTAGAGTCAACGAGCTGTTTGGTGGGACTTGGGCGAAAACCAAAGTGTTGAACTCGTTGTTTGGAGCCAACGAACTATTTGGTGAAGCTTGAACGAAGACCAAGGCATTGAACTTGTTGTTGGGAGCCTACAAGTTATTGATGGAGCTCAAGCAAAGAGTAGAACATTGAACTCATTGTTTGGAGCCAACGAGTTGTTGATGGAGCTCAAGCGGTGACTAAAGTGCTGAACTTGTTGTTTGGGACAAACGAGTTGTTGATGGAGCTCAAGCGGCGAGCGGAGCGCTAAACTCGTTGTTTGAAACAAATGAGTTGTTGATGGAGCTCAAGCGACGAGTGGAGCGCTAAACTCGTTGTTTGGGACCAACGAGCTATTGATGGATCTCAAGTGGCGAGTAGAGCGCTGAACTTGTTGTTTGGAGCCAACAAGTTATTGATGAAGCCTGAGTATAGAGCAAGGCATCGAACTCGTTGTTTGGAGCCAACGAGCTGTTGATGGAGCTCAAGTGGCGAGAAGAGTGCTGAACTCGTTGTTTGGGACAAACGAGTTATTGATGGAGCTCAATCGGCAAGCAGAGCGCTGGACTCATTGTTTGGGACAAACGAGTTGTTGATGGAGCTCAGGCAGAGTGCGGAGCACTGAACCGTTTGTTTGGGACCAACGAGTTGTTGATGGAGCTCAAGCGGAGAACAGAGTGCTGAACTCGTTATTTGGGACAAACGAGTTGTTAATGGAGCTCAAGCGGCGAGTAGAGCATTAGAGCCAATGAATTATGGACGGAGCTCAAGCATAAAGCAAGGCATCGAACTCGTTATTTGTAGCCATCGAGCTGTTGATGGAGCTCAAGTGGTGAGAAGAGCACTGAACTCGTTGTTTGGGACTAACGAGTTGTTGATGAAGCTCGAGCGGCGCGCGGAGCGCTGAACTCGTTGTTTGGGACCAACGAGCTATTGATGAAGCTCAAGCAGTGAGCAGAGCGTAGAACTCATTATTTAGAACAAATGAGTTGTTGATGGAGCTCAAGTAGAGAGCAGAGCGCTGAATTCATTGTTTGGGACCAACGAGTTGTTGATGGAGCTCAAGCGGCGAGCAGAGCACTTAACTCGTTGTTTGGAGCCAACGAGCTATTGATGGAGCTCAAGCAGCGAGCGGAGTGCTGAACTCATTGTTTGGAACCAACGAGTTGTTGATGGAGCTCAAGCAGCGAGCGGGGCGCTGAACTCGTTGTTTAGGACCAACGAGTTGTTAATGGAGCTCAAGCATTGAGTGGGACATTGAACCCATTGTCTAGAGCCAACAAGTTATTTGGTGGAGCTTGAGCGAAGACCAAAGTATTGAACTCGTTGTTTGGAGTTAGCGAGCTATTTGGTGAAGCTTAAGTGAAGACCAAAGTGTTGAACTCATTGTTTGGAGCCAACGAGCTATTTGATGGAGCTCAAGCGGCGAGCAGGGCGCTGAACTCGTTGTTTGGGGCCAACGAGTTGCTAATGGAGCTCAAGCGAAGAGTAGACATTGAACCCGTTGTTTGTAGCCAACCAGCTATTTGGTGGAGCTTGAGCGAAGACCAAAGTGTTGAACTCGTTATTTGGAACCAACGAGCTCTTTGGTGAAGCTTGAGCGAAGACCAAAGTGTTGAACTTGTTGTTTCGAGCCAACGAGCTGTTGATGGAGCTCAAGTGGCGAGCAGAGCACTGAACTCGTTGTTTGGGACCAACGAGTTGTTGATGTAGCCTGAGAGAAAATCAAGACATTGAACTCGTTGTCTGCAACCAACGAGATGTAGACAGAGCTCATACGAAGAGCAGAGCGCTTAACTCGTTGTTTGGAGCCAACGAGCTATTGATGGAGCTTGAGCAATAACCAAGGCACATAACTCGTTGTTTGGAGCCAATGAGCTATTCGGTGGAGCTTGAGCAAAGACCAAGTCATTGAACTTGTTGTTGGGAGCCAACAAGTTGTTGATGGAGCTCAAGCGGCGAGCAGAGCGCTTAACTCATTGTTTGGAGCCAACGAGCTATTTGGTGGAGCTTGAGCGGAGACCAAAGTATTGAACTCGTTGTCGGGAGCCAACAAGTTGTTGATGGAGCTCAAGCAAAGAGTAGAACATTCAGCTCGTTGTTCGGTGCCAACGAACTATTGATGGAGCTCAAGTTGTAAACAGAGCATTGGACCTGTTGCTCGATGTTGATAAATAGTTGAACGGAGGAACCCAAGTGTCGTGCAGGTAGCGCCAAACTCATACTTAGAGCGGATGAGTTGTGGGTATTCTAAATCTTCTTAGTGTGGAAGTGAAGTCACTTTTGTTTATTCAGCATTGGGAAGATTCCATTCTTCTATTTACTGACTAGTAATTGCGTACATCGAATGAGGTTACCCGGGGCACTGAGCTTGTCCTCCTTCGTGATACGCTGTGCTTAATGGAGTTGGAACTCTCTCGTTTGCACGGCACTTCAAGTGA
Organism: Hemerocallis citrina; assembly: GCA_017893485.1. NCBI lineage: Eukaryota > Viridiplantae > Streptophyta > Magnoliopsida > Asparagales > Asphodelaceae > Hemerocallis > Hemerocallis citrina. The sequence goes on from CM030363.1 coordinate 211,068,486, forward strand.
GACGGAGTTGGAGCTTGCTCAAGTGAAGGTGGTCGGATAAATCTGGAGTTTGCTCATCTAAGGAAGGCTTGTTTTGAACATCATAATCAAGGGTTGAGGCGGCCCTATGGAGCTGTTAGCTGGTAGGAGGTCGGCGAGGAGTTTTGTTTCTCTTAGGTAGAGCATCTCTCTAGTGTGAGGCCTCCTCAATTTGAGACCTATAACGGCGAGGGTGATCCCGCTGATCACATGGAGGGGTTTAAGACCCTCATGATGATTCACAGCGCTGCGGTTCCCCTTCTCTACCGCGCCTTCCCTGCTACCCTTCGTGGTCCGGCTCAAGAATGGTTCTCAAAACTTAGCCCTGGCTCGGTCTTCTCGTTCGAACGACTAGAGGCGGGCTTATTAGCCCACTTCGTGACCAGCAGGAAGGTTGAGAAGATGAGCGCTTCCCTTCTAGAACTCATACAGAAGGATGGGGAATCCCTCCGTGAATTCGTTCGGAGATTCACCGCCGAGGCGAGGTCTGTCTCCTCCTTCAATGCAGGGGTTGCCTCCACAGCCTTCCGGCACAATGTCTGCCACGGCTAGCTGAAGACTTCCTTAGCCCAAAAGCCACCCGTGGACTTCCCTGAATGACTCAACAGGATCGAGAAGTATATTCAAGCTAAGGAAGCTCTCAATCTAGAGGGCGCCAAAGAGGCCACGGCTAAGGGGAAGCATAAGGCCGATGACACAGAGCCCTTCAAGAAAACCGCAAAAGAAACAGCCGGTCTCAAGAGGGTCTCTCCAGTCCTCCAATTCGAGAGATATACGCCCCTAACCCAGAACGTCTTTACAATTTTGATGGAGATCGAGGATAAGGGTATCGTCTGATTCCCTCCCCGACCGAGCAACAATGGCAAGAAGCGAGATCAAAGATTCTACTGCCGCTTCCACCGAGACACCGGGCACGATACGGATCATTGCCGAGACCACAAAGATGATATCGAAGTCCTCATCCAACGAGGGTATCTGAGGGAGTTCGCCCAGGCCAATCCTAAAGACCGGAGAGAACCGAGGAGCCCGAGGCGTTTGCCTCCTCCACGTCGACCTACCGGCGGCCCGAGAGGGAACCCGAACCCGAGGAAACAGGGGGACCGGCTATCCTGCACTGCATCCACGACGGACCCATGGGACCTCTCACAAAGCTTTCGTCCAAGAAGTCAACTTTGTTTGGGGCCATCCCTCCCCTCGGGTTCAGCAGTGAGCAGTCGCCTTCTCTGGAGAAGACCTCGAAGGCGTTCGGCTTCCGCACTGCGACGCCCTCATCATCAGCCATGTCATGGCCAACTTTGAGGTCCGCCGTATCCTGGTGGACAACCACAGCTCGGTTAATATCCTTTTCTTGGAAGCATTTGAGAACCTCAAACTCCCCCGAGAAAAGCGAAAGCCGGCCAGTTACACCCTACACGGGTTTTTGGGCATCCCCTTACAAATTGAAGGGATTGTGACACTAGATGTAACTGCGGGCACGACCCCCATCCTCCGAACCGAGTCGATAGATTTTATGGTGGTCAACGTCAAGGCAGCATACAACACCATCCTCGGCCGACTCGGGCTCTGTTTGTTCCAGGCCGTCCCCTTGGCCTACCATCTGAAGCTAAAGTTCCCCACTGACCTCGGGGTCGGGGTCGTTTGAGGTAACCAGGAGTCGGCGCGTTCGTGCTACATGACCGCAGTCGAAGGCGGGGCGTTTCCCTTCGATGCAGTTGAGCTCCCTCCCAAGAGGGACCATCCGGATTGCGAACTGGACCATCCGGATTGCGAACTGGCGGACGAACTGGAAGAAGTTTTGTTCTAGGCGGAAGACAAATCCAAATGTTTCCATGTAAGACCCACCTTGTCCTCTAACTTGAAGCCGGGGCTGATTGATTGCGTTCGCCGCAACTTCAACCTCTTCTCCTGAACTCCGTTCGACATGCCTGAGATTTCTGAAGACCTCATCATGCGCCGACTGAGCGTCGCCCCGGGCTCCAAGCCTATTCAGCAAAAGCGGCGCAAGTTCGCCCCGGAGAGGAAACAAGCCATAAAAGTGGAGGTGGACAAATTGTTGTCCGCCCGATTCATTCAGGAGGTCAGCTACCTGGAGTGGCTGGCTTACGTCGTGATGGTGAAGAAGGCCAGCGGAAGCTGGAGGATCTGCATAGACTTCACAGACCTCAGCAAGGCATTCCCAAAAGATCATTTCCCTCTCCCGAGCATAGACACCCTAATCAATGCGACGCCGGGTCATGAGCTGCTGACCTTCATGGATGCCTTTTCAGGCTATATCGGTTCACTCTCTTTCACCAGCATATCCTCGGTAAGGATATCCTCGAGTACCATCATGTGTTTGAAGGATGGTAACACATATACTAGAATTAGTCCAAATATAGAAAAATTATAAAACATTAGTTGAAAGAAACAACAATATGGATTATAACTATTTACAACTGGCTAAAACCCGACTCCTAAAAGGCATCCAAGTTTAATTTTCCTACTGTGTTGGAAGGTAAATTGAAGTCAGCTCTGATACCACTCTGTAATGCCCCGATTTTCGGTAACTGAAAAACTGTGACATATACCAGAATCATTTCCTTCAAATGCATCTCAACACAATAAATAACACGCAAATTTAAACACTTTTATTGTCATCAGATTTATTGTATCAATAATTACAAATATCAATTTGTCATATCAAACTGTAACGCCTCCCCTCCTTTTCTTTTGACTTCAAAATCAATTCTTTCAAATTCTCTATCACTTTAAACATAAACTAAGATAGTTATATTTCAAACAAAATTTTGGCAGAGTTTTTCCTGAAATTTCTGCCCCGAAACACAAAAATCTTACGGAATTCTGCTCTAAATTCCGTAGCTTACATCACAGGCAATAATATCATGGGCTCCCCAGGCCAAAATGAGCAGAATCACACATGCAATATAAATATCATGCTCTGGGGGCCAAACTCATAACAATATATCAATTATCAATTAAAAACCATAAATTCCCTTGAAAGTTTTTTAGAAAATAACTTATAAAACATACCACAGGGCCCGGTACTCCACAACGAGATGGGTACGGGTCAAAAACATATCATGCCACTCCACACTATTACTCATCATCATCATCCACAAACTTATACATCTAAAATAAAATTTAAATAATAAATTTCACTATTCTCATAATTAAACCTTAAACAACAAATTGTAAAATGAAGCTCCACTCCATAGAACCATGAATCTACACCTCACCTCTGCACTGCTGAGGACCTGTAACAGTAGGGGACCTAGGGTAGTCCAGGGACTCCCTAACCCCCCAAACACTAAGGGGTTAGCCATTTCTGGTGTGAGTATAATTTACTAATTAAGCAAATAAATTAAACTTTATAAGTAAAAACAGAACGAACTTACGAATACCAAGATAATTAAATTTTACTTGACAACTGAACATGTAAACATCATAAATGGGATTTCACCTCAAATACCCTCTGAGTCATCACCTGTATGCATATCCACACCCGCTCATAACATACTTATCTTTAGTTGGAAATCATTCACAAATTAGTCGCTTAACGCTCATCACTTTATGTCTTATACAAATATTTCTATAGCTTTACTTTCCCATAAAGCCTTACATTCACAAATAACTCTACTTCCACATAAACTGCACCTCATTTACCATTCATTTGTATTTACAGACACACGAATTATACTCTTTTGTGCTCATCTCCATTCATAAACACGATCCTACTCAATCTCATATCACATAACATCGCATTCATTTATTTCTTACAACATATATCATCCCATCTCGCAATACATCACTTTCATACTCATTATACACTTCAACTATCACACTCACAATTCATCTTGAATGGAAAAGAAACGAGTATATATAATTGATGTGCCAGTGTATGTTATGACTTAAACTCTAATGCAAGATTACCAATACAATGATGCTCTTATTCTAATGCAAGCAAGTCTCTGGAACAGTATGCATCCCATACTACATACGCCCCATCTCAAGCTGTTTCTCCATATATAGGAATTTGAACCCACGTTATGAATTCTACTTTGTACACAATCCTGTTCCTGACAATATAACATGACTAGTGAGGTTGCAGAAGGGGTCAAGTCCCCCTATGCAGTACGCTTATGGTGTCTTCGTTTGCCACTACTACACCATAAGCGTACTGCATAGGGGGACTTGACCCCTTCTGCAACCTTACTGGTCATGTTATATTGTCAGGAATAGGATTGTGTACAAAGTAGAATTCATAACGTGGGTTCAAATCCCTATATATGGAGAAACAACTTGAGATGGGGCGTATGTAGTATGGGATGCATACTGTTCCAGAAACTTGCTTGCATTAGAATAAGAGCATCATTGCATTGGTAATCTTGCATTAGAGTTTAAGTCATAACATACACTGGCACATCAATTATATATACACGTTTCTTTTCCATTCAAGATGAATTGTGAGTGTGATAGTTGAAGTGTATAATGAGTGTGAAAGTGATGTATTGCGAGATGGGATGATATATGTTGTAAGAAATAAATAAATGCGATGTTATGTGATATGAGATTGAGTAGGATCGTGTTTATGAATGGAGATGAGCACGAAAGAATATAATTCGTGTGTCTGTAAATACAAATGAACGGTAAATGAGATGCAGTTTATGTGGAAGTAGAGTTATTTGTGAATGTAAGGCTTTATGGGAAAGTAAAGCTATAGAAATATTTGTATAAGGCATAAAGTGATGAGCGTTAAGCGACTAATTTGCGAATGATTTCCAACTAAAGATAAGTATGTTATGAGCGGGTGTGGATATGCATACAGGTGATGACTCAGAGGGTATTTGAGGTGAAATCCCATTTATGATGTTTACATGTTCAGTTGTCAAGTAAAATTTGATTATCTTGGTATTCGTAAATTCGTTCTGTTTTTACTTATAAAGTTTAATTTATTTTCTTAATTAGTAAATTATACTCACACCAGAAATGGCTAACCCCTTAGTGTTTGGGGGGTTAGGGAGTCCCTGGACTATCCTAGGTCCCCTACTGTTACAGGTCCTCAGCAGTGCAGAGGTGAGGTGTAGATTCATGGTTCTATGGAGTGGAGCTTCATTTTACAATTTGTTGTTTAAGGTTTAATTATGAGAATAGTGAAATTTATGATTTAAATTTTATTTTAGAAGTATAAGTATGTGGATGATGATGATGAGTAATAGTGTGGAGTGGCATGATATGTTTTTGACCCGTACCCATCTCGTTGTGGAGTACCGGGCCCTGTGGTATGTTTTATAAGTTATTTTCTAAAAAACTTTCAAGGGAATTTATGGTTTTTAATTGATAATTGATATATTGTTATGAGTTTGGCCCCCAGAGCATGATATTTATATTGCATGTGTGATTCTGCTCATTTTGGCCTGGGGAGCCCATGATATTATTGCCTGTGATGTAAGCTACGGAATTTAGAGCAGAATTCCGTAAGATTTTTGTGTTTCGGGGCAGAAATTTCAGGAAAAACTCTGCCAAAATTTTGTTTGAAATATAACTATCTTAGTTTATGTTTAAAGTGATAGAGAATTTGAAAGAATTGATTTTGAAGTCAAAAGAAAAGGAGGGGAGGCGTTACAGTTTGATATGACAAATTGATATTTGTAATTATTGATACAATAAATCTGATGACAATAAAAGTGTTTAAATTTGCGTGTTATTTATTGTGTTGAGATGCATTTGAAGGAAATGATTCTGGTATATGTCACAGTTTTTCAGTTACCGAAAATCGGGGCATTACAGAGTGGTATCAGAGCTGACTTCAATTTACCTTCCAACACAGTAGGAAAATTAAACTTGGATGCCTTTTAGGAGTCGGGTTTTAGCCAGTTGTAAATAGTTATAATCCATATTGTTGTTTCTTTCAACTAATGTTTTATAATTTTTCTATATTTGGACTAATTCTAGTATATGTGTTACCATCCTTCAAACACATGATGGTACTCGAGGATATCCTTACCGAGGATGTGCTGGTGAAAGAGAGTGAACCGATATAGCCTGAAAAGGCATCCATGAAGGTCAGCAGCTCGTGACCCGGCGTCGCATTGATTAGGGTGTCTATGCTCGGGAGAGGGAAATGATCTTTTGGGAATGCCTTGTTGAGGTTTGTGAAGTCTATGCAGATCCTCCAGCTTCCGCTGGCCTTCTTCACCATCACGACGTAAGCCAGCCACTCCGGGTAGCTGACCTCCTGAATGAATCGGGCGGACAACAATTTGTCCACCTCCACTTTTATGGCTTGTTTCCTCTTCGGGGCGAACTTGCGCCGCTTCTGCTGAATAGGCTTGGAGCCCGGGGCGACGCTCAGTCGGCGCATGATGAGGTCTTCAGAAATCTCAGGCATGTCGAACGGAGTTCAGGCGAAGAGGTCAATGTTGCGGCGAACGCAATCAATCAGCCCCGGCTTCAAGTTAGAGGACAAGGTGGGTCTTACATGGGAACATTTGGATTTGTCTTCCGCCTAGAACAAAACTTCTTCCAGTTCGTCCGCCAGTTCGCAATCCGGATGGTCCCTCTTGGGAGGGAGCTCAACTGAATCGAAGGGAAACGCCCCGCCCTCGACCGCGGTCATGTAGCACGAACGCGCCGACTCCTGGTTACCTCAAACGACCCCTACCCTGAGGTCAGTGGGGAACTTTAGCTTCAGATGGTAGGCCGAGGGGACGGCCTGGAACAAACAGAGCCCGAGTCGGCCGAGAATGGAGTTGTATGCTGCCTTGACGTTGACCACCATAAAATCCATCGACTCGGTTCGGAGGATGGGGGTCATGCCAGCAGTTACATCTAGTGTCACAATCCCTTCAATCTGTAAGGGGATGCCCAAAAACCCGTGTAGGGTGTAACTGGCCCGCTTTAGCTTTTCTCGGGGGAGTTTGAGGTTCTCAAATGCTTCCAAGAAAAGGATATTAACCGAGCTGCGGTTGTCCACCAGGATACGGCAGACCTCAAAGTTGGCCATGACATGGCTGATGACGAGTGCGTCGCAGTGCGGAAGCCGAACGCCTTCGAGGTCTTCTCCAGAGAAGGCGACTGCTCACTGCTGAACCCGAGAGGAGGGATGGCCCCAAACAGAGTTGACTTCACGGATGAAAGCTTTGTGAGAGGTCCCATCGGTCCGTCGTGGATGCAGTGCAGGATAGCCGGTCCCCATGTTTCCTCGGGTTCGGGTTCCCTCTCGGGCCACCGGTTGGTCGACGTGGAGGAGGCGAACACCTCGGGCTCCTCGGTTCTCTTCGGTCTTTGGGATTGACCTGGGCGAACTCCCTCAGATACCCTCGTTGGATGAGGACTTCGATATCATCTTTGTGGTCTCGGCAATGATCCGTATCGTGCCCGGTGTCTCGGTGGAAGCGGCAGTAGAATCTTTGATCTCGCTTCTTGCCATTGTTGCTCGGTCGGGGAGGGAATTGGACGATACCCTTATCCTCGATCTCCATCAAAATTGTAAAGACGTTCTGGGTCAGGGGCGTATATCTCTCGAATTAGAGGACTGGAGAGACCCTCTTGAGACCGGCTGTTTCTTTTGCGGGTTTCTTGAAGGGCTCTGTGTCATCGGCCTTATGCTTCCCCTTAGCCGTGGCCTCTTTGGCGCCCTCTAGATTGAGAGCTTCCTTGGCTTGAATATACTTCTCGATCCTGTTGAGTAGGTTGGGGAAGTCCACGGGTGGCTTTTTGGCTAAGGAAGTCTTCAGCTAGCCGTGACAGACATTGTGCCGGAAGGCTGTGGAGGCAACCCCTGCATTGAAGGAGGAGACAGACCTCGCCTCGGTGGTGAATCTTCGAACGAATTCACGGAGGGATTCCCCATCCTTCTGTATGAGTTCTAGAAGGGAAGCGCTCATCTTCTCAACCTTCCTGCTGGTCACGAAGTGGGCTAATAAGCCCGCCTCTAGTCATTCAAATGAGAAGACTGAGCCAGGGCTAAGTTTTGAGAACCATTCTTGAGCCGGACCACGAAGGGTAGCAGGGAAGGCACGGTAGAGGAGGGGAACCGCAGCGCTGTGAATCATCATGAGGCTCTTAAACCCCTCCATGTGATCAGCAGGATCACCCTCGCCGTTATAGGTCTCAAATTGAGGAGGCCTCACACTGGAGAGATGCTCTACCTAAGAGAAACAAAACTCCTCGCTGACCTCCTACCAGCTAATAGCTCCATAGGGCCGCCTCAACCCTTGATTATGATGTTCAAAACAAGCCTTCCTTAGATGAGCAAACTCCAGATTTATCCGACCACCTTCACTTGAGCAAGCTCCAACTCCGTCTCACTTGAAGTGTCGTGCAAACGAGAGAGTTCCAACTCCGTTAAGCACAGCGTATCACGAAGGAGGACAAGCTCAGTGCCCCGGGTAACCTCATTCGATGTATGCAATTACTAGTCAGTAAATAGAAGAATGGAATCATCCCAACGCTGAATAAACAAAAGTGACTTCACTTCCACACTAAGAAGATTTAGAATACCCACAACTCATCCGCTCTAAGTATGAGTTTGGCGCTACCTGCACGCCACTTGGGTTCCTCCGTTCAACTATTTATCAACATCGAGCAACAGGTCCAATGCTCCGTTTACAACTTGAGCTCCATCAATAGTTCGTTGGCACCGTACAACGAGCTCAATGTTCTACTCTTTGCTTGAGCTCCATCAACAACTTGTTGGCTCCCGGCAACGAGTTCAACACTTTGGTCTCCGCTCAAGCTCCACCAAATAGCTCGTTGGCTCCAAACAATGAGTTAAGCGCTCTGCTCGCCGCTTGAGCTCCATCAACAACTTGTTGGCTCCCAACAACAAGTTCAATGACTTGGTCTTTGCTCAAGCTCCACCGAATAGCTCATTGGCTCCAAACAACGAGTTATGTGCCTTGGTTATTGCTCAAGCTCCATTAATAGCTCGTTGGCTCCAAACAACGAGTTAAGCGCTCTGCTCTCCGTATGAGCTCTGTCTACAACTCGTTGGTCGCAGACAACGAGTTCAATGTCTTGATTTTCTCTCAGGCTACATCGACAACTCGTTGGTCCCAAACAACGAGTTCAGCGCTCTGCTCGCCACTTGAACTCCATCAACAGCTCGTTGGCTCCAAACAACAAGTTTAACACTTTGGTCTTCGCTCAAGTTTCACCAAAGAGCTCGTTGGTTCCAAATAATGAGTTCAACACTTTGGTCTTCGCTCAAGCTCCACCAAATAGCTGGTTGGCTACAAACAACGGGTTCAATGTCCTACTCTTCGCTTGAGCTCCATTAGCAACTCGTTGGCCCCAAACAACGAGTTCAGCGCTCTGCTCGCCGCTTGAGCTCCATCAAATAGCTCGTTGGCTCCAAACAATGAGTTCAACACTTTGGTCTTCGCTCAAGCTTCACCAAATAGCTCGCTGACTCCAAACAACGAATTCAATACTTTGGTCTTCGCTCAAGCTCCACCAAATAACTTGTTGGCTCTAGACAACGGGTTCAATGTCCCACTCAATGCTTGAGCTCCATTAACAACACGTTGGTCCCAAACAACGAGTTCAGCGCCCCGCTCGCCGCTTGAGCTCCATCAACAACTCGTTGGTTCCAAACAATGAGTTCAGCACTCCGCTCGCTGCTTGAGCTCCATCAATAGCTCGTTGGCTCCAAACAACGAGTTAAGTGCTCTGCTTGCCGCTTGAGCTCCATCAACAACTCGTTGGTCCCAAACAATGAATTCAGCGCTCTGCTCTCTACTTGAGCTCCATCAACAACTCATTTGTTCCAAACAATGAGTTCTACGCTCCGCTTACTGCTTGAGCTTCATCAATAGCTCGTTGGTCCTAAACAACGAGTTCAGCGCTCCGCGCGCCGCTCAAGCTTCATCAACAACTCGTTTGTCCCAAACAACGAGTTCAGTGCTCTGCTCGCCACTTGAGCTCCATCAAAGCTTGATGGCTCCAAATAACGAGTTCGATGCCTTGCTTTATGCTTGAGCTCCGTCCATAACTCATTGGCTCCAATGCTCTACTCGCCGCTTGAGCTCCATTAACAACTCGTTTGTCCCAAATAACGAGTTCAGCACTCTGTTCTCCGCTTGAGCTCCATCAACAACTCGTTGGTCCCAAACAAACGGTTCAGTGCTCCGCACTCTGCCTGAGCTCCATCAACAACTCGTTTGTTCCAAACAATGAGTCCAGCGCTCTACTTGCCGCTTGACCTCCATCAATAACTCGTTTGTCCCAAACGAGTTCAGCACTCTGCTCGCCACTTAAGCTCCATCAACAGCTCGTTGGCTCCAAACAACGAGTTCGATGCCTTGCTCTATACTCAGGCTTCATTAATAACTTGTTGGCTCCAAACAACGAGTTCAGCGCTCTACTTGCCACTTGAGATCCATCAATAGCTCGTTGGTCCCAAACAACGAGTTCAGCGCTCCACTCGCCGCTTGAGCTCCATCAACAACTCGTTTGTTCCAAATAATGAGTTTAGCGCTCCGCTCGCCGCTTGAGCTCCATCAACAACTCGTTTGTCCCAAACAACAAGTTCAGCACTTTAGTCACCGCTTGAGCTCCATCAACAACTCGTTGGCTCCAAACAATGGGTTCAATGTTCTACTCTTTGCTTGAGCTCCATCAATAACTTGTAGGCTCCCAACAACAAGTTCAATGCCTTGGTCTTCGCTCAAGCTTCACCAAATAGTTCGTTGGCTCCAAACAACGAGTTCAACACTTCGGTTTTCGCTCAAGTCTCACCAAACAGCTCGTTGACTCTAAACAAGAGGTTCAATGTCTTGGTCTTCGCTCAAGCTTTACCAAATAGCTCGTTGGCTCCAAAACAATGAGTTCGACGCCTTGCTCTATGCTTGAGCTCTGTCCATGACTTGTTGGCTCCAAACAATGAGTTCAATGTTCCACTCTACGCTCATCGGCTCCCCACAATGATTCCAATGCCTTGGTCTTCTCCCAAGCACCACTAACAACTTGCCGGGGCCAAACAACAAGTTCAGGCTCAAGTGCATCTCATAGCTCTCCCTACAAACTTGTCGAGATCAAGCGGCATTTTCAACATCGACTCTATCTCAGAGTTTTCTCTACACGCTTGCTGGGTGCAAACAGTAGGTGCAACATCCAACTCGGTCATAGAGTCCTCTACGAACTCGCCGGGATCAAACGGCAGTTTCTACATCGACTGTATCTCAAAGTTGTCTCTACACGCTTGCTGGGTGCAAACAGTAGGTGTAACATCCAACTCGGTCATAGAGCCCTCTATGAACTCACAGGGATCAAACGACAATTTCTACATCGACTCTATCTCAGAGTAGTCTCTACATGCTTACTGGGCGTAAACAGCAGGTGCAACATCTAACTCGGTCATAGAGTCCTCTACGAACTCGCCGGGATCAAACGGCAGTTTCTGCATCGACTCTATCTCAGAGTTATCTCTACACGATTGCTGGGTGCAAACAGCAGGTGCAACATCCAACTCGGTCATAGAGTCCTCAACGAACTCGCCGGGTTCAAACGGCAATTTCTACATCGATTCTATCTCAGATTTGTCTCTACACGCTTGCTTGGCGCAAACAGAAAGTGCAACATCCAACTCGGTCATAGAGTCCTCTACGAACTTGCCGGGATCAAACAACAATTTCTACATCGACTCTATCTCAGAGTTGTCTCTACACGCTTGTTGGGCGCAAACAGTAGGTGCAACCTCCAACTCTGTCATAGAGTCCTCTCTAAGCTTATTGGAGTATGACTTCTCCGCCGATTCCCTCTCCGGTCCCCTGGTTCGGCTCGGCTTATTGGAGTATGACTTCTCTGCCAACGACGTGGAGGGGACTCTCTTCGCCTTCTCGGGGGAGGGGATCTTCTGGTCCTCGGCCTATGAGGGGTCTGAACTCTCGTGGCCTCTGGGCGCTCGGGTTGAGGGACTTCCTCAAGGGCTCACCTTTCATTCAAGCGAGTTCGGAGCTCGACTCCCTACTGACGATTAACAATTATTTGACAGAGATCCTATAGCGCCCCGAATTTCCAATATAATATCTCAGAAATACGTGGCACAATTTCCAGCATCTACCTCAATGTAATAGTAAATATAGCCAAAACGCAGATAAAATTTTTAAGTTTTATTACAACAATTCTTTACAAAACACAGCGAAAAATTAAACACCTTGAATTACAATTCTTTCTTTAAGAACACATTCTTTTACAATCTACATAAGCCACATTATCGTTCTACCACGAGCTTCAAAATCCCAAGCTATAGGTACCAACCTATAAAACATGAGGCTAGAGAAAACCCTAACCCCCAAAACTACAGGGGTCAGCCATAACGGTGTGAGTGACATCAAAAGAAATGCAACATAAATAAAACATAAAGAATAAAGTCATAATCAACATATACTAGTAGTAATGAATGGGATATGAAATAACAGTAAATAAAACATGTAAACATCAAGTGAAACTAAACTAAGTATCAGCTGTAGGAAAATAGAAAAACAAACATGCATAAAACCAAGTCAAGAAAACACAAATGCAGGATGATGACTCTCTAATGCATACTTGTCGGATTCTATGCATTCCATACTATATAGGTCCGGAGCAAGCCCTTATCGTTCTCCACTTTGTATGGTTAGATCTCTTGTTATGCAACTAATCCTACTACGGTGATAGAAACAAGATCCAGAATACTCCGCGAATAGGCATCACAACCCTCGACGCGCAAGCATCATGTAAGGATAGCTCTGACCCCCAGAAAGAAATCACCTCCCTAACGTGTAGCCTATGAATAGGTTTGCGAGACCATCGACATGCAGATACACTAGTACATCCCGTGAAGAGGCCCGCGGACCCTCAACAAACGAATGCACCTGTATGCTCCATGAATAAGCCTATACCATCAACACGCGAACATACCTGTAAGCCCTGTTTTCCCAAATACATATTTTCTGAATATTTCCTGTATTTTGACTAATTATAAATTCACTTCATTTTGAAATTTGTTTCGGATATTTTATTAAAACGTTTTCTAATCGAAAATTATATTTTGTTCGAATAATGGCATATTTTAATTTCTTTCTATTTGATCGGTTATTTGTATTTTTACTCAATTTAAATTTAAATGTGTTGTTGTTGTTGTGTTATTTTGATAAATGTATGTTTTGTTATATAAATCTTATTATTATTATTATTATTATTATTCTTAGTATTATTTTTGTAAAGCCCGAATATGCTTATTTAATTGTATTTTATTATGTGACTAGGTATGCCCGTGGCACGTGCCTACGGCACGTATTCGGAACTGCATATAAATTTATTTATAGTTATTTGAGTTAGTCTAATACAATCACCTTTAAATTGTTTCCTATGGCGCGTTTAAATTGTTTCCTACGGCCTCCTTCGAAATTATATCGTTTCCAAATAGTTTTCTAATACAATCACATCTAAATTGTTTCCTACCGCACGTTATCGCAAAGACTGATTAATTAATTAAGTTGTTTAGTAAAAATTTCGACAGACTTCTCTAAAATTTTACAGGCAGGATTGTAGTAAAAATTTCGACGGAATCTCACCTGAAATATTTGTCCTTTTAGAACAATTCCTTACGAAATTATGCTCAAAATTTAAAAATTAACATTACAGGCAGTCAAAAAGAATCCTCCCAAGGCCATTCCAAGCAACACTACACAGACATCATATATATAGGGCTCTGAGGAAAAAAATCTTCATATGACTAAAGATACAAAATAAAAACCAAGATATCGTTTGAAAACATAATAGATTTTAGGAAATTTAATAAAAAAATTTGACATAATCTGCCTTAAAATATTAGCCATTTTACAGCAATTCCTTACGGAATTATGCTCACAATTAAAAATATAACATCACAGGCAGTCAATTTCAATCCTCCCCAGGCTAAACCAAGCAACATCACACAGACATCATATATATAAGGCTCTGGGGGAAAAAATCATAATATGATGCAAGTTACAAAATAAAAACTAAAATTTCGTTTGAAAACGTAATGGATTTTTAGAAAAACCTTTGAAAAACCAAACACAGAACCCAATACTCCACAATTTTGCGGGTACGGGTATTAACATAACAATATTATATCATTATCATATACAGATACTTACATCATCTCCCAAAATAATAAATATTACAACTATTACATCCTCCATCAAAATATACACCAACCAACCGAATTACAAAAAAAAAATTACAGGGTTGTAGAAAAACACAATACTTCAAATCTTCAATATGGGACCAAACAGGGAACCTAAACAAACAGTACGAGTATTTCAATAATCAATCAAAACCATGATAATTAAAGAAACAAATAGTAAGAGTTTTGAAAAATCATGATAAAGTAGATAGCAAGTGACAAATGACAATAGCAAGACATGAACATATTGAGAAAGAATTGTAGTGCCACCTTACCATCACATTGCAGGACTGATTTCTTCAAGTTAAAATACCATCATGGCCAATTGCAGATGAGTACAACATGATGTCAACCAAACTATCATCTTTGTGATTACCTGCAGAATATAAATAGGAAAGAGAATCAATTGTTTATTGGTAAGAATGTGAAGAAAGTAAAAGCAAGCAAACCAACTTATCAACAAAGTGACATTCTTCTAGCTTACTCTTCATCGATCTTTCCCACACTTGTTCTCTCTGCTTCATCTGTTTGCTCTCTTAATCCCAACTTTGACCATGGCCTCTGAAATCCCAATTATCAAATCGTATCAGTCTAACAGCCATCTCTGTAATTGGAAAAATATGAAAAATGCAATATTACCATAACACTGAAGAACACAAAGCAAGTAAACATTGGGAAACATATAAAAAAGATGATCTTTAGAATACCACAACTGAACGACTGAGTTGAAATTAAGATAACTCAAAATGTCTAAAGGCCAATTTGAAGGGATTGGATGATCACAAACCTAACTGCCATCACAATGATTATCTACTTTCTGTCAATAGTAGAGATATAGAGAGAGACAATCAATCAGTTATTAATTTTAAATGTGTTAAGAAAGTAGACCAATCAATCAAATCAACAAAATAAACACTCACATTACCCTTTAACTTCTCACAATCTTTTCCCACACTTGTTTCCTTCGTCTCTTATGAGATATGAGACCCCAACTGTGATAAGCTGTAAAAAGAGAATCAGGTGCCTGTAAGTGTGTGAAGAAAGTAACCAACTCTGATAATAATACCTCACTTCTTCTCTGCTACATTCTAATTAACTTGCGTTGTCTTTCTCTCGCTTCTTCTCTCCTTCATCTCCTTGCCCCTGTCAGATTATTCTGATGATTTTTTTATAGATATGGAGACATGAAATTAAAGATAATCATAGGCTGAAAAGAAGTCATCTTTATGTACAATTTTAGAGCATTTTCATACCAAAATCAAATACCGTCAAAAGTAAAGTCAAATTTAAAAGGGAATAGAAGAAATAAATAATTAAGTAGACAACAATAACGGAATATTAAGGGGTTGGTCTAAAAAGAGGTAATCTTTATTATGGATACTTAGCAAATTAGGGTCATAAGAAAGTTCAAAGTCAATTAAATTTTTTGAAATAAGAACATATTAGGATTAGGGGATTCCTTTTACCCTACAAAATGGTAGTGGGATCGGTGTTCTACACTTCCACTTCAGGATGCGTGGGGGAAGGGGGGGGGGGGGGGTGATGTCTATCTCAGTCCTATGGTTTCTGAGGGTGATAAAGTGTGTACAATCGAAAATATGTAAATGCCAAATTATCATAATTTGCCCGTGGATACGTGCCTACGGCACGTTTTCTGAGAAGCCATGTAAACAATAAAATATATGCACGAGTTTGTGAAGGATGATTTATATAGATGTGTATTTGACAGTAGACGTGTCAGCAAAGAAAACCTTCATACTATGGTAAGGAATCTGCTTTGAAGCTCCTCCTCATTTTTTGCTTTTTATGGACTTCTTCTGATGACCTACGTGATGAAGGTAAATCTTGGAATAGTAATCTGAGCAGGCTTGCGCATTTCATCGAAGGGTGATTAATTAATTTTGTTATTACTGGCAGTACTATTATCATCGTTGTTTTATCATTGGTGAACTTTGCTTTTGACCCCTGGATAGCAGTTATTATACTCATGACAAATAATAGTGTATTCTGTGTCTGTCTAGTAGTATTGACTCTTCCAAGATAGTATATATAACTGAATATTCATGTATTTGTTAATTCTTATTTTAGTTCTTTTGGACTACATTCATACATACGTATATTTAAACTGGGAGCACAGCCGGACCTAATATTTTGCTTGCATAGTTTGGTGATACAAAATCTGGAATGTTGTTCTAGTGCAATTTCGTCTTTCTTATATTACTCCTTCATTCATTAAAGAGTCTTTGCTTATAGAGTTTTATTTAAAATTGCGTATATCGATGCTTTGTTTTCAAATTGTCATATTTGATGGTTCTAGTGTCATACAAATATTTTGTCTTTTAGATCATTACTTATTCCTTACCAATTTTACAGCCAATTGTTTCCTGAATGGCGAAAATGATATGGTGGCCAAGATGTGGATCTAAACTATTTGATGGATCTGAATTATTTTTGTAGTTTTCCAATACCACGACATGATTAAACTTTTTCACTGTGCTTGTAGTTTAAAAATTATAAGCACTTCTTGGTTTTGTAATTTGTGTATATAGGCAAACTGATCCAAATTTGTCCATAGGAGAGTTCTTATGTTGGGGACATTTTCTTAATTCTTTTTCTTTTTCTTGGAGCAATGCCTCCAAAAGAGTTACAAATGACCTAATGCTTGAAAAGGTAATGTAGCTAATACCTGTAAACTTTAATCTTGTGTCTCAAATAGGAAATGATTATATCATGAAGATCAATAGGAAATTAATGAGCATGAGATCAGGGGATAAATCTCTTCATAATACTACTTCAATAAATCCACATAAAGAATGAAAAATAAATAAATCCAGATAAAGCAATGTAGAATAGCTGCACCAAGTCACTTTAAAAAGTAATCTAAATCCAAAGATTGTGCAGATGAAATGCTAGCAGAGCTGGTTGATCATCTCAGCAAGTGTATTATATGCATTCAAGTAAGTAAGGTTTTAGCTAGTCATTTCTTTGTGATATTACTTTTGCTTATAAATTACCAATACTTTTTCTGCAAAATAACCTAATTTCTTAACTCATTCATCTTTCACTGCTACCAAGAAACATCTGCAAAAGTTTCTATCTCACTATTTCAAATGATGTCCTATGCAACCAAGCCTAATGATTTTTCTCATTGTCACCTTTTATAATCAGAATTTTTTTCCCATCTCATTTATAATTTAGATCTATGAGCAGTCCTGATTAATGATAATATTCTAGCTATCAAACAAAAAAATAGTAATAATATTCAAGTTAAGGATATGTCCCATAGCTAATAAATCTTTAGTAGATAAGAATAGACAGACCCAAAGTTGATAAGTAGGTGGAACCCGTGGAATGCATGATGAATCAAGGCTATTGCACAATTGGAATGACAGCCTAAATTGTTAATTTATAGGTTTACCTGTGGACACGTGCCTACTGCACATCTAAATTTCTCAGAGAATGCCGAAAAAACAGAAACAGTTCAGAATATTGCATGCAGTTAAAAAACAATGAGCTTTCTATGTTATCAAATTACCTGTTGGCAGGATTAAGAGCAACAAATCGTATTATTCAAACTCAATTTTTATAAAAATTAGACATAATTGAGGTAATATTAAGTTACGTTACATATTATTATAGATGTGTCTCCATACCTCACTTTTTACAAATTTGACGTGTCATGTACCCGTACCTGTGTCGGTACCCGTACCCAAATTCATGCTTCATAGCTAACCAAGAATCAAATGCTCTAGTGATAGGATCTAGATTGCACTATGCTGTGGTTAACCAAGTGTCCATAAGATATGTAGCAAGCCTATTTGTTTCCCAATTGTTTCTTTACTTCAATTTAGCTTAGCTTGCAATAATTCAGACCAGTTTAACTTAGCTTACCATAATGTCCTTAATGTCCCCTATGTTCCCTTGTCTTTTTCCCTAACAAACTCAAGCTTCAGTTCCTAAAGGATGAAGATAATGATAATTTCTACATACAGGGGTATATACTAAGATAGAAACTTAGAAACAATAAATGCATTCAAAGAACTTAAAATACAAACCATATGGTAGATGAATCTGGAGTAAAACCAATGAAATATCCACTGGGCCTGAGTATATCTGCAACATTTTGCAAAAGGTTCCTCATTTTTCCTCAGTTTCGAAACAACGCTGGAAATATAAATTCTATTTCATCAATATCACAATTTGCAAATGACATAACTTACAGAACATAGAACATCATTTGTCCCAAACTTACCTGCAAATGCTGCATGCAACAAACAATATTTGCAGGGATACCCTTGTCTTGTAAATGTGATTGTAAATTTTCTTGCAACATGTACACTTCGGCAATCTTGCAAGTATTATTCATAAGATATTGGAAATCAGAAATTATCCATATGTTCTAAATTCCTTTGTCTGCGTCTACTGAATTAGGGTATTAAGTAGCAAAAAAGGAATGTGTTGCTGAAATAGGGTTTGCTTGGTCTGCATCTGTGCCGATTTCACTCTCTCAAGCATATCTTATTACCTTCTGTAGGCTTAAGATCTATTGGTCGAGAAGACAGCATATAAAACGAAAATTGAACAATGAAGATTGAAAAAAAAAAGATAAAGAAAAATATTTGTTCATTGATAATATGAGTAATGAGAAATAAACCTGCCCATTCTTGAGCATCAATGAGATGAGTTACAGCATCACGGTTTGTTGCGATGAAAAGGTAACCTGGGTTTTCACGAATGCAAAGTGTTCCATACCTTCAAAACAGAAATTGAGCATGGATAAAGATCATGATTAGTATAAAAGAACACATTCTGCAATTGTCAATATATTTCTGTTATAATACAAAAAATGTCAAAAGAGAGAAAGAATCACTTACTGAACTTTGTAGTAATTGAAATATCTATCAAATCCAACTACAACAGCTCCAACATAAACAAATTTCAGATACCAATCTATTAATTTTTTACCACCAACGCAAGCAATATAAGTAGCAGATCTCATAATGGAAAATATTAGTGTCAAAGGTGAAGAATGATAGATAGATACATCATGGTCATCCTCCATTAGAAAACCAGGTTTCAGCTCTATCTTCCCCCCCTCTTCATGAAAATAAACATATAAATAATTTAAGGAATATTGAAGGGAAAAATTGACGTACCAATCCACCAAGACACTGAAACCAAGCAAGTAGTTCAGGAATATTGAAGGGAAAAAAATTCTGGTTAGCAAATATTTATTGGTATCGAACTATAGTGATTAGTAAGTACTGTATATCATACCGGTCCACCAAGATAATGAAACCCAGCAAGTTCAAGCTCCTTGAGAATTCCATCCTCACCTACAACTCAACCACAACTCAAATCAACCACAACTGAAATGGGAACTACTCAATTTCACTTCATCTAACTCAAACTACATATCTAACACAAACCCAACAAAACCAATGCAATATAGTAAGTATACCTGAGATGTAGTATCGAGAGAGACGGTGAAATCGGTGGTCGGGATCAACTCAAATGGCCAAAAATTGAAGAAGAGAGAGATGATGAAGGTTCGTGTGGGGGTTCGGGAAGCTCCTCACTGTCGCTGACTCCTCACTGCCGCCTCCATTGTCGATCGTGATGGGCATCGCTACCATCGCCTCACTGCCATCTCCCTTTCACCAATGCTCTTCCTCAAAATTGCTCGACAACGACCCGAGTCCTCGAGCATCGAGCAGCCCCTCACTGCTTGCGTCCAAGCTCTGACCCCCATCGTCGCTGCTCCCCCACCATTGCCCTCCCCGAACACCGCGCACCTCAGCCCCTCACCACTGTCGACATCGATGAGAGAGAGGGGGAGTGGGGATCGATGAGAGGGAGACGCGGAGAGAGATAGAGAGAGAGGGGGGTCGGGAACGATGAGAGAGAGGGGGTCGGGATCGATGAAAGAGAGAGAGAGAAGGGAGTTTTTTTTGGGGAAAGAGAGAGAGAGAGCACGCCAGGGCAAGAGAGAGAGAACAGGTTGTTTTTGGGAAAAAAGAGAGAGAGTGTGTGTGTGTGGGTTTTTGAATTTGTGATGTTTGAAATTTTGGGCAGGAAAATATGTTTTGTGAGAGTAGATCTGGTCCATTGATTTTGGGAGAGATTGAATGTGAGCCACTTGATAGCTTTCATTGTAATGTATTATATAGATTTGATGTATGTTTATATATACATTTTAAAAACCCTATAATGCTAATTATTTTTGTTCTCCTATTGCATCTTTTAATTAAACCCCAAATCCTATTATTCATTTTATTGGATTTTAAACCCTATAGATTGTAATAACCCAAACCCATTAACCATTCACCTACTGGATTATCTACCCAAATACCCAAACCCAATAACCCATTCTATTTAAACCTACCCTAACCCTAATACTGTGCAAACCCAAAATACACCAGCCTCCATGTACTCTCTCCTACCTCTCTCTCTCCCCGACCTTTCCCCTCCTCACTGTCATCTCCTTCGAAACCTTTCTGCCAACCTCCCTGCCATGTGACCTTCCCCTTCCTTTCCTCATGTGCACCTTTTTCTCCCTATCGCGCGCCAGCCTCCGCCTGCGATAGCGACCAGCGCCACACCCCTCCATGTCGCGCCATCTGCAGTGATAGCCTGTAGCGTCTCCCGAGTGCCAGCCAGTCGCCGCCCTCCTGTGCCATCGTGAGCCAAGCCGACAACAGCGACTGCAACCTCGATGTCAGCACCTCCACCCGTCGCGTTGCCCTCCGCTGTACAACCAGCCCTACCGGTGCCCCTCCACAGCATCTTTGCCTCTCCCATGTGCTGCGCCCCATCGACGATGCAGCCAGCCAGCGACAGCACGCTACCCACGTTGTGCCCTTCACCCGATGCTACCCACTGCAGTCGCGCAGCCAGCAGCCCCGACCAATGCACGCAGCTTTCCTGCGTCGCATCGACCACAGTGCCGGCTGCCATCCTTTGCCTTGCCGCCAGTTCCGCCGCTTGCCGTCGCCATAGCCATTGATCGGGTTGCTGTTTGTTGAGTTTGGGTCTTCTTTGAATGTAGGCTGTTCGTTTGATCAAATCTTGATTCTTGATCTTGATCTTGATGGTTTGATCCTGGACTCCTGTTCCCCTCCCGATCGTGACTTGATCTTCATCATCGTCATTAGATCTTCATTATCAACACCAGATCAGATCTCAGCCGTCCAATCCAATCGTGATCATCAGATCAGATCCAAGCAGATCCAGCCATCCGATCGTCTTGTTCTTGATTGCCATCGAGATCTACACCAATCCTATCCATCCGATCTTGATCGTCGATCAACGCCCTCATCCAATCAAGGCAAGTATTTTTCTTGTACAAATTTTTGTTCTGGTACAAGTGTTTAATTGAAAATACTGCAAATAGGCTGTAGTTGTGACTCCTTCTTATCTCATCATTTGTTGATCTTGAATTATTATTCATCATCGATCCCATGATCTCAAGAGTCACAACCCTTCGTTGATATATTATACGAACTACTTGGACTCATTTTATCCTCTAGTCACTTGAACACATGAAACTAAGAAACCCTAGACTTGTAGATGCGTGTTGTATCATGTATGTGATAATCTTGCATTCCTTGAGTTGAGAAACAGATGTTGCTTGCTGATTTGATAACCACTACATCCGTATTTGCATCACACATTAATCTAGACTCATATTATCATGCAACTTATATATGAAATACATTCACACTTGTTGCTGTCCTAAACTTTACTTGCTATTTCAACCCCTTTAAAATCAAAATCTGAACTTGAGACCTGAATATGAAATGTAGCTCTGAATGTCTGGTTGTTGATAGCATCCAGAATTTTTGAATTCTGAGTTACGGTCTAGGAGATATCGCAGTTTTACTGATGCTGTGTCGGTAGTCGCAGATTCACAAAACTACTGCACCTCTTTAGTTTACAAATTATTTTAACTATACTATCAGTAAGTAATTGACTTGAAATTTTGCATACTATTGTTGGACACCCTAGAGAACATTCCCTAATTTTCTCAGAATTAATTAACAATATTTCAACCCTGTTTCACATGTATAAGCTTTGATTCACAAATTCTAGCTGAACACAAAAGTTGTATAGTTTGCTGTTTTGACACATGTTACCACAACTTTTATGTACCTTAATTATATGCGTTGGAACCGGGCAGGAGTCGAGTTTCTAGTTCTTCTGACGGATCCACATTTGTTATCTCGTAGCAACGGAAATTGCAGTTTTGGTACAGCAACGTCGTGCTGTCCAGATTTGAGATTTTCGTTGTTCTTGATATTTTGATGGGTGTTGACCCTCGAATATGCTATATAAATATCTCAAACTTGTTCCCTGTTCATGATTATGTTTACTTGACTTGTTTCATGCACTTTCATGCTTACTTGATGATAATAATAAATAATAAGCAGGGGTTAAGGGAAAGACCATAGTAGTGGACAATATAGGTAAGTGTACTCGGAGGAGGGGCTCGTGTTTCCCTATTTATCTGTCTATTGGTCTATCGGTCTATCGGTCTATCGGTCATATCGGTTATCGATTAATCGTAGATTACTGACTACAGTATCTTGATTGATTCGGTCATCGGTCATTATCGAATATTGTTGCCTGAGTACACCGCCCTATAAAATCCACCACTAGGTCTAAACAAAATTGCATTGACTGTAGCAACCATGTAGTAAAAGTATGGATGCATGAAGTGCTATCTAGATAGTAATAACTACAAGACTTGACACATGAAACTTGAACTTGATACATATTCACTTGATACTTGATGACATGATACATGAGACTCGATACTTGAGCATAATACTTGACACTTGTTACTTGATACTTGTACTTGACAACTTGACACTAGACTTGAGACTTGTTATTTGACACTTGTACTTGATACTTGTCACTTGAAGTTGGATACCCTTACATGTTCACTTGCCACTTACTTCACTACTAGTATTTGTTACCAAAATTTTGTCACTTGAGTTGTCCTTCTTGCTAGCTAGTTCTGAATCCCCACTACTTGATGTAACCCTATGATATTTTTTATTCCAAATTTTTTTCCAAAGTTCTTATACGCGTTTTTACTATTTGTGGTACTAACTTGCACTAAGGGCATTTCTCTTGTTTTCTCCATTTTCTCCTTTTTATTATTATTAAACAGACTTCGTAGACGTGTTGCCTGATGAAATTGGTGAGCAGAGATTTTAGGCTTCAATTGGAGAAAGGACATGCTTAAATTATTTATTTTCTTTATGTTATCTATTTCTTGTTACCTAAAATTTGTAACAGGCTTATGTTTCCGAGTTTTATATTTGATCCAGAATTGAGAATTATTTGAGACACTAGCATTTGTTTCAATTGTTTCTGTTGTTTAATGAATTATTCATGCATGCTTGGTTGTATATATATCATGTTATATTCTTGTTGTGATGTTGAGTCAATCCTACAGCTTATGGATGATGTTAAAATCATTCGCTGGGCTTCGTCACGCACTCGTATTCCGTATTTTTGGGAAGCAGGGCGTGACAATACCAAATATCCTCTCGAGACAGAACAAATCACAGTCCTGGAACGCATCCGTTGGACTAGACCCCTAGAGCATATACTTACGTTTTCCAAATTCTATCACATCTCCATTAGTGCATGTCCTTAGGTTGATTATTATTAGAACACAAATTCTCGCTCTCTAGAGTTAGTGTATCTAAATCTCATCAACAATCCCAAGACCAAATTGGTCATAATTCATAAATCTTATCTGCCGATTCACAGGACTCCCACTCAACTCCTAGAAACTCACAAATCGAATATCAACACCAAAACTTTCAATAAAACTCTTGATTCCATCTTTAAAACGTTTACGACAACAAAACTTCTTAAGTCAACAAAACCCAAATTCATTTAATATACTCATAAATTCCATATCTGAGATAAAATATTAAATCCATCAAATAACTGAAAATCATATTTTGAAATAATAGAATATCACAAAACATCAATTTCTTCAAAAACCATATATATTTCACTTTATAAAGTTATAGAAATACAAATTTAAATTCTATTATAAATGAAATATAACTCTCTAAAAAATACTATAATCTATAGCAAAAACATCATCTAAAACAGTTCAATAATCCATAATATCGAAGAAACAATCGTTCAAGAAAAACGACGAAAAACTCACTAAACAATCAGCCAACACACTGTCAGTCGACAGCCAAAACAAGTGCAAAAAGTGACAGTCGACCGGCATGAAAAATTTCCCAAATCAACTAATTGACAGTCGACTGTCAATTCATGTGTAAAATCCTGACAGTCGACCGACAATTCAAAATTCGACAGCATTGAAGTTCGTACAGATTTTTACTGATACTTCGATTATACTTTGTAAAATTACAAATTTGCAAAACAAAATTCCTGAGATGATTAAATACAACTTGTATAACATACTAGAGTTTATAAAACAAATCAAAACCATATCAAGATCATGAAAGAGTAAATTTTCATCAAAATCTTCAAAACAGTGAATTATACATATATAAGTGTATAGGTGTATGTGTTTGCATCAGTAAAACATCAAGAAAACTTCGTACATAGGTATTATACTGTTCACAACCAATCTCAGTATCAAAACAATCATGATCGAATCAAAACATCCCAAAAATCACTACAAAATTCAATTTCGGCTGAAAGCATCAGACCCGAAGAAAAACCCCAACTCCAACCTTCAAGATTTGATCTTTTTGGTTCAATAACTCCCCTTGTAATTCATTAAACACATATGCAACTACTCACATCAGTTTACCCATTGAATATATGTGAACACAACATGTATATAATGAAGTTATACCTCATCAAAATGCCAAAACAGTACATATATATACACACACAGTAAAGCACAGCTTTTTGTTCACTTTTGCATAAAACATTATACAACTCAATAATATATGTTCAAACAGCAAGACTATGAGAGAAAACAACATATCCATGATTTCTATTAGGTTCTTTAACAATTTCAAGTCATCTATATAGAGTTTTAATCATCAATAGCATAGTTTTATGAAAGATTCAATTTTTAATTCATCCATCCATCAAAATTCATCATATCATCATACCACTCCTAACATACTTTCTAATAGACAAATTATCACATACAACATGCATAGAACAATAAGAAATCAAACATATGTCACTCACCTTTTTGAAGAATCAACCGAAGTAATAAAAAAAATAAGGAAAGTCCTTCCTTTCGGAAGAAAACCAGTATCCTCGCTTCGAAACTCCAAGAAATCAATAATAAAGAAAACTCTTTGTGTAGTACAGCAAAGAGACGGCATCACACTCCCTTTTAATAGGCCGGAAATTGGTTATTAGGGTTTTTGAATAGATTTTGCAAAATATCCCTTTTGAAAATATATAAATCCTTATACTTGGAAATTAGATTAACCAATTAAATTTAGATTTAAAACAAAATATTCACCCTAATACTGGACGACACTGTTTGTAAACCCAGAAAATAAAATTTGTAATTTTGGCCTCTAAGTGGCAATTTTGCAAAAAGACCATTCTTTAAGAAATTTGTGAAATAAATCAAATCTATTAAAATAAAAAGTAAACTATTTATCTCTGAGTTGGCTAGGTATCATTCTCAACCCAAAATCCGAAAATCTGGAGTTTTCACTCCAAGTGGTAATTTTGCACAAAAGCTCATCTTTTTGTAATATTTGTAAATAGGTCAAATAAATATCAGAAAAATTCAGAAAATTCACGAATAATACCTACTAATAAATATTTCAGGAGCTTCTCTCTCTAGAACTCTAGAGAGAGAAGCTCCAAAAAACCCAAACAAGTCAGAGGGTAGCAAGGATTAGCCGGTCGGGGAGGGGGGGAGGGGGGGAGGATCCTTCATTAACCTTCTCCTCCTCCTCACCCCCCCCATCCATCACCCCGCCACCGAATCGGTGGTGATTTGGTGTTGGGGCTCCGACGGGGTTAATGATTTGGGTTTTTCACTTTTGAGGAGTGAGATTTAGAGACGAATGACGGTGAATGACTAAACGCTGAGATGGAAGGCGTCGAAGGTGGCACTAGCTCATCGACGCGTCAACGGGAGACGTTGACGACTATGCCGCCCATAGAGGAGAGTGGGGACGATGAGTTATCAATGGAGACGGTTGGGCCTGTGCCTCATCGAGGGCATTGACTGCCGGCAGTAGAGAATGAAGCGTAGGGTAGATGACGGTTGAGAAGGAGATTCATTTGGAGACAGCGACTTGTCGACAGCAATGTTGGTTGTCGGTGGGGGGAATTGGATCGGCCATTGGCGTCATCGAGGAGTGGCCCGTCGTAAGCTCAACCAGAGTTTTTCGGAGTGGCGTTGTGGTCGAAAATGCCGACAAAGGAGTGCTAGCATCGTTGTGAGTCCAAATAGGGTTGGAATTTTGATAGTCGGAGCAGGGCTTGGCTTGACGGCGGACGTAGAGAGCGTCGCAACATCGGGGAAGCATGTCGGGGTGAGGTCGACGGAAGCGCACGACGAGAGCAATGGGAGTGGGGAGAGAGGCAGGAGAGAGACGACGACCATGGTCGTAGGCGAGTTTGATGGTGCTCGAGGCTGCTGCGGTGGTGTCGAAGGGAGGGTTGGTTGACGGTGGCATCAAGAAGGAGGAGGACATGGAGATGGGTGATGGTGGTTAGGCTTGGTTGGTCGGTGTGGTAAGAATTGGCTGGAGAAGAGGTTGGAGGAAGGGGAGAGTGAGATTGATTAATTGATTGATTGCGAATTTTGAATTTCAAAATAGGATTTGAAATTCGAATTTGAATTTTAAGTTAGAGGAGTGAAGTACAAATTTGAATTTCGAATTATGATTTTTGAAACTCAAATTTGAATTGGATGTGTGGAGGGGGAGATTATTGAGATTTGAATTTCAATATAGATTGTTGAAATTCATATTTTAGTTGGGAAGCGTGAGGTGAATACGCTCGTGTAATTTGAATTTCAAACTAGTTTTGGTTGTAATTCAAAGTATATTTGGTGGAGTTATCGGCGAGTGCAAACGTTCTCATTAGCAGTTGAGAAATACGACTACTGTTGAAAGCTGGATTTGATGCAATCGAAAGAAGGCGTCGAGGTGGGGTTGGTTTGGCGGATACACGACAACATCATTGTGGGGAGAGGCATAAGTATGTCAGCAAGAGATGGTGGATGTGGTTGTTGCCTGGTGAACGTTTGGGGGATGGTCAAGGAGTCTTCGGGGTGGAGAGCTAGGTCGATGAAGTTTGAATTCCAAATTTGATTCTGTTGGAATTTAAAGTACATCTAGGAGGTTTTGGTGGGAGAACAGGGTGCAAATGCTAAGTTCACATGTTTAGTTAGGGGAGGGACTAGTTAGAGACGTAGACTACGCTTTGTAATTGTTCTTCACTGTTCCGTTTGGAACAGATAGATGTTATTATTTGTACTACTTGTTTCGTTAATTTTTATTAATGAAGCGGTGACGATGTCAACTTTTTATCAAAAAAAAATATAAATATTAGGTTTCCCCAAAATAATTTCTGACTTTGAACTTCCCAAGAAAATATTTGCACGTGTAAAAAGATAAATTTCAGAAAAAAAATGTTTATTAAATCACAAAAAATCATTTTAATTCATTTATTAATCTCAAAATCATTATTTAAAAATCTAGGGTGTTACAGATCCTGCCTGGGAGGGCTTTGAAAAGCCATAAAGTCAGTTGAAGCGTTGTGGATGGAGACGTGGTCGAGGTCGGGGTGTGGCTCCCGACGGCTTCGACGGGAGCCCCCCGCGGTAGCCCCCTGGACTTAGGAGGAAGCTGTTGAGGAAGAGGTGGTTCAGGCTGCGGTTGCTGAACTTGTTGGTCGAGTTGAAGAAGAAAATCTTGGAGTGGTGGAGGAGGAAAAGGAGTGGCTCTTCGGCTGGAAGCCGCTGCTTTTCCTTTCCCTTTCGGAGGCATGGTTTGGAAACTGCCTCTACCGATGATATGTGACTAGATTGCTTTTTCATATTTTCACAGACGGTGCCAATCTGTTGCTGTTGATTTTGGTGTAGGGGCAAACAGATGAATTTGTGGACTCATTTGGAAACAATAAAGGCAAACCTATTGACCTTCACCGGTATTTGACTGTTTCTTGTCGCTGCCGTTAACCTGCAAAAAGTTCGATACACCGGGATGGATCCCAGCGACGAACCTTCCGATGCTCAAGTCAGTAATCAGGAAGATTACGAAAGAGCGCTTTTATGGGAAAAATATTGATTACCTTTATAGTCGCCTTTAGAGACAGTTTAGAGATAATCATTTATCCCTATGTCCAGTGTTTTTTGATAAGATGTATGGTTTAAATCGTTCTATGATAAGAGATTTGATTTAAACCGTCTCTTAGGAATAACCATGAATTTGGATTATTCTTCAAATGACCTGGGCTGGTTTGTAGCGGGCTGCCACCCATACCCAATAGGACAGATCCGTTTATGGGTTATTGGGCTTTAAAGAAAGACTCTGTCCCCATTTCAGATCCATTTGTGGTAAAAATTACCGTTTTACCTCTGGGAGCTTTAAGATTCGTGTCCGATTTGAACGGTCCCGATTTGGTTCTAATTTGAGCCATATCAATAATAATAAATACTGAGGCATTTTTTCAAGATTACATATTTTTATATATATTTTATATGTTAAGAGAAAAGAAAAAAATTATAAATAAAAAAAACGACCCTGCCTGGCCCGCTTCAGCCCGAAACCGGAAGGACCAGGTTGGTGGGCTCGCCTTCTTCCCCATTGGAACCAGACCGGTCTGAACCAGTTTTTGAAACAAATTAGAACTGGACCGGTCCGGTACAGTGCTTGGCCCGGTAGGCCGTGAACTGGATCGGTCGGGCCCAGTTGCCATCCCTTAATGACTCTGTACGGCAACACCAACGATTTTTAAATTTGTTCCCTTCTACAAAGAAAGAGAAAATCCAAAAGTTAATGAGCGTCTGAAATTCTGAGGCGCCTTTGAAAGCATAGTTGGCTGCTTACAAGGTGGGTTAATTAAATGGCATTGATGAGTTCTTCATCTTTGTCTGAGTCTCCCTCCTCTATTTTAAATCCCCCCTAAACCCATTTTGTCCAAAAGAAGCAGAGATGAAGTCAAAGGAGGGGAAGGTGGCAGAAGACCTGTGTATCTTCCTTGTCTGAGTCTCCCTCCTCTATTTTAAATCCTCCCTAAACCCATTTTGCCCAAAAGAAGCAGAGATGAAGTCAAAGGAGGGGAAGGTGGCAGAAGACCTGTGTATCTTCTACAAGGTTGTTTGTTTATCTTTC